>CM044960.1:17148798-17832365 GCA_024516035.1 Bactericera cockerelli
ACAATATATAAAGGATGTTGTGAAAAGGGTAGGTTTTCCCCACTTGAGTGTATACTAAATGTATGGAGTTGCAATACCAAAAATTTGGGAGGGGATCTTGTTGGGACATACACAGTGAAATTGAAAATACAGACTGAATATTTTATAGAAATAAACATTGTGTTTCTTTTTGTTGATGTTTTCTGTAAACATAAAAGAACTCTTTAATATGTTTTTCTAAAGAATGATGAAGAAACTGAAAACAGGGTTCAAGATGAAAATTGAGATAACAAGGCGGTTGAGGATGGAGAAAAGACAAAGAAAGAGGAAATCAAACAAATAAAAGGGAAGAGAGTAAGAAGTAAACATATAAAGGTTAATTAAATATTAAAAAAGAGACAGAAGAAAAAAGAAGAAAAGAGGAAGGAGGGGAAGAGAGGGGGGGAACTAAAAGGATAGTGTGAAAAAAGAATAAAGAGGAGGGATGGTTTTGAAACATAAAAAAATGGTGACGGATAGGAGAATATAAGGGATAATGGTGTGGGGTTATTGAATCATCCTTTATTTATGTATTTGAGTGATGGAAAGTCCCTATTAAATTGGATTTGCTCTCAATTGGATTTTTTTGGTGAGGGAATTGGCATCAATTAAAAATTCGGGTCATATTCATGAATTTCCGGAAGAAATGACGAGGAGAGGAATAGAATAAGAGGCAAAATTACGTTTAAATTTAATTAAAAAAGTTTAGCAAAGGTATTAATTTTTTAACTAGGACTTAATAAAATTGTTACAAATATGTTAAAATGATAATTAATAATAATTCTTGCATAAAGTCAAATTTGATTAATTCATAATATCCACCAAGTTTTTTAACTGACAAGGCTTGAGAGTAATGTTTTCATTAGTAAGGGAACTAAATAGAAAACTTTCCCTATGGGCGATTTCCATTTTTATTTTTTTGTCACTCTTACTCTTGGTTCTTACTTTTTACCTTCTCACAATTCTTAATTTTAATCATCAAGCTGAATTCCCCAGGATTACCCAGGAATAGGCTATAGATTTTAACTGGGTGCAATATCTTCCAAGGTTTAAGTTTTTCTCTTACCGTTCTTCAACTCTTTTCAAATGTTTCATTATTTTCTTTCCTACCTTGTCTCAACATAAAGCTTCCAATCCCTTCCCTATGCTGTCTCAGGGGTAGGTTTGTTTAGAGGGATGCGGTAAGCTGATAGAAACGACTAATATTAGACAGCTGCAAAAATTGAATATTCTTTAAATGGCCTTTGTTAAAGGATCTATCAGGAATTTTAGGTTTTTAATTATAATTTTCTTATTCAACAGTGGAACGGCGTTCCTAATACATTAAAATTAATTCCTAATCAAATTCTTTTCGTTTCTTCACTCCATTACCTCTCTAAGCCTTCTCTCTTTCTTTCACCTGGTCTACCTACTTATTTACTTTTATTTGGAAAGCCAAATGTGTCATGGTGAATTTGGAGTTCCCAGGGAATTTGAATTGCAAATGTTGAGAGCTCTTTTCTGGGGAAAAAAAGGAGAGAGAAGTGAAAATAACACGAGTAAGGGTAATGGACTTATAATTTTTGGAGCGTTAAGTCCCTAATCTACAGACTGCTCTGAGTGCGGGATGCAAGGGTCATTGTGTTTTGGGAGATAACCATGTTGTGTTGGTGTTGTGGTGACCTTTTGTGTTGGTTGTGGTGACACCATGGTATTGTATCACTGGGGGGGGTTTCAAGATTGAATGATGAAACTTTAATTTTCTTTAGAAAAAATTTTGTGTGTGAATCATAGAGACTAATTTAAATCGTTTGTTTTTAAAATTAATTTTATATTACTCCCATATTTTTATGCAACAACCATAAATAAAAAATACGAAAAATAAAACTTGATTTCTTCCTTGTGGATGGAAAATGATTAATTATATTTAGGGTATAGTTTTCTTAAATTGTAATGGATGTAAAGCTACCCTCAAAATTTCAGCACATGTAATTCAAATCTTGAGTTAAGGTTAAAATTAAAGTTAAAATCAAATAATTTAGCAGAGGAAGTGTGGTAAACACGGTTTTGTAATCTCAGAGTTTTCAAATTTGCCCTTTCAAGAGAATGAAGGAAATTTACGACTCTATAGAAAATAGGTTCTTGTAACTCAATTTGATAAGGGAATTTAAATAAAAAACTTTAAACTATTTGGGAAATTTTTTTTTTAAAAATAAAATTAGCTAAAGGGGAAAAAAATAGTACATATAAATTTGTTCATTTATATAGGTTTGAGCTGGCAATTAAGACTCGCCTTCGGGTTTTGTAGTCCAACAAGGGATTTAATTGTAGGTTGCATTTCATAATTTAAAATTTTTATTTTAATATCATCCGATTGAAATGAACACCTAAATGGCAAGTATTAACATTAGTGTTGAACATGAAATTAAAAGTACATGTTCTGAATAAATTTTATTCAACATGAAGTCTTTTTAAGTAGTAATTACTTCAACGTTTTTTCAAAATTTCAATTTAGGTTAATTAGAATTGCACCTCCATTACTGTTCGAAATACGTTCTTGTGCGATTAATTATCTACAGCAATATTAGCTGCTACTTTCTGCCAACTTCGAAATTTTGGTTTGATAAAAACCTTACATGTCCAGAAACATTTTTATTAATTAATCTTGACGAAATGTTATCCCAGAAAAAAAACCAAACTTTAATTATTGAATTGGAAAATTTATTGATATATAATGTAGTAACATTTTAAATCGAAGTTCAGGTGATCCCGGACAAATAAAAATATTGTTTAAAAATTATTTCAGTGTCTTTGTGATTACTTTGTTCGCTGTTTGACTATTAAATTATGGTATTGTTTCCTCTATTCAAGGGTTAGATACTAGGTGGCAAGATACAACAAACCAGGACTATAGTGTTCTTTTATGGCTACGAATAAAAAACGAAATAAAATTATATTTTGCTAGTCATTCCGTAATTCAGGGGATCAGGATTTTGGGAAGATTACCCAATTTTTAAACATTGATGAAAAATGAGAAAAATTTTTTTTTAATTAAAAAGCCCAAAATGGAAAAAGGAACAATTTAAAAGGGGGAAAAAAAAAGTTGTTTAAATTTAAAAATTGATTGAAAACCCCCCAAATTTATAAATTTCCCTTTTTCCCCAATTAAAAAAATTTTTTTTTTTCCTAAAAAAAGGGGGGGGGTTTGGGGGAAAAGAGAAGGGTTTGGGGGGGGTTGGTGAAAGGATAAAAAAAAACAAGGATTTAAAAAGGGGGTTTTAT
The DNA here is from genome assembly GCA_024516035.1 of Bactericera cockerelli. Classification (NCBI taxonomy): domain Eukaryota; kingdom Metazoa; phylum Arthropoda; class Insecta; order Hemiptera; family Triozidae; genus Bactericera; species Bactericera cockerelli. The sequence continues at coordinate 17,152,078 of CM044960.1, forward strand.
GACCAACTTTTGGGGTTTTTGAATTTTTTTTCCGCTTTTAGATTGAAAGTTTCAAAAAATTAAAAAAACCCCAATTTTCAAAAAAAAAACCTTTTATATGTTGATATTTTATTTGGAAGGAAAATTTTTGGGGGACTTTTGCAATTTTTTACTTTTTTAATTCAGTTTTTTTTTTTTCCTTGATTTAAAATTTCAAATTAAAAAGGGCTTTTCCAAGTCGTGGATAAAAATTTCCCGGTAAAAAATTGGGGGTAAAATTTTTTTCCAAAAAAAAAAACCCCAAAATTTTAATTTTTTTGGATTAAATTTTTTTGGGTTGTTGAATTAATCGAATTTTTGGGGAAAAAAAAATTTTATTAAATTTGGGGCCGGAATTTTTAATTTTAACCATTTTAAAAATTTTTAAACTCCATTTTTATATAGAGGGTTTTTACCCAAAGATAAATTAAAATATTTAGGGAAAAACCTGTTAAAAGCTTTTGATCCTTTTTCTATTATTGCTTAATGGGGAACATAGACAATGTTAAAATGATACGTTGTTTTGAGCCATTATAATCTTACAACTGTCAGTCTCCTGATACAAGACAGTTAATCTATAACGTGAATACCATAATTTATAGTCCCACGCAAGATAAATAAAATAAATTAAAAAGAAGTTGTATCAGATCATAATTATTCATTTCATGTCTTCATACACATGCCTGATATTGATGTTGTGTGTCTTGAAATTTAATCAGAGTTTTTGAAGTATTATTATCAATATCTAGCCAAAAAAAAAAAAAAAAAAAAAAAAAAAAAAAAAAAAAAAAAAAAAAAAAAAAAAAAAAAAAAAAAAAAAAAAAAAAAAAAAAAAAAAAAAAAAAAAAAAAAAAAAAAAAAAAAAAAAAAAAAAAAAAAAAAAAAAAAAAAAAAAAAAAAAAAAAAAAAAAAAAAAAAAAAAAAAAAAAAAAAAAAAAAAAAAAAAAAAAAAAAATTAGACTTAATTTAAAAAATTTATCAATTTCAAATGGGCCCAACCCATTAAAATTTACCCATGAAATTGAAAAGAAATTTTATATTTCCCCCTTTTAAACCCGGGGCCCCCCAAAACACATTTTTTTAAATTTAAAATTTTTTGGGGTTTTTTGCAGTTTAAAATCTTAAATTTAAGTAAAAATATAAAATTTTTTTAAAAGACTTTAAAAATTTTTTTTATTTATAAAAAAAATGAGGAGCTGTTTTTAAATTTTGAATATGCGTTTTATCTTCAAAAATTTTTTTTTTCTGATTTTTATAACAACTTAAAAAAATTTAAATTTTAAAATTTAGTTTTTAATTTTTCAGTTTTAAAATAAAATTGAAAATTTAGAAATTTGTTTAAGTTCTTAATAAAATAAATTCGAGGAATTCCCCAAGTTTTAAATTAATTTTTTTAATTTTTTCGAGATCCCCTTAATAAATTTTCTCAAAAAATTAAATTTTTTTAAACTTTTTAATTAGAATAATTTTTACCTATCATTTTTATAAATTTTTTAAAACATTTAAAAAATTAAACCCCTTTTCAAATTATTAGCCAAACCCATAATGGGACTTGAAAATTTAAATTTTTCCCTTTTCCAAACTAAGAGGGGTCCTCCCAAAACAAACCAAATTTTTTCGTCAAAAAATTTTTCTTGTTTTTTTCGGACCCAAATTCCCTTAAAATTTGCATTTTTTGGGAAACTTTGGAACCGACCTAAAGAAAATTAAAATTGTGTTTTATTTTTTAAAATTGGTTTATGTTAAAACAAGAAATCCCCTTTCCCTCTTATTAATTCTTTTTAATTGTTTTTTAAACTTTTTAATTAAATTGATTTAAAAGTTTGGTGTTTAAGTTTTTTAAATGAAAACAATTTTTTAATAAAATTTAATAATTTCTAAAAAAAGCGGAAAATTTTTTTAAATATGGATTAAATCAAAAACGGAAACGAATAAATTTTAAACAGGGAAACAAATAATTTTTTAAAATTTATCCCAATTAACCAAAAGGAAAAAAATAAATAAAAAAATTTTTTTAACCAAATTGACAATTTTTCCATTTTCCTAAATTTTTTAACGAAATTTTACAAGGTTTTTAAAAGAATTCTAATAATTGGCTTTTTCCCTAAAGACTTTTACTAACTTAGAACCCCTAATTTTTTGGGTACATGAAATTTTGAAATTTTTAACTTCAAAAAAAAAATTTTTTACTTATTTAAAAAATGAAAAACAAAAATTAATCCCCCAATAAAAAAGGGGAACAAAATATCATTTAAATTTGATTTTCACAACCCCCATCAGGATGAATAATAAAAAAGTTATTTCCAAGGGGGGTCCCCCTACATCCCGGGTAAATTGGCCCGGGTTTTTTTCCAAAAATTTAAAGATATCAAAAAAATGTCAAAAGTAAACCCCTATTTTTTTTAATTGAGAAAATGTTGTTCCTAATTTTTTGTATCTTTAACCAATTCAAAGAAGCGTGTTTGCGGCCAATATTTGCCCCCGGGCGCAGAATGCGGCCGATTTAAACCCAAAAAGTTTCAGGGTTCGTCTGGTGTAAAAAAATTAATTCCCTCCCAAAATTTTCCCAAGCTCTAGCTCTTACCGTTCTGAGATATCCGGTTCACACAAACCACACACACACACACACGCGACGCACGGCCAATGGCTGAAAACCACTTTTGGTATCCTGGGCTATGATTCGTCCGAAATGGAAAAGCGGGTGGGTAAAATTTTCGACGAATACAATACTCCTTTTATGGGAAATAAGGAAATAAAAAGAATTTTTTACAAAACTCACTTACTTTAACCCAGATGAAACCTAAATCCTTCGGAAGGATTTGAAAACAGGCTTTAGAGGTCTAGAAATTTCACCTGCAATCCTTCTAGAAGGATTCCCGGGAAATGGCCATACCGAAAACCAAAGACTTTTTTTTTTATTAAACTTGAATGCCCTCAACAAAATGATATACAACACTTTAGCTAGTTTTTAATAAAAAGTAGTTCCCAAAAAAAAATCCGGTCTATCTGGGGTTAATTGTTCTCATTTTATTTAATAGATCAAAAAAATTTAATTTAGCAATAAAAATAAATTAAGAAAACCCAAGAAAAAGAGATTAAAGAATACCCATAGAAGAAAACAATGTAAACATATTACATCCTCTTGATAAAACAATTCCAATTTAAAGATCAGGCTCCCACTCCCAAACATCCCTTGATAAAATTCCCACCACGGGGAAAGTAAAAAATTCGAATATACTTCTCAGAGGCGCGCCTAGTAGGGAAATTGCTTATATAACAAAACAGTTCCACCAAAAGAGCTACGTGTGAGAAAAAGTGCAGGGGAGATAGAATTACACTAAAGAAAAATTTAGTAATGGACTTCTAAAAGGAGAGAAAAAAAAACAAATAGAGACAGCTGGAGAAGAAAGGGGAGTTACAAAGAAAATGTGGGAGCTGTGGGGAAGAGTTGAATAATATCTCCACTCCCAACTATCAGAGGCAAATACGAAAATAGAGCAGATGCAGCCACGTAAAATGCACAACAAATAACATTCTCACCGGATCACTCAAGTTAAGCAAGGCCCGGGGGGTTATGATATGAATTAGTGACGATTGTTTTTTTCGAACGAGTGGGGCTATTCCCAGCCCATCAGGCTGGTGAGGGCAACAATAATTTTAAGAAAGACCAGCAGTAAACTCAAGTGTGTTGGGCAATAGCACATCCACTAAATTTTTTTGAGAAGGGCTAATCTTTTAAAATTTTTTTTCCCTTTTACCTACTTAAAATTACCTGGCTAATATGAAATGTTAGCACAGTTTACATCAGTAAATCTACAAGATAGTACCCCTGTGGCAGAGCGAGTTAGCGCGCTAGGAAATTGCAACGGGGGGTGACGGGGGTGTTCCCAGCGGGGGAGGTTTTTTTCCCTGCTTGACTGGATGTTCGGGTCCCCTCATACCCGTGAGAAAAATGTGTAGCTGCGTTAATGGAAGCACGACCAGTGGCAGAATCTTAGGCAAAAAATAATACAAGATATTGTAAATTAAAGTGGAAAAAGTCCTATGATTCTGCGCAAACCCACTAAAATTGTGACATAATAACACAAAGAAATAAGCATTATTATTATTATTATTATTATTAAATCTACAAGATTTGATGTCTAACTATAACTTACTCAAGCATAAAGAAGTTATAAACCAAAAATAAACACGGCTGTTCTTTGAATCAGGGGGAACGCCAAAAACGCCCCCACAGAATAAATTCCTGTTTTGACCTACTCGGGCCCCATCCTTAAAAACAAATCTACATTATCCTCTCATGCAAATGTGAATGGATTTTCCAAATAGCTTTTTTTCGAGGGATGGTGATAGAAAGGGCGAATGAACCTAAATACGTAGGAAGGAGGGGGAGAGAAACATTTCGACTTATTTCTATCTTATGCGCCACAAAAATTACTTCTTGAATATCAAAATTACTTTTTTAGCTTTTCAAACAAATATCTTTTATTGCATTTCAGGACATTTCCAGATCGTTTACCACACCCTATACTACATATTATTTTATTTTATATTGTTTATAAGTAGCCATCAGGTGCTCTCTTATACAGGACCGGCATAAGTCCGGCAAAGGCGAAGATCTTCCGATTGGCTATCGGTATGGAATTGAAACTTTGTATGGTCAAATGTTTTGTAAAAACTACTCGGGGGGAACTTTTAATTTTCAGGGCGGACCCCATGTAGGGACTAAATGCCCCTACTTAAGACAACCCCTTAACCTTCTTTTTTTGATTTGACTAATTTTCTAAGAGAACTTTGGTGAAAAACAAAACCATTTTATCTTATACCAAAAAAAAATAATGGCGGATTTTTCGAAGTTCAAAGTGACATTCTCCGCAACGGTAAGTGATAAAGTTGTTCAGTTTTTGACTTTTTCTCTTCTCTAGTCGTTTATGATATGATATCATCACCGATAATAACTGAATATAAGGTTTCGTAGCACTAGATATAGAACCGACCGCGTAAAGGTAAAGTTTAAAGATGGAATTTCAATATTACATTTACTAGTGATGATATCATGTCAAACACCCACTATAGAAGATAAAAGTCCCAAACAAAACAACTTTATCACTTACCGTTGCGGAGAAGATTGAACTGGACACTTTAAAACAACGAAGCCCGCTATTATTTTCTAGCATATAATATAAATTGTTTGGTTTTCCGCCAAAGTACTTTTAAAAAATCAGGAAAATCAATATTAAAAATGGGGTTTCCAATTTAAAAAAGTTGACCTGGATCCTCTACTGGCCCCTACCTGGGGTCCGCCCCGAAAATTAAAAGTTCCCCCAAGTAGTTTTTTACAAACCATTTGACCATGCAAAGTTTCAATTCCGTACAACCAATTGAAGATATTCATCCTTTGCCAAACTTTTGCGGTCCTGTATAAAGGTCCTTTGTTGCCTGTAGCAAGACTGTATAAATGGCCGGAATATGCTTTTCACATTCACATTGGTTATTTTATGTGAATTCGAGCTGAGACGTTTTCTTAAGTTGGGCATCACGTTTACCAACATGAATTCGGGGATAGAATTGATATTCAATTCGATAACATTTTTCAGTTCTTGTAGGGTTTGGTTTTTTGCCTGGATCAAGAATAAAAGATATCAATGCTATTTCCCAAAGACATTTCAGTAATGCGATGCATAGGTCGAGAGAATGTCTGAATTCAAGCATTACTCAAGACCAATATCTGAATGATAATTGATGTAAGTTGGTGAATATTAAATCAAATAGCATTTGCATTTAGCATTCCACCAAGGAAAAATTCAATTTGAAACTTTTCTTGTAAAATACAGGCATTTCAAAATGGTTCATGATCCATGGCGGACCCTATACATTGTCTAACGGGTACCTAGATCTAGATAAATAATTGAGCGACATTCACACTCTTGAAAGTTTCATATCCTGATAATTTTTTTCACCTAAATGTTTTATGGGTTGTAACTTTTACATTAAATGTGTATTTAGTTTTTACACTACCATGATGTTAAATTACGGAAAACTTTGAAATGAAAAGGAGAATTACAACCATGGCATGAAACATGTACGTCAGCCCTTTCCTAGATGAATTTTTTGTCAGGAGAATCTCTCTGGTGAAGTTTTAGATGGTTAAAAAATTGTGAGAAGCTATGGAAGATAAATGAGATGTTCTGAATAGCTAGGGAAAGGGGAGTAGGGTGGAAAAAAAGAATGTAGTTCTATGGAATGACGTTTAGAGGAATTTCCAGACTGGAATGTTGTAACTGCCTTATTCATTCCTCTCCTACCCTTCCCTCCACTTTGTGAACCTCTTTCTAGTCTCCATTATTATTTCTCTCTGGCTCACTTTTTCTGTCTCATGTTTCTCCCTTTAACAAAAATACAATACTTTCCTTAAAATAGGATAAGGAAAGTAAACAAAAATCTAAAATGTATATAAATGTATATAAACCTGTGTAAATTTATGGATTAGTCCTTATCTTTTTATTTTCCGAATAATCATACGATTACAATGTACACATGTACAGATACGAGTAGATAAACTTGGATGAATTAACAAGAACAGAACCTAGCTTCTCTGCTACCAGTCCATTGCCTCATCATGGGCTTTAGCCAGGATTTTGGTTTAGAGGGGGCAGCTGATAGGAAAAATCAATAATACCTAGTGAACAATCAATAATACCTAGTGTTGAATACTACCTGGAATTATCTAGGAGGGGGCAGCTGCCCCCCCCCCCCTGGCTACGCCCATGCTCCATATACCACTACACTATAAAACAGTGAAATGGAAAATGAAACGGAGAGAAAAAAGAATCAAAGTAATTGAAATTAATCCAATTTTATTTTCACTCTGATCTATTTTTCTGTCAGACATTTTTTCTTTCTTTCATCTCTCCCTTTCTCTCCTTTTTCTCTCTCTCTCCCCCCCTCTCTCTCCTCCTCCTTTTTTTATCGTTAACATTCCAATACTTTTTTATTTATTTTACTGAACAATTTTCGCATTCTTGATTTTCCTTTTTCACGCAAATCCAGCTCTCCATTTCATTACAAAATTTTATTTTAGAAGAGTTGAGTTTACTTGGTTGTGAATATATTTGAAATAAAAAGTTATAAATTAAAGCGGCTAGTAGGGGAGAAAAAGAGAGATATTAGGAACAGGGACCTCTTAGAAGAACTCCTTTAATCTTAGAACTGGGTTTTCTTGAAAGGGATTTTCTTATGAAAGTCGAAGTCTCTGACGTGGAAAATCGTACTTTTCTCAATGATACAATATTAAAAGAACACGAGAAAACAATCGCAGGAAAGCTAAACGCCACAGGAAATATTTTAAAGCAATAGAGTTAGCGTCACCCACTTTCGATATCTCTAGATAAAATTATAACAATAATAACTATGTGTTAAGTATATATTTGAATGGGTACATGCAAAAAACGACATCATTCCAAAAGAGTAAACTTTTGGAATATCAAAAAAAACTTTCCTATTCATCTTGGTCCATAAGAAAAAAAAAGAAAAAATATGTAATCGTAAGGACTTCCCAAAAAAAAAACCATTCTATATAATTTTTGGTCAGATATGTAGTGCCATTTTCAAAGAAATAGCCGTTCAAAGGTCCCTGGAATGATGCTGTTTTTTGCAAATATCGAAAATATTATAAATAATAACAAAACGTACACTTCGAATTTTATTTGTATTTCAAACAAAAACAAAAAATATGAATCATAAAAAATTATATATATAAAAAGAAATCTGGTGTAAACATTACAAAGACTTTCCTTAATCCCCCAAAAGAAGTTGAACTCCGCCACTCGTGACTCAACGGTAAACAGCTGTAAAAACAATGCCAAATTCGTAATCAGCACCTCAAAATAATTGGACTTGATAAGTCACAATCCCCATCTAGGATGAATAATAAAAAAAGTTAGTCAAAGTGGGTCACCCCCAAGATACCGGTAAATTTGGGCCGAGGTCCGAAAAGTTCAAGATATCAAAAAAATGATATGAAGAGACCCCTATTATTTTTTAAATCTAAGAAAATGTTGTCTCTAACTTTTTTGTATATTTAACCATTCATAGAAAACGGCGCTTGCGGGCAATATTTCGGCCCTGCGGCCGCATTTTGTGGCCGATTTCAACCAAAAGTTTTGTGGTACGTCTGGTGTAAAAAAATTGATTTTCATACCAAATTTCAAGTCTCTATCTCTTACCGTTCTTGAGATATTCTGTTTCACGCACACACAGACAGGATACACCAATTCTACAGATTACATGCAAGAACCGCATCAATCCCGGATCTAATGTCGTTCTTGCATGGAACGAAAATTATAGAAACGTGTTTATATAGGAAGGGAGTAGCAAAACATGTGGTCCAAAATCCAAAATCTATGAAAACCCCATTTTCCAAAAAAATGTGATTGATGTCGTTTTTGCATGTACCGATTTCATTTGGAAGTAGGCACAACCAAACCCAGCTTTCGACTTTTGACTCATCATCATTATAACCTTAAATCATATTTTAACATGCAAGTACCTACTTGAATGCAAAAACTTTACTACCACCTGAGTAAATTTTACTAAATTTCAAGTTTTAGCAGCCAATATGGTATATTGTACTGGTTGGAATCAATTGGCTGGTAATTTATTATAAAAATTGATCTCTGCTCATTGCTCATTAAGGATGAAGATAGAGAAGTACCCTGCGTTTTTCATTACGATTTCCTTGCATTTGCAGTAGACGACAAGCAGAAAACTTTGAAATTGCGACATCTTCATTTATCATCTCTCTCACTTTCTGTCTGACACAGTTTTTTTGGTTAAAGGTGAAATTAATTGATTTCCTTCAGTATTGCTAACCTCAACTCTGATGATGGCAAATATTTTTCAACATGGAAGTTAATACTAAATCCTAAAGTTAATACGTAACCCTTCTCTTTTACACATGCACCAAATGATTCATTATTGATAAATTAAAATAATAATTTATTTTAATCCCAATGTCTTCTTAATCTTCTTTTAAAATTTAAAACTCAAATCTGTGTGTGCTTAAATGACTATGTTCTCTTGGGTTTTTGGGTTGTTTACAATACCCCGCATTTCATGTTAATTTTCAGCCCTCTTCAGTTCATTAATTTGACTGTCTCTTCAATCTAATAGGACGAGGACACGGGCAGGGGAAGAAATCCATAACGGCAACAAAATGCCGGCGATTTTATTTTGTAACTTATAAAAAATTTAAAGCCGACCTCAAAAGTAGTTTGATTATAAAGCGGGGGGACTTGTAAGCAGGACCTGGAATCCAGTAAAAATTAGCAGTTTGAGTTTCAGAAATTGTAACATCACCGAAGGTAATTAAAACAAATATATAAAAAAATTGAAAATTTTTGAGAAATTATAATAAAATTATTATCTTTGTGTCCACTTAAAGGGGAAAAAAACTGAAAGCATCAGACATAATCCCACACAAGGGATATCTTAACTGTTTTAAAGATGAAAACCGGGGAGAAAACATCCCACTTTTTAACACAGAAGTTAAAGGACCTGGGTTAGGAATGCTGGGGCAATAACAATACCCACTTGTATATCTCAGCTCAATGGCTATTCCATCCTCCTTTCATTGTTCTCTATCTCCATCTCCCCACCGTATCTTTTTATCACTTAGCCCCCTTCTTCTTCATGAACTTTGATGTCCATTCTTTCTTTTTCTACATGATTGGGTCCATCTTGCCAAATTTTCTTTGTTCTCTCTTGCTCTCTGGCTCTCCTGAAAATCTCTCTGTCTCTAACTTTTTCCCCTGACTATCTTCCTCCTGCACTCTTTTCTCTTTTGCAGGGCTCCTATCTCCTCTGTTTCTCTCTTATTCTTTTTTTTATTCCCCTCACCATCTGTTATAATATATTATGTTTGCCTCCTTTTTAAGTACAAAAATTTTAAGATGGGGACTTTCATTAAATTGTTTTAAAAAATAAATTTTTAAATCTTATCAAACTATCTAAAGGTATTTTTTTCTTTAGTTGGAAGGTACTTTTTGTGCTAATTAGGAAATCTACATATTTATTTTTTTTTAAGTTTGTGTTAATCACTTTCGTGATGTGATATCTTTTCGTGGACCATTTAAACTCGCTTACTAAATCGCTAGTCCCCGGGCTTGAACCACCGCCTCCGGGTTACAAGTCCGCCCCCTTTATATCAAGCTACGAGGTCGGTTCTAATTTAATTATCTACATGGGTATGTCAAAAAGACGACACATTGATCTAGATTTATTTTCCCCAACCCAATTTCATGTTAATAATGTCTCTCACGGGGCCCGGGTACCAATATGACCGTTTTTACAGGAACTCAGTTCCGGGTCAGGGCAGCTGCTAGTATTACCCATAGGTACATAGGTATTCAAAAAAATATGTTAGTGTTTTTTTTTTATTTTTTTTTTTTTTTTCATTAATTCACTTTTAATTTTTTAAAAACTAAAAAACTACTTTCTTAAACATTTTCTTCCTGAATAGTCGTTATCAGGTTATCACTACCTACATAATATGTATTTACCCCTTGAAATAAAGTTTTTACGGAGTACGGTCCATGCTTCATGGTACATACGAAACAATGACCTACATCGTGACCTAAAATTGAGACAGTCAAAGACTGTATGAATAGATTTGACTTTTAGTAATCAAAAGAGGCTAGAGGGGCACCCCAATCCTAAGACCGCCCACTTCCTAGGATTGAAGACCCCACCCGAAAGTTTTGAACGGATTAAACCACAAGAACAAATGATTTGGTACTTTCTCTGGGAACTACCCAACAGCCGATCTGCTTATGTCCATGTACATAAAATTTTTATAATTTGCATTAGTAGTTTGAGATTAAATAAAAAATACTTATTAGTTTTAAGAACTAGATTGTATTAATAAATTTAGTCCCCCAGGGACTCTGTTTAATAAGAAAAATTTCTTAAAAAGACTCATAAATTATTTTATTATATAACTAAGGCCCCCTTTGGCATGTTTTGGAAAAAAATATTCTTGTGTTACGTTAAAAGATCCATTTATTATTTTTTTTTGGGTTTTATTTCATCTGTGACATTTAATTGGTCCCAAGAACTTCTATTTTTTTATTTACTTGAGAAAAACTGAACTTTCATTTCCCAAAAATTGGAAAAAAATACATTGATGGAAAAGGTAAACTTATCCGCTTCAGCTTAACAACTTTTTTTAGATAAATCCGGGGGAAAATTTATTTTCAACTTGCAATTAAATTAATAGCCTTTAATTTAAAAAGGGTTAGAAACAGATTAAAAATTGCCATCACAGTTTTTAGCTTCCAAAATATGGGTTTTTTAAATAAGATCTCCCAGGGAAAAATTTTTACTTCTAATTATAAAATTATAAATCTCAATGGCGTAAGTATGTTCATTCCCCAATATAATTATTATTTTATTGTATAAACCTCAAAAAAATAATTCCTTCGCTTATAAAAATTCCCCCCGAAGTGTTCGGGGCCAATTTTTTTTTTTAAATTTAAAGTTCGGGGCCTGCTTACCTTCATTATCCTACCAACCCTCACTTAAATCTCATAGAGATACCTAGGGAATGTAATAGTAAAATTCATCGTCACTTTTTCCGACAAATGTTTTTTGGTTGCTTAGTTTCCAAATCGCCACACGTTACCAATTTTTTTTTATTTTTTTGTGCGAATGAGGAGAGAGCCACCAAAGGAACATTATGTAGCTGTAGAGAGGGGTAGAGCTTGTGAAATGAAAAATGACCGAGACAAAGAAGTTGGGAAGCAATGAGGATGAATACTAATTCATCTCTATGAGACAGATCTAGGTGAAAGGTAGGTACGATAATGAAGGTAGAGCGGTTCCCAAACTGATATCAGAAAAAATTGGGCCCGAAGCCCTGTACCAAGCATGACCGCCTTTACCTTTACTACTTTAATTTAGTCCCGTTGTGAGGAACAAGGGCAAAGTGGTGGCAATTTTATACAACCCTATTTTTTTAAAGAAACTTCTAAAGCGAGATACATTCACTGGCTGATCTTCAAACCAATGCCAAATTTTACAACAGGTGGGGCAAAAAATTTTGAAGGGTTTGAGGGACTACCACTATAGGTAGTATATAAGTAGATAAAATAAATATGTATTTGGGAAATTACTTGAAATAAATCATTATTTAATATTTGGAGAAAAATAGAATCCAAAACCATTGTTTTTTCCCTTTTCCTTCGAGGCATTGATAACAAACAACAGATTTTCCCCTTTCTTTGGAAAGGGAGCTTTTAATTTTCATTCCTGAGAGTAATGGAAGCTTTAAGTACTCAAAGAAGCACCTATTATCTACATTCAGGGTTGGGAATTTCAACCAAACCCACACGTGCCCTTGCTTTTGGGAGCTTTTGTTTTCATTCCGGCTTCATCATAGAGAGTTAGAAAAGCATCATTAGAGATACCTAGATTCCTAGATCTTATGGAGAGAATCCCTCTCATGTGATTGTATCCCCTAATATATTTAATTATTTACTGCCCTCGGACATCAAAATACAAATAATAAAATATTCAAGTCGAGATGTAAACCCGGATCATCCCTGTGTGAACCAATTTTACAACTTAATACTGGTGGATTGCAAGAGTGAAGAGATGAAAATACCCCAATTTGTGACTTGACTAACTTCTTGCTCTTCCTCTTATTTGTTCCTTCCTTCTGAACTTTGCACATTCACAAAGTTTATTATTTTACTTGTGACTCGTCTCTGTGTTCATCTTCCTGTGTTTCTGTCATGTTGAGGAGTCTTCAACTTTTTCATTATTATTTTTTGCAGTTTGACCTTGTTTTTTTTTTTTTTCCCTTTAATTGCCTTAGTCTCTTTAAAATTTTCTTTCTCATTTCTCCTTAGGAACTTTCTCTCGACTGAAACCATTTTCTCCTCCTTCTTCCTTAACTACCTCTCTTTCTCTCACGCTCTTTCAGTAGCATTCCCCCTTTTTTGTTTTAAACTGGGTTTCTTTGTATAAATTATTTATGTATGTTTTCATTCACCCACCCTTCCTTGCACTTCGTTATCTGGAAGGAGCGAGTATTTATTTTTACATTCCCCCCCCCAGGTTTACTAAGAAACCCCATTACATCGGGGGGCGTATTTCTTTGTTCCTGTATTTTATGAACAAACTTCCGTCGCTTCAGTGGGACCCGGGCCTAAGTTTTTCAAAAGCTCTTTTAAAAGGGTGAGTTAGTTAGGATGATAAAATTATATATGTGGGAACAAGCCGAGGTATAAGAGGGGTTTTTTTGAGCCCGCGCCAGACAAAAAAGTCATTTTGACGAATTCAATTTATTCGATGCATTGGAGTATTTACCTATTACACTGTCAGAACAGGCAGGATTTATGAGTGAACTCCTTCTCCATCATCATTTAAAGGGAAATATTTCCCCTAAAGTCAATTAAATGAGTAAATTTTAAATATTATAATGGTAACGTAACGATAGACAACAAAAAAATCATCAATCACCAGGTTTTACTCTCACATGGGATACACTCTATAATTTTTATAAGGGATAGACATACACCCTCAGGCCTCTAACGTAGGGTTCACATAATATCATATTTATGGAATTTCGTGGCTTTTATAAATAGCTTTAATTAGGAAAAATGTGGTTCAGATTACCTTTAATAATTAAAAACTCTAGCCCCCCATTTTTTTAAAGATAAATTAGCAGGCCTGGGCATAGCATTGCAAGTTCCTTGCCGGGCCTCCAAATTTTTTGCCTTTTGGGGGTCCTCTCTCCCCAAAAGGGAAACAAGTAAATGCCATGAGGTTCTTTGATAAGCGATAGAACGTACCTAATTAAAATTTGGAAAAATTTGCGTCTTCCTTTATCCCCCAAAGGGAATAGTAGTAGTAGTAGGTACGGTTTTGAAAAAAAATAAAGGGGTTTGTGAACATTTCAAGTGTGCATACAATTCCCTTTTAAAATAATGCTTTTCCCGAAAAGTAGTAGAAAGGGGTACATATTTAAGTTATTATAGGGAAACAACTAGCTTTGTGGCTTGATAAACTTGCTTTTCATACGGAAGATCCCGGGGTTTGAATTCAGAGCCGACGAAAAATTGTATTCATACAGGGTTTCGTTTTTCTGTGCTCATTTTGACCAGCACCTAATTGGAAAGTAAATTGTGTCACTTCTCTTTCCATCAGAGGAAGGCAATATGGAGGCTTATACAAGAAGGCAAGGTACAACACGGGTTTCCCAAGAGTTAAGACTGCTGCCCATTGGGCACAAAAAAAAGGCTTTGAAACACTCACCCTTTTTAAATATTACTCCCATAAAAATCTGGGCCAAGCTGAGTCTCATCGAACAAAAAGCTTTGTCTGCTGGAATCCTTCGATTTTTAAATCTCTTGAACCTTTTTGGTCCCCAGTCGATTAACATAAGGATTAATAAAAAATACTGCGAGCTGGGGGAAAAGAGGAAAGGAGCAATAGCAAGAGACTCATCTTTTTTTGCTATGTAAAGATTTATTCTTTGAACTATTCCAATATTTCAGCTATAGCTTTAATTCCTCCCCCCAGCCAAAGTGCGATGTTCCTACCCCTTGGGGAAATTTTGTCGATGAAAACTTTCAAAAAATAAGAAAGTTTTGGGACGTAAACTTATACAGACCTACATAAAAAAATGGGAATTTATTTATGTACATATCTCTATGTTTTTAGTATAAATTAAATGAACATTTTTAGGGTTTTTTCCCTTTTTTTAAACCTTTTTTAGGTGATCTAATGGGTGCTGGCGATCTCAAAAAACACTATTAGTACCTATATTTTTTACTATACACTTAACAATCATGGTAAAAAAAACCTAAAACAGCATCATAGGGTAGGTACTTAACTTACCTACATCATTGCTTACCGAAACCAAAAAACCCACAGAATGAAATTTTTTTTTTTTATTTTTAAACGGTACCTACAAGCTTCTATATTGTACATAGACAGACACATTAATTGAGGTGGGTAATTAATTATCTATTAATGAATCGCTTTGAAATGCCTGAGGTGTACATTCAACTCTTGCAACTACACCAAGAGAAACTTTTGAAAAGTTCATAAATTTGCAACAAAAAAACACCTCGTTATCCTAATTTCAAAGAGAGGGAAAAGTACTGTGCTCATACGTAAAACCAATGCATACATTATTTATCATGTCGTAGATACACATCTGTATACCAAATCATACATAACATGAAGTTAAGCAAAAATTTAAAAATCATCAGGGGGATTTTTTCCCGAGAGAAAGTGAAAAAAATTGTTAAAGGCCCCGCAGAATATTAAACAGCACTGAAAAGCTTCCATCATACTCAGATTTTATACGGGTGCGATGATAGCCGGGAAGCCTCTCTCCCCCTCTTTTTCACACACATTCCCCTCCCCTTATATCTCAACCCTTTGTTATCTGGGGTGGTAAGTAGAGAAAATGAAGCCCAAACTTCGCGGATAAACTGCATACATTAAAGTGTACTTCTGTAATAAACTGCACAGCAGCAATCAATTTGGCAGTGTGCAATTTTTTCTTTAAAACTATGCTCTAAAAAAGGAAATATTAGACTAATATTATAACTATTATTTAAAAAAAAAAATTGTACCTATTGAATTTCCAATTGTACTCTTCCCCAATAATGCATATTAGAGAGGTCCAATGTCCTTTTGCTAGATTTGAACCTATTCTTTGAACTCAAATGGGAACGTGAATGCAAAGCAAATAATTTTTAAGAACCCCCATGGGGTTTCATGGTTCTCCCCCGGTAATTTTTTGAAGGAGAAATAAGTAAAACCCTAATAATTCCCCCAACACGAGCGATTCCACGTCATTCAGTCAGTGGCGGGAGCGTGCTAGTCACTATGTTAGAGAGAGGTGGACGAAGACAGTACTTCAACACCAAAACAAACAAACTCGTGATAAAACCACTGACATAATACATGATAATGTTGCCACATTATGTGAAGTTCCCCTTGTTCTAGTTCAAAAATCAGAGAAACTAGTATTGCCTTCTTTTATCATAATTTTAGGGATAATTATGCCCTTTGGAATTTATAAATCTCAATTCCCAAATTTTCAAAATGAGGTTCGCAGAAATGCCAGTGCCTGCTTGTTTTGTAGGGTGAACTTCAAGCCGGACATCGCTATTCGAAATTTAGTTTTATGACACAAATTTTTAATCTTATTTTTTTTCCCTAAAAAAAACATTGGGGAAAAGCCCCCTTGTGAAAGAACTTGTTTCAAACGCAGTTCAAATCCTTTCTTTTTTTCAACTCGACCAAAAAAATGTCTTGGAATTTACTTGGAACTCATTCTTTCATTCAAAGTAATACGAAAACTGTGGAATTGTATGTAATTATGTAATGTACTGCAACTGAAAGGGACAAAAATTATATTATAATGAATGTTACAATATCATATAAACATAGATATACTAATACATGTTCTGTAGAAATTTGGGTTTGGTATCTCACTGAGAGGAATTTTGAAACGAACTTGAAAGGATTTTTGGATATTTTCCTTGTCCTCGGAATTTTTTTACAAAAGTACTCAAAGCAGACCCAAAAAAGTTTGAAAAAAGAGAGCAACATTTTTTCTCTTGATGCTTGGGGTGAGACACAATGTTGCAATCCCCGCTTTAAAAAGCACTGTGGGGGTTTTCCCCCCTCTCGGGTACCAAAAATTTCGACTTTTCCGCCGTCAGGCTTTAATATTATGCTTTCACCCGGTATCACCAATGATCACAAACAAGAATTTTCCTCTTCAATCGAAATTTTTTGATCTGCGGAATCCTCAGCCTTCCGCTTGGACTGCCACCATTAAAAAAACACTTTATACTGCCACTAAAAAAACCCGAACATAGCAATAAAAAGAAAAGTTTTGTTTTTTTAAAGCCAGAAATTCCCTTATTGCAGCAAAGTAATGTATTGTTTAAAACTCATTAGTTGCTAAGATTTTTGAAACAACTTCCGTCGCTTGAAAACTTTAGCTTTTGTTTATTTTTAGAACGAAAAAGATTGTTTGGTTGGGGGGTATTTTTCTATTTTTTTATTTAAAAAAAAGCAGAAAAAGCTCTTCGGAATTTGCATTGATTTTTTTCCCCGTCTACGGGTTTTTAATGCTTTTTTCCTTGAAATGCGCACGCTTTACTTAAATAAAATAATTAATAAACAAAGTTGAAAATACTGTTTAAGGAAAACCCCATAATAAAATTTTTAAAATAATGGAAAAACCCCTAAAGTTTTTTAAAAAACCCTTTTTGGATGATATTATTTTTTTTTCCTTTTAAAATACCGAAAATATACTCCCCCCAAAAAATTAAACAAACACCTCATAACCACCATGGCAAGAGCCTGGAAGATTGCATTGATGGGCAATGGGCTTTTCAAGGTTGAATACACCGGAATTTTTCCCCACTTCAAGATAACACCAAAGTAAATATGAAACCTACTCATACTTATCTACAATACCAAATAATCACCATTTCTTATTTTTTTGGGGAGCATCACTTAAACGAGTCTGAAGCTTCACAGTTCGGCAATAAGAACCATTAGATAAACTAGGTATATACACGAGAATTAAAAATTTCCCCCAAATATCAAGGGAGAGAGAAGGTTAAATAGGGTTTGAGTTAAATGAAAACCCAAAATGAGTAGAAAAGACGGGGAGGGGAAAAGATAACAGAAGACACCACGGGCCAAATAAGAAAAAGGGGGAGAGAGAATAAACAAGAGAGACAACAAGTGGTGAAAAATTAAAAAAAAAAGCGATTAATTATAACTGTTTTATTTTTTTTTAAAAATAGCTGGGAAATTTCTTTTACCAGAAATTTAATTTTTCACCTCATACTCTTTTGTTAAATATTCTACAGTGGTGTATCCGTGAGGATTTTTTAAATTCCTACGCCCAATTAGAATTTTAATTTTCTTAGATTTAAAAGGGTATGGAGAGTTTAGTTACTTCTATATTGAAGCATTTAAAAAAAATCAAATTTTTTGGTAAAAAAGATACAAAATAATATTTCATTAATTGAAGAGGAAGGGAGAGAGACAGAGAAGGTGAAGTAACAGGAAAAAAAGTCCGTGTTTTAAAAAATAACAAAGGTCATCGTATTAAAACCCTCAACCCTTTCGCCCTGAAATCTCCTCTCACTAAAAACCCTAGAATTACACGCACAGACGCCACAAGACTTCACTGCCTAAACCTTCCTCCGACCCTCCGCTACCCCCTTTCCAAAAGCCTCGTCCTATGAAAACTTGTATATATTTCACAAAATTACTTCTTCCCCCAAATTTTTTTCTCAAATTCGCCTCCCTGCCTTTTTGTGAAAAGAGAAAAATAATGATGAAAATAAGGAAACCAAAACCGGGGCAAAAGGGGGAGGAGGAAAGAGCATCAAGTCAGGAGGGAAGGAAGTTTGAGTGAATAAGTCAAAGATTTTCTCTAAAGGAGTAAAGAAAGAAAGAGCTAGGAAAATTAGTTGAGTTTTTTTTCCTGGTACATAGTTACATAGGACGAGGCTGGAGTGAGTAGCGGAGGGTCGGAGGAGGTTTAGGCAGTGAAGTCTTGTGGCAGTCTGTGCAGTGTAAGTCTAGGTGTTAGTGAGAGGAGATTTCAGAGGCGAAGGGTTGAGGTTGTAAGTACTGATGACCTTTGTTATTTTAAAGCACGGACTTTTCTCCTGTTACTTCCACCCCTTCTCTGTCTCTCTCCCTTCCTCCTTCAATTAATGAAATATTATTCGTATCTTTTTTTACCAAAAATTTGATTTTTTTTTAAATGCTTCAATATAGAAGTAATCTCACAACTCTCCCAGTACTTTGCATAATCTAAGAATTAGATTCTAATTGACGTAGGATAAAGAATCCTCACGGATACACCACTGTAGAATATCAACAAAAGAGTATGAGGTGAAATATAATTACTGGTAAAAAGGAAATTCCCCAGCTATTTTTAAAAAAAAATAAAACAGTTATAATTAATCGCTCTTTTTTAATTTTCACCACTTGTTGTGCTCTCTTGTTTATTCTCCTCTCCCCCTTTTTCTTATTTGGCCCGTGGTGTCTTCTGTTAATCTTTTCTCTCCAGTCTCTTGCTACTCATTGGGCTTTTCATTTTACCTCAAACCCTTATTTAACCTTCTCTCTCCCTTGATATTTGGAATTTGAATTCTCGTGTAGTATACCTATAGTTTTATCTAATGGTTCATTATTGCCGAACTGTGAAAGCTTCAGAGCTCGTTTAAGTGATGCTCACAAATTAATAAGAAATGGTGATTATTTTGGTATTGTAGATAAGTATGAGTAGGTACATATTTACTTTGGTGTTATCTTGAAGTGGAATAATTACCGGTGCTATTCAACCCCTTGAATGCCCATTGCCCATCAGATGCAATCTTCCAGGCTCTTGCCATGGTGGTTATGAGGTGTATGTATTTTTGGGTGTAGTATATTTTCGGTATTTTAAAAGGAAAAACATAATATCATCCAAAAAGGGTTTCAACAACTTTAGGTATTACCATTATTTTTAATAATTTTATTATTGTGTCTCCTACAACAGTATTACAACTTTGTTTATTAAATTAGTTTTATTTCATAGTAAAGCGTGCGCATTTCCAAGGAGAAGCAGTTAAAACAGTAGACGGAGAAAAAAATCAATGCACAATTCCGAAGAGCTTTTTCTGCTTTTTTTTTAAATAAATATAAATAGAAAAATACCCTCCAACCAAACAATCTTATTCGTTCTAAACTAAACAAAAGCTAAAGTTTTCAAGCGACGGAAGTTGTTTCAATATCTTAGCAACTAATGAGTTTTAAACAATACATTACTTTGCTGCAATAAGGGAATGCTGTGCTTAAAGAACAATACTTTTCTTTTTATTGCTATAGTTACGGGTTTTTTAGTGGCAGTATACGTGTTTCTTAATGCGTGGCAGTCCAAGCGGAAGGCTGAGGATTCCGCAGATCAAAAACTGTTCGATTGAAGAGGAAAATTCTTGTGTTTGTGATCATTGGTGATACCAGGTGAGAGCATAATATTGAGCCTGACAGGCGAGAAAAGTGAATATTTTTGGTACCCGAGAGGGTGACAACCTCACAGTTGCCATTTAAAGCTGGGATTGCAACATTGTGTCTCACTCAAAGCATCAAGAGACAAAATGTTGCTCTCTTGTTTCAAACTTTTTTGGTCTGCTTTGAGTACTTTTGTGGAGAAATTCCGAGGACAAGGAAAATATCCAAAAATCCTTTCAAGCTTCTGTTTCTAATTCCTCTCAGTGAGATACCCGAAACCATTCTACAGAACATGTATTAGTATATCTATGTTCTATATGTATATTGTATACATTCAGTATAATATAATATTATGTACCTTCAGTTGCAGTACATTACATTATTACATACAATTCCACAGTGTCGTATTACTTTGAAGTGAAAGCAATGAGTTCCAAGTAATAGTTACAAGACATTTTTTTGGTCGAGTTGATAAAAAAGAAAGAATTTGAACTGCGTTTGAAACAAGTTCTTGTCACAATGGGCGTTTCCCAATGATTTTTTACGGAAAAAATAAGATTAAAATTTTGTGTCATGAACTAAAGTCGAATAGCGATGTCCGGCTTGAAGTTCTACCCTACTAACCAAGCAGGCACTGGCATTTCTGCGAACCTCAGTTGATAATTGAATTGAGATTTATAAATTCCCAAAGGCATAATTATGCCTAAAATTATGATAAAAGAAGGCAATACTAGTTTCTCTGATTTTTGAACTAGAACGAAGGGAACCATCACATAAATGTGGCAACATTATCATGTATTATGTCAGTGGCTTCATCACGAGTTTGTTTGTTTTGGTGTATGATGTGCACTGTCTTCGTCCACCTCTATCTCTAACATCAGTGACTAGCACGCTCCCCGCCACTGACTGAATGACGTGGAATATCGCTCGTGTTTGAGGGAATTATTAGGGATTACTTATTTCTCCTTCATAAATTACCAGGGAGAACCAGTGAAACGCATGGAGTTCTTCAAATATACTGCGTGCGATTTCATCGGTTGCATTTGAGTTCAAAGAATATTGGTTCAAATCTAGCAAAAGTGACATTAGGACCTCTCTAATATGCATTATAGGGGAAGAGTGACATTTGGAAATTCAATAGGTACATATTCAAATAATAGTTATAATATGTAGTCTAATATTTCTATTATTAGAGCAATAGTTTTAAAGAAAAAATTGCACACCTGCCAAATTGATTGCTGCTGTGCAGTTTATTACAGAAGTACCACTTTAATGTATGCAGTTTATCGCTGAAGTGGGCTTCATTTTCTCTACTCTACCACCTAAGATAACAACAGGGTTGAGAATATAAGAGAGGAGAGAATGTGTGTGAAAAAGAGAGGGAGAGAAGGCTTCCAGGGCTATCATCGCACCCTGTATAAATCTGAGTACTGATGGAAAGCTTTTCAAGTGCTGTTTAAATATTCTGCGTGGTGCCTTTACACAATGTGTTTTCACTTTCTCTCGGGAATATTACTCCTGATGAATTAATGTAGACATAACTCATGTTATGTATGATTTAGGTATACGAGATGTGTATCTTACGACATGATAAAGTAATGTATGCTATTGGTATACGTATAGAGCACAGTACTTTTCTCCATCTCCTTTGAACTTAGAGATAAACGAGGTGTTTTTTTGTTGCAAATTTATGAACATTGCTTTAAAGTTCTCTTAGGTGTAGTTGCAAGAGTTGAATGTACACCTCATGGCATACAAAGCGTATTCATTAATAGATAATTAATTACCTACCTCAATTAATGTGTCTGTCTATGTACCAATATAGAAGCATTGTAGGTACCTGATAATAATAAAAAAAATATTTCATTCTGTGGTTTTATGGTACGTTAAGCAATGATGTAGGTAAGTTAAGTACCTACCCATATGATGCTGTTTTAGTGTTTACACATGTATTGTATGTGTATAGTAAAAATATAGGTACCTACGTAGTGTTTTTTGAGATCGCCAGCACTATTAGATCACCTATAAAAAGGTAAAACAAGAAAAACACCCGCTAAAATTGTTCATTTAATTTTATACTAACACATAGAGATATGTACATAAATAAATACTATTTGTATGTAGGTACTGTATAAGTTTACGTCCAAAACTTTCTTATTTATTGAAAGTTTTCATCGACAAAAATACCCCAAGGAGATAGGAACATCAGCACTTTGGCTGGGAGTAGGAATATAAGCTATAGCTGAAATATTGAATAAGTGTCAAAGAATAAATCTCACATCAGCAAAAACGATGAGCTCTCTTGCTATTGCTCCTCTTCCTCTTCCACCCAGCTCGCAGTATCATTAATCACATTATGTTATATCGACTGGGGACCAACATGGTTCAAGAGATAACAATCGATGAGATTCCAGCAGACAAAGCTTTATTGTTCTGATGAGACTCAGCTGAGCCGCAGATGGTTTTTTATGGGAGTAATATTTAAAAAGATGAGTGTTTCAAAGCCTTTTCTTGTGCCCAATGGACAGCAGCTGCTTCATACTCTTGTGACCTGTGTTGTACCTTGCCCATCTTGTAGTATGCCTCCATATTGCCTCTCCTCTGATGAACGAGAAGTGACACAATACTTTCCAATTAGGTGCTGGGTCAAAATGAGCACAGACAACTGAAATCTGTATGAATACAATTTTTCGTCGGCTCTGAGATTCAAACACGGGATCTTCCGTATGATAAGCAAGTATCAAGCCACAAAGCTAGTTGTTCCCTATAATAACTTAAATATGTACCTCCTTTCTACTACTTTTCAGAAAAGCATTAGTATAAAGGAACATTGTATAGCACATCTTGAAATGTTCACTAACTTTATTTTATTCAAAACCTGTACCTACTACCTACTACTATTACCTTGGGATAAAGGAAGACGCAAAATTCGAAGTTATTAGGTACGATTCTATCGCTATCAAAGACCTCATGGCATTTACTTGTCTACCTTAGGAGAGAGGAGCCCAAAAAGGCGAAATTTGGAGGCCCGGACAAGTAGAACTTGCAATGCTATGCCCAGGCCTGCTAATTTATCATTAAAAATGTGGGCTAGAGTTTTAAATTATTAAAGGTAATCTGAACCACATTTTTCCTAATTAAAGCTATTTATAAAAGCCACGAAATTCCATAAATATGATATTATGTGAACCCCCTACGTTAGAGGCCTGAGGGTGTATGTCTATACATATAGAATTATAGAGTGTATACCATGGCTGAGAGTATACCTGGTGATTGATGATTGTTTGTTGTCTATCGTCTACGTTACCATTATAATATTTAAATTACTCATTTAATTGAACTTTAGTGTAAATATTTACATTAATGATGATGGAGAAGGAGTTCACTCATAATATCCTGCCTGTTCTGACAGTGTAATAGGTAAATACTCTCAATGCATCGAATAAATTGAATTCTGTCAAATCAGACATTTTAGTCTGGCGCGGGCTCAATAACCCCTCTTATACCTCGGCTTGTTCTCAGCACATATATAATTTTATCATCCTAACTAACTCATCCTTATAGAGCTTTTGCAAACTTAGGCAGGTGCACTGAAGCGACGGAAGTTTGTTCATAAAATACAGGAACAAAGAAATACGCCCCCCGATGTAATGTGTTTCTTAGTAAACCTGGGGGGGGGAATGTAAAAATAATCTCGCTCCTTCCAGATAACGAAGTGCAAGGAGCTGGGTGAATGAAAACATACTATAAATAATCATATCAAAGAAAACCCAGTGAAAACAAAAAAGGTGAATGCTACTGAAAGAGCGTGAGAGAAAGAGAGGTAGTATAAGGAAGAAGGAGGAGAAAATGGTTCTCAGTCGAAGAGAAAGTTCCTAAGGAGAAATGAGAAAGAAAATTTTAAAGAGACTAAGGCATTAGGAAATAAAAAAAAAACAAGGTGCAAACTGCAAACATAATAATGAAAAAGTTGAAGACTCCTCAACATGACAGAGCACAGGAAGATGAAACACAGAGACGAGTCACAAGTAAAATAATAAACTTAGTGAATGTGCAAAGTTCAGAAGGAAGGAACAAATAAGAGGAAGAGCAAGAAGTTAGTCAAGTCACAAATTGGATATTTTCATCTCTTCACTCTTGCAATCCACCAGTATTAAGTTGTAAGATTGGTTCACACAGGGATGATCCGGGTTTACATCTCGACTTGAATATTTTATTATTTGTATTTTGGATGTCCGAGGGCAGTAAATAATTAAATATATTAGAGATACATCACTATAGAGAGGCAGATTCTCTCCATAATGATCTAGGTAATCTAGGTATCTCTAATGATGCTTTTCTAACTCTCTATGATGAAGCCGGAATGAAAACAAAAGCTCCTAAAAGCAAGACACGTGTGTTAGGTTGAAATTCCCAACCCTGAATGTAGATAATAGGTGCTTCATTTGAGTACTTAAAGCTTCCATTACTCTCAGTGAATGAAAATAAATGCTCCCTTTCCAAAGAAAGAAGATCTGTTGTTTGTTATCAATGCCTCGAAGAAAGGAAAGAACAATGGTTTTGGATTCTATTTACTCCAAATATTAAATAATGATTTATTTCAAGTAATTCCAAGTACATATTTATTTTATCTACTTCATATACTACCTATAGTGTAGTCCCTCAATCCCTGCACATTATTGCCCCACTGTTGTAAAATTTGGCATTGTGTTTGAAGATCAGCCAGTGAATGTATCTCGCTTTTAGAAGTTGACTTTAAAAAAATATTGAGTTGTATAAAATTGCCACCACTTTGCCCTTGTTCCTCACAACGGGACTAAATTAAAGTTATAAAGGTATGGCGGTCATGCTTGGTACAGTCTTCGGCCCAATTTTTTCTGATATCATGTTTGGGACCGCTCTACCTTCATTATCGTACCTACCTGCACCTAGATCTGTCTCATAGAGATGAATTAGTATTCATCCTCATTGCTTCCCAACTTCTTTGTCTCGGTCATTTTTCATTTCACAAGCTCTACACTCTCTACAGCTACACTAATGTTCCTTGGTGGCTCTCTCCTCATTCGCACAGAAATAAAAAAAATTGGTAACGTGTAGCGAGTTGGAACTAAGCAACCAAGAAACATTTGTCGGAAAAAAGTGACGATGAATTTTACTATTACATACCTAGGTATCTCTATGAGATTTAAGTGAGGGTTGGTAGGATAATGAAGGTAAAGCAGGACCGAACATGATTTTAGAAAAAAATTGGCCCAGACACTTCGCGGGGAATTTTTATAAGCGAAGAATTATTTTTTTGAGGTTATACAATAAAATAATAATTATATTGTGGAATGATACATACTTACGCCATCTGAGATTTATAATTTTATAATTAGAAGTAAAAAGTTTTCCTGGGAGATCTTACTTAAAACCCATATTTTGGAAGCTAAAACTGTAGATGGCAATTTTTAATCTGTTTCTAATCCTTTTAATTAAAGGCTATTAAATTTAATTGCAAGTTGGAAAATAAATTTTCTCCGTATTTATCTAAAAAAAGTTGATTAAGCTGAAGCGGATAAGTTTACCTTTTCCATCAATGTATTTTTTCCAAGTTTTGAAATGAAAGTTCAGTTTTTCTCAAGTAAATAAATAAATAGAAGTCTCTTTGGGACCAATTAAATGTCACAGATGAAATAGAACAATAAAATAATAAAATGGATCTTTTAACGTAACTACAAGAATATTTTTTCCTAACATGCCAAAGAGTGCCTTAGTTATATAATAAAATAATATGAGTCTTTTTAAGATATTTTTTCTTATTAAATCAGAGTCCCTGGGGACTAAATTTATTAATACAATCTAGTTCTTAAAACTAATAAGTATTTTTATTCTAATCTCAAACTACTAATGCAAATTATAATAACTTATGTACATGGACATAAGCAGACTCGGCTGTTGGGTAGTTACCAGAGGAAAGTACCTAATCAATTTGTTCATGTGGTTTAATCCGCTTCAAACGTCTGGTGAGGTCTTCAATCCTAAGAAGATGGGCGGTCTTAGGATTGGGGTGCTCCTCTAGCCTCTTTTGATTACTCAAGTCAAATCTATTCATACAGTCTTTGACTGTCTCAATTTTCAGGTCACGATGTAGGTCATTGTTTCGTATGTACCATGAAGCATGGACAGTACTCCGTAGAACTTTATTTCAAGAGTAAATACATATTATGTAGGTAGTGATAACCTGATAACGACTATCAGGAAGAAAATGTTTTAGAAAGTAGATTTTTAGTTATTAAAGAATTAAAAGTGAATTAATGAAAAAAAAAAAAAAAAATAAAAAAAAACACTAACATATTTTTTTGAATACCTATGTACCTATAGGTAATACTAGCAGCTGCCCTGACCCGGAACTGAGTTCCTGTGAAACGGTCATATTGGTAACGGGTCTCGTGAGAGACATTATTAACATGAAATTGGGTTGGGGAAAATAAATCTAGATCAATGTAGTCGTCTTTAGACATACCCATGTAGATAATTAAATTAAGAACCGACCTCAGTAGCTTGATCGATAAGGCGGCGGACTTGTAACCTGGAGGTCGGTGGTTCAAGTCCTGGTACTAGCGATTTAGTAAAGCGAGTTTAAGTGGTCCACGAAAGATATCACATCACGAAAGTGATTAACACAAACTTAAAAAAAAATAAATATGTAGATACCTAATTAGCACAAAAAAGTACCTTCCAACTAAAGAAAAAAAATACCTTTAGATAGTTTGATAAGATAAATTTCATTTTAACACAATTTAATGAAGTCCTCATCTTTAAATCTTTTGTACTTAAATGGAGGCAACATAATATATTATAACAGAGTGAGTGAGAGAATAAAAAGAGAATAAGAGAGAAACAGAAGGAGATAGGAGACGTGCAAAAGAGAAAAGAGTGCGAGAGAGAGATAGTCAGAGAAAGAGTTAGAGACAGAGAGATACAGAGAGCAAGAGAGCAAGAGAGAACAAAAGAAAATTTGCGCAAGATGGACCCAATCATGTAGAAAAAGAATAGAATGGACATCAAAGTTCATGAAGAAGAAGACTAAGTGATAAAAAGATACGGTGGGAGAGATGGAGATAGAGAACAATGAAAGGAGGATGGAATAGCCATTGAGCTGAGATATACAAGTGGGTATTGTTATTGCCTCCAGCATTCCTAACCCAGGATCCTTATACTTCTGTGTTAAATGTGGGATGTTATTCTCCACGGTACATCTTTAATCAGTTAAGATATCCCTTGTGTGGGATTATGTCTGATGCTTTCAGTTTTTGCCTTGAAGTGGACACAAAGATAATAATTTTATTATAATTTCTCAAAATTTACAATTTTTTTATATATTTGTTTTAATTACCTTCGTGTGATGTTACAATTACTGAAACTCAAACTGCTAATTTTTACTGGATTCCAGGTCCTGCTTACAAGTCCCCCGCTTTATAATCAAACTACTTTTGAGGTCGGCTAATTTTCATAAGTTACAAGTAAAATCGCCGGCATTTTGTTGCCGTTATGGATTCTTCCCGTGCCTGTCGTCCTACGTCCTATTAGATTGAAGAGACAGTCAAATTAATGAACTGAAGAGACTGAAGTTAACATGAAATGTCGGGGTATTGTAAACAGACAACCCCTAAGAGAACATAGTCATTCAAGCACACACAGATTTGAGTTTTAAATATAGAGAAGATTAAGAAGACATATGTATATAAAATAAATTATTATTTATAATTTATCAATAATGAATCATTTGGTGCATGAGTAAACGAGAAGATTACGTATTATAACTTTAGGATTTAGTATTAACTTCCATGTTGAAACTATTCGCCATCATCAGAGTTGAGGTTAGCAATACTGAAGGAAATCAATTAACTGCACCTTTAACCAAAGAAACTGTGTCAGACAGAAAGTGAGAGAGATGATAAATGAAGATGTCGCAATTTTCAAAGTTTTCTGCTTGTCGTCTACTGCAAATGCAAGGAAATCGTAATGCAAACGCCAGGGTACTCTCTCTATCTTCATCCTTAATGAGCACTGAGCAGAGATCAATTTTTATAATAATCTACCAGCCAATGATTCCAACCAGTACAATATACAATATTGCTGCTAAAAACTTGAAATTTTAGTAAAATTTACTCAGGTGGTAGTAAAGTTTTTGCATTCAAGTAGGTACTTGCATGTTAAAATACTGATTTAAGTATAATGATGATGAGTCAAAAGTCGAAAGCTGGGTTTGGTTGTGCCTACTTCCAAATGAATCGGTACATGCAAAAACGACATCAATCACATTTTTTTGGAAAATGGGGTTTTCATAGATTTTGGATTTTGGACCACATGTTTCTGCTACTCCCTTCCTATATAAACACGTTTCTATAATTTTCGTTCCATGCAAGAACGACATAGATCCGGGATTGATGCGGTTCTTGCATGTAATCTGTAGAATTGGTGTATCCTGTCTGTGTGTGCGTGAACAGAATATCTCAAGAACGGTAAGAGATAGAGACTTGAAATTTGGTATGAAAATCAATTTTATACACCAGACGTACCACAAAACTTTTGGTTGAAATCGGCCACAAAATGCGGCCGCAGGGCCGAAAATATTGCCCGCAAGCGCCGCTTCTATGAATTGGTTAAATATACAAAAAAAGTTAGAGAACAACATTTTCTTAGATTTAAAAAATAATAGGGGTCTCTTCATATCATTTTTTTGATATCTTGAACTTTTCGGACCTCGGCCCAAATTTACCGGTATCTTGGGGGTGACCCACTTTGACTAACTTTTTTTATTATTCATCCTAGATGGGGATTGTGACTTATCAAGTCCAATTATTTTGAGGTGCTGATTACGAATTTGGCATTGATTTACAGCTGTTACCGTTGAGTCACGAGTGGCGGAGTTCAACTTCTTTTCGGGGATAAGGAAAGTCGTGTAATGTTTACACCAGATTTCTTTTTATATATATAATTTTTATGATTCATATTTTTTTGTTTTTGTTTGAAATAACAATAAAATTCGAAGTGTACGTGTGTTATTATTTATAATATTTTCGATATTTGCAAAAACAGCATCATTCCACGACCTTTGAACGGCTATTTCTTTGAAATGGCACTACATATCTGACCAAAAATTATATAGAATGGTTTTTTTTGGCAAGTCCTTACGATTACATATTTTTTCTTTTTTTTTCTTATGGACCAAGAATGAATAGGAAAGTTTTTTTTTGATATTCCAAAAGTTTACTCTTTTGGAATGATGTCGTTTTTGCATGTACCGATTCAAATATATACTTAACACATAGTTATTATTGTTATAATTATTATCTAGAGATATCGAAAGTGGGTGACGCTAACTCTATTGCTTTAAAATATTTCCTGTGGCGTTTAGCTTTCCCTGCGATTGTTTTCTCGTGTTCTTTTAATATTGTATCATTGAGAAAAGTACGATTTTCCACGTCAGAGACTTCGACTTTCATAAGAAAATCCCTTTCAAGAAAACCCAGTTCTAAGATTAAAGGAGTATCTTCTAAGAGGTCCCTGTCCTAATATCTCTCTTTTTCTCCCCCTACTAGCCGCTTTAATTTATAACTTTTTATTTCAAATATATTCACAACCAAGTAAACTCAACTCTTCTAAAATAAATTTTGTAATGAAATGGAGAGCTGGATTCTGCGTGAAAAAGGAACTCAAGAATGCGAAAATTGTTCAGTAAAATAAATAAAAAAGTATTGGAATGTTAACGATAAAAAAAGGAGGAGGAGAGAGAGAGGGAGAGAGAGAGAAAAGGAGAGAAAGGGAGAGATGAAAGAAAGAAAAATGTCTGACAGAAAATAGATCAGAGTGAAAATAAAATTGGATTAATTTCAATTACTTTGATTCTTATTCTCTCCGTACATTTTCCATTTCACTGTTTTACTAGTGTAGTGGTATATGGAGCATGGGCGTAGCCAGGGGGGGGGGGCAGCTGCCCCCTCCTAGATAATTCCAGGTAGTATTCAACACTAGGTATTATTGATTGTTCACTAGGTATTATTGATTTTCCTCATCAGCTGCCCCCTCTAGCCAAAATCCTGGCTACGCCCATGATGAGGCAATGGACTGGTAGCAGAGAAGCTAGGTTCTGTTCTTGTTAATTCATCCAAGTTTATCTACTCGTATCTGTACATGTGTACATTGTAATCGTATGATTATTCGAAAATTAAAAAGATAAGGACTAATCCATAAATTTACACAGGTTTATATACATTTATATACATTTTAGATTTTTGTTTACTTTCCTTATCCTATTTTAAGGAAAGTATTGTATTTTTGTAAAGGGAGAAACATGAGACAGAAAAAGTGAGCCAGAGAGAAATAATAATGGAGACTAGAAAGAGGTTCACAAAGTGGAGGGAAGGGTAGGAGAGGAATGAATAAGGCAGTTACAACATTCCAGTCTGGAAATTCCTCTAAACGTCATTCCATAGAACTACATTCTCTTTTTTCCACCCTACTCCCCTTCCCTAGCTATTCAGAACATCTCATTTATCTTCCATAGCTTCTCACAATTTTTTAACCATCTAAAACTTCACCAGAGAGATTCTCCTGACAAAAAATTCATCTAGGAAAGGGCTGACGTACATGTTTCATGCCATGGTTGTAATTCTCCTTTTCATTTCAAAGTTTTCCGTAATTTAACATCATGGTATGTGTAAAAACTAAATACACATTTAATGTAAAAGTTACAACCCATAAAACATTTAGGTGAAAAAAATTATCAGGATATGAAACTTTCAAGAGTGTGAATGTCGCTCAATTATTTATCTAGATCTAGGTACCCGTGTAGACAATGTATAGGGTCCGCCATGGATCATGAACCATTTTGAAATGCCTGTATTTTTACAAGAAAAGTTTCAAATTGAATTTTTCCTTGGTGGAATGCTAAATGCAAATGCTATTTGCATTTAATATTCACCAACTTACATCAATTATCATTCAGATATTGGTCTTGATGTAGAATGCTTGAATTCAGACATTCTCTCGACCTATGCATCGCATTTACTGAAATGTCTTTGGGAATAGCATTGATATCTTTTATTCTTGATCCAGGCAAAAACCAAACCCTACAAGAACTGAAAAATGTTATTCGAATTGAATATCAATTCTATCCCCGAATTCATGTTGGTAAACGTGATGCCCAACTTAAGAAAACGTCTCAGCTCGAATTCACATAAAATAACCAATGTGAATGTGAAAAGCATATTCCGGCCATTTATACAGTCTTGCCTACAGGCAACAAAGGACCTTTATACAGGACCGCAAAAGTTTGGCAAAGGATGAATATCTTCCAATTGGTTGATACGGAATTGAAACTTTGCATGGTCAAATGGTTTGTAAAAAACTACTTGGGGGAACTTTTAATTTTCAGGGGCGGACCCCAGGTAGGGGCCAGTAGAGGATCCAGGTCAACTTTTTTAAATTGGAAACCCCATTTTTAATATTGATTATCCTGATTTTTAAAAGTACTTTGGCGAAAACCAAACAATTTTATTATATGCTAGAAAATAATAGCGGGCTTCGTTGTTTAAAGTGTCAGTTCAATCTTCTCCGCAACGGTAAGTGATAAAGTTGTTTTGTTTGGACTTTTATCTTCTATAGTGGTGTTTGACATGATATCATCACTAGTAAATAGTAATATTGAAATTCCATCTTTAAACTTTACCTTTACGCGGTCGGTTCTATATCTAGTGCTACGAAACCTTATTATTATTATTTATCGGTGATGATATCATATCATAAACGACTAGAGAAGAGAAAAAGTCAAAACAGAACAACTTTATCACTTACCGTTGCGGAGAATGTCACTTTGAACTTCGAAGTCCGCCATTATTTTTTGGTATAAGATAAAATGGTTTTGTTTTCACCAAAGTTCTCTTAGAAAATTAGTCAAATCAAAAAAAGAAGGTTAAGCGGGTTGTCTTAAGTAGGGGCATTTAGTCCCTACATGGGGTCCGCCCCTGAAAATTAAAAGTTCCCCCCCGAGTAGTTTTTTACAAAACATTTGACCATACAAAGTTTCAATTCCATACCGATAGCCAATCGGAAGATCTTCAGCCTTTGCCGGACTTATGCCGGTCCCTGTATAAGAGAGCACCTGATGGCTACTTATAAACAATATAAAATAAAATAATATGTAGTATAGGGTGTTGGTAAACGATCCTGGAAATGTCCTGAAATGCAATAAAAGATATTTGTTTGAAAAGCTAAAAAAGTAATTTTGATATTCAAGAAGTAATTTTGTGGCGCATAAGATAGAAATAAGTCGAAATGTTCTCTCCCCCTCCTTCCTACGTATTTAGGTTCATTCGCCTGCTATCACCATCCTCTCGAAGAAAAGCTATTTGGAAAATCCATTCACATTTGCATGAGAGGATAATGTAGGGATTTGTTTCAAGGATGGCCCGAGTCAGGTCAGACAGGAATTTATTCTGTGGGGGGCGTTATGGCGTTCCTCTGATTCAATGACAACAGCACGTGTGATTTCTGGTTTATAACTTCTTCATGCTTGAGTAAGTTATAGTTAGACATCAAATCTTGTAGATTATAATAATAATAATAATAATAATAATGCTTATTTCTTTGTGTTATTATGTCACAATTTTAGTGGGTAGCGCAGAATCATAGGACTTTACCACTTTAATTTACAATATCTTGTATTATTTTTTTGCCTAAGATTCTGCCACTGGTCGCTGCTTCACATTAAAGCAGCTACTCATTTTTCCTCACGAGGTATGAGTGGACCCCGAACATCCAAGTACAGAGCAGAAAAAATCCTCCCCCGCTGGGAATCGAACCCAGGTCACCATGTGTGCAATGCCTAGCGCGCTAACTCGCTCTGCCACAGTGACTACTATCTTGTAGATTATACTGATGTAAACTGTGCTAACATACATATTAGCCAGGTAATTTTAAGTAGGTAAGGAAAATAAATTTTATAGATTATGCCCATTGCTCAACAAATTTAGTGGATGTGCTATTTGCACCAACACACTTGAGTTTTACTGCTGGTCTTTCTTAAAATTATAGTTGCCCTCACCAAGCCTGAGTGGAGCTGGGAATAGCCCCACTCAGTTCGAAACTACAATCGTCACTAATTCATATCATAACCACGGACCTTGCTTAACTTGAGTGATCCGATGAGAAGTGTTTATTTGTTGTGCCATCTACGTTGGCTAGCATCTGCTCTATTTTCGTTATTTGCCTCTGATAGTTGAAGTTGGAGATATTATTCAACTCTTCCCACAGCTCCCACAATTTCTTTGTAACTCCTCCTCTTCTCCAGCTGTCCTCTAATTTGATTTTTTCTCTCTCTTTTAGAAGTCCATTACCTAGAACTTTTTCTTTTAGTGCTAAGTTCTCTCTCCTCCTCTGCACTATCTCTCATCTCACGTATCTCTTCTTGGGAAATGTTCTGATATAGAAGCAACTTCTACTAGCAGCTCCCTCTGAGAAGTATATTCAGAATTTATTACTTTCCCCGTGGTAGAATCTTGTATCAAGGGATGTTGTAGTGGATGACGCATGTATCTTTAAAATGAATTGTTTTATCAAGAGGATGTAATATGTCTTACATTGTTTTCTTCTATAGTACTTCTTTAATCTTCTTTTTCTCTGGGTATCTTTAATTTATTTTTATTGCTAAATTAAATTTAATGATCTATTACAATAAATGAGAACAATTAACCCAGATAGACCGGAGTTTTTTTTGACTACTTTTTATTTAAAAACTAGCTAAAAGTGTTGTATATCATGTTTGTTGAAGGGCATTTCAAGTTTAATGAAAAAAAAGTCTTTGGTTTTCGAGATATGGCCATTTCCCTGAAATCCTTCTAGAAGGATTGCAGGTGAAATTCATAGACCTCCTAAAGGCCTGTTTTCAAATCCTTCCAGAAGGATTGTAGGCTCATCTGGGTTAAAGTAAGTGAAGTTAGTAAAAAATTCTTTTTACTTTCCTTATCCTATAATAAGGAAAGTATTGTATTCGTCGAAAATTTGACCTACCCAGCTTTTCACATTTCTGGACGAATCATAGCCTCAGGATACCAAAAAAGTGGTTTTCAGCCATTGGTCCGTGCGTCTGTCTGTGTGTGTGTGTGTGTGTGTCTGTGTGTGAACAGGATATCTCAAGAACGGTAAGAGCTAGAGACTTGAAATTTGGTATGGTAATTAATTTTATACACCAGACGAACCATGAAACTTTTGGTTGAAATCGGCCGCATTCTGCGGCCGCAGGGCCGCAAATATTGGCCGCAAGCACCGCTTCTTTGAATTGGTTAAAGATACAAAAAAAGTTAGAGAACAACATTTTCTCAGATTAAAAAAATAATAGGGGTTCACTCTGATCATTTTTTTGATATCTTTAACTTTTTGGAAACCGGCCCCAATTTACCGGTATTGTAGGGGGACCCGATTGGACTAACTTTTTTATTATTCATCCTAGATGGGGGTTGTGACATATCAAATTAAATGATTTTGAAGTGCTGATCATGAATTTGGCATTGATTTTTAGTTATCTGTTACCGTTCAGTCACCAGTGGCGGAATTCGACTCCTTTTTGGGAGATAAGGAAAGTCGTGTTATGTTTACACCAGATTTTTTTACTCTCATTTATTAAAATGGACCTTCACAAGATTACTGAGTTATCCATCCAGATCTATTACAAATTTAAAGAGAATGATTTTTTTCAACTGCATTTCGTTTATTCCATCGAGTTTATTCTATGAATTTCAATCTGATTCTCCTTTCTGGGTACTCACATCTACATACGTACAAATACCTATATTCCATTCAATTTATGTGTGGGTTGTGCAAGTGAGACTTACACAAAACTCTTGACTAAATGATCCGTTTCAAATATGAAGAAAAATACGTTTCTTCCAAGAATCTTGTTTATTTCAAAATTGTCTTTTGTTTTTGTTTGCTTGATTTTTCTTGCGCTTGCGTCTTCTTTGTTTGTCTTTCTATCCTACATCCTTCTCAAGTCGTACCCAAATCCTTGGATTAGAGAGGCAGGTGGGGGACTTAGGTCCGAGTAGAAAATATTGTGAACGCCTGATTACACACACTTGCTGACTCAGCTTTTCAGTAAAGAGAGAGAGAGAGAGAGAGAGAGAGAGAGAGAGGAGGTCTGGGTTTAGGTTTGAGGTCAGGATATTTGTGAACTGTGCAGGTTTAAATGGAGGGACAGAAGGAGACTTGGAGATTTCAAGAGAGGGTTTGCTCTATACTTACATTACTTTCCCAGGAAAAGAAAGCCTCCGGTTCCCCTAGCTACTCTTTGCTGGGACAGGGAGGACAAAGGAGTTGCGGAGGGTGGACAAAGCTTGGATTTTATTTTCCTGACTGAAAAGTAAATCTGGCGATGATAAGTGATTTATATCGACATTTGAAATGATATGGTATATTTTTAAGCCGTAAAACCTTTCATTTTATCCAGCCCTTTGACCATTTCCTCTTTATGTTCAGATAAGTGGACGAGTCTAGTAATAAAATACCAGATAAAAGCTTTATCTTTCCTTTCTCAACACTTTTCTTTGTAGGCTATTTTACTCTTATCTCTAATCACCTACTGAATAGGTTAGAAAATCATGTGAGTTGATTGATATTCCGATTAATCGAGTTCTAGGCAAAGTAGTGGATGATAGTGTCTATGCTAAATTTAAATCAATTTTACTGTCAGCACCATCATTAATTTTACTTATTTTATTCCATACTTTATACTATAGCTATAGATAGTCAAAATTATTCACATTAAAAGTAAGGAAGAAACTCATTCGTGTGTGCATCATAAAAAATTCACCATTATTTGTACGCCTCCTATTGCAATGTACTCCTATTGCAATAAATACAAATGAGAATACCTATTTCCTATAATGTATTTTTATGTGAATAATTTTGTACTTATGTAGTTTAGTTTTCCACACTTTTTCTTGTTGGAAAAATTATAGATACGTATGGATACATAGTTTTTAAAGAGGTGATGGTTTATTCAAGTGTGATGAGTTTTCAGAAGAAGAGATTGTTGTTGATCAATGATCACGATCAATGTTTCGAAGGTAAATTTAATCTTTTCTCCTGAAGTATTATTTAGAAAGCCGCTGGATTAGTTCCACGTATTGAAGGATGGGATATTAAAACTTTTGTTTTAGCCGGTGCTGAGAAGTAGTTACAGCTAATTGAACTCCTTCCATAAATTATGAGCTTTATCAAGTTCTTACCTATCTAACAAAATTCACCCATAAAAACTTTTCTTCTTATCAGTTTGTTTTCATCCAACGTTTGTTCTACTCTTAGGACTTTTATCACTTTCACACTTTTATCTCTTTCTCAAGTCTTGTAGATCCAATTCCATTCTTCGATGATTGTTAGGTATATGAATAATAATCCTTTATAAACCTTGTGACTCATAAAGTTTTACCTCATTCATATAATATGGTTCACAAATCCCCCTCAGTTAAATATTTGAGACTAGTTCTGACGAACAGCATTAAACTTCACCGAAAACTCCTTAGAAGGAATATGTAAAAGTTATTATCTATATTTGTGTCGATGACTTTCGTGACATCACAACAACTCACTCTCGCTTTACTAAATCTTTGCTGAACTTGGGACTTGAGCCACCCACCTCCAGGTTACAAGTGCGCCGCTTTATCAATCAAGCTACTGAGGTCGTTTAGAAGGAATATGTAAAAGCTCTGCAAAATACACCGGTTGATTTTTAAAACAATTACACCGATTTTGAATAAGGCAAGAAGAAGAGTAATCTCATATGTACCTAAGTTATGATGACTCACGGTAGTCACAATATAAAAAAAAATCTTAATACTATTATGTACAGTTGTACACCCAAGACTGAAGACATTGTCTCTCAAGCATTTTTCCTAACCCTAACTACAAATAGATAAACACTCAGGGCATTGCCCTACATGCGTTTTACAATATTATACAGGGTGTAAGTAAAAATCAACAGATTAAACTGGTAGAGTTCATATAGGAACATTTTTCAAATCGGTGGAATTAGATATTTATACGAAAATGATAGTCCGATCTGACAACTTGAACATATTTTTTAATGACGAGTGTATCACAAATCACAAGCCTTTAATCTCGTAGCCATGAAATAGCAGCTACTGTAGACGCTTGTGGTCTGTGTTGTAGCTTAATACCCATCCCGTATGCCTTCCCTGTGTTCAAACATTTTCTCATAAAATGCGCGTTTTCAAGTTGTGTGTTAACCATCGTTTTCCCACCGGTCTATCGGTTTAACTAATCGGTAGTTTTCCCAAAATAATTAATTATTTCTGATTACTGTGAAATTGTGTATGATGTTTAGAATCTTCCAAGCCTTGTACTTTTAACTTAGACAAAAAACGGTTTTTTTTTCGATATTAGGTATAACAAAGATAATTATGAACTTTTTGTACATAAGAAAGATACTTTTCGACCACCCTGTGTGTATAACTTTATGACGTGAATGTGCAGAAATTTCATATGTCAACCATTGACATTATTTACTCTTGCACCATGACGTACTAGTATAAGTTTGTATACAGATCTCAGAAATCTGAAACACATTTGAAAGGATTACGTACGACACATGCCTTCATGTTTTCAACACCTCTGAAAAGAAAGCGAAGTGGGAGTGCGAAATTTATTAATAAAATTGTGATATGACACAGTGACAGATACCAGATGGTCACAATTTTTCTTAGTATCACATCAGTATCTCTATTATTTTCGGTTGAGTGGTCTAAAGTGTTCCCTTGGTTAACGTAGGATAACAATATAATTTCGTCATAATTATTAACTGACATTGAGCAAAAATATATGAGTAAATAAATGCTGAGTGCAACATTTTGTTGCGCAACTTTTTGATGTCAACTTTTTCCCTAAAATTTAAATGTGAGTTTTGCAAAGCGTTGCGAAGTCTGTGGGTTTCATTTCGATCTCATTTGATCCTAAAGGAAGAGTGGAGCATGAAACGTTGCGCAGCAAATTGTTGTACGCAATGGGATTCCGGATTCCCGGCTTTATTGAGACAACTTCTTTCACTTCCCACATCTCCCCCTTCCTCCCTACTTTATGCGTCACTCCTGTTGATTATTTTTCTCAATATCTGGTAGTGATTTACTTTCATATCAACAATATTATGTAAAAGCAATGCTCTCGTTGAACGTTATACCTCATCCAAATGCTTCCTATGTAGGTGCCTACCTTCTACATACCATGTATGGAACTGTAGAATGAGCAATATTCTGTATTTTTATACTACTAAGGCCCGAATCATGAAATAGGATTAAATATATCTAGGACTTTTGTTAATCCAAGCCACAATTACCTTACAGATGATACAAATGCGCTGTGATTGGTTGAGATTCACAATAGAAGCGGTGTTAAGGGCAAAACAAGATTAGATTAAGCCTGTTTTGGATTAGATTATTTTCAAATATTTTCTATTCTTTTTCATTTTTATTGTATATATTGTTTTTTTGATTTTTCACTGTTAAAATTATTATTTATATGTACATAATGTCCTTTTGTATCTAATAAAGAATTATATAATAATAATAATAATAATAATAATAATCATAACATGGGCGTAGCCAGCATCCGCTCTAGGGGGGGGCAACTAAGATATCCGTGTCGAAAGTGGGGGGGGGGGTCCTTTGGGTGCGGAAAAAGGCAGTGGAAGCGATTTGTTTTGTTGTTGTTGAAATCCAAAGGTACCACAAGAAACTGAATATTATATTTGTAATTTGTACCTACACATACAACGAATACAGACAGCTTTTCTTCTCTCTCAATAATATTTTAGAACAGGCTTTTTATTTATTGAATGGAATACAGGTAACAATGTTATTGAAACTTATTTGATGCAAAGTTAATTTCTAAAAAAAAAAAAATTAAAATCGAAAGCGCATTACTTTTGAGGTTTTTTGAGTATAAATCTCGATTCGTCGCGAGGACATATACTTTATTATACATATTTAGAACCGCAATTTTATTGCGAATCTAAAACTGCCGATCGTAACGATTTGGGTAGTACTTTTTGAGCGAGGAGCCTTTTTGTACGGTCGAAACGTTGAAAATTGCCGTAACGAAAAATCTTTATTGACCCTACCTTGACCGATTTAAGAAAAAAAAAGTTACTACTAATTGCAACTTTTAGAGACAAAGCTTTTAATATGCAACACATTAGGTCAGAAGGTCAAAAAGTAGGTCAAAATTAAAAAAAAAAAAAAAAAATTGACCTATTTTTCATTTTTTTCAATCTTTCATTATTTTGACCTATTTGCCCTTTTAAAAAAAATTGAAATTTTAATGGCAAAAAATAGAAGACATTTGTGTGGTTTTACAAAAAAAATTATCTTGTTACTATAAAGTTAACGCCCCCAAATAAGCCGGCAAAAACAGGTCTGACGCAACAAATTTGACCTAAATTTGGCTTAAAAGTTTTTTGGCCTTAACTCGAGATTAGTCACCTTGACCTACATCGTTTATGGCATTTTTCATTTTCCAGGTCAATGCGCATCGAATGATTTATAATAGGTCTAGTTTTGATAAAATTTTACAGTCACTTTGGGCAAATTAAAATTTTCCGAAAATTTTAATCAATGAACCGGCCCCGCCCACATGGACTGGGTTATATATGAAGCTTTTCTTTTAGAAAATTCTTGTAGCTGACAATTTTCCGGTTCGATCGATATGCAATATGCCCTGTTAACGTTTAGAATAGCCCCGGAAAACGGCCCGGAAAAATCACTAAAAAAATTTAATTTTTCAAATAATTAAAAAAAATTCAAATGAATTAAAAACATGGTTAAAGATTAAAAATTTTGGCAAAAATGTAGGAAATCACATGGAGATCACCGTACCTGCCTAACCTCTAACCCTTTTTTTTTCAAAAAGCCGAAAAAACGTCTCCTTCTGCCTTAAAATTAATCGATTTTAAGGCTTAAGGCGGTAATGTTATACCTTTTTGGATTTGCGTCGTCAAGGCAAATTGAACGATATGTAACATCATGTGCTTGCGATACTTTATCGGTGCATAATCACCGATTGAAAAAAAAGCAGCCATTTTTTGACATATGTCAAACTTTTGACATATCAGTTTAAACTTTAAGCTGTTTTTATGACATAACCCTTGTCTGTACGAACCTAACACAGCCAGAGTTATGGCAAAAAAACGCAAAAAATTCAAGCGCCTCTGCGCCGCTGGCGCTACCAGATAAAGCGTCAATTTCCAGACAAAAAATGTTTATCTTGTATGAGAAAAGATATTTAGATGACCTTATGGCGTCCAGAGGCTACCAAAGTGGCAAGGCAAAACTGGCACGAAAAAAAATTCTGTTCTGCGCATAACTCGTGAACGGCGCGCGCCACTAAATTTTGGTACCACTAAAAAGTGCGCCTACACGTTTTACATATTTCATATTCTATACATGTAAACTTCATCTGCAACACAGAAGGAGTTAGAGCGGCATATATGGTTTTCCAAAAAGGCCCTAATATGGCCCTAATTCGACCCTAGTAGGTGACGAAAGACCCTAACACTAACCCTAGATAGCGGCCATTCATACCTGTCGGTGGAACCCAGTTTGAACCTGATCAGCACCAAAAGGCCATTTGCTCACCCCGATTTTCCATTGGAGCGCCTCACTAATTATACATATAGCCAGGGAGAGCTTTGATATTTTTTTTAGGGTCTACTTGATATTTTTACCCTTTTAAAAATCCTTTGATTTTTGATTTTAAGGATTTTCAATGTTTTTTTTTTTTCTCGAAAAATATTTTTCAAAAAATATCATATTATTATGAAAATTTAAGTT
This sequence comes from Bactericera cockerelli, assembly GCA_024516035.1. Taxonomy (NCBI): domain Eukaryota; kingdom Metazoa; phylum Arthropoda; class Insecta; order Hemiptera; family Triozidae; genus Bactericera; species Bactericera cockerelli. The sequence continues at coordinate 17,193,030 of CM044960.1, forward strand.
GCCCCTTCCATGTTGCATACTATTGAGGTTTCTCTAGGGGGGGGCAGCTGCCCCCCCTGCCCCCCCCTGGCTACGCCCATGAATCATAATTGTTTCATTAGTCTCATTTTGTAAGATTTTGAAAGCCAGGAGAAGAATGAATTCCTTCATTCCCTTCCTACGTTTTCTTGTCAAAATGGTGGCTATGAAATTTTGACCACAAAATCAAATAATTGACTCTCATCCAATATTATTATTACGAGTAGATAAAGTACACTCCATTCACAGTGAAATTCTTTCCTTAAGCCACATTCGCAACATTAAATGCTGTCGGAATATTCTGTAGCCATGCATGGTTATGAATTTTGATGGTTATGAAATTTCTATGCCTTTCCCCGGCCATATGCCTTTCCCCGGATTTCATGAAGTTATACAGGGTGGACCTGAACTTAGGTTCCCGGAAATAATTTCGTCCCTGTTTGAGGTATTGAAAAAAGAAAGAAAAAAAAAACACGCATTTATTGTTTTAGTTGATGATAAATAAATAATTTTTCTATGCAGGGAGGGTGTTTTAAAAGTTGGTTTTTTTGGAGGTCAAAGTTTGATTTTCAAATTAGAATCCCTATAATTTCATATTCTTCTGGATAATAATTTTACTTTCTATCTCTATATATAAAACAGAAAAAAGGACTACCTACCTACCTATGTTTGTTTGTTTGTTTGTCCGGAGTTGTTTAGCCAAAACGGTAAGAGATAGCGAAAAATGTCTCAGAATTGACCCCCCCAAAACCATTATCGCTTTGTCCAGAAAAATTATAAAAAATTCAAAAAGGCATTGCTGTCCAGCAGTACGGCCATGCCTTAGTAAATTTGAAATTTAGTCCCGTTGCAAAGCACGGGCAAACGGCTAGTTACCTATAAGGTATAGAAAGTTTTGTTTTACATACCTAATTTTGATTATTCACATAACACGTTGCATTCCAATAGGTGGTGTGCATTCGGTGGAAGAATTTTAAGATTGATTCTCAACCAGAATTACAAGTTTGATATAATCAAATTGCATCGTTTTTCCATGCTAAATAACCTAATGTTTTGCGAAATCACGACCTCGAGAAATATAGGTGACAATTGAAAAAGTTCAGGTGAAAATCCATTTATAATGATTATAAGTTATTATTATACTTAATTTAACTATCATAATTATTATGAGATGTAAAGGTATAAATCATTGTACAAATAATAATTAAAGGACAGGGTTATTGCCTTTAGCAATCTCTTCCACCCAACCCTTAAAATTTAAAGTAATAATACTTAGTAGATAGGATACGTTTAGGCACAGAAACGTTATAACGTTTATCAAATGGTTCGAGGATATTCATCAAAGCATCTCTAATCATCTTGGGAAATACTCGTTGCTACGTGCGGAAAATCTGAGGGAGGCAACGGAACAAAAAAGCCCCGAGGTTTTCATACCAGTAGGCTGTGGGTAATATTTTTATCAAACCATTATTTTCTCCGGTGGAATTTCATACTATACTGGGTGATGACAATCTTGCTAGGTTCGGGAAACAGGATCATAATCCTATACACAATTACACATGCGCCACCTGACATTTTGAATTTGAATAAAGTTAAAAGTATCGAGCAGGTTTGTAACGTCAGATCTTTTGCTACTTGTATCGGTGATATCTGTTTTTGAAAGTTAACAGGGATATCTTCATCACTGATATCTTCGCTGAGATCTGAATAACTGATGTCTGCGTAGGTCAGAGTGGTGTTCCAATAGTCCAGCACCTAACTGGTAGTCACCATGTTACAAGTCTACTCACAGCAGCACTACAACTTGAGTTTAACAAAAAATGTCCAACTATATAAGTTAGAGGAATGGCCATTGTGACATATATTAGAATCCGTGTCAATCATTACTAAAATTACTGTGATTCCAAGTCGAACATTTCAGATTGCTCTACGGCTTCTTATGTTTGCACCTTCTTCACTGTGGCTTCTTCTCCTTGAATTACCATAATAATTTCTCTTTTTCTTCATACTCTCTCACGCTTCGTCGCGTACTATTTTATCCCCCAAAAATACACTTCGTGTGCAAAAGACGCCAAGAAAATTAGAATCCTTCAAATATAATTAATTACCTTAAAATATTTCTAAAAAGGAACTGATATCAAATAATGAATGCCAAGTTCTCCTAAACTGGAAATCATTTGCCCAGAAAGAAGTCTCAAGCACAGAAATCAAACTGAGGATTGGACATGACATTTCCCATTAATCTACGATTTACCAACGCTAAAAGTTAACATTAAAAATCTTGGCAAGTTTCAAAAATTAAAAAAATGCTTTCAACTTGCCAAGATTTTTAATGTTAACTTTTAGCGTTGGTAAATCGTAGATTAATGGGAAATGTCATGTCCAATCCTCAGTTTGATTTCTGTGCTTGAGACTTCTTTCTGGGCAAATGATTTCCAGTTTAGGAGAACTTGGCATTCATTATTTGATATCAGTTCCTTTTTAGAAATATTTTAAGGTAATTAATTATATTTGAAGGATTCTAATTTTCTTGGCGTCTTTTGCACACGAAGTGTATTTTTGGGGGATATCAGATATTTTTGGTAGGTTACATTTTTTGCAATTTTCTATAACTTCACACGAGCACCAAGGTAGAACTAACTATATCCTTGGAAATATTGGTGTCTTAAACTTTTCCTTTCTCATCATCTCTATTCTTCGGTACAATATATCTAAAATATTGCACCTGTAATTTTTTCCTTTAAGCTTATTACACCGGGTTTCTTCTTTCTAGTTGTTCCTTAGGATTTTTGGTCCATGGTTGGCCTATCCTGCCAGTGGGTTACGGAAATTGAGTGATAATTTTTCCTCATGTATTAATGGGGAATCCGATAGTATGGATATTCAGGACAATCGGTTCTTATTTATTTTTTTATTTTTAATTTCGGCAAAATATTACCTAAGTGGGTAAGTCGTTCGAAAACGCATTACAAAACAACTAATTAAAAAGAGAATAAACTGGTGTGACACCACCACACTTTTCTTATCAGTTGAAAAGAAGTCAGCTTCTGCCACTAAAAGATTCGTGTGGTATATTATAAAATCAACTTCCATACCAAATTTTAAGTCTCTAGGTTGTACCGTTCTCGAGATATCTCGTTCACAGACAGGCGGACGCACGGACCAATGGACGAAAACAATTTTTATGGTATCCTGAGGCTATGATTCGTCCAGAAATGTGAAATACAGGGTAGACCAAATTTTCGACAGTAAGGAATGTATATTATAGGATAAGGAAAGTAAAAAATTGCATGAATTCGGTAATCAAATACTTTTAAAAATTATGTACAGTGTACAGCTGTACACGCATGAAGCAAATTCTTTAAAATAGAAAGAGTAGGTACACTCTCTTATGATTTATCAATATTGTTTTGAATATCACACGTTCACCCTAAATAACTCAACTATAGTATATCCCTTTCATTATGATAGCTATGACTTATTAAAATCGTAGGCAGGGTTGCCAAAACTGCAAAGACTACAGAAGTAAAGAATCTTAAGTGCAGGAAGGTGCATTGCAAAATACTTCCTTGTACATTTTCTTTCAACCTTAAGGTTGATACAATATATATGTATCTACATATTATGTAGATTCAAACATTCAAAATCATAAATTTCTGATCGATAACCAAGTACCTAGGTAATAATATTATGTGATGCAGTACATATAGGTATGATGATTTTTATTGTGATTTTTATTATTAAAATACTAAATAATACCAGCATGATTTTGCGTGTATTTCCCCAACCATTGATTTTCACCGAAGTGATTCATTTGTATTTTTCCTAATAGGTTTGACTACTATTTTTTCATTTACCTATAAATTAATAATAAAACCAAACTACATTTTTTTTAAATAAAGATAATACGTACAAAAATGATTTACCTACTCCATAAGAGGGATAAAGCTATTAGCCCAATCCTCATATCAAATACAAGTGAGAACTGACTGATCTACTGATCATAACCAGATTAATTATTTAGGTAGTAGGTGGCTACATGTTTATAAAACAATCTAAATATAAACAATAGAAAAATGAAGAAGTAAATATTATATTTATTATGTACTCCATGCACTGTGAATCAAGTCAAACATTTGGGAAAACTTTTAAATATTACCTGCACCAAACGTACCCTTCCGACCTTTGTATAGTAGAGCTCCTTTTAATCGCAACGAGTGAGAGAGTGTACTGAAAATAGATATTTTTAGGACTGCAACATTGTAAGATATTCTGGAATCTGATTGGTTCTCGTATTTTGTCGTGATGATTCTCAACTATCATAATGAAATGGATATACTATAGTATCATCGGTCAATGAAACAACAAAAGAAAACCAGTTCTCTTTTGGTTTTTTCGCAAAAAAGTAGGTACTACACAGATACCGATTGGAATAATCTTTTATGATTTGTTTACCCTTCTCTTGTGTTTAGTTATGTAAAGTCAAGCATTTTTATGGATCGGTAATTCTCAGAAATCAAATGCGTAACAACGAAATTTCGTGAAATTGTTTTTACATTAACTATTCCCGCTATGTATGTGTGTTATGTATGCATGCTTAGATTGCTTAGGGAGGATCTCAATTCTCCGAGGATCTGAATTTTCCGTATGGTTGATGCGATATTGTCAAACAAAACTCAAATCGCCGAATCTCGGCTTGCAGGCCTACATATTTTCAAAATACTAAAACTTAAGATGACCTTAACAAGTAAATACTCGTTGTGTGTGTGTTTTTTTTATAGCCTCGTACATCGTACATTATTTTAATTTAGTACTCTATACCTAATTGTTTTAGTTTTTTATACATTACAAATTATATTATGTACATTAAGTAGTCACCGTGGCAGAGTGAGTTAGCGCCCTAGGCATTGCACACATGGTGACCTGGGTTCGATTCCCAGCGGGGCAGGAATTTTTCTGCTCTGTACTTGGATGTTTGGGGTCCACTCATACCTCGTGAGGAAAAATTGTAGTTACTTGTATGAGTAACGACCAGTGGCGGCATTACCAGAGTAAAAAGAAATTAATGTAATAGAATAATTCGAAATGTGAAGGAGGCTCTTAGTAATGCAGCGCTACCCACAAAAATTTGTGAAGAGGCCTTGGGCTTCACCACAAATAAAATCATACATAATTATTATGTGCATTAGATCAAGTAGGTATTTTCAATATGATATTGTTAAAGATATTAGATATTTTATTGAATAATCTCACTCATATCTTTAAAAAAAGCTAGACGAAGAAAAATACATTCATCTATAAGACCAAATAACCTAAAAAAGATCGAAGAAAGAAAGGCAGCAAACACAGCCATTACGTATATTTCATTTGAGGAATCCCTGAGCTCTGATACTCGGAGAACATAGGTACTCTAATCGAAATTATATTGTGCGCTACCAATGACTTAAGGAGCTTATAACTCAAAAACCGTACATTTTTTGAAGACGGCTATTCTGACGAGGAATCATCTGACAAGACTCAGGAATATGTTCTGAAAGTTTCAGCTCGATAGAATAAAGCCTTAATAGCGATACATGTGATTACGTGAAGAAAAGTCGGTGAACGTCAAAAATCAACAAAAAATGTTATAACTTATAAATGGTTATAGTTATAAAACAATTACACATAATAAAAAAAGCTGTAAATTGGTCAAATAATAAACATACAAAGTTTCAGCTTTCTATTATCAGCCACATTTGAGATACAGGCAATACCGCCAAAGCGCCGCCGAGTGACCGCGGAAGTTTTTTTTTTTGTTAAAACCTCGAGCTGCAAGCATTAAGAACCCATAATCAAAATGTCATAATTTTAACTTGAACCATATGCCCGTGGTAAGTCGAATGCGGAAAAAAAAAAAAAAAAAAAATAAAGTATGAATCTTTTACTAAAATTGGGGGTGCTCGTAAAAGCGGTTAGGGGTGTCAGAAAAAGGTCAAATAAAAAGTAGTCATCTTCTATTCGACGAGGAAAACACGAATATGAAGAAAAAAGATTAAGAAGTTTTATTTAAGAAGGTCAAAATTACAAAAGAAAATACATACGAACTCGGTTTAGCGTAAGTATAGCACGCTCGTTTTGTTTATCTTGGCGTTGCAAAACTAGCGTTTTGCTTGATTTTTGTCTCCAACATTTTCCATTTTCTCCATTGTTTTTTCTTCTTCGTTTCTACTCTTTTTTATCACAGTTTGTTTTATGCTTTTCTTCTGATCTGTTTTATTAGAGTCTCTTGTTCCCTCGTGTGATAATAATGTATTCTGACTCGTTTTCCCTTCTCGCATCTTGAATTTCACATTACTCAATGCCGTTCTCTCGTGTCTACATGAATATCTATAGCAATACCTACTAATAGCAATAGCACTCATCCCAATATTTTCTCTCTTCTCAACGCGTTTCAAATATTTGTTTGAAATTTCGCTAATGCTGAAATATCCACCTTATATTGATGTGAAATGTTCTGACAAGTGACATTTTCAATATTCCTGTCAGGGCCATTTCTAATAGGAACAATTCTGAGGCTATAAAATATGTATGGATTGAAATTTAAATACTGAAATGTAAGGCATTACGTAGGGATATAATATTTACGGCCATGTTTTTTTAGGGTTGACTATTTTCCTCGGACAATGTTATTGTTTTATCAATTTTTCTCCAACTTGTATTTTCTCTAAATGTGGCGATTCGATCTATTTACGAATGGTTGATACCTAGAAAAATAGAAACACATAAATATTGGTTCTACTTCTTTCCCTCATTCTATACTGTTGGTAGTTACACTCAGAATTGTATTCTATATTTCTATAAAATATAGTATTTCATTATAGGTAATATACATTTTGATCACGGGTATGACATGTGTTTTGATTTAAAAAAGCAGAAAAAAACCCACATAATATCCACCTGGGAAAGTCTAAAGAGAGAGTATTGATATTGATAGCATGAAAGGCTGAAAGCTCATATTAATCTACCAGATACTGTACTCTGACTACGGCCCTCAAAAGGTATAAGTGACAGAGGTATGTGAGTACATATCGCTACATACAGGGGGGAGAGAGAGAGAGAGAGAGAGAGAGAGATGTGCGTACGAAATAAATGTCAATCTATTATTACAACAAAACTTTCGGGTGATGAATGGAGAACAGAAAAATATAAAAAAGAGGATGAAACAGGGAAGGCAACTATTGAAGCAGACAGAAGAGAGGACCTCTCACTCTCATAATCCCAAAATCTCACTTAAAACTGTACTCTGATTGGGTTATTTGGGCAAACCACCCACTCTGATAGGGATATTTGAACGAAATTTTACGGTTAAAAGGGAGAATTGGGGATTTTGAGAGTGACAGTGGTCTCTGGAATGAAGCCCTAGTGACACACTTAGGCCTTAGCACGTACTCAAATCACGAAATACAATATCATGAGGGATGTTGTGATAAGGTAGGTTTTCTCCACTTGAGCTGCTATACATAAAGTGTATGGAGTTGCAATACCAACAATTGGATGGATCTTGTCTAGACATACACAGTGATAATTGACAATACAGACTGAATATTTTATAGAAACATAAACATTGATGTTTCTATTTGTTGATGATTCTGTAAACATGAAGAACTACTTTAATATGTTTTTCTAAAGAATGATGAAGAAACTGAAAACATGGTTCAAGATGAAAATTGAGATACAAGGCGGTTGAGGATGGAGAAAAAGACAAAGAAAGAGAAATCAAACAAATAGAAGCGAGAGAGATTAAGATAAACATATAAAGAGGTTTGTATTGAAAATACATATTAAAAAAAGAGACAGAAGAAGAAAAAGAAGGTAGAGAGAGACAGAGAGAGAGAGAGAGAGAGGAGGGGAACTAAAAATGGATAGTGTGAAAAAAAGATAAAAAGAGGAGCGTAAATGAAAAGATAATGAAAAAGTGAAGGGGAGGAAGAGACAGGGAGAGGGAGAGATATAAGAGGAGATAAATGGTGTGAGGTAGGATTCAAGTAATCCTTTATTTGCATGTAGTTTGTAGTGTTGGAAAGCTCCACAGATATCTAAATATTGGATTTGCTCTCCAACTGTCACTGGATTTTTATTTTCCAGAGTAGCAGTGGGAAAGTTGGACGCACTACCTAATACCTATTCCAGGAGGGCTGCATAAATTTCAATGTAATTTTCCAGAGAGAGAGAGAGAGAGAGAGAGAGAGAGAGAGAGAGAAAAAAGAGATAGAAAAAGTGTACTTGAGTTTAGAATAATATTAAAATAATTTATAAAAAAAAGTTTTTGAAAAGGTTATTTAATTATTTTTTTATCACGTAGGTACCTTAATTAAAAGTTTGTGGCGTACCTACCAAATTATGTTAAAATAATGTATTTCAAATTTAATATAATTTGTTGCACTGAACCGTACAACAACTCTTGTCAGTGTTTATTATTTCATAATTCTATGCCAGTCCAAGTTCTGCTAGTACACTGCCCCGATCCAGGCTGGAGAGGTTAATGTGAGTTTCAGTTAGAAGGGATAAGTTAATCCTAGGTAAACAGTGTTCCCCTATGAGTGTGCACTGCCCATTTTTGATTTTTTTTTGTCACTCAACTCTTGGCTCTCTTTCGGATGTCCTTTGAACCTACAGACCCATTTTAAGCTCATCAAGCCTGAATTGGACCAGGATTCCAAGGAATAGGCAGTATCACGAGATTTTGAACTGGGTGCTCACCTATCAATTACACGCTAGAGTTTGTCTGACATCTTTCTTACCGTGTCTTCAACGTGCTTTTAAGAAATGCTTTCATTATTCTTCTTTTCTCTGCCTTGTCTCGAACATAAAAGCATTCACGAATTCCACCCTCCTCCCTGGATGCATGTGGTCGCTCAGGGGTAGGTTTGTTTAAGAGCGGATGCGGTGAAGCTGATAGAAACGACTAATTATTAGACAGCTGGCAAAAATTGAATATTCATATTCAAAATGGCCTTTGATTAAGAGGATTCTATTCATGAATTTTAGGTTATTATTCTATTTATGAATTTTCTTATTCAAGCAGGGAAACGAGAAACGATTCCTAATACATTAAAATATTAAGCTATCCCTTACTCAAATTCTCTTTCTCGTTTCTTCACTCCATTACCTCTCTAAAGCCCTTTCTCTCTTTCTTTCACCTGGTCTACCTACCTATATTTACTTTTTATTTGGAAAGCAAATGTGTCCCATGGTGAATTTGGAGTTCCCAGGGAATTTGAATTGCAAATGTTGAGAGCTCTTTTCATGGGGAAAGAGAGAGAGAGAGACAGAGAGAGAGAGAGAGAAAAAGAGAGAGAAATTGGACTTGGTAATTGAAATTTTTGGAGCGAGTTAAGTCCCTACAATCTACATGCACCTTGTCTCTGAGTGACGGGATGCCAAGGGTCATTGGTGTTGTGGTGAGAACCATGTTGTGTTGGTGTTGTGGTGACACCCATGTTGTGTTGGTGTTGTGGTGACACTCATGGTAATTGTATACTGGGTGGGTGTTCACATGTTGAATGCTGACTAAACTGTAATTTTTCTTTGAGAAAGAATTTTGTGTGTGGAATCATAGAGAACTAATTAAGATCGTTTGTCTTTAAAATTAATGATGTACCTAGTTACCTACCTATATTTTTTAATGTCAACAAAAGCCCATAAAAAGTATAAAAATAGGTAAAAATAAAACTTGATTTTCATTCCTTGTGGATGAAGGAAAATGATTAATTACATATTTAGGTGCCCTAGTAGTTAATCTTTCTTAAAATTTGTAATGGCAATGTAAAGTGCCTACCTCAGAATGTACTCAGCACAGTGTATTCCAAATCTTGAGTTTAGGGTTCAACCATTAGTTAGAAATGTTAGAATGTCAAATAATTTAGCAGACAAAGTGCTGGAATAACACACGTTTTGTTACCTCTCAGAGTTTCTCAAGTTTTGCGCCTCGTAAGAGAATTATGAATGGCGAAAATTACGAGCTCTATACCGAAATTGAGTGTCTCTTTTAAACTCATGACTCTCACAGGGGGAGCTATTGCTCTTAGGGCAAACTTTAAACTTAGGTTTGGGATTGTTTTTTTGGTTATTCATAATACAAATTGACAAAAGTTAGCGGAAAGTGGGCGAAAACAATAAAAGAGAATAGGTACATATAAATTCTGCTTCGTGTTAATATAGGCCGGTTGGCTGGCGCTACTTGACGAGAGCTCGCCTTCCGGCGATCTTGATAGGTCCACAGTTGCATTGTGATTTGCTGTGGTTGCGCCATTTCATAAAATTTAAATTTTAGTTCTTTATTTTATCCTACATCCACGATGGAAGCTCTAGGAACCACCCTAAATGGCTGCATGTGATTAACATTAGTGTTGAACACTGAAATTAAAAGTCACATGTTCAGTAATAAATTTTATTCACATGAAGTTGACGTTTCTTGTGCAAGAGTAATTACTTCACGCTTCCTTGCTTTTCCGAACTGCAATGTTCAGGGCTTCTCAAGTACTCGAGTAGTGAGCACCCTCCATTACCTGCTCGCAACATACCGCACCTCATTAGGGCCGCTTAATTACTCTACATGCGTACATATTTAGCTGCTACGTTTGCGGTGCCAACATTCCGAAATTTTGAAGATTTCGGATGAAACCTTTACATTAAAGTCCGAGAAACATGTTTTTTGTGAATAATTCTCTTGACGAAAGTGTTATACTTTCAGGAAGAAATCCTCAACGGGGCTCTACCACATTTTTGAATTGGGAACAAGGGATTGATAATAATAATTCGCTCAGTGGTTAAGCACTCGCTTGCCATGCGGAAGATCCTGGGTTCGATCTCCCGAGCCGACAAAAAAATTATGTTATAAAATTTGGTTACAGTTGTTTGTAAGGGATACCTTCTGGTTCGCTCGTGTTGACCTATTATGTAAATAATGGTATTGTTTCACCTCTCGCGAATCAGAGGGGAGACATACTATCGGATGGACAAGCTACAATACAGACCACAAGCGTCTACAGTAGCTCCTGTTTCATGGCTACGAAATAAAAAAAGCGAAATAAAATTATATTTTTGCTAGTCATTCCTGTAATTCAGGAGATCAGGATTTGTGTGAGGGAACTGTACCACCCAATTTTAACACGAGCTGTGATGAACAATGAGCTTTAAACGTACTTGTTTTAATTTAAACAGCGCTAAACATTGAGAACAAAAGCAGAGCAATTGTAAAACATGGACGAAAACAGGATTGTGCAATTCAATTAGGAACATTGAATGTTGCACCCAATACCCTCCAATCATGAAAGTTTCCTTTATGCTGCAAATTACACAATATTGTTATTAATTTACTAGAAGGAGAAGGAGTTTGGGGGAGGAGGAGTTTAGGAGAGAAAGAGAAGGAGTTTGGGGGAGATGGTTGTAAACGCGTGAAACTTTCTGGATGAAACTAATACCTGTATTTACAAGTTGACTATAACAGGTTGTTAGGGTGAGCTTGATTGCAATTCTCGTTACAGGGGTTTTTTGTAACATTTTATTTCACTAGTACTTTTAGTATTGAACAGATGTCTGAAAAATTTACAAAACCTTGTGCAATGATACCCGTAGGTATAACCTTTTGAGTAGGTGCTTGAGTATGTCACTGTTGAGAGAGAAGAGAGAACTGGTCTTAGTGAGCTTTTGTCGGACATTGGCTTCACTCTGTCAATTCAGATATTATCTTCTTGTCTTATACTCCTTGAGTTGTCAATATTCAAAGTTAAATTAAATGTCATACCTACGTCAGATAGGTATAAAAACTTTCCAGCGTCAAGAAATCTGGCCTCAAAATTTTCTAATAATAAAATTGTCAACGAAGCAAGTTTAAACTTTTCTTGGAGTAAATAATAAAAAATGAAAGATTGCTGCTGAGGCACCTATATCTTGTCAATGTTAGCTGAGAATAACAAACTGTTATTAACTTTGCGTCTCGTGAATTTTCTGAACTTTCTAACTCGAGTTTGAAATATTTTTGGAAACTCAGTTTTTTATAATAGGTATGGGTAATTTAATTCAAAAGATGAGCCAGTAAAAAATATTGTGGGGTAAAAATCCTTGTCTCCAAAAGCTTGAATGATCAAAAGCAACTACCTGAATACCTATAGTCAGTTAAATGTGGGGATGTAGGGCATACGACCAATAAAATGAGGACCGTGGTTTTGAGGTCCATTATAACAGACTGTCAGTGGCGGCTCCTGACTTCAAGACTAGGTGAAGACAAATTATACCCAGAAGTATTGAAAAAATAAAATTATTAATTTATCAGATCTTAGTTCTTATGGTCTCATAAACACAGCCCATTGTATGTGATGGCTGTTTCCCTGCAGAGCATGATTTTCTCTCACACCAGTTTTGCATCATATAAGTTTTTATAGGTACTTTTTTTGGAGAACACTTGGTACTTATTAAATAAACAAGGCCAGCAGAACAATTTGTCAACACTTGAGCTGGTACACAGCCATTCAGGCTTGAACTGTATGGCTGTGGGGCAGGCATTTGCTTTACTTTTTTAGTGGTGGTTCTAGTAATTGGAGAAATTGGACATCCAGTAATCATAATATCTTTCTTATCCTCATTACTTCTTAATCTGAATGGGGTTACTTTTAATGTTTGAACCCCATGATTTTGTGGGAATCTCATTGTTTCTTTGAAATATTGTTATTAATTATTCATCTTAATAAAAAATATTTATTCATCTTAATAAAAAATATATACTAAAAGTTGGTAAAAAAGAATTAAAATAAAAATATTAGGATTATACCTCAGTAGATAGGTATAGGTACAACATTTTAAAGAGGGGTTAGAACTGGGAAGGAAAGAAAGTTAGTTGAAGACTAAAAATTACAATCCAAAACTGGAAGAAAATCCACCACCAGATTACAAAATAAATCTAAGAAAACATACTTACTACAAATATAAAATCAGCTTAAATTTGGGTTACCATTGATGTTTAAATGACTATTAATTATGAAAAACACAGATATTGCCTTATAATTTTAAGTACTTCACTGGAAGCTGTGTGCTTAGCTACCTGCAACCTGCATAATTATAATGTTATTTCTGACACTGAAAGAAGTACATAGCTACTTCATATTCAACTTATTATGAAAAGCACAGGTCAGATCAGGTAGGAATAATGTTTCTATCCTGTATCAAATACTGGGAAATAACTTTATTAACTAGTTACACCAATTAAAAGTCACTTGATTACCGTTGAAAAGATTTGAAAATAATATAATAAAATTTAAAAAGTGCGCTTTGTTTACATTCTAAAGATAAGAGATACAATGTTGCCAAGTTAATTTCATTGCTAAATTTCTACAAACTTCAAGAGCTATATTTTAAATTTAAAGAAATGCCTCAAATCATGTAAGACGTATTTATTTATTTTAAATACTACACCGCCTGAACAGAATTTTCTCTTGAGAATTTCATTTCAACACGTCTAATTTCATGATTTTTTTTAAAGTGGTTCCATAGCCAGGATCTTAAACAGGACCTCCATTGTCCCTATTTAAAAACTTCTTGGAACAACTAGATACGAGATTATCTTATTAGGCTCAATTTCGGTAACTACATTAAATAATTATTTCCGAGATTTGACTTCAATCGAGATGTCCTTTTTAAGACTTTAGTTGACAAGATACATAAGTAGTTAAAATTTATTGGTATCGGCTATCGTTTAGTAACTATGTACAAAACTAGAACCCAAAAAATGAGAAATAATATCCAAAATTCCTGAAACAAAATCCCGCTTTCCTAACGCCTACGTTAATTTTTTTTTTTTTTTTTAATATTACAAGATTGTGCTAGATATGGGAGGCTAAATCATTGACTGGTTCCCTAGGTCTGGCATAATGCTACTGGCAACAATGTAATATCAAAAACACATGACATCGCACATGGTATGTGGCTTCGTCACATTTCGTATGAAGTCGTGTAGATATTGTAAAATGAATACAACTGAAGACGGTCTTCACTAGCAGACTACATAGATATAGTTGTTGCCTAATATTTCATGATACCTACTTGGAAATACTCAACTCTGATTGGTTGATTCAAGGACAACTGAAGACAATTGCGAATTGTCTTCACATTTGGTGTTCTCCTTGGAAAGTAACATGAAATGTTAAGCAGCATTGATCTATTTTACACAAAGCTTACTCTTTTTTTTTTTTTTTTTTTCTTTGAGTTGGATCAATTGTGCCATGTTCAAGGGATTATGAGTAGTGTTTTCACTGTTCAAAATTAGGTGAAAATGTCTTCAGTGTCTTCACCCGACGAGCCGCCACTGCAGACTGTTTTACTAATTTGTTGTTACAGAAACAGACAGTTAATCTTTAACAGCCTAATTTCTAGTGCAAAACCAAATAAAGATAAACAAAATTGTAGAGCAAGGGAAGTTGTACAATTTATGTACATTGACTATTATAATGATTGTCATTTCTTTCACTGTTGTCTATTTTAGTTGTTGTTGGGGAAATCATTAACACAGACTTTTGAAGTAATATTTTAATACAGCACTTCATCCAACAACTTTTATTTTGTGATTTTTTGCATTAAAAATACTGAATATATTGCTTTTTGTGAGGTGAGTTATTACGAATCAAATGTTGATTTACACTTGTAAATGTAAATGTAGAGGGAGCTTTTCTGCTGGCAGAGCTAAAATTAATAATTCAAGCCCTAGAGTTATTTTTTATTTTGTTTATTTTTTGTAGGGCGTAAAAATTGAGAGAAAAAAAGAGCAGGGTTTATAACTGTTGTAAGTTTCTAAACATAATACATGAAAATTTGACAAAGTTTTGTTTCATGATGAGAAAAGTTTGGGACATTTTTATATGAACTGAAATTTTTTCCCTTCATTTTTAGGACAACATGATGAAAGCTTTCTTTTTTTTCAATAGAAATTTATTTCAATAAATTTAGTATACATATACTCCATTTTTACATTCTTCCATAAAAGTTAGGTACTCAAGTGGACACATAATAATTATTAATATGTTTAAATTACAATACCAATAATAGGTATCAACAATATGAACATTGGACAAGCTATTTTAAATTCATTTTCAAGTCTGTAAGTTCCGTTTTTTCTTACCCCCCCCCCCCTCCCCTACCATAACGTTTTCTTTAGTTTCTAAATATAAAGATAAGTTAAAAGTTCAAGCGTGAATTATTTGTGGTGACGCCGCAGCCTCTTCACAATTTTCATGGATAGCGCTGTATTACAAGAGCCTCCTTTACTTGTCTACAGGGTGTCCAAGATTTAATTTTAGAAAATATGATAATCAACTCCAGAAGACATTCTAAGACTAAAATAATCTTCGGTAATTTTTCGAAATACGAAATAAAGATTTACTTGAATTTTTTTTTTTAACTGAAAAACATATTTGAACTTGTTGAAAATAAGTGATAATGGTTCACATGTCTTTGTGTATAATTCATATTCAGTAAAATTTTCAAGTAAATTCCAAATACCTATTTGTGCCTACATATTTTGTACCTACATATTTGGATTCAAAACTGAGTTATTGTTGTGTCCATAATTACGTTCGACGGCATTTTCCGAAAAATGATCTGTGCTTATTTTAGGGCGGAATTAATAGACGTTTTTGTAAAACCTCTGTGGCGCTAAGTCACGGATTGCGTACTGTGTAAGATAGGGAAAATCGACACTTACCAACGACTTAAGTTATTGATGTTGTCTATTAATTCCGCCCTTAGTCTTAGAGTGTCCCTTAGAATTTATTCTTGAAATTAAAAAAAAAAACTTGGACACCCTGTATATCTTACTATTTTATTTTTACTTTCCTTATTTTTTCAACTCGGATTCATCGAGGTATTGTGCAGCCCGACTATTCAATGTGCACAATCTATTAGAAGCATTTCTTTTTCTAGTCACCCGAGATTCCCGAGAATCCAACCCAACTCACCTCAGTCCCCAGTTACAAAAGAAGGTAACTGAGTTGAAGAAACCCAAAATTGAATATCTCTTTCAGAAAAATCGTCTGAAAGTAATATTCAAAATTCAAAGAAATAAAGAAAGGCGCAATATGAATAGATCGAAGTAGGAGACTTAGACAAAGCTGAAGAAGAATTTGACACTTGTTCAATGTTTGTCACAAAAAAGCCACACCAGAAATAGAAAACAGACATCCTGAAATGTGTACGTGATTCCTGCTTTGAATTTTTCCGATGGTGAAAAGGCAAAAGGCAGACCAAACACATGCTGTGTTGATGTGCAGAAGACAATAAGAACGGACTAAGCTAGGAGTGTCGAGGGGGAAAGAATATTGAGGGACGAATACTGAAGAGATATAAGAAATTGAGAGAAGAAGAGGTTAAGGGGAGTAAATAAGGGATAAGAGAGGGAGGGAGAAGATGTTAAGGGGGGGTAGCTAAGGGATAAGAGGAGAGAAGAGTTTAAGGGGGGGTAAGTAAGGGATAAGGGGAGAGAAGATGTTAAGGGGGGTAAGTAAGGGAAAATGCGTCTGCCCGGAGTACCATCGTGCAGCGTAATTGGATTTTATTGATAACAAGATAAAAAGAACAAGGAAAAAAAAAACAACGAAAGGAAAATAATAATAAAAATTGGAAATCGTTTCCCTCCTCTCTTTCCAGTTTCCTCTTTTTCGCTTTTTTTTTGCTTCGCTCTTAAATACTCTGAGAAGAAAAAAGCATTAGGATTAAGCGTTTACTATTCCTTGTTTTTATTTGAAAGAAGAATTTCTGTTTTCTTTGTTCTTTCTCTTTAGTTTTCAACTTCAATGAAACTTAATACGTACTGGAACACAATTACAACAAAATGAATGGTACAAGGGAAGCTCTTAACATAATGCCATAATCCAAAACAATGAGATAGTCAGATTTAAATTTCTAATCATAATCTGGTCGCTTGTCTGTTCCAGATGCCAGCATTCTGTCCGGCGGTGCTGGCCCGTCCGGTATGGCCGTCCCTAATGTGATGCGGCGGGCGTCCTACTCGCCCCTCATGACCCTCACCTCCCAGCAGTCCCTGGAGCCCATGATAGTGGTCCAGGAGTCCACCTGTATAGATGAGGAAGACGAGACCGAAGAGGCTGCGTCCCCCACTGGAACCAACCCTGATGCGGACTCCCTCCTCAATCCGGGCCTGCTGTATCCGTACCGCGACATCCGGAAACGATCCCTGCCCACCCCGCAATGCACGACGGGTATCACCGCCAGTCAGGTAACAGTTTCATGAAGACAGGCATGACAATCGAGTGGTCAGAAGGCAACCACTCGTCTGCTCACCAGCTTCATGTAATGAACAAGTATTGTAATATGTAGTATCAAAAATTCCACTCTTGTAAGATAGAAAGAAAGAAATAAAATCTGTAAAATTAGATCCTTGCCCAGGTTTGTTTCCTAATTATTTTAGAAATCGTGGTTTGCACGACATATGTAAAAGATGGATAGATCAGATCTTAGAGTAAAAATGACTATGACTGAGATCTACCATTAGATTTATCCGGTTCTGTGGGCTACAACAACACGTGTTCAGTTTTTTTTAACTAACGCCGAGAGGGACAAGCTTGGACTTGAGTAAAACCTAATAGAACGCTTTTATTTCAGGTCCGGCGGCTGTCGGATCAAGCGGGGACCACGGGCACAGGAGCCAAGGAAGCCGCCTTCCTAGCAACCCTCACCCAGGCACCAGTGCCGGCCTCCGGGGGTAGAAGACATTCCGTGATCACCATATCCCCCGCGCCGCCACTGCTCTATGGGAGGAACAGGCGAGAGTCCATCGCTGCTTTCCCACATAACTCTCGTAAGTCCTGGTAGATAGGAATCTCCAATTACATTATTTTGAAAGCGCAAAAATAGTTGAAAAAAACAACAAGTTATGATAATGTTCTTGATGACGATTGAGGTACTGTTATCATATTTGTGTTAATCACTTTCGTGATATCACAACTACTCAAACTCGCTTATTTATTTATTTTTTATTTATTTACACTTTATTTTTTATACAATACATACAACAATAAATTATTAACAAAGATAAAAAAAATTAACAATAGGTATTTACAAAATAAGATATAAAAGAAAAAAAACTCGCTTTACAAAATCTACGCTGACACCGGGACTTGAACCACCGACCTCCAGGTTACAAGTCCGCTGCCTTATCGATCAAGCTACTAAGGTCGGTCGATTGAGGTACTGAGACCAACCTGACAAACGCTCGTGAAAGTGAAAGTCTAGAATCTTCATAGGACAGTTTTGAAAAGGTAAATTTATTCACCCACTCTTTTCTTTGAATAAAACAGTTAGCTAATATAATATGGTATCTGGAATTTCCCAGGAAACGTATTCTTCATGGCAGGAAATTCCTGAAAGACTTTCCCTGTTAAAATTCGGTTGCTTTCCTTGCGTTTTCCTGTTCAATATCAGTATTGGAAAATTCAAATTCTTTCCCACGCTTAAAATTTTAGGTAAAAATATACAAGACATTAGTGTTAGAGATAAGTGCCACAGTTGAATTAAAAATGAATTCATGCTTTTCGATGGGAGGTTAATCAGATTGTTTCTGACCAGAAATGGAAGATAAATTTTTGGTTATGTATGTTGCATATTCGGGGTCTACTCATACCTCGTGAGGAAAAATAAGTAGCTTCTTTGTTGTGAGCAGCAACCAGTGGCATAATTATGGACAAATGGTGCACAAGGATATAATAGAAACTGAAAAGTCCTATAATTTTGCGGTAACCACTAAAATTGTGATATGATACAAAGAACACACATTTATTTATTGAAAATCTCAGTTTTAAAGCTCCGTTAAAGTTTATTGAAAATTGATAAACATTTCCTGAAACGGAATGATTTTATCTTCGGAATTTTATTTTGATGCTTTGCCATCTAAAAGTTCCAAGAAAATTCTCTAACAAATTAGGATCTCGATAGCATCCGAGACAAATATAAAACTCTATTGAAAAAATACCGGGATCTAAAAATGACGGTATTGGAGAAAACGCTTTTTCCTAGGAATTAATTTCATAATTATTTAGGGTACACTATTGATTTCCGTATAACCGGAAGTTGCGGGGAGCCGGGGAAGGTCACTCGTTCTTGTTTGGACACCCAATGCTTTCACTGTCATTCTATGCATGAAGGATAATGTAACTGAAACCTGTCAATATCATCTCGTGTCATACCCAGTAATCAGAGCTCATCTCCCTTGTTCCAGAATAATGAAAACAAATTGCTGCGGTACCGACCACCAGGGACCAGGGTTCTACTGCAATTACTCTCCTCTTAGTTGGAAAGTAGTACTTTGTTTATAACTTCTTTCACTGCTTGTAATAGTTTGTATACAACCACAGCTTCTGGTCTCCACTCCGGTGGTTATTCATTATTGATGATAGTTTCTGGAGTTTTCAATAACAAAACTTGAAAATACTGCGAGTTTGAAAAACTTTGATACAGGTTTCCTCCACATAATTCCGCGCAATATTCTCGCCACGTCTATTCTTCACATTCCTCCAACTCTGCTTCTCCTCTCTCATTTTCTTATATACAGTACCTTTTAGATATGCTTTGTCTCTTCATGTCGCTTGATTTAGGGGTCTATAGATGTCTGGTAAGAAATTGTCTTACTGGGGGACGTTAAACAGATACAGTACTAGCCATGTCAGGCCAGAGGACAATTTTATTACAATAATGGTTGGTGCCTTTAAGTGACATCCAGCAGTAAAATGTTTCACTAGGAGTGTCAGAACCAAACAGCCCCAACTATTAGATAGAAGTTGGAATGATGTAGGTTTGGGAAAAGCCTAGGTGAAAAAAGATGTCTAGAAGAAAGAATTTTCTAGAAAATGGTATGACAGCCATTGATGTCACATTTGTGGTTAAGAGAATTCTGTTAAGGAGTTTTTTTTTTTTTTTTTTTTTTTTTTTTCCTAGGTAGTGTACTGATATTTAATGGGATACATTCATCCCGCGTCAAAAATAAACTATAGCACCTATCTCTTTTTGAGATTTTATCCAAGATTTGAATTTCTGTTAAGGAGTGCAGTAGTGCTACGACCTGCCAAGTCAAGAAAGTTTGACCGCGCTACCTAGAAAAAGTATATTTTTATTATTATATTGTTATATTATACAAAATATTTGTGCCCCTGTCCATTCACCGACTCCCATTGTTGCAGATACGATTCCCAGCGAATGGAGGGTAAACCCCCGTTCTGTCTACCTCAAGTCAGGACGTTAAAACCAAAAAGAATCAATGGACATGAAAGGAGCCTAGACATTGGATCTGGGCGTCCAATTAATCCTCTCGCCACCGTGATTTAGGTATCAATACCTATCTCACGGACACGGAATTATTATTATTATTGTTGCAGAGTTCCGCCGGGACTCGAACAGTTCCCTCACTCGCTCCCCCTCAGGCAGCGTCAGCGGCAGCAACTTCAACCTCCACCGGGACATCATGGACGACATCGCGGAGATCAAGACCCCCCGCAAGGTGCGGATGAAGATGTGGCAGACGGAGGACAAGGAGAAGGTGTGCGAGTTCCAGTCCGTGGAGGGGGGAGGGCCCGCCTCCAGGTACCATCAGGCGGTGCCCGGGAACTCCAGGTAGAAAATACATAGACATACATTTAAACTGTTGGCATAATGGGACTAAACTGTTGGCATAATGGGACTAAACTGTTGGCATAATGGGACTAAACTGTTGACATAATGGGACTAAACTGTTGGCATAATGGGACTAAACTGTTGGCATAATGGGACTAAACTGTTGGCATAATGGGACTACCTGTCTTGCGCTGACAGTCTAAATAAAGCACTACTTATACTTATACATTTCAATTATTTTCAGGCGAAAAGTGTATTCGCCAGGAGATTCTTCATCGTAAACCCCAGATGAAATAAAATAAACTGACAAACTATCGCAATTTTTGACCATGGTGCAAGTTTCGTCAATTTATTTATTTTTCATCCGGGGCTTACGATGAGGAATCTCCTAGCGATTACACTTCTCACCATTATAGTCATAATACAAGTTTAGTCGCAAGGCACTGCGCCAGGTCAAATTTCGGTCTATGCATACAGTATGTTATACAAAATCATTTTCCCAATCACATCTTGCTTCTTCTAATTGAATCGGTACATGCAAAAACGACATCATTCCAAAAGAGTAAACTTTTGGAAAATCAAAAAAAACTTTCCTATTCATTTTTTGTCCATAAGAAAAAAAAGAAAAAATATGTAATCATAAGGACTTACCAAAAGAAACCATTCTATATAATTTTTGGTCAGATATGTAGTGCCATTTCAAAGAAATAGCCGTTCAAAAGTCGTGGAATGATGCTGTTTTTGCAAATATCGAAAATATTATAAATAATAACACACGTACACTTCGAATTTTATTGTTATTTCAAACAAAAACAAAAAAATATGAATCATAAAAATTATATGTATTAAAAAGAAATCCGGTGTAAACATCACACGACTTTCCTTATCCCCGAAAAGAAGTTGAACTCCGAACCTCGTGACTCAACGGTAACAGCTGCAAATCAATGCCAAATTCGTAATCAGCACCTCAAAATCATTGGATTTGATATGTCACAATCCCCATCTAGGATGAATAATATAAAAGTTAAAAAAAAGTTAGTCAAAGCGGGTCCCCCCCAAGATACCGGTAAATTTGGGCCGAGGTCCAAAAAGTTCAAGATATCAAAAAAATGATATGAAGAGACCCCTATTATTTTTTTAATCTAAGAAAATGTTGTTCTCTAACTTTCTTTGTATCTTTAATCAATTCATAGAAGCGGCGCTTGCGGGCAATATTTGCGGCCCTGCGGCCAATTTCAACCAAAAGTTTTGTGGTACGTTTGGTGTATAAAATTGATTTTCATACCAAATTTCAAGTCTCTAGCTCTTACCGTTCTTGAGATATCCTGTTCACACACACACAGACAGGATACACCAATTCTACAGATTACATGCAAGAACCGCATCAATCCCGGATCTATGTCGTTCTTGCATGGAACGAAAATTATAGAAACGTGTTTATATAGGAAGGGAGTAGCAGAATGATGTAGTTTTGATATAAAATTGTGCGTTTACCTTCCGAGATCCAAAATCTATGAAAACCCCATTTTCCAAAAAAAGTGATTGATGTCGTTTTTGCATGTACCGATTCAATTAGAGCTCTGAGAAACTAATGCAAATTAAAGCCATCCACTTTTTTGTTCCCCGTGTTACAGGGATCTACCGGGCCCGTCCAGAAGATACTCCGACGTAAGCGGAATCCAAGCAATAACCAAACAGACTTTGACTCAACCCACCCAGAAGCGTAGAGCCTCCGAAGCTCCCTCTAATGCTGGAAGGGTAAATATTATATCTTTGTTCTTAAACCATACATCAATTAAAAAAAAAAAAAAACATTAAAACAACAGATTAATGATTAATGCCCATTATAATCCGCCAATCACATAACCTAAGGAGACTCTTTTGAATTTGATAATCTTATTTGTAAACCTAATCTTATAATATTATTTATAATACCAATCTTGTAATATTTATAATAGAATTAAAAAGACTCTTCGATAGTGCTTTTGATTAGGTAGATTATTGGTTGGTTCTTGGGTTTGATTTGGTAAATAGATAGACAGTTAAAAAGACCAATAGTGACTCTGATTGAAAGCCTGGAACTGGGGAACGATGTCCTGTTTGTAATTCATTGTTCATCCTCTCAGGTGTCCACTTCCCCCCTCCCTTCGTCTGAGATCGTCATTTCAAACACGGACCTCAAATCCATCCTCTCCAATTTGACCTCTTCCGCCCAGGAAATCAGCAATAAAATGGACAATATAGCAGCCACGGCGAGCATCAAACCCAGCTCCTTGGACCAGAAGCGGACACTCCTCAAAGGCTCTCGCTCCAACAGCTTTGACATCTCGATGCTTCCAGATAGTAAGGGTTGGTTTTAGATTTAAGTGGATTTAAAAAAAAAAAAAAAAAAAAAAGGTAAGTGAGCCCCGGAACCGTTTTCACATTACTTCAGGGCACTTTACCTTTACATCCATGCCATTCCGGAAACGGAAAATTTCGATCAGAAATTTCCGCTCCGGCCGGGATTCGAACCCGCAACCTCCGGGTCAGTAACTAATGCTCTTAACCACTGAGCCACGGAGGTCGGCTTATTTTTTTTTTATTTTATTTTTTTTTTTAAGTGGGGTTTTACGTCGCTTTCAACTGCCATGGTCATATCACGACGGGGGTTTTACCCTCCATTCGCAGGAAACTCACAAACCTGCTACTCACATTGACCTCACCCAGCCTGAGTGGGGCCGGGAAAAGCCAGCGTCACGAGAATTAGAATTTGAATGGTCACCCATCCAAGTCTTAACCTCGCTGGATGTCGCTTAACTTCGGTGTTCTGAAGGGAACCGGTGTATTCAACATGCCATCGACGCTGGCGGAGGTCGGCTTAAGTGGATTTAAATTGGTCAAAATTCCAAAAAATCACCTTCGCCAAGCCATCTTTCTACGGCGCGTGCCGTCGCCAGTCTATGTTTGGAGACAGCAGGCGGGGTCGAAAAGAAGAAGAAAGTAAATTCACAATTTCTAATCATTTCCGCTAATATTTCCTACTTTCGAGTATAATTATCTGATATCATGAGTGTTTTTATTTAGAAGAGAATGGCATAAAAAAGACCCTGAACTTCAGATAGGCACATGAAGAAAGGCAAGATATGACAGATGAGGTCAGAGAAGCGCACTAAGACAACATTGAAACTCGATAAGCTTGAGGTGAGAGAGAGAGAGGTCAGGTGAAAGACATACGAGAGAAGAGAAGATGAAGAGAGTAAAAGAGAATTGGTGAGAGAAGAAATGGGAGGAGATATTTAATGGGGAGCGAAATGGGAGGAGGTTTGTAGGAAAGGTTGGAGAAAGAAGATTTGAGTGAGACAGCAGAGAAAGAGAGAGAGAGATGAAGGAAAAGAAAGAGACGAAACTTATTTAATATTCATCTATGAGAAGGTCTGTTGACTTATGCTAATAGAAAAATTGAACAGGAAAGAAAATGAAGGATTAGGCCACAGGAGCAGGGAAAAACGTTTCTGAGTTTTGAGTGATTCCTTAGGAAGCATAAATGTTCCTGATGCATGGGTTACTTAAGTAGGTACTATTATGTGTGAAAACCAAAGAGTTCATTTTGCATTCTATTACGAGGTGACAGCATTGCAAGCCTGAAAAGGAATGAACTAGAAAAGTCATTTAGGATAAGGAAAATGACAGAGGCCCAGATTATTCAAATTGAAGAGTTTTAGATAAGTTTGAGTTGGATGGAAGAGACTGGGCAAGTGGGCATACGTGAGGATACCCCCGCTTCGATATAATACATATTTTACTACCCATAAAACTTTTCAAATGCCCAAACTTTGAAGACGCTCTCATTTTGACTTTTAACATTATGTGGTTCTTTTCATTTATTTTTGGAATGTCCTGTATTTTTTGTTGTAGGTACGTTTATAATTTTCCAATATAGAACTTAATTATCTTAATAGGAAAGTTAAGGTGAGAGAGAGAGAATGAAGGATTAGGATGGTTTTGTGAGAACCCCAGATAATTACACTGTTACAATCTTGAAGGGAGCAGCAGGAAATATGAACAGGGCTGGGCTTGGGGAAGTTGCCTCTACATATAATTTGTTACCTCTGTCTATGTTCTAAGCAGGCCAAGGTATTTAAGCTTTCAAAAGCATTAATTCAAGGTTAGTCGTTAGGTCACTTAGGGACCCATTATAATTTAATTTAATAGCTACAGGGTTGTAACTTGATTCTTATTTCATTTGCAAGTAGGAAGGTACACTTGGCTTTTGGGTTTCACTATTTTACTTTCTATTACAAGAAATGTACGGTAAATATATGTATAAACTCTTGTTTATAATTAGATGGCATTATGTACTTAATTGGTGAAATGGTTTTCTCAAATTAAAAACAAACTTGAACAAAAATGCTAAGGGTTTTATAGGTACCTACATCAAATTTCATAATTTTATGATAGGTTTGCATCAGTTTACAAAATATACCTAATATGTTTGAAAGTACATGGTTAACGGCCTCTTTGTTTTACTAATTATGTTTGTATGCCACAACTTTGTGTAGCACTGGTAGCATTAAGACACTCCCAATAACATCATTTGCCTATGCAACACATTGCTTGCTCGTATAATGCCAACACACGTCGCCATTCATGCAAATACCTATTCATTTGTGCTCATGAAGTACCTATGAATCGACCCTGTACCTGAAAATTCCAAATCCACCGGAATTCGATCCTATGATTTTCGTGTCACCTCCATACTGCCCACTAGGCCACGATGTAGTCATGATTGCACAGTAAATGAATGGTGCCGATTGTGTATGTGTTGAATTAAGTTCTAGAAGGCTCTCCTATGAGAAGTAGAAAACACGAAGCAGAAGATCAGTAGAATGGCAAGATGCAAAGCAGATCAAAAAGTTCCCTTGCATCTAACTAGTAACTAGCGAAGTAATGTATACCTACAGATAGAGATGTTCTCTCATAAGACTTGAGGTAATATCCCGTTTCCTTTGAAGAAAGTCAATTATCAAGGAAAAGCAATATCGTTTCTCTCTAATAACACATGTATGGTACGACTAGTACGTATATATAGATATTAGGTACCTACAAGATTAAAGAACTTAAGAATATTATCACTCTGCTCCGAAGTTATAGGAGCATTAGAGGTTTTGTCTTCGTGATGGTGGTACTGTGTCAAGTTCAAAGGAATTTCTACTCGCAAGTAAGATCATACTTAACATAGGTGGTAGGGAAGGGATTTGCTGATAATCCCTAGAGACCAAACCCGTGTGCAAGGGAAGCCAAATTTTTGGTCTTATCCCACAGCTTTCTTGGTAGTTGTTACAAATTATTATTTTATTTTCAATCATGTATGACATTTTATGAGTATCCAGCAACTGTGACATCAGATTTTAACCTGTTTCTCGAAGTACATTCGATCCTAACTGAACCGCTCAATTATTTTTGTCTTAAACACTGTACAAAATAAAGTAGCAATCACAAACTTCTTGTTGTCTATCACAAGAGATGAGATGGCGGAAGTCTCATAGGTAACATGTTAGTTTTATCATGAACCCACGATAAAACTAACTAAAATTTTCTTCCTCATTCCAGTCACAACAAAATTTTCAGCGAAACAACCCCTTTGATAAAAGTCCTAATAATTTTCTTTTTCAAAGTCCAGTTTGAAAAAAATTCACAAACCCCTCTTCACCCTGATTTCAGGCAAGAAAGTGGAGAAGGACAAGTCCTCTTGGTTCACGCGGCGCCACCTGCCCATCTCCAACAAAACCTCCGACACCACCTCTGACGTGTCCTCCGACGTGGTGGTCACCATCACGGACGAGAAACCCCGCACGTCCATTTTGAAACACAGCAAGACCATCGACAAGACCTCGTCAGCGCCACCTGGCGTGGCTGAAGTGGTCGGGAAGAAGCCCTCCATCTTGAAGTCGGAGAAGTCCGTCGACAAGAAGGACACTCCTAAACACAAGGTGAGGAAAATGTTTTAAAAACAACTAATTCATCTATGAAATACTTAGAAATTCGGCTGATTGTTGGTTGTTTGACAAAGAAATTCATAACACCTTAGTTGGAAGTATTTTTTGAAATTCTTCTGTATCCGTAAATGATTTGAGTGAAAGTTGTAGTTGAACTAGAAATTGTGATAGTAAAGGAGTTAACATGAATAAAACCTACATTCAAAAGTATCAAACTATCAAATAGTGTAAGGAATAAAGCTCTATCTCATGATAAATCAACGTCCATTTTCGCATTGCCTAGAGATCACATACTAAAGCCGGGGGAACCCACTGAGTGCAACATTTTGTATCGAATTAAGGGAAGCAATGTTTCAGTCAGTGAGATTCAATCTCATTTGATTCTAAAGAAAAAGTGGAGCATGAAACCTTCGAAACAAAATGTTCAGTGGGATCCCAACCCAAGATTACTGATCGTTATTATGTTATTATGACCAAACTAAGGGCCGCTCAGCATTACAAAACTCCTTTCATCATTTGCCTAGTAACTCATTGCTTGCTCGTAATGCCGCCACCAGTCATTACTCATAAACCAACTACCTACTCATTTTTCCTCACGAGATATGAATGGACCCCGGACATCCAAGTACAGGGCAGAAAAAATCCTACTTTGCTGGGGATTGAACCAACGTCACCATGCGTGCAAGACGCTACTCCCCTCGGCCGCGGTGTCTATCTGATCAAGCGAAACGGTCGTTTCGCGGGAGAACGCCTCCCAGTGTTTATATACTCTCATAATACGTTTATCTGCTTCCCAGGTGGCGTGGAACAAAGCCTGCGGGTCTATGGTGGATGCGCATCTACTGGGGAGTGTCATCGAGGGTTTCCTCAACAAGAAAAGCACGGAGACGTCCTCGGGGGGAGGGGCCACCCCCTCCGGGGGCGACAGCAAAGCCAAGAGCTCGAAACCAGAGGGCGAGCAAGCCCCCCAGAACAAAGAGGACACCAGCTCCAGCTCGTTAGTGTCAACGCTGAAAGATTTGTTCGTCAAGTAGTTGCGTGGCTAGTCTTCAACCAGAGGACGGACCATTGACGGAGTTGAATCTGGGGACAGCAGAAGCAGCGCCAAAGCATATGCACATGCAGTGAGATGAGCTGAAGCAGATTGTATAGAATACGTATTCCAGTTATCAGACATTGTATGCTGCTTTCTTCAGCGTTGCTGCAGTGTCACGCAGTGAAATCCTGACTAGGCAGTGATCAAACACCTCGGTCGAGATGTGAAGAAGGTCCTTTACAAAGAAAGAGACAGCGCGGCAGAGTGTGAGGTAACGGGAGACATACTTTGCATTTACATATAGATTTACCAGAATTATTATATGTCCAATGAAACGGTTTAAGTTATGATGAAGAAATTTGGCCTTCATTTTACCTGCGCTCTGCTAGGTGGGTCCTAGGTGGATTTATTTGTCGGGCTCCCGACAGTACCTACAATGAGTTTCTTGTGTGATATTACTAGATAGGTTCTTTCTTCTTTCTGTAGAATCAACACTTTTAGAGGGTTAGGTGGTAGGAAATGCTTTTAGCATTAACCTGGCTTGGTGGTTACCTTCCACTAAAGAGTATTATTATTATTGGATGGTGGTGTAGCTGACACAGGAGTTTTGTATTCACGGGGTTGACTGATCACAACAAATCCTGCAGCCAACCAGTCCAGGGGTCTTGGCGGACGAAAGTGTTTTCAAATAATGTTCGTTCTCACCAATATTACAAACTATGTAATTAATAAGTTAGGTTTTGATAAATACTCCGTATTTTCGACTATCAGAACCTAACTTAATAATAGTAGATTTTGAAAAAAAAAAAAAAAAAAAAAAAAAAAAAAAAAACGAAAATAGTTGATTTTGGGTGGGTGATATCCCTTAGAAGTATTTGTTTTTGTTATGGAACGTCTTATTTCAATTTTAAAATTTCATTTTATATTTTCACTTTGAGAGGTAACACATAATGAGTATTTTAAATTATTATGATTTATTTATTTATTAAAATTATTCCGAACTAAAATCACATTGAATGTGAGAAGATTTTTTACAAATTTTCGCCATTACACTTTTCAAATGTAAAAATGACTAAATATGAGACTGTACAAAAGATATGTTTACATAGTTTACGTTTTCGTTTTTTTTCTGTAGATATAAAAAATATGTTCTGTAGATATAATTATAAAGGTTTGAAAATTTAATTAGAACCAGTGGAGTTACGGCACCATTTAATTTTTTGTTGGTAATCCACAATCTGTACAAGGACAACAGAAAGAGAGTACACTTACCGTCATGTAAGCTCTTCCATTAAGTGGACATAAGAAAACTATATACAGAAGCATTAATATGCTTCTCCATTTCGATACCTATGGAAAGAACTAAAAGGTAATTATTGCTAAAAGGAGTAAAATCAACGAAAGTGTTTCAGCACAGGTTTTAACCCTTGAGCTGAGGATTGCCCTTCTGGCGAAATCACCATAGTAAAAATAATTTAAATTTACCTCTATAACGATATCCCCAATTATGTACCTACATAACTTATGTTTCAACTGAGGCCAGCCTCCAGAATTTACCTGTCTTCAGTAAGGTTCATGAATTCTGCTTCAAGTGCGCTGAGGATATAGAAATATTCGTAAAAAAAACTATCTGGTGTTACAGGAAAATTTGTTAATTTTGTGAGACGACTCTTTAACTTTATTACTAACAACTTCATTCAGTTACCAATATTATTAAAATTGCATTGAGACAGATCATTTAGAATTAATTATATTGATGCTATTTTTAATTTTTCTATTATTTATTTCAATTACCGTCAATAAATTTCATATTCTGTTAATCTTTGTTTAGTGTTGTTTCATTAAATCATTACATAATATACCCACGTAATAATCTTCTTTCATGAGTTAAATAAAATTCGTTTTAATAAAGTATTAGATTTTGTTTTCCATACCGCATTGTTTTCATTTATATTTTTTTACGTAAAATTTAGCATCTTTGTACGACACAGTTGTTCCATAGACCCAAGAAGACAACTATACTTATAAGTCCCCAATAATACAGGCGCTTGATGTGTATAACAACACCAATGACAATGACAGACCAAATATTATTATTTTATAATATAAATACCCAAAGTAACGCGTCAGTTATTGCCTCACACGTCACACAGAAACCTAAGGTTTCTGTTATCCGTGATGAGGTGTAGACGACTATTAAAAAAAAAGAAGAAAATGGAAACTCTTATGCTTCCGTGGTGGAAAGTGTGCAAAAATGAGAACAAAACATTACTAGTCAAGAAAAAAAAATTGATCACAAACGCAATGTTTATTACAGTTCTAACTTACCATTTTTTTTTTTTTTTTATTTTTTTTTTGTCTGATCTGGAAACACTCATTGGAAATTCCACTGATTACCTTCTGACAGTGTAGGTATAGGATCTTTCATAAAGATCATTAAATAAAGTTATCTCATCTGGTACCTGTGGTTATCAGAACCGTCATGTCACATTAAACACGAACTCATAAATATTCCTAATTATATGAATCATTGGCCCTGCGGTAGCATGTACGGCTTGGCCTCGAGGTGACCCGGGTTTGACACCGGCCGGGTCGGAATTTTTTGGCTCTGAACTTTGGATGTCGGTGCCTACCCTAAACACGTGAGGAAAATTGAGGAGTTGTAGAGTGGACTGGACAACGACCACTGGCGGCAATACGAGATTGAATTTGGAATATGATGCATTAGCATTAGTTCTCGTAATGCCCATGCTACCCACTAAAAAATGTAACATTTACGCAAATAACTAGAACTTTATCTTTTATTATGAATCCACTGTCTTACAAATCGATATTCTGTGGTTAGCCCATTTAATTTTTTTTTTTAAGTTCACGGAGAAATTACTCCATTTTTATAATCATAAAAAGTTTTTTTTTTTTTTAAAATAATATCAGTAATTATTTTCGTTAGGAATCCAATTGAATACTTTGTATTATTATTGAAAAAATAATAATATGATACCTCGTTTATTTGATAACTGGACTATATCATACACAAAGATTGAAATATTGACTTCTCTAAATCAGACTTCAAAATATTTTGAGAGCAGTCTATAACTAGTTTCGTCCTTTTATGGACCCATCAGTTAGACATACATAATTATGTTCATGTGTAGCTCTCATCAAGGGAATTACTAGTCTTTATGTAATTCACCAGTCTCATATTATTATATCATAAAAAAAATATGTTACAAAATGAATGTCGAACTTGTTGGAGTAGTACTTTTTAATCTCTGTCCTTTACAAATAAGAATAGAAAAAGCATGCATCTCGTAACTGACTACTGAGGCTACTCCTATTATGTTTGTCACTGTTATAACCAGCTTGGCTCCAGCTGGAGGAGTGATGGTCTCCCGCCAACATAAGTTGAAAAGTTGGCTCGTCCTGAATCACATATTTCTATGTGCGATCAACCATGGTGAGAACTTCGTGTTTTTCTTTATTATAAGCCACTAGCGGGTTACACCCGCCGCTTCGCCAGCCCATCAAACACACACAACGCACACACACACCCACCCACACACCACACATCCACATACACACATCCACACACACCCACACACACGCACACACACGCACACACCACACACACACACATACCACACCACACACACACACACACACACACCACACACACACACACACACCACACACACACACCACACACACACACACCACACACACACACACACACACACACACACCACACACACACACACCACACACACACCACACACACACCACACACACCACACACACACACCACACACACACCACACACACACCATACACACACACACACCACACACACACACACCCCACACACACACACACACACACCACACACACACACACAAATGTCATTTAGGTTTGAAAAAAAACCTGAATATTTTTTGTCGCCCATCTATTTTCTGGCCTTCCCCGGCGTAGCTCAAGAATGGCTCATCAGAATTTCGCGATCAATATGTCAAATGAAAGCCTAAACCCTTGCCTAAAACTTTCTCGCTCTGAGTTGATAGGTCGTCACTTCAAATTTCGAGAAAAAATGTCATTTAGGTCAAAAAACGTGAATATTTTACATGTTACCCATCCATTTTTTTACCTTACCCGGCGTAGCTCAAGAACGGCTCATCAGAAATTCGCGATCGATATGTCAATTGAAAACTCAAGCCCTTGCCTAAAACTTTCTCGCTTTGAGTTGATAGGTCGTCGCGACAAATTTCGAGAAAAAATGTCATTTATGTCAAAAAACGTGCATTTTTTTTGCGTCACCCATCTATTTTTTATCCTTACTCATTGTAGCTTAACCTCAGGGAGATATAATCTAGCCTAGAAGAATTTCCTGATCCAAGCGGACCTATGTGCAAAATTTCAGGTTTCTCGGTCAAACGGTGTGGATTTGTATAAAGAACATACATACATACACACACACACACATACATACAGACAGCTTTCTTTTATAGATATAGATTAAACCCTTGGGAAACTGTAAGCTAGCCTGACTTGTCTTTTCTCTGTGTATAGTCCTCTAGCAAGACACTGGTTGTCTCTCTATTTAACTCCCCCATCTATATTTTTCTTGTATAGATGTTCAGACAAAGAAAATAATAATAATGTCAATCGAAGAATTAAACTGTTGACCCAGCACCAAGATGGGAAGTACTGTGTTATTTCTTTCCCATCATAAGGGTGGCATACTATAGGTTGTGCAAAAAAAAAAAAAAAAAAAAAAAAAACAGACCACAATGTCTTCAGTAGCAGTAGGTCTACAGTGGTACAGTCAGACCTGGTTATAGGAGAAAAAATTCCCGTCCCATGAGTTTAGATAAAAATGCTTTAACTTGAGAGGTGCTAAAAGAGAAGAAGAAAAAATCATTAATAATAATTTAAAATAAAACATTTTATACAACAATTATATTATTTAAAGGATGATTTTTTTTCTTCTAGATACAAAAAAAGTGGAAGTAAAATATTACTTGATATATTTTTTCCATGGACTTAATTTTCAACCACTAAAGGCAAGCTAACACCAATGACACATTCTTATAATTGTTGAATTTAAGAAAACCCCAGTGTGGTGACAACTTGATTACTAATCCAAGTTCAAACCTTTCTATTGCTGACTATTATAAGCTGAACACAGGCTACAGAAGGTTAAAACCCCATCTTAAATGTTATATTTTGATATTAAAAAGATGTTTAACAAAAAATAATATTAGTTAGGCTATCGCTAGAAAATCTTTCATAAAATTTTGACCTCCATGGTTATTTAAAGAATCAATATAAACGTATAGTGATTTTGATAATTGGAGGAAATATTTCACTTCTGAGATATAATTAATTTAATAAAATAATGGAAAAGCTCTGACTCCAATATTTACTGGAGACAAATAGCAATACAGTAAGTTTCTGTACCTAGAAATCTACGGACACATAAAATTATACCATCTTAAACATTACATTATTTTTGATGGCTCAAGTGAAAACTCTTAGCCTTCAAACAACTAAATTTTCAAATGGAAAGATTTTCTTTTTAGTTCTACAAAGTCATTAATATGGGCCACAGAATCACAGACTCATCACTCAAGTATTTATCTTTTTGACATTCACCTAATATAGGTTTGTATTATTAATTAATATTGGATATTGGTAACTTCTATGTTTTTAACTTGAAGACTCAAGAGTAACTTGTATGTTTTTAAGTTGAAGACCACAGAGTTTTCACTACTTTGAAAAGTGACTATGCCTTGGTATCTAATATACATGATGTAAACTGGTTTACTTCTTGCAAACATTTTAAACTTTGCTTGGGATTACTCTTGTAACATTTCAATACTTTTTCTTTCACATCCAAACAAGGAACTTCGCGTTTTTCAGAAGAAACATGTGGCAGAATTACTTCAACTTCCTTCAATGTTCTCTCATACTCTTTGTTCATCAGATTAGTTACCTTATCATTAGCAGCATTGATACTTTTTACTTGATTCTCCCAATACTTGTTATTCTCCTCGATAGCATTGTGCACATGTTTTTGTATGTCCAATGATGAAATGTACTGTGTGTTAGCTCCTGCCAATGCACTTGAGGGTATATTGTAGGTGACAGGTGAGTTCTGATCAGATTTTTTCTCAGATTTGCTACTACTGCTGCTTGGGGAGTCTTGGGTTTCAATACCTTTGGTAAGTCTGTCTGCGACAGCCTTGGATACTTGAATAGTTGATAGGTCATCATTGTCAATGGTGACAGTGTGGGTTCTACTCTGAGAACTACCCATTGCAGAATTATTCTGGTGCTCTCTGGAAAAAAAAAAAAAAATAATAATAATAAAGTTACTAGGTAGATTCTGATTATTGCACCTCATAAAAAAAAAATCTTTAATTTTTAGAGAAAGCAAGGGCATAATAATACATGGATAGGTCTATAAGATAAAAAAGTAGAGCAGGAAAGAAAAGAGTCATACTAGAATTATGTCTCTGTCAAGAGATCACACTTGATCTTATATAATAATAATAATATCGCCTTATTTATACTGCCCGATTGAGACTATTAAAGTCCTATTATTCCAGCATTAAAGTAAATATAAGATCTAACTTGATTTTAATCTCTGTCAAGAGTTATTTGGATGCAGTTGTAAGATATTATAAAGTGAGAGACATTGGATACAGTAATAAGGAGAGTTACCAATTGATTCTAGGATTGATATAATGTAATGATTGAGAAGAATGCCACTCACTCAAAATTCAAGGGACAGAAGCTTTTTCATACAACTGGGGTTTGTTTCCTAACTTCTTAATTCTACACCATATGCTTGTACTTCAATATAAATAAAATTAGGAATATCAATTTTGAATTCTTGATTGAGGTGCCAACATCAAAGTGTAATGTTTACCCAGGTGGCACCCATTTGGTTACTTTAAACCATATCTCATGCCCATTTTTGATATATTTTTCTCAACTGTGCCATTTATAAAAAGTGTTTTTTTGTGTGCTAATGGGTATGTTCATTTTTAGATTTTCTAGTCATGACCACAATTGACCTGTCCCATATTTTTACTCACATAAGTTTTGATGAGACTCTTTCATAGCTACCATTGTTTTGAAGTCTTTGCTATCAAGCATAATTTGAAGTTTCTTTTCTACACTATTCTTGAGAGTTGAAAAGATCAACCCAACCTTTATCACTTGAGATTTGAATGTAAGATTTTAGTGATAACTTACCCTTCAGAAGACTTCAGCAGCAGGAGTTGAGATCCTCAGAAACACCTACTCAACAACTAGTCAATAATACTTTATTAATCAAATAACTTTACATGTTCTTCTCTTATCACAACTAATTTAACTAATTTAAATAAATTATTGTACCTAAATCCCAATGTTTTTCATCAAAAATTAGGTTTAAACATTTATGTTGAGGTTAGAGTTCTTTTAAAAGTCAACAGTTCACAGCTGTATTGTCCAGAATTCGCCTTCACAAAGTATGCTATGCAAAACGATGTATATTAAAATAAAACTGCTTATTGCATAAACAATTCTCTTTTGGGGGTTATTTCTATATACCTACGAGTATGACTACCGACTACCTACAAACTACATTATTTATTTTAGCGCAAGTAAATTTCCTGTTAAGTTAAATATTATTTAAAATAATCTAAATATTCCTTTACACAATAAAAATTTTTCTTACTAAATAGGTACAAGACACTGAGAACATATAACATAGAAGGAACCTTACCTATCTCGAGTTGAACAAATTTATGCGTCCAACTTTGAACAGCTGATGGTCCCTCTTTCACAAAATCCCGGCTTCTGAATGGTTCAATTTATTTGAATTTTTTGTTTACCTCATGCAGTGGCGGATAACGAAACATCCTTAATTTTCACGTCACGTACCATGCCTTATATTACTACATAATAAGTAGAAAATAATGAAAGTAAAAGAAGTAGCAAAGACAAAAATAACTAATATGTAAGTATGAAAAAAGTAAAAATATTATTTTAGAAAAAATAGGTAGTTTTTATTTAAATGGCAACCGTATCGAGAGTCTTCCATGTAGTCACGTGACCGAGTGAGTTAGCGCGCTAGGCATTGCTTGCACCTGGGTTTGAACCCCAGCGGGGCAGGATTTTTTCTGTACTTTAATACTTGGGTGTTCGGGGTCCAATCATACCTCGTGAGGAAAAATGAGTAGCTCCTTTAATGTTAGCAGCGACCATGTGGCGGAATTATAGGAAAAAATGAGATATTGGGATATTGAAGATACGGAAAAGTATTATAATTCTGCGCTACTCACTAAAATTGTGATATAATAACACAAAGAAACACTTTTTATTATATTGGGCGTTTCCCTGTAATTCAGTATGGACATTAATGATTAGTCGCAATGACCCATAACTTCTTACTCGTATTATTTATTTTTATTGTAGCCTTTACTGTTATCTATCACATGAGATGCCAGTTGTTACCTTCTGACAAGCATTTTGCAAACTGTGGCCACCTGAATGTGGCAGAAAATGACCTTTTACGGGAGCTGTGCAGCCAAAACAAATGTTCTGAGGGCGAAATCTCCAAGAATAGTTTGTGGTGCGTGGTACTTTTTGCTATTTGTTTTGTTTAAAAACGTCGTTTTTGTACATACCCATCATCCGAAAGTAGCCATGACTCAGGATCTACGTTTACGACAGAATCATGATTGTTGTCTTAAAAGAAAGATCTCATCTAATATGTAAAAGAAATGTACCTAATTTTTTCCTTCATATTTTGGTGAATTAGGCAGAGACGATATAAAATATACCCAGATAAAAACACCCT
The DNA here is from genome assembly GCA_024516035.1 of Bactericera cockerelli. Taxonomy (NCBI): domain Eukaryota; kingdom Metazoa; phylum Arthropoda; class Insecta; order Hemiptera; family Triozidae; genus Bactericera; species Bactericera cockerelli. The sequence continues at coordinate 17,229,556 of CM044960.1, forward strand.
TAAACTAAATAGGTAAATATAATATATATCCTTATGGACAAGGTAAACTTAGAAAGCAGCATGAAGGCGACCCTTACAAGTGACAGCCCTGTTCCGACTGAAACATGGGCGTTCAACAAAATTTATGCACAAAGAGAAAGACGAGTGACAACTTGTCAGCAAATCATTTCCACACCGATAAATTTTTCCAGAAGAGTGTGAAAAGCGTCCTAGAGCGTAAGATGAAAAAAGAGAAGATAAAAAAAATGATGTTAAACGTTAACTCGGAGGTACAATGAAATAAAGTAATGGTGCATCAAGAAGGGAAGATAAGAGACGAGGGGAGAGGCGCAAAGTTTTAGTAGGTACAATAATTGCAGGTGAATAAAAGGTAAGGTGGCGGAATTTTCATCCCGTTCTGCCCAATTTGACTAAACCCTAAACCCAACACAACAATGCCTCACTAATGAGACAACTTGTTCTCGTTCTGGCAAACTTTTGCGTCGAAGCCTTTGTGTGCAGAGAGTGGGTAGGGCACTGTTGAATAAACTTTGGCTTTTCTTTTGCCCTGACTTTGGCTTCATTCACCTCCCTTTCAGATTATTCAACTACTCTCTCCTTGTTCTCTGCGTCCATTTCTGAGTTTCCAGTAATTCCAGGGTCTAATTATAGGTTACTAGATCTTTTGCTCTAACTTCATTAGGGTTTAGAGTTCAATGTTACATGTGAACACTGGCTGTTTAACACATCTGGGGTCCTTGTGTTTTTTTTGTTTAGATTTCAAGCAAGAGTAAAGAATTCATTAGTTGTAGATAGATACAAGGTATCCAAATGTTTTTTATGTAGAAAATTTCATCAATATTATCAATATGATCAATATTATAAGGGACATTCTAGGACTTTTTCTAAATTATTTATATTATACATTAATTAAAAGCAAAAATGAATAATAGTTTAATATGAAGTACCTACCTACCTACTTATTACCAAGTAAATATACCTGCCAAACTATGTATCTACCAAGAGTTTCAATCATTGTCAAAAAGCAAACTCATCCTTATTAGAAAGATCATCTAGACCAGGACAGTCATTAAACAATTGCCTTTTTTTTCAGTTCCAACAAAACCATCCACCATGATGCCATCGTGCCATCATTAATGAACTATAACGAGTCCCATGACATATATAGTATTATAGTTTATGTAAGTAATCAATTCCTCTGCATTTGGTGCCTGGTAGTTATATCTTCGAAACCTCTGCAGTCTGCATTGCATTAGATGCAGCCAATGTTGTGCACTCTACCACATGCATCCGTTTGAGTAAGCGCTTGACGTACCTAAAGCCCTAAGCAAATGCGTCAAACAGCACACTTCTCCCCCAAACTGCATCTAATTGCAGCTAATTAATCAGAGTGGTCACAGGCCCGTCTGTTTCCTCTCTTTCGGGACATTTTGAAAAAGCAGTGGATGTGACTGGTCTCCTGTGACTGCATGACGTGCTGGGGTCGGTGAGGAGGAGGGGGGGGGGAAGTTAAGCTTTTGTCTGCAACACATTTTTACAGAGGACACCTAGTTAGAGTAGTTAGTCCTTGGGGGATGGTTACGACTGGTAGTTGTAATGTATAATGAGGAAATACTGGCAGATAATATAAAGTGTAGTTTCTACTCTTCTGACAGCGGTTCAGAAACCTTGTTTATTCAGTAAAAGAAGGAACGTAATTTACAAAAAAAAGAAGAAGAAAAAATCTATTTTTTCATTTGTTAACAGTCAGAAGTATTTTTATTACTATTATTGTTAACCTTACGTCTGGAAAAACATGGCATAAAATAATAAATAAGAATCTTTTGTACATACATTTCAGAAATACCAATGTGACTAAGTATATCTACACTACACGGAGGATCCTCTCCCAGCTTGCCTAACAAGGAGTTCAAATCTATCTTGAGGATCCGAATGAGAACATCATCCAAACCCAAGGAAGACCTAAAGAATATAAAGATTTTTCTTGAGTAAACTTGAGGGAATTTATGCGAGAAGAGTGAATTTCCACTGAAATTTGTACAAATAGAATAAACAAACATTGAGAGGAGAGCGGAAGTTGGATAACATAAAAGCATATGGAAAGAAGAAAGTTGAAATAGAGAAAAAAAGTTGAATTTTAATGATTCGACACAGAAACCAGAAGTCATGGCACTTGAGGGCATCATTATGTCAAATATCTTTTGCTGCTTTGAGACAGAGTAGGAGGGAGACACAAATATTCTCTTCTATATCTTTTGAGCCAGTGGCGGCTCGTCGGGTGAAGACACTGAAGACATTTTCACCTAATTTTGAACAGTGAAAACACTACTCATAATCCCTTGAACATGGCACAATTGATCCAACTCAAAGAAGAAAAAAAAAGAGTAAGCTTTGTGTAAAATAGATCAATGCTGCTTAACATTTCATGTTACTTTCCAAGGAGAACACCAAATGTGAAGACAATTCGAAATTGTCTTCAGTTGTCCTTGAATCAACCAATCAGAGTTGAGTATTTCCAAGTAGGTATCATGAAATATTAGGCAAGAACTATATCTATGTAATATGCTACTGAGGACAGTCTTCAGTTGTATTCAGTTTACATTTTCTACACGACCTCATACGAAATGTCACGAAGCCACATACCATGTGCGATGTCATGTGTTTTTGATATGAACATTGTTGCCAGTAGCATGCCAGACCTAGGAAACCATTCAATGATTTAGCCTCCCATATCTAGCACAATCTTGTAATATTAAAAAAAATAAAAAAATAATAATAATAACGTAGGCGTTAGGAAAGCAGGATTTTGTGTCAGGAATTTTGGATATTATTTCTCATTTTTTGGGTTCTAGTTTTGTACATAGTTCCTAAACGATAGCCGATACCAATAAATTTTAACTATTTATGTATCTTGTCAACTATAGTCTTAAAAAGGACATCTCGATTGAAGTCAAATCTCGGAAATAATTTTATTATTTAATGTAGGTACCGAAATTGAGCCAAATAAGATAATCTGGAATCTAGTTGTTCCAAGAAGATTTTAAATAGGGACAATGGTGGTCCTGTTTAAGATCCTGACTATGGAACCACTTTAAAAAAAATCATGAAATTAGACGTGTTGAAATGAAATTCTCAAGAGAAAATTCTGTTCAGGCGGTGTAGTATTATTTTTTAAAATAAATAAATACGTCTTACATGATTTGAGGGATTTCTTTAAATTTAAAATATAGCTCTTGAAGTTTGTAGAAATTTAGCTATGAAATTAACTTGGCAACATTGTATCTCTTATCTTTAGAATGTAAACAAAACTTGTCGCGCACTTTTTAAATTTTATTAGATTATTTTTAAATCTTTTCAACGGTAATCAAGTGACTTTTAATTGGTGTAACTAGTTAATAAAGTTATTTCCCAGTATTTGATACAGGATAGAAATATTATTCCTACCTGATCTGACCTGTGCTTTTCATAATAAGTTGAATATGAAGTAGCTATGTACTTCTTTCAGTGTCAGAAACATCATTATTATTTTTATGCAGGTTGCAGGTATCTAAGCACACAGCTTCCAGTGAAGTACTTAAAATTATAAGGCAATATCTGTGTTTTTCATAAATAGTCATTTAAACATCAATGGTAACACAAATTTAAGCTGATTTTATATTTGTAGTAAGTATGTTTTCTTAGTTTTATTTTGTAATCTGGTGGTGAATTTTCTTCCAGTTTTGGATTGTAATTTTTAGTCTTCAACTAACTTTCTTTCCTTCCCAGTTCTAACCCCCCTTTAAAATGTTGTACCTACCTATCTACTGAGCTATAATCCTAATATTTTTATTTTAATTCTTTTTACCAACTTTTAGTTAATATTTATTTTTTTATAAAGATGAATATTTCAAAGAAGTAACCCCATTCAGATTAAGAAGTAATGAGGATAAGAAAGATATTATGATTACTGGATGTCCAATTTCTCCAATTACTATAACCACCACTAAAAAAGTAAAGCAAATGCCTGCCCCACAGCCATACAGTTCAAGCCTGAATGGCTTATGAAAAATGAATGGCAGTGTACCAGCTCAAGTGTTGACAAATTGTTCTGCTGGCCTTGTTTATTTATTAAGTACCAAGTGTTCTCCAAAAAAAGTACCTATAAAAACTTATATGATGCAAAACTGGTATGAGAGAAAATCATGCTCTGCAGGGAAACAGCCATAACTTACAATGGGCTGTGTTTATGAGACCATAAGAACTAAGATCTGATAAATTAATAATTTTTTTTTTTTTTAAGTGGGGTTTAACGTCGCTTTCAACTGCCATGGTCATATCACGACGGGGGTTTTACCCTCCATTCGCAGGAAACTCACAAACCTGCTACTCACATTGACCTCACCCAGCCTGAGTGGGGCCGGGAAAAGCCAGCGTCACGAGAATTAGAATTTGAATGGTCACCCATCCAAGTCTTAACCTCGCTGGATGTCGCTTAACTTCGGTGTTCTGAAGGGAACCGGTGTATTCAACATGCCATCGACGCTGGCTTAATAATTTTATTTTTTCAATACTTCTGGGTATAATTTGTCTTCACCTAGTCTTGAAGTCAGGAGCCGCCACTGTTTTGAGCTTTAGAAAAAGATCCAGTTTTTGCTCATCTCTTCTTTTCAGTCAAGTTATTACGTGCACTCCAATTCAGTTCTACTTTAGAGTGAACCATAATTTGGTTGTTCAAATAGACTGGTACTAATTAGGTCTGCTATTGTTCGGATGTTGAAGTAATTACAAGTTTTGAGTTCTCAGTTGATTTTTGGATAGGTTTATTTATTCGATTTTTCTTTTTCCTTCTAGATTTTCTCCTAACCCTGCTTGTAAATAATATTCTGGTTCTGGTATAGTTGATATTTTGTGTGTCCCATTCTGAATTAATTTTTGGGCAAGGCTCTTTAAAGTAATAAATATTACCTTTATCTTCATAAAATCGATGCAGTCGTTGCTAGTTGTGCAAGTCAAACACAAACACTTAAGATCAATAGAGGACAATTTGTAAAACAATATACCTAACGTTTACCCGTTTAGAGGAAGTTAAAGTAAAAAACCTGATTTGGTCCTAAATAGAGTGTTTTTACCAAAGGTGGTTAATTCGGTGTGGCCTATACCCTACAACAGATTATTCGGTTTAACCACGAAAGTTTTGCCACTTTCTTATAGCATCTCCCTGAGTAAAGAACTCAAAGTAAACACGCAGTTCTTCTCTACTTTTGACTTCTTCAACTTTTCATTCGGCTTGGAAGTATTTTCAATAAAACAATGATTATTATTTGAATATGCAAAATAGGCGAGGGAAAGAGCCTCTTGAGAGAACGGGAGAGAGAGGGAGAGGGAGATTGAGAGAGAATACTGATTAAAAGTGATGAAAGGAAAATCGTACAGGAATTTTAATAATACTCAGGCAGAGAGACGAGGTAGATTGGGTACACCGAAATGTATTTTTCAATCCTATAAGAACTTGAAAGGTGTCTTTACACCGTATAAAAAGTTTTCGGTGATAATATTTTCATTTTTTTTAAGAATTAGAATTTTATTGTTTTTTCATGGTAATGGGAGATATCTTGTTAATTCAAGATGATGTAATTTTAGAAGTTCAATATGAGCACTTAATGCAGTTTCATTACAGCGAATTTCGATAAAATATTTCGATCAAATTTAATATTGCAAGAACAATAACTTATGAATCAATTTCACACCTGGTAATGAGACTGGCAAATACCTTCGGCAAATACGACACCGTGGTAAACTCATGCTCTGTTAATAAGTTGCCTGGAATTGCTCTGTCAGGTATCTATTGGTGAAAGAATAAAATCAAATCAAAAATAACAATAAGATATATTATCCAACAGTTTGTATTTAAAGCTTTAATTTCAAGGTTGTTATCAATTTTTTAACTCTGCACAACCAACGTTTAGAGGTGTCTATTTTAATTTTGAATTGAAAATCTCAACTTTGATAGCACTCCCCCCATTTCCTTTTCGAAGAGAATAAAATTAATACGCCAAAGACAATCGTAATTATTCACATCATTTTCATTTTATTAAAAATCTCTTTCTCTGCCTGGATATTTTTTTTTTGTTTCAAAGAAATCCTAGATTGTTTAAATCCAAAAGGCGAAATCTGTGCATCAATTTTTGTACGATTTTTTATTTATTCTAGTAGAGTAAGTTCTAATCGTTATTTTAACACTTATTTTATTTTTTAATGGAAACATTATTTTCCTTCAGTTAATCTGTCAAGTCTAGAGTCTAGCTAGAGACTCTTAGTCTAAATAAATCCGTCTAGATCTCATCGCCCTTATAGATCTAGAGTAGACACAGATTTCTAGATCTACCTAATGGGCGATGCAAAAAACGAAAATGACCCACAAAAATTGTGCAGTTTTCGAGTGAGTTTAAATTTTTTACCAGAGTAGAAAATGAAAGAAAAGTAATAAAAGTTTAATATATTCATGAAAATCGGCCATTTTGCTTTTTCTTAACCGATATCTATATCGAAAACGATTTTTTTGGTCAGTTTTCATACTTTACGATATTAAATATTTATTTCTGACATACCTACCTACCTATTATTACATTTGCTAAGACCACGGGTTAAATTTTCTTCACTATTGATATATGAGGAAATTTCTGATTAAATCAGTCTTAAACCCAGGTCAAAGGAAAAAATCTCCTCAATTGTAAAAGAAAGTCGTATGGTGTTCACACCAGTTTATTCTACCCAGATTCGATCCAAGGAAATTCCTTTTGAGCTTCTTTGGACAGAAATTTCCCATCATTATGAGGATTCAAAGCTCTTTTAATGAGGTCTTCTCCTCTGTTACTTTTGTATGGTGTATTCTCTCACAGTGTGCTTGGGTAACTACGTCATTTTCTTTTATCAACTCTGAGGTGGTCCGGGTTTCTTATGGCCCTACCTTTTCAAATTTGTTTCAAAAGGCGGATCTTATTTTTTTTCTCTCCCAAAGAAGGTACTTGCAAATCTAGAATATGTTTTATCCCATTAGGTGAAACTAGCAGAAAAAAGATAGGAATTTACAAAAAAAAAAACAGCCAAACATTTTTTTTTTTAATATTGCTTCAATTCACGTAAAACTTGCCTAGAGGCCAAATTTTCAGATTCCGCCTGTTCCACATGGACAGCCTTTTTCTGCAAGAATGATTCTAGGTACTATTATTTTATTTGTAAGTAAGTGAAACATTCTATGGCTAACTTAGTGAGCAAACAAAATAAATTAAAGGCTTCATTCTTGTTCTGCCCTGAAGAAACACTAACATGAGGGTAGTCAATAGGGGTTCGAGTAATGATGGGTTGTAAATTAGATGTCTACAGGGCTTACACTATGCACAGGTACTCAACCCAAGTAGTTTGGTAGGGTGAGGCGGGTAGGAAGAGAAGGAGAGAGTGTTGGAGGGGAAATGGCAGGTGGAGGTGAAGGATGAATATGTTTTGTTTTAAAAGTTGGAAGTTGGCGTCAAAAGTTCATGAAGAGTAGAGGGGGTGAGAAAGAGTGTGAGCGTGAGAGATGGGAGAGCACAAGAACGGGTGAAGGTGGAAAGTATAGTATCTGGAATCTCAAGGTTGTTTAATTGCTCCCAGAGGACGTTTTGAGGAGAGAATGGAATGGGGAGATTATTTCCAAAAAAGAAAGAAGGCTTCTCGGGTGTTGTAAAGGTGAAACGATACGAGTTGCTCTATCTCTCTCCTTTTGTTTTCTTATCCTATAATGTTATTGTAATTCTACTAATTCCCACCAGACAAAGAAGGAAACTTTAGGCAATTCACTGGCACTAAAGATGGTAAGATAGGTCTCTTCATTTACAAATTAACGTCTGTTTTGCTCTCCTTAGTATTAATACATTAATAAACCAGCTCATTTTCTTACGATGGAAATTTCTGCTTCATAAATGGTGTGTGAAATCATGTGAAACACCCGTTTGTATTTAGTTAGAGCATTACATACCTACTGGAACACATTGGATAAAACATTGTGATTTTTCTCTTACCTTCCATTGAAAAGAAAGCTTTCCATTCGCAGAACAAAACTCCCTGGCATTATCGAATGCAAGTCACGTCGCTGACAGTATTCAGTATTGTACATTCGACGGGATTCGATTATTGGCTAGAATCAATTATTTTACTGTCAGGTATTTTACGTAGCTGACTGACTTTTGGGCGAGGATATCGGAGGGGGGAGGAAAGGGAAAATGAAAGAGAGATATTTGAGTGGTGTGGTAACAGATAGGGCATAGGTGCTATTGTCAAGACTCAAGAGTAAGATTTTGAAGCTTGGGTGAAGCACTTCTTATATGTTTAACCTATCCACTTGAACAAAGCTCTGAGAGAAACTGTAAGATAAATTAATCAAAAATGTCCAATTGCTGAAGGATCATAATTGTTTTGAGAAAGTATAACCATTTTTGTATTTACACGAATCAACACTTCTTCTGAACTCTTTTTAAGCTCCCTTTTTAGATAAACTCTGCTAAGCTAAGCTCAAGGATAGGAATAGATAGGTATAATAACTAGAGGAAGTCAAGGCCCCCCCCTGGACTGTAGCGCTGGTAAGGAGCTTTCGATGGTGACTAATTACCAAATTACCTACCTATGATATAAACTTGAAACTGTGGTCAACAGATTTCAACTACAGTATGACTATGAACGTAAAGGAAACAGAGGAAATTTCAAATATAACCGGTGGCATCAACTTCTAATAATCTTAATGAGAAACTTTCAGGATGCAGAACAAATTATTCTCCTTCTCTTTTTCTCCCACTCACTTTGTGCATCCTCTACCAACGACCTCCATTCTCTCATATAGTAACGAGTAAGGCTTCCAAAGTTATAATAAATTAATAGACCACCAGCTTAATAAATTGCTCGGCATTATTGTGCTCATAAGTCAAAGCCCTATTGTCTAGGCTCTCCACTTGCACAAAAGCCATGGACTCAGGGAGAGAAGCCTGTGATTGATTTCGATGCCGCTTTTGAGGTCTTTTTTTGTTCAGGCTGACTGGACTCTATGAAAAAAAGAAAAGGAAGAACTACAAAAGCTTTCAGGACGACCTTTGCAGAGAAGCGGAGTGACCAAGGTTTAATTAGTCTCAAAATGTCACTAACGGCCCGTGTGCTATTCTTCTCTCGAAACAAAATAATCTATTTCATGGAATAACCTTTACTCCCTTTCAATACTTGAGCTGTCTTACTGAACACAATGGGTATTTTATTGCTATTAATATTGAAAATTTCATTGATTCATTTCCTGGATAATGGAAAGTAGGTACTATAATAAGTTTTGCTGACGCATGAGTGTATATTCAGTGTATTAGACCTTTAATATGAGCAAAGTGCTCCCTATTAAGTGACATTTTTTTACTTTAAAATAAGTTTTACACTTATACATCCTTCATTGCTAACATAAGCATTTTATTATTACTCATTTACATCACCAACTTCTCATTGCAGGAGGAACAATGTCAGCTGAAGTAGGGAACAAAGTTAAGAGGTAGATGGAATATAAACGAAACTTTGGTATAAAATTCAAATCCATTTGTTCTGCAAATAATTAAGTGAATGTTATTCCGCTGCCGAGATACTTAACAAATCAAGATAATGCATAGTGCTTGCTGTACGTAATCCAACTTAGAATAGAAATAGTGGTGTGTACCTACATATTTATCTTACCTTTAATATGTAGGTACCACTACATAGTTCGTAAAAGAAGATCATAATCAATTTTCATCACTCACAATACTAATATACATCCTTCATTGCTAACATAAGCATTTTATTATTACTCATTTACATCACCAACTTCTCATTGCAGGAGGAACAATGTCCATTGTCCATAGTTCGTAAAAGAAGATCATAATCAATTTTCATCACTCACAATACTAATGCTTGTATGTTATATGTACATCTATGTCGCATATTCGATTTTTTCAGGGAAAAAAAATTGTTCCCATATGAATCATGATGACTTCGAATTAAACTTGTGAATGGAAATAACAGGAACTAAAGTTCCTTTAGACCACTGAAAAACATCTACTGCGTAGGTTAACTCCCGGTGGTCCTGTTTAAAATGAAGAGAAACACGCCTCCTATTTTTTTAGCGAAAGAGAGTGCCACCTGAAATGCAAAGGTTAGTTATGAATTCAATTCCGAATGCCATTGAAAATTTCAACTTAAAATAAAATCCAGCATAAACTTTCGCCTAAAAAATAGAAAAAGTTGCATACTTAAAAAAAAAAAAATAATTACATATTCACATGACGATAGTATTCTACTCTGATGTCCTCTGATTAACATGGCACTATTCTACAATTTCGACCCAATAAATGAGAGGGATTTTGAGATTGTTGCTATATGTATAGACCTAGGAGTAACAGATAAGGTCAACAGAATTTTGGAAAAAAATAATAATAAAAAATAGATATATGTACTCGTATCTATAATATGACATTTTTGTAAAGGTAAATTGTACAAACATAATAAATTATATTCGATCAAAGGACAATGAAAATTCAGACTTAATTAGGTACAAAACTTAGGCCCGAATTAATAGACATACCGAAAAAATGACTTGGGAACTAGTCACACAGGCTTCACAAGTCATGACTTCAAAAAAGTTCGTATTAATAAACAAAACAAATTCACCGATTACCCTCACTTAAGTTTTTTGACTTTCCTAGTGCACAGAGGTAATGATTTGGCCAATGAAATCTTTGAACAACTTGTTAACGATTCCTATTGGTCGATTTCAAATTTTTGTTGATGTCTTGAAAATTATTTTCTAATTTTTTTTAGTTTTCTTACGCCAGGCCGTGGAGAAGCACGTCATTTTTTTCTCATAATTTTTTATATGAAATTTTGTTTCTCAATCAATTGAAATTATGACTTTAATATATTCTATAGGCATATTAGACATGCCTAGTGGCAGAAATCAAGTATAAAGAAGGAAAGTTACTGAGAAAATCTAATTTGTAGTTAAATGTACTCCACCAACCAATAATAAAATATTTTTTCTCAAGAAAAGAACCTGGAAATCCTGGAATAAATTGACAGAGAAATTCAATGCTCAGTCCCTGAATATGAAAGTAAGTTGAACTTGTAGACCTGTCTATGCTTATTTGTAAGGTCACATTCTTACTTTGTTGGATTTCTGGCTGGGGACATTAAACGGGGAGAAGACCATTGTTAAAGTAGAGGACTTTAAACAGGAAACAGACTAGCCTACCCTAACAAGCCAGGACAGCCTGCAGTTTTCCTAGGGGTTAATGGCTTATAAATAAATAGCCCAAATTCTCATGATAGTCTAGTGGTTCAGAATGAGTCTAGTTTCATGTATCCAAAACTAGTGTTGATGGCACATTCTTACTGTCTCCAAAGTTAAGCAAGCTCCAGCGAGGTTAGGACTTGGATGAGTGGCTAATTTTGAACCCTTGTGTTGCTGGCTATTCATGTCACTTAGGTTGGGTGAGGTCAATCTCAAATGTCTGACAGTAAACTTAAATGTAGCCAGCGTCGATGGCATGTTGAATACACCGGTTCCCTTCAGAACACCGAAGTTAAGCGACATCCAGCGAGGTTAAGACTTGGATGGGTGACCATTCAAATTCTAATTCTCGTGACGCTGGCTTTTCCCGGCCCCACTCAGGCTGGGTGAGGTCAATGTGAGTAGCAGGTTTGTGAGTTTCCTGCGAATGGAGGGTAAAACCCCCGTCGTGATATGACCATGGCAGTTGAAAGCGACGTTAAACCCCACTTAAAAAAAAAAAAAAAAAACTTAAATGTTGCATGAAGGTTTTCTTTTGTGTCTATATGTTGATATTACAGAAATATTAAATTTGAAAGACCAGTTTATGTGCATGAGTACTGAGTAGCTCAATGGTAGAATCCTTGATAACCATGCAGGAGATCTGGGGTTTGAATCCCTGTAAATTAGTAAATTTGCAGAACCTAGTTGTAAAACTGAAAATACTGAGGATATCTAAAATCTAATGTTGATAAAAAAAATATAAACATTAGATTTAAATGACATTCATTTAAATAATTTAATCAAATTTCTTGAAACTTCATAAATTCTTTATCATGCTAAATCTAAATCTAGACATGAAAATAAAAAATCATGATTTTATTATTTTATTTATTTATTTTTATACAATACACAGAGCACAAAAATCCTTTTTTTACAAATTCAATTGGATTCCTAGCTAAAAACTTTTTTTTAAACAATAGATAAATTTGTATGATGAAAATAATTATAATAGTAAAATTATGTAATTCCACTTTTCCAAGCTCAAGATTCATTCTCAATAACAATGTTTTAGTAAGGAAGAGAAAACACTTAGCTAGGTAACAATATTATTAATTTTTACTGTTAAAACTTTCAGAATGCAGTATCCCAGAGAAATATTGGACAAATGAGAAAGCAAACACAAAAAGGATCACTGTGAGTGTGGAGAAGTATCTGAGGAAGAAAGCTCTCATTTCCAACTGCTTACCAATTTTGCTCAAAACAATCAACAATAAGGCTGCTGGTACCAAGATGGCAAAGACGGACATGTACTTTAGTAATTCTATGGTTCAATGTTTGTATAACCTATAACTTACAAACCTTATTATGACATTTGAAGCATTAATAGTGATAATATTACAATCACATCATTTTGTTGTTGCATTTTCTCATCTGTAGATAAGTGTAAAAACAGAGAAATCATAAATTTGTAAAAAATCTTTTTTGTCCAATTGTGATCTAAATCACTAGACAAATATTGGTTCTCTTTTCCAACATATTAATAGCTGTAATATTATAAAAATATATATATATTTAAAGTACATATCAATAGTAACTTTATCATTAAAAATATTTATTTGGTTTAAAACCTGTATCAGATTCACTATTTCCAACAATAATACTAAAATCATTGTAAAAAAATAAAGTTCTCATTATATTGTAAATTTTGATTTGTTTCTTGTTTCTTAGGGCCACATTATAAAACAGGATTAGATTTATGTTAAGTGGACACTATCCCTTAACTTGGGTTTTAGTGCGCTGTGATTGGTTGAAAACTCTGACTAGCAGGTGTGTTATCTTAACTTTAGTCCTGTTTATTCTCTAACATCTTATAGGTATGACAAGGCTGCCCTAACAAATATTAGGGAATTCAAATGCCAAATTAATTAGTAAGTGGGCCACCAGGTAAATGATACTGCAGTATACCTCAAGTCTTTAAATATTTCAAAGGTACCTTGCAATGCAATGCCCTGGTACCACTTGGTGCCAAGGCATTGCATGTGGTTGGGTCACCTTGTACAGGCCAGCCTTTTTTAGGTAGTCATTTCATAGGTAAAAGTACTCACATTAACCTGAACCAGTGTGTCATTAAATTAATTCATGTGTTCTCACATATTTAAAAGGTCATGTCTTATCTATGCTTGATATTCTTTATTTAAAATTTATTGTTAATTTGGAAATAAAAGAAATAAACTTTTGGAAACTAAACTCACACTAGGTATGCATTTATTAATTATTATTTTGGGAAAAAATAGGAAATACAAGAAATAATGAACATGCAAATAGTCTTCAGAATATCTCATACATACAGTATTGTCTGACTACGGGACAATAAACAGCGAGAAGACCAGTATCCCACTAGGCACTGGGGTACTATAAACAGAAAATGGACTAGTCAACCCTAACAAGCTGGGGTAGCTTGTAGTTTCCAAAGAGTTTTTTTTTTAATAAAGAAAAAGCCCAAGTTCCATGCTGGTTGATGTTTCATACAAATATGTGGTTCATAGCAAGCCAAATTTTCCAGTTAAGTTTGCTGGAGACCTAGGCTGTAGTTTTTTTTTTAATATGGGACTAACATAACTTTCAACTGTATGGTCACTTCACAATGGGGGTATTACACTTGATTCTCAGGAAAATCACAAACCTGCTACTCACATTAACCTCACCCAGCCTGGGTTGCACTGGAATGCCAGCATCACAAAGTCTTCACCTCAATGGACAATGCTTAACTATGGTGATCCTATAAGAAATGTTGCATTCAAATTTCTCGTATTTGTTATAAACTGGTTGAAGTCCCACCAGAGAAGCTCCAACTGTCACACTAACCTGTATTAGATCAGAATAATTTACATAATAAAATACCTTCTTCAATCTGATGTATGTATGAATTAAGACATTTTTTAGATTGATTCTGTCTTGTCTTCTCAAATAATAAATGTAATTTAATAGGTATGATTGAAACCATTTGTTTCTAGAGATTATTTATGGTACCTACAAACCTACATTTACAATTAGGTACAAGAAAAGCTTTCAATACATATGAAGGAACATAATTTATGCACATAGCACATTCACACCAGCTTCTGCTTGTCTGAAAATTGATATCCTGACCTGAAAACAGATATCTAAACTCAGCTGCTTTCTAAAGCTGAAGGTATCTAAACTCAGCTGCTTTAGGATATGTTTTTTATACATGGGTCAATATAAGCATTTCTCAAAGTTCTTTAAAAGATGGTACTGTATCATGAAGTCCAAATATGAGAGAACTTCCAGAGAGGGTTGGTGCTGCAGGGTTTTAGGGTCTGTGCTGCTGGGTCTCAGGGTCTGTGCTGCTGGGTCTCAGGGTCTGTGCTGGGTCTCCTTTGTCCTGCAGAACTCTCTTTTTATTACTACAGGATCTTGCACATAATTATCAAAAGATGGTCCAAAAAATCAGCCAACTCATAAAAATTTTCCATGGTAAAAAATAAATAACTGAAGAAGATAAGAAATAATAATGGCAATTTCAAAATTATAAAGTAAAATTCAATAACTTATCACAATTATTAGGAACATAAAAATATTCACAAGCCAAACTCAAATAAATAATGGTGAAATCAGATAAAAAAGAAAACAAAAGTTTCACAAATCCTATCTTAGCGCAGGATTTCGGGCACTTAAAAAATTATGAAAGCACTTGTGAAAATGAAAACTTTCGGCGACCAAAAAACGTTTATTAATACCATTTTAAGCTGCACAGAGGTATTTTCACAAGTGTTCACAGATTCTTAGCAGTCACTTGTGAAGTTAACAAAAAGTGCGTCTATTAATACGAAAATTCAAAATTTGTGAAACACAGGACACTTGTGAAGTTGTAAATTTGTCTATTAATTCCGCCCTTAGACTGTTCAGGCTTCTCGTATACACGACATTGTACCAGATATATGTGAGATATGTATCTTCTGTTTGTAGGTAAGTTGTTCCTTAACTTCATCATGCGGATGGATATCATCATACATAACTGCATAATGACATATAAAGTTGTGTAGAAATATCTCTAGACATGAGGTATCACATAAATCCTAAACACGATTATGCAGGGAACCCCGAAAGTTTCTTCTTCGAATAATTCCCAACCTCTAGCAGACTGGAAGTAATTTTTGTAAACATTTTAGCAAAAGGAAAAAAAAACTGAAAGTAAAAAGGAAACGCGATCTTCACTGGATACGCTAAAACGTATAAATTGCAGAATGCATAATAATTGTAGACTTAAGACTTGAGTCTGAACTTCTGGAAGCTCAAATGCATCCACTCAAGATGATCAACATACACTCGTCTTCAATACAAAGGTTTTACCAAGTGATTTAAATGAGTTATATGCAGTAATGAAAATATATTATTATTATTATCATTTTAGGGAATAACATAAAATAAATAACAAATATGAAAATTACCTTACTAAAGGAACTTTCAAAGAAAAAAAAAGAGTATTTTAATGTAAAGTTTGAACCAGTTAAAAACAAATTCATGCCCATTGAAACTGGACATTGGGTATTCACACAGGTATAACATAATATATCTTTCTATCTTTTATTAGATTGTAGTGGTGCATGTGAACAACAATGTTCCTACACACCACTACTTAATTATAAAATATACATATTATAATATTATTTCTAACTGTTTCAAGTCGATCAGATCCTAATATCAAGGAGAGACGTAAATTTTGAAGTGGAGTATATTCTAACATTAAATGAAAGCTCCTTCCTCATAATAACATACTACAATGCATCCATATTGTTTTACTCTGAAGATACTAAGGATAGGTTTATGTGCATAAATAATATAAGCTGTAAGAGATGTGCGATGTAAGAAAAATTATAAAATTAAAAGCATATGCTTTCATCCCTTGCAAATTTAATCACTATCTTTCTTAACGTCGTCAAAAATTATAAAATTATTAACTGCTATAAAGCCGTTGATATTAAATTACAGATTTCATTTGTGCCGATAAAATTTGAATAATATGTTATGTGTACTGTTGTACCTACCTACCTATTTGTACTGTTTGTCAAACATTCTGTATAATACCATCAACTCGGTCAGGATATCCAAATAAACTATCATCATGTTTGTTGTCTGTCTGGATGCAATGGTTAAAACATTAGTATCCTTTTGAGTTGAGGAATAATATATGTTATCATATTTGTGTTAATCACTTTCGTGATATCACAACTACCCAAACTCGCTCTACTAAATTTACGCTTGATCCGCGACTTGGACCACCAACCTCTAGGCTACAAGTCCGCCGCCAGGCGGCCGCCTTATCGATTAAGCTACAGAGGTCGGTCGAGTTGAGGAATATAATAATTATGTTCGATGTTGATGTAGTAATACAGAAAGTAATAATTTAATTATTATTACATTCCATTCCATTCAAAAAGTAAACTCTAAGTTGATATTTCCACAGAATTTGTATGGACACCGCAAGTATAGATACTAGATACTCTTTGTTGGAGTTACAGTATCCTCTAAGCTCCTTCGCCCAACCACACTTTTCACACCGCATAATGACGTAGAGTCTGATTCAGCCGAATATCCCTGCAGCTTTGTCTAAGGAACAGGAAAGCAAATTGACAACCCTGAATCCAGATTGACACAACAAACAGCATTAGCCTTGTTTGATTTACTTCAGACGAAAGTAGGAGGAGAAAGGGAGAGAGAGGGCAGAACGGAAGAGAGGGAGGGAAAGAGGATTATAGGATTTGAGCATTATTAAAGTTGTGCCGTATGTGTATTTTCAGCTCATTAAAATTCAAACGGTCAATACGGCGCTGTCTACTCCCTGTAGTATGTGCTGGCTGACATTTGACAGGAGCGTAGGGAAAAGGGTAAACACTGTGGAAGCTAAAGGGCCTGGTGAATCGCCCCTACCAGTGTGGAAGGTTAAAGCATATCGTCCCTACCAGTGTGAAAGGTTAAAGCATATCGTCCCTACCAGTGTGGAAGGTTAAAGCATATCGTCCCACCCAGTGTGGAAGGTTAAAGCATATCGTCCCACCCAGTGTGGAAGGTTGAAGCATATCGTTCCAACCAGTGTGGAAGGTAAGGTGAATCGTTCCAACCAGTGTGGAAGGTAAGGTGAATCGTCCCTACCAGTGTGGAAGGTTAAAGCATATCGTCCCTACCAGTGTGGAAGGTTAAAGCATATCGTCCCAACTAGTGTGGAAGGTAAGGTGAATCGTTCCTACCAGTGTGGAAGGTTAAAGCATATCGTTCCAACCAGTGTGGAAGGTAAGGTGAATCGTTCCAAAAAGTGTGGAAGGTAAGGTGAATCGTCCCTACCAGTGTGGAAGGTTAAAGCATATCGTTCCAACCAGTGTGGAAGGTATGATGAATCGTTCCAAAAAGTGTGGAAGGTTAAAGCATATCGTCCCAACTAGTGTGGAAGGTTAAAGCATATCAATAAACCAGTGTGGAAGGTTAAGACGTATCATTTCAACAAGTGTGGATTACTGTGGGAGGTTAATGTGAATCATCCCAACCCGTGCAGAAGGTAAATGCGTATCGTCCCAACAGTACAGTAGATTACTTCTTGTGTCTAAAGCTATAGATTATTATTGTACCTGCAAAAACCAAAGATTGTGAGAATTCCACAGTTAAAGAAGAATAACACAAGGAGAAAGAGAACATGATGAGGGAATCTGAAGAATAGACCCATGTGGAAAACTATAGATATTAGAAGCAAGAAGCTAAAAGTTGTGGAACATAGAGGAATAAAGGAGGCAGAAGAGAGAGAGAGAGAGAGAGAGAGAGAGAGAGAGAAGAGAGAGAGAGAGAGATAGAGAGAGAGAGAGAGATAGAGATAGAGAGAGAGAGAGAGAGAGAGAGAGAGAGAGAGAGAGAAGTAAGATAATAGAGAAAAAAGGAAGGAGACAGGGTCTATTATTGTAGGAAAACAAGAGAATTTCCTTCATCACAAGATATTACAATTATTACATATTACACATCGTGTTTTTAGTGGATGTCTCTTCAATTCTATTGGAGACGAGACTTATGTTATTATCTTGAAAACAAAAACTTTCGAGTACTTTCTCATTATGTTTGAAACGTTTTCGTAGAATCTATGAGGGAAAAGATCTTTAGAGAACAATTTATAAAACTTTAATAGAGTAGGTATATTATATTATGATAGGTAAGTACTTTTACAAAACGGAACATTTATGATTGAAGAAAAACACTCGATCTTGGATGGTGATGATCCAAACAGTAACGATTATTTTCTATCCTAATCTTTAGCGTAACGGATAGATCTAATACCTATATGATTTTAATTTGTTTTTTTTTCTTCCAGTTTTAGGTGCATCTTTTATGTGTCAAACAATCGTATTGTTATTCTAAATAAAAATTCAGATGTGTTATGGACATTTATGCATTGGTGCGAAAAAAAGTAAAAGCTCATCAGCGAAATTTCTTTCCCAGAAAGATCTTCCAGAAATCCCCAACAAAGTTTCAAACGAGAAAACCAAAGAGGCAGGTATAGGATGGTGCAACTTGGGGACAATTTCTATTTTTTCCTTCATGTCTCGGCGCTACTCGAGAGTCGTAAATAATAGGAACGTATTAATTATTATTTCCTCGCAATCATGCGGATAATTTATAGTTTGGAGAAGCAAAGTGCATAAAATGAGATAAACTGTAGAGCTCACATTACTCTGAGGATGAAGGAGCGTCTGTGCCCGCAGGGGCGGAAAATTGCAAGCCGAGTTGCAAAGCTTTTCCAGTCTTCCAGGGACGTTTCAGAGATATCAAACACGTGGCCAATAATCTTTAATTGACCACGTTTACGATTGAGAGAACTCTCAGAATTCTCTCAATATCCGACCTCAGTGCTTTGATGGATAAGGCGGCGGACTTATAACCTGGAGGTCGTTGTTTCTAGTCCCAAGTTCAGCAAAGATTTAGTAAAGCGAGGACATGACAAGTTATACTCCCATATGGGATTTTTACCACCTAATAATATGTCTTGGGCTTAATGCTGGAATAATGGGACTTGAATAATCCTAATCGGTCAGTATAAAAAAGGCGATATTATTATTATTATTACTTGCGTGGATATTAAGTACCATTGCAGTGAGTGAGATGAGCTGCTTTCTATTTGAACAGTGTAGGAAAGATATTTAAAAAAAAGAGGAAAAATATTTCGACAGAGATTAGTACAGATAGAGAAAAGTACGTTAAATGGTTAATCCGTTTATGCAGGGGTGGATTATTTCTTTCAAGGGGACTTGGCACAAGGGTTAATGTGGCAATCTTACATTTTCTAATAAACTTTCTCCCTCCCTCCTTCCCGTCTGCTCCCTCTCGCCATTTTCTTCTCCTCCTCCTCTGCGTTCCACATCTCAAATTATAAACACCACTCCATAAATCTCTTAGTTTGACCACACCATGCAAGGAAAGAGAGAATAAGAGATACTGAGAGCAATAGAGAGAGAGAAAGACATAGACAGAGAAAAAGTGAGAGGGATATATATAGAGAGAGAGAGGGAGAGAGAGAGAGAAAGAAAGAGGCAAGAGAGAGAGAGAAAGAGTGTGAGAGATATATAGAGAGAGAGGGAGAGAGAGAGAGAGAAAGAGATGAAGGTCAATAAATTATGAAATAAATCAAAGGACGACCGACCTGGGTAAGCTGAGACCAGTGGCCACAACGATTCATCTCGAACCCAGGACCCGTGCAGAACTTTCTGAACCGTGGAATTGCCTTTCCCTCCATCCTTCTTCTTGACTCCCCGAGTTCATCCTATTATTTCTTCTTCTCTCTCTCTGAACAAAATTGCTTCTTAGAATAAAATTTCGCGTACATGAGAGACTTGAGAGAGGGGATTCGAATAGGGCCAAATTGTGAAACAGGATTAAATATCTATTAGGATTTATTAATGCAAACTAATATCACTGAACAGCTCAAATAAATACGCTATGATTGGTTGGAATTCCCACCAGAAAGCGTATTAAGGGGATAGTGTAGGATTAGTTAATCTAATCCTGTTTCATAATTCATGACTTATATGGATCTTAGCGGTGACTGAATGGACTATGGATGTTTACATCCACTGCCAGGCTCTTAGAGACTAAAGTGCTAAAAAGTTCTATGGTTAAAAATGTGCAATTTTAATAAAGAGTAATAATGTGCGCTCTGATTGGTAAATTGCAAAGCAATGAATCGCTTTATTAACGTTCAATACTCTGGACATGAATAATCACGCAAGTGAGATTCAATGATTTATGTACCATTATTATATGTTGTATTCATTTATTCAATGATGGTAAACTAAATAATCTGCTCTTTTAGATTTGGTCATTATGAAGTATTATGAAGTAGTAGTCACTGTGGCAGAGCGAGTTAACGCGCTAGGCATTGCACACATGGTGACCTGGGTTCGATTCCCAGCGGGGGAGGATTTTTTCTGCTCTGTACTTGGATGTTCGGGGTCCACTCATACCTCGTGAGGAAAAATGAGTAGCTGCTTTAATGTGAAGCAGCGACCAGTGGCAGAATCTTAGGCAAAGAAATAATACAAGCTATTGTAAATTAAAGTGGTAAAGTTCTATGATTCTGCGCTACCCACTAAAATTGTGACATAATAACAGAAAGAAAAAGCATTATTATTATTATTATTCATTTATTCAATGATGGTAAACTAAATAATCTGCTCTTTTAGATTTGGTCATTATGAAGTACAAGCGGGCTGTCGCCCGCTTTGCGGGCCGAGGCATGGCCGTGAAAGCAAAAAATCCTTTTTCGCCAATGGCAGGTGTTGTAGTGGGAATTTCGAAAAATCCCGTCTTATTGCACATCTAGACTATAAGACAAAGCTACCTACCAAATTTCAGCTTCCTAGTACTTACGGTTTGGGCTGTAGAGCGATGATCAGTGAGTGGTCAGTCAGTGTCTTTGACATTTATATATTAAGATTAAAGACAGTATTTAATTTTAATTTATTTAATTTATTTATTTATTTAATAACAGGATACATATACAAAGGTATTTTTCCTAAGCTAAAGCTTCTAAGAAATCTTTTCTCTGCGTGAATCTTTAATCTTTATACATCTATTAAACCCTGAATCGCTTAAAAATACAACTATACTTGACATTTTTCCATTTGGCACCATGTATTTCCATGCTCTTCAAAAGTGACTGTATATGAAGTCTTTAAAATAAAAACAAATAATCATGTTAAGCGACCAAAAAACTATACACACAAGTTGCAAAAATGCTGTATTTATTGAAAAAAATCACATCTTCTAACCAATATAATTTAATAGAAGTATTTTTAAAATTACTAGTGTCCACGGAAAAATTAAAAATACATTCAATTTCCTAAATTCTCAGTAATCGTAAACTATTCAATAGGAAATCAGTGGAAACGCAGATCTTGAAATTGTCAGCATGGATCCGAAGTTTGACTCACGCAGAAGAGCGACCCTTCACTGAGAGACCTGAGGACACCCATCCAGACATCTAGACCCTTCACTGAGGCACCTGAGGACACCAATCCAGACATCTAGACCCTTCACTGAGAGACCTGAGGACACCCATCCAGACATCTAGACCCTTCACTGAGGCACCTGAGGACACCAATCCATACATCTAGACCCCTTCATTGAGACACCTGGGGCCACCAATCCAGACATCTAGACCCCTTCATTGAGACACCTGGGGCCACCAATCCAGACATCTAGACCCCTTCATTGAGACACCTGGGGCCACCAATCCAGACATCTAGACCCCTTCATTGAGACACCTGGGGCCACCAATCCAGACATCTAGACCCCCTCATTGAGACACCTGGGACCACCAATCCAGACATCTAGACCCCTTCATTGAGACACCTGGGGCCACCAATCCAGACATCTAGACCCCTTCATTGAGACACCTGGGGCCACCAATCCAGACATCTAGACCCCCTCATTGAGACACCTGGGGCCACCAATCCAGACATCTAGACTCCTTCACTAAGACACCTGAGGACACCAATCCAGACAGCTAGACTCCTTCACTAAGACACCTGAGGACACCAATCCAGACATCTAGACCCCTTCATTGAGACACCTGGGGCCACCAATCCAGACATCTAGACCCCTTCATTGAGACACCTGGGGCCACCAATCCAGACATCTAGACCCCTTCATTGAGACACCTGGGGCCACCAATCCAGACATCTAGACCCCTTCATTGAGACACCTGGGGCCACCAATCCAGACATCTAGACCCCCTCATTGAGACACCTGGGGCCACCAATCCAGACATCTAGACCCCTTCATTGAGACACCTGGGGCCACCAATCCAGACATCTAGACCCCTTCATTGAGACACCTGGGGCCACCAATCCAGACATCTAGACCCCCTCATTGAGACACCTGGGGCCACCAATCCAGACATCTAGACTCCTTCACTAAGACACCTGAGGACACCAATCCAGACAGCTAGACTCCTTCACTAAGACACCTGAGGACACTAATCCAGACATCTAGACTCCTTCACTAAGACACCTGAGGACACCAATCCATACATCTAGACCCCTTCATTGAAGCACCTGAGGACACCAATCCAGACATCTAGACCCCTTCATTGAGGCACCTGAGGACACCAATCCAGACATCTAGACCCCTTCATTGAGGCACCTGAGGACACCAATCCATACATCTAGACCCCTTCACTGAGGCACCTGAGGAAACTAATCCAGACATCTAGACGGCACAGTCACACGCATACGCATCCATCATCAATCGGCTATTCTAAATGGCCGCTGTTGCGAATGAGCGAGTTGCTGACTTTTCTCATTCAATGCAGCCTTCAGAGAGTCGCTGTTCTATGGTTTTCAGGAATTTCTCAGAAAGGAGTGCTTTCTATGGAGGTACACTTGTACGTATGCTCTACTAGTCTACTCAAGACATCAGGTAAGGTAGATTTAAATTATACGAGTCTGAGAATGATGGTCTCAACTAAAAGTTGCGAGTTTGAACCTCGGATATCGATGATATTGAAGTGGCCAAGATTGGGTACTAGTGAGTCTAAAAACAAAGTGTAACTAGAGACTTTATTCTAGCGGGGGACTGAAAACGGAGAGTAGATCGAGTCATTATAATGGGAGGCTAGATGTTTGACCGCCCAGACTCCGAACCATCAAAACCCTGACCCCTTGGCTTGCGTTTATCATGTACTGTCACACAAATCAATTGATTTCTATTTAATCAACACTTATTTTATTCAATGGTTATTTTCAAAAGTATGTCTTTAATAAACAAACCAACAGAACTAATCATTTACCATACCTATTTGATGTGAATTGATAAATGCCTCCTTAAGTTGAGTGTAAACGGCATCCATTTGTAATTCTACTAGCACTAGCCTAAACCTAATGTAAGTGTCGGAATATTAACATTACTTGATACTGATGGGTTACTGTTCAGCTCTCTTTGAAGGACAAATAATTTATTTCAAATGAGATGTCTCAGAAGGATTTAAAAAATTGCCCATCATCTTGAATGACGTAGATGTTAAAGAGACGTTAAGAAAAAAAGTTTAAAAAAATTGTGATGCGATTTTAGATAAATACAGCCAGCTTCCGTAATGTAATGGTTCTGACTACTGCCCGTTGCCGTGGTCCCGAGATCCTGAGAATTGTCAAACAACCGAACACGTATCGCACGTATTTGCGGTCCAACGCAAGCTGGGTGAGGTTAATGTGGGTAGCTGGTACCACTCCCAGGTAATGGAGGGTAAAACCTTCATCCTGAATAACATATGAACACGGACACGGAAAAGAAACCGACCCCAAGTATGTTTGGGGAAAGGCATAGGAAGAAGAAGAAAGACAAAAGGGTTCTTTCTGTTTACGTGTTTACGTAGATATTTTAATGTATTTTTTTCTCTCATAATTATTTTTTCCTTTTCTTTTTTTCCTTCCTATCCAAGAATTTCAATTAGTTTCAATAAACTAGCCTTTGGGGTGTGCAAGCCAGCACATTCTGAAGCCGGTCCCAAGCCCGGATAAATAGTGAGGGTTGATGTTAGGAAAGGCATCCAGTCAATAAAAAAAACCCGCCAATACCATCAAATGCCAGTTGTAAATATTCAGTCCATAAAGGCCTCGGAAACCCATACCACTGATATTTATGCCGGTCTAGATGATAGGGCGTCCCCTCAATGCGACGCGCAGGTACCTCGCCTGATACCTGTGATAAATGAACAAGGGCTACTGGTCCACAAGAGAGGATGGTCCCGGCTAAAGAAGCAAGTCCTGCACAAAATACGGATTGGAACACTGAACGTTGGCTCGATGACAAGTAGAGGTAGAGAATTGGCAGACATGATGAAAAAAAGAAAGGTGGAAATACTTTGTGTACAAGAGACTAGATGGAAGGGAAGTAAAGCAAAAGAACTGGGAGAAGGTTACAAGTTATTCTATAGTGGAGCAAATAATGAAGGAAGAAATGGAGTTGGAATTATTTTAAATGATGAACTGAAGAGGAAAGTAACTGAGGTTAACAGAAGGAGTGATAGATTAATGTCAATAAGAGTTGAAATGAATGACGGTGTATGGAACATTGTGAGCGCCTATGCCCCACAAGTTGGGTGTGATGAAGAAGTAAAAGAAGCCTTTTGGAGAGCACTGGAACAGGAAATAAGCTCAATAGCAAATGATGAAAAACTGATCATAGGAGGAGACCTAAATGCTCACATTGGTAAAAGAAATGATGATATGACAGACCGTGTTAGAGGCAGATGGGGTACAGGCGTAGAAAATGATGATGGAAAAACAATGATAGAATTTTCTGTTGCCACAGATTTAACTATTTGTAATACTTTCTTTCAAAAGAAAGAGAGTCAGCTCTTGACTTACAAAAGTGGAAGAACTGCTAGTCAGATTGATTTCATCCTGTGCAGAAGATGGCAACTGAAAGATATAAAGAACTGTAAAATTATAAATAATGAAGCTGTTACAACTCAGCATAGATTAGTAGTGATTGACTGTGAGTTTGAAATCAAGAATAAACCTAAACCAAAGAAAAATTCAACACCCAAGATCAAGTGGTGGATGTTAAAAGATCCAATAAAGCGATGTGCATTTAAGAGTGAAGTTTTAGAAAGTGTGATGAGAAGTGAAGAAGGTGATTGGTGGATTAAGGCTAGTAATAGTATAAAAAAGGCTGGAGAGAATATATTGGGGAAAACATCTGGAAAAGGAGCCCCTAAAGACAAAGAAACCTGGTGGTGGGATGAAAGTGTTCAGAATGCTGTCAAGGAAAAGAAAATTGCCAAGAAAAGATTGGATGAAACAAGAAGAACAGAAGATAAACTTATATATAAAGCTACCAACAAAGAAGCAAAAAGGGCAGTAGCAATAGCAAAAGCAAAGGCTCTGAGTGTATTTTATGAAGACATTAACAAAAAAGATGGAGAGAAAAAACTATACCGCATAGCAAAGGAGAGAGACAAGGCAACCAAAGATTTCACTCATATAAAACAGATCAAAGACGACCAAGGAAGAGTTATAAGAGAAGAAACAGAAATACAAAAGAGGTGGAAAGATTATTTTGAAGTGTTATTGAATGAAGAAAATCCTAGAAATGTATATGAAGAGGGTAGACCAAATGAAGGAATGACAACACATATAAGCCGAGAAGAAATAGTATTAGCAGTAAAGAAGATGAAAAATAGTAAAGCCACAGGTGTGGATGATATACCAGTTGAAGCCTGGAAAAGTTTGGGAGAGGAGGGGATAGATATGTTATGGAATATGATGCAGGAAGTTTATGAATCGGAAAGAGTGCCAAATGAATGGAGACAAAGTGTCATTGTGCCGATATACAAACAAAAAGGCGACATTCAAGATATAAACAACTACAGAGGAATCAAACTAATGACACATACAATGAAAATTTGGGAAAGAATTATTAAGCAAAGATTGAGAGCAGAAACGGAAATAAGTAATGAACAGTTTGGATTTATGCCTGGAAGAAGCACAACTGATGCCATATTTGCAGTTAGACAATTGATGGAGAAATATCAAGAGAAAGGAAAACCATTATACTTCATATTTATTGACCTGGAAAAGGCATATGATAGAGTTCCAAGAGATGAAATATGGCGATGTATGAGATGCAAAGGATCCCCAGAAAAGTATGTACGGCTAGTAAAAGATATGTACCATGAAGCAAGAACAAAAATCAGAAGTCCAACTGGCATGACTGACTGGATAACTGTGAAAGTTGGTCTTCATCAAGGATCTGCTCTAAGTCCTTACCTCTTCGACATGATAATGGATGTAATAACGGAAAATGTAAGAGATGAAGGACCATGGAGCATGATGTTTGCTGATGACGTTGTGTTGTGTGGAACAAAGAGGGAAGATCTTGAGATAAAATTAGAGAATTGGAGAAAATCTTTAGAAGAGAGGGGCTTGAAAATCAACCGAACAAAGACAGTGCAGCTAAACTATGGGAATGAGAGAAATGACAATGTAAAGATAGATGGAGAAAACCTGAACATAATTGAAGAATTTAAGTACCTTGGATCTACGGTCTCTAAATATGGATCGATTGAAAAAGAGATTGCCCACAGAATCAATGCAGGTTGGATGAATTGGAAGAAAACATCGGGAGTGCTATGCGATAAAAATATAAATCTAAAAACAAGAGGCAAGATGTACAAAACGATAGTAAGACCTGCATTGACTTATGGAGCTGAGACTTGGGCACTCAAGAAAACTGAAGAAAAGAAACTGGAAACAACAGAAATGAAAATGCTTAGATGGATATGTGGAGTTACTCGTTTAGACAGAATAAGAAATGAAGTTATTAGAGACAAAGTGAAAGTGTTGGAAATATCAAAGAAGATTCAAGAAAAGAGACTACAGTGGTATGGGCATGTGAAGAGAAGGGATGAAAACTACATTAGTAAGAAAGTTGAGAAAATTGCAGTCGAGGGACAAAGAGGAAGAGGAAGACCAAAGAAGAGATGGAAAAATAATATAAATGAAGACCTACGAGAAAAAGGAATAACGGGCGATGAGGCTCTTGATCGGACTGCGTGGAGACAACTGGTAAAAAATGTCGACCCCGCTTGAGCGGGATTAAAGACAAAGTAAAAGAAGAAGAAGATCCAAGAATTTCAATTAGTCCTATTAATCAATAGAGTTCTCATACTTTTTGATCAATAAAAATTCAATTAATTTGAAATAAAATGGACACTGTACTCGGAAGCTTAAATATTCTCTTTTGAAAGTTATCCCTGTTATTTAGCCGACAAGGTTGCCCCGGCGCTGGTGCCGAACAAGCCTGAATCAACGAGAAACAGAAATGTATGAAAATAATTGTATTTTCCTACTATAAAATATGTTTTGATTTTGTTAGAGGTAAGTTTCTTTAATTATATTTGGGGTAGGACTTTTGGTAACATTATTATTTAGTAGTTAATATTTTTTTCTAAGACTTCTTTGTTTTTGAAATCCTATAAGTTGTCAGATTTTTTTTTTTTTTTTAATTTGTAATCGTAAAATCCAATAATTTAATGTTCTAAAATCATTTTTAAGGCTTTTCTGTAAAAGTTCAGTGTACCAGATTCTATTTTGAATAAGAGGAAACATGGAAAAATAATGATTTTCGTTCTGTTCTATCATTAGTAAAAAAATTAACTTGTTGACATTTACACTTCATGATAAATTATGCTAATATGATGAGATATTTATTTTCAGAGTGATTCGCCTAGACTTTGAGTGCGGTACTGCGGTTACTGGATGGCCATTGCATTTCCTTTAGATTCCAATACATGAAAAGCATTAATGAACTCGCCAAGTCCTTCAAATTATCAGAGAAAAAATGGAAAGAAAGAAAAAAAAAAACACTTGGACAAAGACGAAGAAGAGAGACACCCGGAGAGAAGGGAGGAAGAAGGAGAGGGAAAATTTCAAGGTTTAGAAATTCTTTGAAAACAGAAAAAAAACAATCTAAATCTGAAGCACAAATTTCAAAACAAGCAATAACCACATTAAGAGTTAAACTTTTGTTAAGATTCTTAAAGACACCACCTTAGCGATTCAATGATAAACCGAAATATATAAAAATGTAAAATATTCCAACATATTATTTATCTGTACACTGTTTTTTTTTTTTATAATGTTAGGTAACTACTAATACGTGTGGTGATTCATTTTCTTTTCAGGTCCAAATTCCAAATCAAGTCAAGAATCATGTCAAATTCCCGTCAGTTCAAAATTTATCGTCGTCTCCAAATTCAAGTCTACATCAAAATTCTTCGTCGCACCTATCCTCAAATTATCATTCAAATTCTTCGTCGTACCTATATCCAAATTATCATTCAAATTTTTCGTCGTACCTATTATATCCAAATTATCATTCAAATTCTTCGTCGTACTTATATCAAAATTATCATTCAAATTCTTCGTCGTACTTATTTCAAAATTATCATTCAAATTCTTCGTCGTACCAATATCCAAATTATCATTCAAATTCTTCGTCGTACTTATTTCAAAATTATCATTCAAATTCTTCGTCGTAACTATATCAAAATTATCATTCAAATTCTTCGTTGTACTTAAATTATCATTCAAATTCTTCGTCGTACTTATTTCAAAATTATCATTCAAATTCTTCGTCGTACCAATATCCAAATTATCATTCAAATTCTTCGTCGTACTTATATCAAAATTATCATTCAAATTCTTCGTCGTAACTATATCAAAATTATCATTCAAATTCTTCGTTGTACTTATATCAAAATTATCATTCAAATTCTTCGTTGTACTATATCAAAATTATCATTCAAATTATTCGTCGTAACTATATCAAAATTATCATTCAAATTCTTCGTTGTACTTATATCAAAATTATCATTCAAATTCTTCGTCGTAACTATTTCAAAATTATCATTCAAATTCTTCGTCGTAACTATATCCAAATTATCATTCAAATTCTTCGTCGTACTTATATCCAAATTATCATGCAAATTCTTCGTCGTACTTATATCCAAATTATCATTCAAATTCTTCGTCGTACTTATATCAAAATTATCATTCAAATTCTTCGTTGTACTTATATCAAAATTATCATTCAAAATCTTCGTCGTAACTATATCAAAATTATCATTCAAATTCTTCGTTGTATTTAT
Organism: Bactericera cockerelli; assembly: GCA_024516035.1. NCBI lineage: Eukaryota > Metazoa > Arthropoda > Insecta > Hemiptera > Triozidae > Bactericera > Bactericera cockerelli. The sequence continues at coordinate 17,259,051 of CM044960.1, forward strand.
ATCAAAATTATCATTCAAATTCTTCGTCGTACTTAAATCAAAATTATCATTCAAAATTCTTCGTCGTACCTATATCCAAATTATCATTCAAATTCTTCGTTGTAACTTTATCAAAATTATCATTCAAATTCTTCGTCGTACCTATATACAAATTATCATTCAAATTCTTCGTCGTACCTATATCCAAAATATCATTCAAATTCTTCGTCGTACCTATTTCAAAATCATCATTCAAATTCTTCGTCGTAACTATATCAAAATTATCATTTAAATTCTTCGTTGTACTTATATCAAAATTATCATTCAAATTCTTCGTCGTAACTTTATCAAAATTATCAATCAAATTCTTCGTCTTAACTTTATCAAAATTATCATTCAAATTCTTCGTCGTACTTATATCCAAATTATCATTCAAATTCTTCGTTGTACTTATATCAAAATTATCATTCAAATTCTTCGTCGTACCTATTTCAAAATTATCATTCAAATTCTTCGTCGTAACTATATCAAAATTATCATTTAAATTCTTCGTTGTACTTATATCAAAATTATCATTCAAATTCTTCGTCGTAACTTTATCAAAATTATCAATCTAATTCTTCGTCTTAACTTTATCAAAATTATCATTCAAATTCTTCGTCGTACTTATATCCAAATTATCATTCAAATTCTTCGTTGTACTTATATCAAAATTATCATTCAAATTCTTCGTCGTAACTTTATCAAAATTATCATTCAAATTCTTCGTCGTACCTATATCCAAATTATCATTCAAATTCTTCGTTGTACTTATATCAAAATTATCATTCAAATTCTTCGTCGTAACTTTATCAAAATTATCATTCAAATTCTTCGTCGTAACTTTATCAAAATTATTATTCAAATTCTTCGTCGTACTTATATCCAAATTATCATTCAAATTCTTCGTCGTACCTATATCCAAATTATCATTCAAATTCTTCGTCGTACCTGTATTCAAATTATCATCAAAATCATTCGTCGTACCACCCAAATCATCGTATCAAAATTCAAGTTTGCATCAAAATTTAAGAGTCTCTACATTCAAGAAGTACCGCATTCAAATTAAAGTTCACATCAAAATTCCAAGTCCAAATCTAAATTCAAGTTCAAGTTCGTATGAAAATCAAAAGTCCAGATCCAAATTCCATAGTATTCAATTTCAAGCTCTCAAAAAACTCAACAGTCTCCAAATTCAAGTACCTCTATGCATCAAATTCAATAGTTCCCAGTCAAGTTCACATCAAAATTCGGCAGTCTACACAAAGTCCAGTCAATCCTCTAAAACGTAAGTATAGATGTATAAAATATTATATTTATTGATTAACAAAATGGTGGGTACTGTATTATCAGGAAAGTGGATGTGAGTATTTAAACTTTGATTAAATTTTAATGTGGTGTCTTTTTGATTATCCCTCTCTCATTCTCTTAGACAATATTTAATGTGCTTCAGATTTAGATAAGTAGGTACTTCAGATGATTGGAAATTTTTACTTTGTTCGGAAAGTTTGATTTTATGAACAAAATAATAAAAAAATGCATTTTTTATTCTTATTTACACACGAGTCTATTTTTATTGCAGTTTTATTATGTAGGTATACTTGATAATGAACAAAACTAATTTACCAAAAAGTAATTTTGTCTCCCGTGCACGATTAGCTCAATGGATACTTGCTTACCATGCGGATGGTTCCAGGTTTGAACCGCAGAGCCGACAAAAATTATATTCACAATTTGGTTACATTTGTTAGTAAGGGAACGATTATTATTATTTTAATCTTTATTAGAAGGACACAATATTTACAGTACAAAATTAGAAATAAATAAATAAATGATAAAATAGTATGAAAAATAAATAAATCATTAAAGAAGAAAATAATACTAGTGTCCCCTAACTAAAGGGCGGATTTGTTGCCTGGGTTAAACCATGTGTTTATCTGTGTTATTATATCACAACTTTAGTGGGTAGTCAAGTGGTTAACGGGTTAGTATAATACAAAGGTTATAAGTACCTTTAAGGAGGTGACACTTCTAGGGACTATACAAACATATAAAATCCCTCGAAGAAGAAGAAGAAAAACTCTGAAAGAATTTTGGGATGAAACTACCAATAACTTCTTTTTCACCTAGTCCCTACTGACTTGGAAAGGAAATTCAATAAGGAAAAGAATATCTAAAGCAGCAAGAATGCGGAGGGACAAATAATATTCCTCAATTTAAATATGAAGAAATAGAATTTGAAGAAAATCGAACAAGGGTCAAATTTTCCAATTTTTATTCAAATTTCTTAAAGAAATCAAATTATCAACGCCAGAAAAAAGCCTCGTTTGATAACAATAGAATTATGCAAATAGAAGTGGTTCGAAATGTTCGAATGCAAAAAAAGATCCAAGCATGGAATGAAACTCACGCCTACTCTATTTCACTATTCCTAAGAAAACGAAGTGTTGTGAACCCCACTTTAATAGATTTTTTTTTACCGACTTGAGTGTTGTGGATTTAAGAGCCTCAAACGTAAGTAAGTATTTAAGAAGTAAAGTATTTAAGTAAGAAGTAAGAATTTATGTAAGAAGTAAGTATTTAAGTAAGAAGTAAAGGATAAATCAACAAATACTTTGAAGATGGATTCTCCTGATTGAATATGAAAATTATTACTTTCCATATTTTTCATTTAAAAATGAATGTTTTCTAGATAGGTAATAGGTAGGTATCTGGGACTCGGTATTATATGAAATTGATAAAATTCCATCCATGCGAATGTGTTTCCATCATCTTCTTATATCTCCCTGGGATCCACCCAGGAAGATATTTTCTTCATTTTTTAGTACGAAAAAGAACGACTCTACTTTTTGCAGATATCTTGAGTGGTTGGTAAAATTACAACGAACCAAAAAGAGAGAAAAGCGACAAGAATCATTATAATATTCTAAAACGAAATAAAATCAAAATATTTTCTTTCTACTGGATAAAAAATAGAGATGGAAATGAGGACATAGGGAAGGCGAGGAGGGAGGAAACCCACAGTAATGAGTTGTAGTTATCCTTAATCCCCTCCACGTCCCTCCCAACACATCCTGCTGTCCTGTGTCCACAAGCATTTTCTTTCGAGTTCCGTTCCGAAATTTCCTGCAAAGCCTCTCCCCTCTCTTTCATCTGGCCGAGGCGAAGCTTTCCTGTCATGTCATTAGGCTGCCCGGCCCGGCGCTCCAGTCTGTGTGACCTGAGAACAATAGATGAAAGCGGAGAGAATTTCCAATTCCGGGGGAAAAATTGACATAGTATTATGAATAATATACTATCTTATAATAAATAGAAAAACTCTTTACACTGTAGAATAAATGGGATATTAGTGGATGTGAAAACACAATCAACTGTCCGTGTATACCTACTAATCCCGTAGATTCAAGATTATGATGATACATACCCGCCACCCTATGAATCTCTATGTGTATGAATATAATTATATTCATATATAATTATTTCAAATTTGTGGATCTTACAAAATTATCCACCACCACCTGTACAAAAATCATTAAAAAAAAAAAGATATATACAATTGTTTGAAAATATTACTGTGTCGCCTGGCAAGCATCACTGAGATGTAAATAAATAAAAAATCACTGCCAATTATGGACACAATACTTCCTCGTGATTGCTTCACATTGTAAACACGTGCCAATTTTGAGATTTTATAGAAAAATACTTGTATCTCCAAACAGCTCAACCGATTTTCTTCAAATTTATTTTTTATGGTAGAATATCGTTTTTTCTACATTCTAAACTCAACAAATATAAGCGAGATATAAGCGTTTAAGTAAAAAGTTAGTGGTCAGGCGCATGGTTTTTTTCACCCAGAACCGCTGGTATGAATTCGATGACTTTAAAATGGGACCATCTACAGAACGTCTCCTAGATGTGTGCAAAATTTCATCAAAATCGGTCGAGTAGTTTTTGAGATTTGCGCGTTACAAGGAATCGTTTTAACAGACCGACAGACCGACAGACGGACACAAAACCAAATTTACTCAGTAGTTTATGAAACGTACAGAAATATGAAAAAAATTGAAATCGGAGCATAAAATATTTTTTTTTACAAAAACGAACACAATACTTCCGATTTCTAATATTAGAAATTTCTCGGAAGTAATATTCTAATGAACTAAATAAATAATATTAAAAACTTAATGCCTTTTTCTCAATTAATCTTGATTCCCGAGATTCTGGATTAAAAATAATAAATTTTGACATAGCATCTAAATCTTTGGTGGTTATCTCCACTATCTCCTAAAACCAATAGGTAGTCTTATTATTGTTAAGTATTTATCATGTGTGTGAAGTTCTAACCTTACTTGTGTATGATACATATTGATACATCATGATGTATTTCGCTTTCTACAGCCAACAGTCAGAGTTTCCTTTGTTTTCTGACCTCTTCATTTTTTGTGAGAGTATTTTGAGCCTTTGTCAGTACCAAATGTAGTTATTTCAAATGCTAACACCATGATTTTGATTTAGTTTACATCAACTCAAGTATTTCAAATTATCTGACTTGGAAGAGAAAAGACTACGACTCGCTTCATTTATTCTGAATTCACTGTACACATTTTTAATAGACAATCAACGGCGTTTTTTTTCTTCATGTATCAAGCCAGTGGTTTTTTATAGACCAGAAGAAATACAAGAGCATTCTATTTGAATGTCCAGGTATGTTCTGATATTCATGTACATCTAGTACAACTTCTCACTTTTCTGTTTATACTGATATATATATATAATAATGCTTTTTCTCTGTGTTATTATGTCACAATTTTAGTGGGTAGCGCAGAATCATAGGACTTTACCACGCTAATTTTACAATATCTTGTATTATTTTTTTTTTTGCCTAAGATTCTGCCACTGGTCGCTGCTTCACATTAAAGCAGCTACTCATTTTTCCTCACGAGGTATGAGTGGACCCCGAACATCCAAGTACAGAGCAGAAAAAATCCCCCCCCGCTGGGTATCGAACCCAGGTCACCATGTGTGCAATGCCTAGCGCGCTAACTCGCTCTGCCACAGTGACTAGCAAGTCCACGCTGATATGATATCAGCGTGGACTTGCTAACATTATAGTCTGTCCCGGTAACTCAGCGGCACTCTGTGAATCCAGGGGTTCCAGAGGTCTCGGATTCGAAACCCAGCCGGGACATGACAAGTTATCCTCCCATTTTACCACATAATAATATGTCTTGGGCTCATTGCTGGAATACTGGAACTTAATAGTCCTAATCGGGTAGTATAAATAATGCGATAATTATTATTATAGCACCTCTGATCCTGTCACGAAATAGTTACCATGTTTTATGAAGATTTAGTGGATGTGTCAAGTGATGGGTAACATGGGTACTTGTTCTATGCAAAGAGGGATTTCCAAGTAGGTATCCACTGTAATTATACAAGTCTGTGCAATGTGATTTTAGAATTTATATTCAGGGATAGACTTTGTTGAATTGAGAAAATACAATACTCTCTCTGTACTGATTATCCTACAAGAATTAGACTTGAGAGTTATTTTACTCTTGCAATCTTTTAATATAAATTAATAACCACACCAAAACACGAATCACTTATCATTTTTCCAATATCAAACTTACTATGTCTATAATAGCGTATTCATAATTATTATTTTGAAATAACTGGCAATAAAGTCTAGTATTCTCTATTATAAAAGAATCCAAGGGTTTCCATGGAAGTTCAATTGATCATGATGAGAGGGGGACGTCTTGGAGTAACCCATGGGAACAAATAGCTTAAATATCTATAATACTCTCCCCTGATGATTTTATAAACTTAATTTCTTACCTCATTGGAAATAGAAAGAAAAGGATGAGAAGAGAAAATATCGCAGAATGAACTAAAAATAATTGAAAAATAAGAGGGAAACATAATCTTCTTATAACTTGAGCAAATGAAAAACTGATCACGAAAGGAAAAACTGTAAGCTCTTTCCTTACCTATTACAAAAATTTCGATTTTATTTCACCCTCTTCCAGAGTCCAGACAGACAAAGGACGGCACTATGCACGGCTGTATAGTGGAAATGTAGGTCCCTTTGTATTCACCCAAAGCATATTCAAAACTATTTTAAAACTTCAAAATCGGGTTTAATATTTATATTCTAGGATTCTCCAGGTTGTCCTAACCTCTGCGGTAAGTTCTAGATTTCTCTGCCTACTGTACCTCATTTAGCTTTTAATAGGTCTTTTGTTGCTACTTTCTCTCATATTCTGTATGTGTTACCATTTCTTATCCTGTAATTTGTAGGACTAGTTCAGAAGAGAGTATATTTTTCATCCATGACATGTACCAGCTGTACCTAATATATATTTTTTAAATCACCTCATTCTTTTATTTCCTTCATGCCTGTAATTTATTGTATACATATTACAAAGATATGTACACAATTATGTATATCAACAGCCTTCAATACTGAGATAAGTTAGGAAGGTATTAACTGTAGCCGATAACCTTTTCGATTTCACATCACATGGCTTGAACGTCTCTCTTTACCTCTCTTTCTCCTTTCTACTGTATTTCTCCATCACTTTGCTCTCATTTACCCGCAGCTCACAAATCAAGATTTTCCCGTCTCTCTTTCCCTCGTCTCCTCTTCTACATTTAGTTTTTTAGCCTCTCTTCTGAACAGTTCGTTCCCTATACTTTTCTTTTATTTGGTATTCCAAGCTCAATTCTTAAACACCGCAACCAAGTCAATTCCACAGCAGAGAATGAAGACCTGAAAGTTCAGTCGTGCGATCTAAATAGAACGAAAAGTTTCCAACCTATCTCTTCTCCTTCTCTTCCTTCACCTATTTCTCTTCCTCCTCCTCTTCCTCATCCTCCTCCTTCTTCTCCTCCTCCTCTTCTTCCTCATCCTTCTCTTCTATATCGTTCTTGTTCCATCAACTCTTCCTTCTTCTAATTCATTGTTCTTCTTTACGTTTGCTATTGAGCTGTCTGTCTTTTTCTGTCCAATATTATTCTCTCTAGCAACATTATTCTCTCTAGCAATGTTTTTCTCTGCATTGAATTTAGTAGCAAAGTGCCAAAGTCGGCGTAAGTTCGAACAGCCATTTACCTAATTATTATCTAAGTATGAAGAAAGTCTTTTATTACAATCAATTTACACTTAAGCGTAGATTTATCCAATGTTTTCTTTAGAACTGATAATGTAGTATGACTTGGGCACTTCAAGGATTTATGTTTAGAACATGTTTGTTTATTTATGATTACGATAACATGTCGACCATATATATTTTCTTGTGTAAAATAATGGATCTAGATTATATATACAAATAGAAGGTATATAACATAACCTATTATAAAGTGAACTTTTTCTTATTCTAGCAATAAACCTTCACGAGGTATTTATTTTCTGACTTATTACAAATAAAATAAAATGAAACATTTTTGGTTTCGCAAAAGTTTCGAGTGCAACTCCTTCAAAAAAAGTTTTGAACGTGTTCATTGAGGAACAGGGTGTAACTTCTCTATGACAAAACTAATAATTTGTATTTTAAAACATCTATTTACTACTTTAGATAGTACCTAAAAAGTATATTAATAATTTCATAGTAATTCTTATAAATGTAGTAGGTTGACAAACCTTTTAATCTGTCTCCATAAAAAATCTAATAATAATTTCAATAAATCATATTTTGTTTTGTTTTTTTTTGTTTTTTTTTTTTTGTGTACAGAGGACCCATCCTAAGTCATTTGTAAAAGGATTCTAAGATATATAAATTTATTTTTTATTTGAGCTCAAAACTACTTAATATCCATTCAAGTATTAATGTTATAGTAGAAATTTGAGTATTTTTTTAACGCTCTGATTTTTTTTAAAATCTGTCTCTGTAAAAATCAAATCAATCAAATAAAAATACTTCAGATTCTTTATTTGCACCAATAGTAAGTACCAATATCCATTCAAACTTGTTATTGATGTTAAAGAAGAATTAAAGAAGAAATTCGAGTGTTCTTTTAACGCCCTGAATAAACATATTTGTCTAATGCTTTAATTATTTTCCCTGTACATAGATATTTCTATTTCTTGAGTATTAGCTCGTTGATTTATTTAAGTTTTTAAAGTTTGTGGTTTTGCAAGAACTAGATATACAAAGAGTGAGGAGGGAAGAGGAGAGAGAGAGAGAAGCGGAGAAAGAGAGTGAGAAGGGGAGAGAGAGTGAGAGAAAAAGGGAGAGTACGAAGGGAAGGCAGACAGAAAGAGAGAAAAGGGACAGATGAGAGAGAAAAAGGGAGAGATGGATTCAAAGAGAGATAGGAGATGAAATGAAGGGAGAAAGAGATATGAGAGGAAAAGGGAGAGTTGACTGTATTTATTGCATTCCCAGATAAAATAGCAGGAAATGAGGATTGTTCTAAGAGCGCAATCCAACCTGGTAGATAAAAATGCTAAAATGCTTTTTGCATCTTCCTTTTATGCGATTTTCAAATCCAAGTCCGCGGTTTGACAGGATTTTTCTAAAAGCAGAGAAGTTTTTCATTCTCACTGTTTCAAAGTATTACTTTTAAGAGTACTTTAAATTAGGTTGGTATTTCAGGTTTTCATTTTATGAATAACCCACGACCTGCTCTCGAGAGCAATATTTTTACAGGGGTGTAACGAAATCTTAGGTGTTTAATTTACATTTCTGCGCTAATTTGGTTTTATAATTTGATCATCCTCACTATTTACCTATGTACTTCTTCCATGTTTTTAGTACCTACATAGTACATACGACACATACGTAGGTACCAATATATCTGGATACGTTTTCATAAATTATAATAAATAAAAAATTTGGACTGTATATGCACGATGAAGAGTAGGAAGCGGAGAAGGTATTGAGAATTAGAGAGGTGAATAAAGAGGGTAGAAGGAGGAGAGTGATAATTAGAAGGGGAGAGAGAGAGAGAGAAGAGTAGCAGAAGGAGAGTGATAATTAGAAGGAGAGAGAGAGAGAGAGGAGAGTAGCAGAAGGAGAGTGATAATTAGAAGGAGAGAGAGAGAGGAGAGTAGCAGAAGGAGAGTGATAATTAGAAGGAGAGAGAGAGAGAGGAGAGTAGCAGAAGGAGAGTGATAATTAGAAGGAGAGAGAGAGAGAGGAGAGTAGCAGAAGGAAAGTGATAATAAGGGAGATGTATAGGGAAGAAGAAGGAGAGTTTGAAATAGTGGTGGAGAGATGGAGAGGGAGTCTGATAAACAAGAAGAGGGAGAAGGAGAGAGAGAGAGAGAGAGAGAGAGAGAGAGTGAGAGAGAGAGTGAGATAGAGAGAGTAAAAGAGAGGGAGAGGTAAACTAAGGGGATGAATAATAATCCTTGCAAATGTCCAAACAATGTGTTGTTAATGACTGACGCAGTGCCCGTATACAGGATGGCCTCAACAGTCAATGAGAGTAAAGCTCAGCCAGCTACCATTTGTTCATCAGAATTCTGCACCACCCGCAATTCGAAAACCCCAGGCTAGTCTGACGATAAACACAAGTCTAATCCGCAACGCATTATCAACTAGCGGGCTGTCGCCCGCTTTGCGGGCCGAGGCATGGCCGTGAAAGCAAAAAATCCTTTTTCGCCAATGGCAGGTGTTGTAGTGGGAGTTTCGAAAAATCCCGTCTTATTGCACATCTAGACTATAAGACAAAGCTACCTACCAAATTTCAGCTTCCTAGGACTTACGGTTTGGGCTGTAGAGCGATGATCAGTCAGTGGTCAGTGGTCAGTGGTCAGTGGTCAGTGAGTGTCTTTGACATTTATATATTAAGATTTGTCAGCGGTTTTTCAAGAGCACTGCAACTGCAACTATTCATGGAATGAAATTTGGTACAGCCAAAAATGATGGTCATCGATTATTTCTCAATTTTCCCAACTTCAGCAAAATTAATCTTTTCTGTTTACTTTTTGGCTATTTCATTTAACCTTTTTTTTCATTTTAAATACACTATACATTTAATTCTCAGAAAATAATAATAAAGAATAAAAAAAATTACCAAGAGATTTGTCTCCTGCAGCCCCCCTCCCCCCGCCCCCCGTCTAGCTACTAATCTCTGATGCGTAGACGTTCATTCAGGGACAAAGGAGGAGAAGAAAGCAATATCGAAAACTACAAGGTAAATTCTATTAGGGGGGAATTCTCGGGCCAAATCCTCCCTTGGGAAATTATTCTAATGAAGTGAAAAAATACTTAATAAAAAGATAGAAAGAAAATGAAAATTCGAAGAAAAAAATTACAAAACGACTGCCTGTAATCCTGTATGATGTGAGGACAGAGACGGAGAGGGGAGGGGGAGGACAAGAGAAAGTTAAATACCTTCCTTACAATTCATATTTCGTCAGGAAACTTAATAACGAGATTCAGTAGTTCACCCCCCCTCACAAAGTTCAACTTATTATTGGATAGGTGTGGATGATAATAATACAAAGCTATCTTACCCCCCTTCACCCTCCCTTGTAACCACATTCTTCCTTCCCCTCTGAAATTTGTTGCAATATTATGCAATTGAATATTTTACCCAACACTTTGTAGTGTGGATTATAATATGTACCTATGTATATTGGACTTGTACAACGTGCTAAGTAAAGACATTATGAAGTCAACATACAGACTTGTTTCAATACAGCACATAGAATAGGTAGTTCTGTTTGAATGAGACAGTGTTCTTTGCTCCAGACATCAAAAAAGCTCTTCTGCATTTGATTGGTAGGTAGGTACACTATAAATTAGGTACAAAAAAAAACTTTATTTCATAAGAAGAACTTCAATTCAGAAGACAAAAGGTAATTCATTTCAAAAATAATTTGTATCATATAATTTTGTAGGTATCTATTTTGTTTGAAAATAAAGAAGAATCAAACGTATTTTTTATGTTGTACGATACTATTCTATCTTCTGTAATATTAGAACTAGAGACTCTGTAAAAACATTCACATGACAAAACAAAGTAAGTAAATACACATTGTATCTGTTGTAAGCATGAGTAAGGCCTCTTTAAGTAAATCAAGAATGGCTAAAGAGTATACCGGTGAAGTATCAGAGACAAGTTATCAGGTCCAACAAGAGAAAGAGCCAATTACGAAGGAATCAATAGGCTAGTAATTTTAGTAAATCAACACTAGACTAGAGAAGTTTTCATGGCACCATTCAATTTGAACCAAAGGTCAATGTTTGGTAATATTGATGATACTCGTAGTGTTTTACAAGTCAACTAAAAAATACGATCTTTGTTTTAGATGGTCGGCTTAATTGATGTGAATAAAAGTGGACTTTCCAGTGATGAATTTCAAAAAGTGAATAGCACAAGATAGTACGTGATGTTGATTGGCAATAAACACCACTAGAGAAATACCCGTGCTGAAATCATAGTAATCATACACATTTTAGTTGTTGGGTGGTGTAGGTGCGTTGATAGAACAGTCTATTAGTTAAGATATTAATGGTTTAAGCACTCTAAGCTACTTATTCGGTTACGTACCTTTCTAACTCAGACATCTTGGAAATAAGCTTTTGAGAGGTTTGACAGTAATATCCTTAACATATTTCAACAAATTGGCAAACTTTGATCGCATCAAGTTGGTAAATTTCGAAGAACGCTCAGCCTAACGCCCCCTCCACTCTATGTGCAAACATCAAATAAATACAACTAGCATGCATTGTTCACTTTAAGATCAGTTTCATCAAGAGCTCTTAATTGCTCTTCAACAAGATTAAATTTGTCTCTCGTTTCATATATTGTCTTGCTTTCGTCCTCTTCAACACATCAACATTCCTCCTCCAGGGGATCCCCCTCCACCAGTTCATGCCTCCTCCAGGATTCCCCTCCACCAGTACCTATGCCTACACCTGCACCCTTCTCCTGGTTATCATTGTTCTCCTAACTGCTCTTCTAACTATTCACGTCTTTCACTTACTCGTATTTACCTTCTTATCTATTTTATCTATTCTTCTATCCCCAACCTCCGGAGCTTGATCGATAGGACGGCGGACTGGTAATCAGAGGTCGGTGGATCAAGTACCAAGTTAAGCTGATATTTATTGAATCAAGTTTGAGTAGTTGTCATATCACTATTGTGATTAACACAGATATGATTTAACTTTTTTTTAACTATCTATTATTCTGTCCTGGTAGCTCAGTGGACGTCGGTAATCCAGAGGTCGTGGGTTCAAAACCCAACAGGGACATACATAACAAGTTATCCTCCCATTTGGGATTTTTTCCACAGTAGTACGTCTTGGTTCTATTACTGGAATAGTGTTTTTTAGTAATACGATATTATTATTATCCATATTATTTTTACAATAACATACCCCTATCTCTTGTCCTATTCAACTTCAGTTCTTGTTGTTTCCGTAAATTTTCAATTTATTTTCTCCTTAATTGTTCGTTTTATTCCTAGCTAGTGCGGCTTTCTGGTTTACAGTTTACAACGTCGTATTAGATTTTTTTTCTCCAATATTCCTCCTTCCTCTTGATCTTTGCTTTACCTATTTCAATTTTGTCTTGACCTTCTCCTTCTTCTTACATCTCCTTCTCTCTCTCCCCCACTACGCTGCAGAATTGCACATGTATGTATAGGTCTACGAGTATATACCTACCTACTTATCTCAACTTGAAAGGGCAGAGGAAGCTGAAGTTGAGGCTGCATTAATCTATTTGCTTCATCCTTCATCTCCGAACAGACATTTACTACTTGAGGTGACCGCAGCCTTTCTCTTCTGATGAACACACCTACACAGATGTCATAGAAACGTTGACATGATGAGCCTCAATATTTTCTGCCGACTGTTTTAAGACACATAAAGCCAGTTTTATATATGTATATCCCTTGTCTGTCATAGTTACATTTGGAATTAATCATTCTCCTGTACGTATGCAGAATTATGTATTAAGTAGTTAAATACATTAAAATACCATAAAAATAGTAAAAACACCAGCGTAGGTTAATGCCTCTGAGCCGACGAGAAGGTTTTTTTTTACCGTCCAAAAGCCTCTTCTTGGTTGTGTTTTCTTTTATGTTGTTATGTTGCCCTGGGACCGCCGTGTGACATTACTTCAGGGCCCATCTTTAACACTGGATCACCAAATAAGTTCTTGTAATACAAAATATTATGTACATGTACAAAGAAACACTTCACTCATTAGACATAGGTACCTCGTAACGAAAGGTCCTTATGTGAAGGGCTTTCTATTTGCATACAGAAGTACCTATATGAGTCCTTTTCCTCATTTACGTCTCTCCTTGGACAATGGATGTGCATTTGACCAATTAGAACTCGGGGGCGATAAGGGCTCTCTGGAGTACCGTTTCCTGTCTCGTCTCCTTTGCAAACAGAGATGATGGTAAGACTCTTAGTAGAGTTGAACAGATTTTCATCCAATAAAAAAGTATTTAAACAAATACATATAAAAATAGACAAGGAAATTTGTACTTAGAAACAGTAAATACTGACTCACCTACGGATAAATGTATTGCGTAATAGGTACCTTACCTCATTAGACATACCTCGTAACGAAAGGTCCTTATATGAAGGCCTACTTTGGTAAATCTAAGAAACTTTTAATAATATCCGATCTTCCAAATTAAATGTTCAACTTTCTTACCAAAGACTTTACAGTTCTGTGAGTCTTCGACTGAGTTGTGAACATAAATATATGTACCTAGGTATATTTCTCCTATTTAAATGGTGCATTGGTAGTCAAGTGGTAGGGGGATCCGTTGTTTCAAATCCCACCTAGTGCATGAATTTTTCCTCATTAATTTGAGTATGTTACCACATAATAATAAAAACAAGGCTCTGAGGGTTAGGTGGTAGAAAATGCTTTGAGGATTAACCTCGCCTGGTGGTTACCTTCCACTGAAGAGTATTATTATTATTACTATGTTTTCAGCAAGTTTCAGCACGGGTATTTCTTTATTATTATAAATATTTGGATGAAACTACATTTTACCATCTCTTGATTAGGTTTAGTTTTCTTCTCGTGATTTGACTGCACAAATAAAGCTCCTTCGTTCACATGATTTTTCTTTCTATTTTAAGATGCCATTTTTCAGAATGAAAAGCCTACTGACGGTAAACAACAGTGTAAACTTTTTCTCATCTGCCAACTTTCTGAACTTTGGACAGTAAAAAAAGAAGAAAAAAAAATCTGAAAAAACTCTTTTAGACAAACTCACGGGATGAAATTTAATTTAAGAAAAATAAAAGTAACTAAATAGGATTAAAGAAAACAAAGAAACAAAGAAAGGTAAAAGAACAATAAGAACACATGGAATAGAACTAAAGTTAAATAAAATTAAAATTGTCATAACTAATTTGAAGGGAGAAAAGTTAGTTAATTGAAAAGCAGACAACCGGTGAATTAAAATTAAGAAGCTCGCCTACTGCAGATTGGTAAATTAATAGGTAGGTAATAAAATTTATAATAGACAACTTGATTATTTTTTCGCTATTGGTACTTTTTAATGTTTGATTCATGGAACTATCTTTTAAAAGAAAAAGAAGGAGAAGAAGAAGAAAAAAAAAAAAGGAAAAAAAATGGTTAATGGTTGATGACTTTGACGTCATCCATCAGTCATCTTTTGATATCAAAGTCAAAAACAAGTAGGTACAACTTAAAAAACATTTTTTGAGGGATTCCAAGTTTAAACAACATCAAAAGATGTCTAATGATATCACACGGTTGTTATTGTGACAAACGACAGATGACCACATCGGTGAAATTTGAAATCGGAGATAAAATCTTAGATAGAGTACGTTTATAATTATACCTTGATTCACTCTTGTTATAATGTATATACTGCGACACCATCAAAGGCTATAATTTTACATGTGTATAGTATAATCTGTTCCATTTATTCTCCTTAGTTCTTTCTTTGTGTTCCACCCAACACCCATGAAACTGTGATTGACTGATTCTCCTTACCTTTGGATTTCCCGAGAGACTTACGCAAGGAGGGGATTTGATGAGAAATACCTTTAATTACCGTAAATTTATTGCACGCATAATTTAAATCTCTCCTTCTCCTCCTTCACACCTCCCTATTCTCCTCCATCTCCACCTGCATGTTCCATCAATGTCGCTCCTTGAAAGGAGAGAAAGACAATGTTAAAGTACACACCAAGAAAAAATCACAAGAATAATGTTTTGTGAATTTAAATTTTTTAATTTAATGTTTCAAATAACAATGAAAATAAAAGCAAGAAGACAGAGACGGGGAATAATGTGAGGGAGAGGGAGATTAAATTATAAGAAGATAAATTAGAAAGCAGAGGGCGAATAATTAAACAAAGTATAATAAGAAAGTGCGGGGGAGGAGAAGATGGTAATACTTTTAATTAATTATATTTGCATACTTTTAAGGCTCAATTCTATACTCTCTACTTTTAAGGCTCAAAGCTCTTGAGAAGAAAGTCTAAAAGTCTAGGAGGCTTAACGTTATGCATGGAAATAAATTCAGGGTTTTTTTCCACTGCAGTTTTTGAATGAGGAAATAATACAGTCGGATTGATTCCCCAGTGTCGTAGCTACATAACGGTAGAAGGGTGTTGGTCTTTTGGAGTGAACTTTTTACAAGATTATACTTACCTTCGGTAACTATACTTACCAAGGTACGTATAACTACTGATACTAGGATACATACATAGAGTAGCTGTGTTCTTAATTCTTTATTCCAGGATGAGCAAAGAAGGAAAGAGGAAAAATCCTTTCTAAAAACTTGTTTTCGTAGTCTATTTTTTATACACATTATAAACACATTATCTTCAGAACATTAAACATTGATTGCTTTTTTACCAGCAATCAGCAACCTCTATAATTATTTTTGTACCTATAAAGTGTAATATTTCGAGGGAATAGTTATTATTTTTAAAAAAGCCACCTCATTTTTAAACGGATTTTTTTTTTAGTCTATCCCACAACTTCTCCGTTATTTTGTTAATCCACCTTGTTGTTACAAAACCACCACTCATTGTAACTCACAAGGACATATTTCAGAATTCGCAGAAAAACTAAAAGTAAATCCTTTATACTGGTAGTGCTAGACCTATTTTCCTTTAAGGTTTTAGACACGACTTCAGGATATTATTAGATGTATGACAGCGACACTCATAGAAAAATATTGGCTGTAATCAAGGGATTTTTATCTAATTTTAATAAACAGTGTGTCAATGAAGATTCAACCACATATTTGTAGCTTACGTATAATAATACATTGTAATGTGAACGCTGTCTCTGTCTTTGTATAGGCGTTCTTCACACCTCGGCTGAGGTGTTTGATATAGGGTTTATGAAATCTGAATATGTAATGTGAACTCTTACCAATTGCATTAATTCGAACGGTATGAGATACATGTTCTTGTGGTAGATTCATAGTGCACTGGTACTCAAGTAGGTAACGCGCTAGTCTGGTAATCCAGGTAGCGTAAGGATCCGTTGGTTCGAATCCCACCCAGTGAATGAATTTTTCCTCATTAATTTAAGTTTGTGACTACATAATAATAAAACGCTGAGGGTTAGGTGGTAGAAAATGCTGTGAGCATTAACCTCACCTGGTGGTTACCCTCCAATAAAGAGTATTATTATTATTTTGCTATCAAATATTCTAGAAGAAAATGCCTGTCTCTGAACTTAAAAGTTGTATACTAAACCAAATATACATACGTAGATGAATTGAAAGTTTTTCTACCTATGACTTCAATATTAAATAGTCAGTAATACGTGTATGAATTTTGATCTGAGTGGGATCAGATCAAGTGTCTTGGGTTAACCCTTTCACTGTAGTACATCCATGAATTAGTTGGAAAAAAAATATGAACCATGTTTTTTTGAGTTTGTTGGAGTCCATAGATGATGTTACCAAAAAATTTTTTTCTTATAAGTGGTTCCAACCCCAAGATATGAGATGTCCCTGAGAAGGGACAAATGCAGTGCAGAGAAAAAAAATGAAATTTATAAGTTCTCAGGAAAAACTTATAATTACACACAACACTTGGTTTATAAAACAAATAAACATCGAAATAATTTGAAGATAGACAAAACTTGGCTTTTTTTGTTTTACTTAATTTTTTTAACTAAAAAAATAGAATATATGTGTGTGTTTGTGTGTGGGGGGGGTGTGTGTGTGGGGGGGGGGTGTGTGTGTGTGGGGGTGTGTGTGTGTGTGGAGGGGTGTGTATGTGTGGGGGGGGGTGTGTTTTTGTGTGTGTGTGGAGGTGTGTGTGTGTGTGTGGGGGTGTGTGGGTGTGGGTTTGTGTGGATGTGTGTGGATGAGGTATGGAAAGAAAGGATTCATGGAACAAATGCCGACCCAAATACAATAAATATGTACTCACTTTACTGTTTCCTTGAATTTACTACCCTAAGTACAGCTATTTAGTAGAAAAAATAAATAAACTCATCTGTACCAGAAAAATCCTCCCAGTGTATTAGTCCCTGCTGAGGGACACCCAACTTTACAGTCAATTTACGGACTTGTAATTTTTTTCCAATAAAAAATGAATGTAAATTCGTGAAATATAACTCTTTTACTTACCCAAATGAACTTCTAAAGCCAGCCTTTGCACTATTTTCGACCTCAAATTAAACTTTCAAAACAGTCAATTTTTCTAAATTTTCAAATCTTCAAAACTGAAAAATCTTTTGTTTACAAACAGAAGTTCAAACTATCGACTAAACAGTTTTTACTGAAAAAATCGATAGATAAGAGAACAAAGAAACAATTCCAAAAAGTACCGAAACAAAATCATAGAATGCAGCACTAGTATCGGCAAAACCAATTGATGTCCCTGAGCAAGGACAAATTCAGTGAAAGGGTTAATCAGACTAATGGGTGGGTAATGCAAATGACTATACATATAAAGGTAAGAATAAAGTAACTTATAAATAAAGTTATTAGAAATAGCAGCAAGGAAAAACAGAAACTCCATTTCACGGATCATTTCCCAAAACAATTTTTTATCTCCACATTATACCTTGAAGGTCCCGTTGTACCATCACTAAAGAAGGCTGCATCATTTTCTCGATATTGTAATGAACTTTCAAATAACTTTTTACTGGGAAAAAACGCAATTTTTTCACCGTTTGGTACCCACCCATCCACAATGGCTGGATATTCTGCGTTGTAATCAAAGTTTCCTGTACAGCTAAATTCAATTATCCGGTATTGTGTAGGCCTCACTGCACTAATACTGCTTACCATGCAACATACAAGATCCCGTTCAATCCTCTGTGCCAACCTGTCCTACAGTAGTGTTATACCTACCCCTCGACCTTACATAGGGGACTAAAATTGCACTTTCGAAAACTCACCAACAATAAATTTGGTTTTTTTGGTGTTCATTTTGAGAAGTATTTCCATTCATCGAAGAACCTTTAATCCAGTGGACTTTCTCTGTTACCAAACAATAAAACTCTGTTCTAAACTCTATCACAAGAAACTATCATAGATAAGTCACTAAACTGAACGAGTGTTCAGTTCAGTTCAGCAGCACATCCATAATTTTGTAATTTTCTCTATTCCTGATACATATTCCCCTAATTTTTCTATGTTCAATCTCAAAAGGGAGAAAACTATGATGATTTTGTGATATTGTTTTTGAAATCAGAGGAAGAAACTGTTGAAATTAATTGAAATGAAATGAGTTGGGAGGAAGGGAAATGAAAAATGACAACTCTCAACAGTCTCAACCCCTCTATTTTTCAGAAGTGGAAACTAGGGGCGGAATCTTGTCCAAAATTTGTAAACCATTTTCAGGATAACTTTGTTTTTCTTTTATTGTGATTATTTTATAATAGGTATGGCTTTTAATCTTACGACGTTTCTGGCCAAAGCTAACTGAGATTAATAATTAGGGTAGCTGGTACGATGACCAGTAAATATTGGGTATATCTCGTCCAGACATCCTATCAGCCCTAATCCTAAATCAAACCTTTGGACCGGAGAGGAAACATTGAATCCTTTGACGCCTTGTTCCAATATTCCATTACCATGAAAATCCTTTTCTTGGGACTACTCAGAAGAACTCTTGTGAGCTTGTCCTTCCGGAGGTAGGTACACTACCTTCCTCTTATTTCTCAGAGGGAATAGAAGGATTCCTCTATTCTCTGCTATTGTACCCTTCCTCAAATAAACAATTACCTTTTATACCAAAAGTTTTCCAAGTATTTTTTGCTGATATCAGCAACACGAAAGTTACATGTTACACCACTCTGATAACAGCGCCGGTTAAACAATAATGCTGGCGTTAGAGTCAAACACCATGTTTCATATGCTGACGAGCACAATATTTCACTTGCCTGTCAGAACAAATAAAACTTGATTCCGCATTGTCTGTTTATATTTTGAACTCAAATTTTGGGTACGATGTACATTTTATTTTTAAATGAATTAAATAATTAGGAGTGAATGTTTTACAATAGATAGAAAACATTGAACTAATATGATGGGTCAGCATTGTACTTCCGTTTTTTCTTTACCACATGAAATCAGTCAGCTCAGCATTATATTCCTTTATGGTGTTCATTTCTAGAGCCTTGTTCTCTAGTTCTCTCTCTCTCTCATATTCTCATTTTAATTCCCTGGGTTCAATTCTAACCCTTGGAATTTTTTAATGGTGCTCTCTCTCTCACTCTAAGTATTTAATTGACTGTCTAGTGTCTATCATCAGATGAATAAGTTTTAATAGAACCTAAATTTGCGGATGAAATGATGAAAGTTCCTTCTTATTGAAGGAGTTGATAAGAAAGGGCAGGAGTAGGAGACTACTGGTCTGGCTGGTGTTGATTAGATCTTTCAAGTGAAATGGGCGATTTATAAAATAATAACGGTGGGTAGGCACCTAAACCTCAGTGAAATTATTTCGTGATATCACAGAACTCCCGAAAAGTCGAGACACCCTCTTAGAGGCTCATTGTAAACACAATATTTTTAAAAGACAAAAGGTCAAATTTAACAAATTTTGCGAACATAATATTTTTAAAAGAAAAAAGTTCAAATATTCCAAACTGATTTACAATAAGCATACGACTTAAATTTCTGAAACTTTACATCTCATTTTTAGGTTACTACTTTTCAAGTGAGTACCTACTTCAGGAAATTACTGTACATATCATAGTAAGTACTGTGACAAGTCCAACAATATCTTCCGTCATTTTTCGTCTTCCTTTTTTTGTGATCACTACCAATCATTATGTTGTTTTATTTCTCTATTTATTCGGTCAATTTTTTCCGCGACATTTTAATTGGATTTTATTCAGAGAGTCTTAACAAAGCCAGAGATATCGTCGATTCCAGGGCACTTCACGTGGAAAACCTACAAGAACACCCAAGAGCTTTCCACACAGTCGTTATCCGTGCGATATGATATATGTTACCTGTCACAAGCATGCACAGCTTATTACACCTCCACCCCCCAGTGGCGGCTCGTCGGGTGAAGACACTGAAGACATTTTCACCTAATTTTGAACAGTGAAAACACTACTCATAATCCCTTGAAAATGGCACAATTGATCCAACTCAAAGAAAGAAAAAAAAAAAAAAAAAAAGAGTAAGCTTTGTGTAAAATAGATCAATGCTGCTTAACATTTCATGTTACTTTCCAAGGAGAACACCAAATGTGAAGACAATTCGAAATTGTCTTCAGTTGTCCTTGAATCAACCAATCAGAGTTGAGTATTTCCAAGTAGGTATCATGAAATATTAGGCAAGAACTATATCTATGTAATATGCTACTGAGGACAGTCTTCAGTTGTATTCAGTTTACATTATCTACACGACCTCATACGAAATGTCACGAAGCCACATACCATGTGCGATGTCATGTGTATTTGATATTAACATTGTTGCCAGTAGTGCATTATGCCAGACCTAGGAAGAGTGAGGATCTTTGGGGCAAATACCATTGGATCAAAAAGAAAGATGGCCGCCAGGGTTTCTCAAACTGTTAAAATGTGTAGTTTATCAATATTTTACATATTGTCCTTCGCGATTTCTACCTTTATTGTTATTTTGTTTACTTTTTGTGATTTTTTTTTTCTTCACTTTTCTGTTTTTCATTTCTTTTTCTCTACAATACTATCAATTTTATTGATGAAAATAGAATGTCCTGATACCAATTCGCCGGTCGATGCCTGTGTTATAGTCATTGGAAATTTGAGTAGTGAAGTTTTTGATGAAAGGAAGTGTAGAATTCTTGCCAAAACACACAAATTCTTCAAACTGGAAAAAGTTCATTTATTTTTCTCAGTGTAGTTTTATTCAGAGATTTTCTGGATTGATCAGTTTGATGTCACCATGAGCAATGAAAATGCTCTCTGAATACAATTTCAGGAATACTAACAGAGGCCAAGGAAATCACTGCATAACTTAAATCTTTGACTGCCATGGCACAACTTGAGTTGTGCCAGTACACTTTCCCACCCGGCCATGGCACAACTCGAGTTGTGCCAGTACACTTAGGGGAAGTGTACACGTATTTGGTTTGGCCGGGTAGGAAACATGTCAAGATTAGCTCTGGCAGTCAAAGAGTTAAAATAACTCACCCTGTATAAGAGTTACAAACCTGCTACCCTCATTAAGCTCACCCAGCCTGGATTGGGCCGGAATGCTAGTATCACGAAGTCTTCACCTCGCTAGGTGTTGCTTAACTTCGGTGCTCCTACGAGAACTGGTGCATTCAACTGACGCTGGTGAAACCAGCCTTCAATGTTAAGATTATTAAAAAGCATTTACACTGAGGCAACTTCCAAAGCAACCTGCGGCGTGCGACCTTGCTCCGTGATTGATTTTATGATTACTACCTATTGTTTTCTCAAAATCGCAAGCCTTTCTCCATCACTGATTAGATCAGTTGCATTCTGGCTTGAGTGGCCGCACGCTACAGGTTGCTTTGAAAGTTTCCCCAGCGTATTTTTTTTTTATTTCATTGCTATAAAGAGTGAGAAAAGTAGCTCCTGACTGCATACGTTTGAGGTCTATGTTGTAGCCTGACCACTCCATAGTAGGTATGCCTCCCGACTGATGGACGAGAAGAGACACAATACTTCCCTTTAGACTGTGAGAGTAAAGGGACTCTTCAGTCTCATTCTTGCAGAATAAATCGAGTATTGTATTTAATTTATGTGCTGTTGACGAGTGGATCGGATGGTCTCTTATGCAAAAAAGTACCTAGTTATTATGAATACAAATTTTTTGTAGATTCTAGGGATCAAACCCGGGACCTACCACATGTTAAGCGGAGTGCTCTTATCTTTGAGATAAAGTTATCATAACAAAATAATAGGGTTGGTTTTGTCGAGGGGTTGGTCACGAGACCTCTAACAATCAACTGTTTCGTACATATGTCGATCTTCCATACAAATTGAAAGACTCAGCAATATAATTGCTTCCTAAATAGTCACCTTGGCCAAAATAGCATGCTCGGCTTGCACTCCAGGTGACTCGGGTTAGAAACATTTTCGGCCCTGTACCTACTCTGTCCACCCTAGAGACTATAAATAGTCTCGTGAGGACAAGTCCACAACAATCAGTGGCGGCATTACGAGATTGATTGCTTGGAATAAATATGACGGTTGGTTGGAGATATTAGCAATAGTTCTCGTAATGTCGATGTTACCCACTACATCTTGTGACATAAAAATAATAACATAAATAACAGCTGTCTCTACTTAAATCTTCCAAAGATGATAATTGTTGCTTTCTTAAAAATATGTTTTCTCCTGTTTTCATGGTGCAGGTCATGAGCCACAGCCACTCAGATAGTAAAATTTTGAATTGTATTACTTTTAGTAGGTATGTATTATTTTGGCTATTAGACAAAAAAGATTTGGTCAATCTCGGCTTGATTCCCACCTCAAGTTGCCTTCTCCCAACCTAAACCATAGCTATCTACACATTTTATTTTATTTTATTTTTAATATAATACACGGGCGGACCCTATACTATCTAATTATAATTGTACCCTAACTATCAAAAAATAATTTTAAATATAACAATGTAAAAAAAAAAAAAAAAAAACAGTTTTAAGTCAAATAAAACAGAGAAAGAAGCGAAAGGAAGCAAAGAGCGATATAGTAAGAGAGAGCGAGAGAGAAAGAGTGAGTGTAAAAGTGAGAGAAAGAGAAAAAGAGAAAAAGAGAGAGAGAGAGAGAAAGAAAGAAGGAGGGAGGGAGAGGAAAAAGAGAAGGAAAAGATGATGTTCAATGGTTAAGGTAGAATTGTTTGATGGAAGTTACAGTAGTACAGAAGAAATCGATACTGTCTTTCAGTGTGTTAGCATTCCTTTGAAAACGGATCATTGGGGAGTTCTGTAAATAGTTCGTCCGAACAAATGGAGGTCTGAATGGGAGTGGCGCACGAGTGGCCATACGCCCAGGTACATTTATATTTATGGACGAAAGGAGTTCAGGAACTGTTAAGTGGGAGTGAAGAATATTAAAAAAGAAGACCATATCAAACATTTCTCTCCTTTTCTTTAGAGGAAGTAAACGGAGTTGGTGTTCCAAAGAATCATAGGATTCCTCAGGACAACCAAGCTTTCTACTCATGATTCTCAGGGCCTTATGTTGAATGGACTCCATCCGAGCAGAATAGAACTCATAAGACGGATTCCAAGCTGTAGAGGAAAATTCTAGGACATTAATGAATTGTTCTATGAATATTTTTATTTATACGTGTAGAGTAAAGAAGGCTAGCGAAATGTAAAGCTTTACTGCCCACTATTCATTACCTAAAAAGTATATTTATGTATAGAAAGTATTGTTTTTAACTCGTTAATCGTGTAAAGTGTTAAGCGCATTGCGTAACAGGAAGGTTGAATGCATTTTGGCGAGAAAGAAATGTAATGCTTATTGCTTATATTTTTTTTTCCAGGAGTAATACAGAGAAGAATATTCTAAAGCGGGAAATTTTGAGAAAAAAAATCATTAAAAGAAGACAAATACACCAGTACTCGTAGGATCACCAAAGTTAAGCAACGTCCAGCGAGGTGAAGACTTCGTGATGCTGGCACTTCGGCCCGCTTTGATACAGATGAAGGGGGGAATGATGGTATCATTTCAAAGTTTGCTAGTTCTTAACTACATAATTCTATGTGTGATCTGATCAACCATCTTGTAGACTTGGACTTTTTCTTTACAAAAACCTATACCTAGGTAGGAACTGCAAGCTAGCCTGGCTTGAAAGGGTTGGCTAGTCAGTTCTCTGTTTATAGTCCTCAAGCAAGATACTAGTCTTCTCCCTGTTTAACATCCCCCAGCTAGACTGATAGTACATCATGGGTACACTGTGCTTCAAATTTGCTAATAGAAAATTCTCAGTCACTTCACCTTTTGTGTACAACACCTTACTATTTAAATCAATTGCCAAACCTTGTGCATCAAAGGGCAATCTGATCAATAATATCCTTGTTAATCTTAATATATAAATGTCAAAGTCACTGACCACTCACTGACTGATCATCGCTCTACAGCCCAAACTGTAAGTCCTAGGAAGCTGAAATTTGGTAGGTAGCTTTGTCTTATAGTCTAGATGTGCAATAAGACGGGATTTTTCGAAACTCCCACTACAACACCTGCCATTGGCGAAAAAGGATTTTTTGCTTTCATGGCCATGCCTCGGCCCGCAAAGCGGGCAACAGCCCGCTTGTAATTAATACAGTCTAAAAAATGTTCCTGAAGATATAGATAATTATATAGAAAAATCTACATTTTGCAGGGATACATTTTAGAAAAATCTACATTATTTTGATGTGGATTCTCAGCCATTGTAATTTATCTCCAAATTTTATTAGTAGAATTAGTGCTTCTTTGTGCAATGGCCCATGGTGCAAAGAAATCAAGATTCATAAAAACCATATGTGAGTGACTAAAAAATATAACAGGCACCACAACAGCTACAGCTGGATGGTATCTCCGCTGAAGATTGTCTCAATGCAGAGAGACAAAAGGGTTGGGTGGAAGAGTTTGCCATAGGTAATAACCCCGCCCCCTAGTTAGGACTTGTTTTTATATATTTTCTATTCTTTTTCATTTTTTATTGTATATTTATATATATTGTTTCCATTTTTTTTAATTGTTAAAATATTTATTTGTATGTACATAATTTCCATTTACACCTAACAAAGCATTGTATAATAATAATGCAACCTCCATGTTAGGATCCCTCCCAGTTCATAAAGAGAAAGAAGAAATTTTTGTTTAAAATAAATAACTTTCATTTCATGAGAGCTCAATACTGTTATATTTGCTTAGTTATTTAACTTTCAACAGGCATTAGGTTGTAGGCCAGTACAGGAATAAGTTGTAAGTGCGTGATAGGTGACAGAGCCAATTACTTCTGGTACTTGTTTAGGAAAGGGGTGAGCTAGTAAACATACTACAGTCCTGACATGACATTGAAAGGGGGTAAAAGTAGGTCCTATTCTTGAATTCTCACTCATATCTCAAGAATTATTCATTATTTTAATATCATTATATGTACCTACTGAAATTGAAGCAAATAAAATTTGATAATTTATCCTACTTTGAAAAACTTCCCAACAGCTTTCAAGATAATTATATTAAATTATATATTAAATTAAATTAAATAAAGATAATTATATATTAAATTTATTCTTCAAGAAAAATAACTGTTTTCAACAACAAAAACAACCATAACACACTTCAATGACAGTTCAAGAACTGGTGTATTCCACTGATACTGGCTTTACATTTTCTTTGTGAAGGGTTGAAAAATTTAAAAGTTTCTTTTGTATCCATGGCAACTATACCTCTATTGAACCTTACCACCACCAGCCTTGAATGCTCAAATAATCAAGTAATTTTCACTAATTGAGTAATTATCTGATTTTCTCTAATTGAGTAATTTTTTGTTTGATACTCAAGGACCTGAGTACTTGATTAAAATCATGAGCCCTAAAACTAATAATTAAAGGTATATTAGTGACCACACAATAACACAGCTCATGGGCATAGCCAGGATTATGGCTAGGGGGGGGGGCTAACACAATACTTCCAATTTCTATTATTAGAAACTTAAATCATAATTTATTTAAAAATAATTACAAATGGCCTATGTAAAACACTAATATACGTGTATACATACAAAGATTTGTCTAAATCAGATGTGATGACTTTTTTTTTATTATGCTTTATTAGGACAGAGTACAATGGTAACAGTATAAAATTAAGAAAAAACAAACAAATGACAAAATAAATAAGTAAAAAAAGAAAATAACAATAATGTCCTACCACAAGATCAATAAGATTTGTGCAACAAAATAAACAATTTACCTAATCATATGAAGTTAATAAAATTAAAAGACACTAAAATATGATAATGCTTTTTATCAATAAGAAATTTACTATCATAATACAGACTTGATTTTGATGTGAAATAGAGACTTAAAATAAATCTTTGATTTTGACTTAATAAAGAAAACAATTTATCCAGACTGGATTTACGTCCTAGTCAAACTAAATGTTTGATTAATTTCAACCTCTTTCTGAACTTACTCTAAGCTTAATGTTTGAAAAAGAAAACATTTTTTACATTTACTTTTTTAATGTAAAAAATCCTTTATTTCTGTCTTTATTTATTCATACTTAATTTTTTTAACAAAACAAATAACTTTTTTTTTTTTTTTTTTTTTTTTTTTTTTTAATGGCTTTGTTTAACGTGGCAGGATTCTCCCAAAGGAGCTCTTCCACCCAACCACCGGTATTGTCAGGTTTCATATCAGGAACCTGACGTTGATTTTAAGTACTCCACTGCTTTTGTCTTAAAGCTACCAAATCCAGTGGAGTTTCTTAATTCAGCAGGGAGTGCATTCCACAGTCGAGCTGCAGTAACTTGAAATGACCGCTCACCTGCTGTAGTTCGATGTAATGGTATTTTAAGTGTTTTAGTTTGAGTAGATCTTGTGCTATACTGATTTGAATTGGACAACTCAACAATTTATAACAAAATAATTAAGAAGACCAACAAAAAGAAAAAACAAAAATAAAGGTTGATAATGTGAGTGCTGTACTTTAATGACAACTTTTTATAATAATAATATTTTTATTTTTATTGTTTAATTACATTACCATGTACACAATTTCTTATTCTAGTCTTGAAACTAACTTAGATATTTATATTTACTTATTTTAAAAACAAATAATAAAAAGAGGAGAAAAATGCTAAGAATTGAGATATAGCAGAAGGATGACAAGGTAGAAAGACAGAGGAAAATGTTGACTAATTGATGAGAATGATACATACATTTATATAAATAAAAAAACAGTGGTGAGGTATAGTGATAAGACTGTATGGTAGCCAGGTCACACTGAAATCTCAGAAAAAGAATACAACATAAGATCAAAAAGTTTTTCTTTTAAAGAATTTCAGGGTGGAGGGATTTTAGATCAATAGGGAGGCTGTTGTAAAATTTGATACCCTCTGTAAGGAATGATCCAAACATGATTGAGTTAGAGCTGAGAATGATATTTTTTGGTGCAAGTACTTGCGAGTTAAGATTTAAAAGCAACCTTAAAAGTTGATTCACACACACCTGTGACATGGCAGTTCCATAACCAGAATGTGATTATCCCGGCTGTGAACACAGTGATTGCTATTCACACTGGTCAGTGCTCCAACCATGCAGTGGCAGTGCACTTGCATGAAAACACTGGTAATTGCAGAGAAACACTGGTAAAATCAAAATCACCGGCCGTGAAAAATATTGTCCGTTATTAATGTGCCAGATCACAGTACAAGCACTATTTGCACTGTCATGGTCACCTGCCGGGCGAGTGGGAATAGGGCCCTTCAAATTCCTACAAGAATCTGATTTTCCTCGCCGGAGGGATCACGTCATAGACGTGACACTGTCATGTCACAGGTGTGTGTGAATCAATCTTAATGGGGTACTGTGGGTATATTTTTTCTCTATTTCTAAAACATAGCCCCAAAGACATAGAGGTAAAAGGGTTTTAGAGTTTCTTGACATATTAAACTGTTAGCGTAATGGGACTTCCTGTCTCGAGCCGACAGTCTAAATAAAGCACTACTATAGTACTATACTATACTATACTATTAAGTAGTTTCCCAATAACTTGGACCTTGGTGAGACTTTGTTCAGCCCCTGCTTTAAGTACAGTTAACTCTTGATATTTCCAAGTTGGAAGGACATAAAAAAACTTTTTATTTATAAAGAGTTGGAATTATTTAGAGTGGACTGTACTAGTGACCACAAAATAATGAAGCTTTCAAAACCACAAGTAAGAGAGTCTCTTCAAAAATACCATTCCTTAGCTAGCTGTAAACAGTTACAAAATACAAACAATAATGAGAAATAAACTGGTGTGACACCACAACAACTGCAGTTAACAATTTTTCTTCTTTGAGTTTTTGTAGTTCTTTAATATATAGCTTTAATGAGCATAAATAGCAGAACTTAGATGAGAGACCATCTGAGTATTGGCCTTAATCTGATGATTTTCCAGCTTTTTTTAGTTTATGGGTTCTGATCACTTTTTTGGTAGTAGCTACAATCTGAAAAAAAAAACACATTTAACTACATCATAGAGACATGCTGACAATCCATCTCATGTTTTTACTGGGAAGAAAGCTCAGTGGTATTTCATTGTTTTGTCTCCAAATACAATAACAGAGTGTCTTGCTATTGGTAATAGAAAAATGTCTTAAGAAATCTTTTGAAACATTAGTTTTCCGGCTTATTTAAATACGGGTCAATAATGACCTGAATACCAGTCTGACATAACAGGGCTAAATAATGGTTTAGGTTTTGAAAACTGAATTCTATATTCATGTACCCACCAACCTCTTAATAGAAGCTTCTTGGACCTTAGCAATACATGCACCAGCTATATCACCAGTAGGATAAATGAGATTGCAAGCTGGAATATTCAAAATACATTTATGACACATTACTTTCTCCTTGTTGTTGGCATTGTTCAATTTCATGGTTGGTTGGTTGTAGCACATATTTACCCACTGAATGCCCTTCCTAATCCGAACAATTCTACTTGGAGAGTAAAGGGACTCTTTAGTCTCATCCTAGTAGGATAAACAGAGAATTTTATTGTATTAATCTCACCTAGACTGGGTTGGGTTGGATTTTTTCATTTGCAATCTAAAACTTTGTTTTTAGAATACTTACAGAATATGAAGATTACATTTTTATCCTTTTCCTAGTTTCTAACCAAACAACAAAAGCATGTACTGCATGTAGGAAAAAATAAACAAAAGCTATCACGAATTCTACCTTTCGCGGTCATCTTTACAAATTTTGAGAAGCATGAAAAAATATTGTTTATTTACGTTTGCTTCATTGGGATTTGCCCCAAAGGGCAAGGCCCACCTAGGAAACCAGTCAATGATTTAGCATCCCATATCTAGCACAATCTTGTAATATTAAAAAAAAAAAAAAATAATAATAATAATAACGTAGGCGTTAGGAAAGCAGGATTTTGTGTCAGGAATTTTGGATATTATTTCTCATTTTTTGGGTTCTAGTTTTGTACATAGTTCCTAAACGATAGCCGATACCAATAAATTTTAACTATTTATGTATCTTGTCAACTATAGTCTTAAAAAGGACATCTCGATTGAAGTCAAATCTCGGAAATAATTATTTAATGTATGTACCGAAATTGAGCCAAATAATATAATCTGGTATCTAGTTGTTCCAAGAAGTTTCTAAATAGGGACAATGGTGGTCCTGTTTAAGATCCTGACTATGGAACCACTTTAAAAAAAAAATCATGAAATTAGACGTGTTGAAATGAAATTCTCAAGAGAAAATTCTGTTCAGGCGGTGTAGTATTATTTTTTAAAATAAATAAATACGTCTCACATGATTTGAGGGATTTCTTTAAAATTAAAAAATATAGCTCTTGAAGTTTGTAGAAATTTAGCTATGAAATTAACTTGGCAACATTGTATCTCTTATCTTTAGAATGTAAACAAAACTTTTCAAATCTCTTCAACGGTAATCAAGTGACTTTTAATTGGTGTAACTAGTTAATAAAGTTATTTCCCATTATTTGATACAGGACAGAAACATTATTCCTACCTGATCTGACCTGTGCTTTTCATAATAAGTTGAATATGAAGTAGCTATGTACTTTTTTCAGTGTCAGAAATAACATTATAATCATGCAGGTTGCAGGTAGCTAAGCACACAGCTTCCAGTGAAGTACTTAAAATTATAAGGCAATATCTGTGTTTTTCATAAATAGTCATTTAGACATCAATGGTAACCCAAATTTAAGCTGATTTTATATTTGTAGTAAGTATGTTTTCTTAGATTTATTTTGTAATCTGGTGGTGGATTTTCTTCCAGTTTCGGATTGTAATTTTTAGTCTTCAACTAACTTTCTTTCCTTCCCAGTTCTAACCCCTCTTTAAAATGTTGTACCTACCTATCTACTGAGGTATAATCCTAATATTTTTATTTTAATTCCTTTTTAGTCTTTTTACCAACTTTTAGTTAATATTTTTTATTAAGATGAATAAATATTTTTTATTAAGATGAATAAATATTTTTTATTAAGATGAATAAATATTTTTTATTAAGATGAATAATTAATAACAATATTTCAAAGAAACAATGAGATTCCCACAAAATCATGGGGTTCAAACATTAAAAGTATGTAACCCCATTCAGATTAAGAAGTAATGAGGATAAGAAAGATATTATGATTACTGGATGTCCAATTTCTCCAATTACTATAACCACCACTAAAAAAGTAAAGCAAATGCCTGCCCCACAGCCATACAGTTCAAGCCTGAATGGCTTATGAAAATTGAATGGCTGTGTACCAGCTCAAGTGTTGACAAATTGTTCTGCTGGCCTTGTTTATTTATTAAGTACCAAGTGTTCTCCAAAAAAAGTACCTATAAAAACTTATATGATGCAAAACTGGTATGAGAGAAAATCATGCTCTGCAGGGAAACAGCCATCACTTACAATGGGCTGTGTTTATGAACTAAGATCAGATAAATTGATAATTTTATTTTTCAATACTTCTGGGTATAATTTGTCTTCACCTAGTCTTGAAGTCAGGAGCCGCCACTGCCACCCCCTAGCCTCCAGGTCAATGCAAGCCCGAGGGAGCTAGTGTGAACTTATGTGAGCTATCTATAGATTCTAATATAGTCGTAACTACATGGGCGCAGGGAGTGCTGTATGCACTTGTAATGAGTGTGATGCTAGATGCTAGAAAGAGGTCAGTATTCACAATTAATACATGAGCAGTAAATTATGCAGTCTCTATAACTCTATGTATAACTAAATATAATATTATAATAACCAGTGAACATTGAACATGAATATGTACGAGTAATTACCTATTTAGGTTTATCACTTATGTTCAGGAATTAGAATTTGTTTATTTGTCTCCTGTTGTTTAAGTGAAGAAAAATAAAAATATTTTTTTCCGTAGTTGTAGGGGGTATTTCTCCTTCATATTCAACGAGATGATAAAAAAGAGTACCTACATTGTATGTTATTCTGAAGAAAATTTTTTCGACATAGCATGTTCTTCTACTCACCCATTCTAAATATTATTATCAAGCTCATCAAATGGTTGTGTGAAAATAAACCAGGGTTATCATATTGAGGTGTCACTGGTATATTCCTGTTCTGGGGTAGTCCTCCAGCTGTTGCAGGGCAGGAGACAATCTCAAAAGTTTTTTCTATTTTATTCTAGTATTTTGTTTTACTTTGTTTGTTTGCATTTTGTTTTACTCAGTCTAAAAGAAAATGATTATTTTCCTTTTCTGGGCTCAAATCTCAATATCAGTTTTCTCATGATTTAAAAAAATTAATGTCTTAAATAATTTTAAATTACTAGTTGGTTTTTTTTGTCCTGGTCTGTAGTTGAGGTTAATACAACTCGCGTTTCTATTCAATAAACTCACTGTACTATCTCACCTATAAATAATTTGTCTGCCTAATGCATACTAAGTGTTACTGTGAGATCTACTATTTTCAGTATTCGACTAATGTGAATGATAGAATCATTACAGGGTGCATTTCGTAAGTGTATCAGAAATTGAATTTCATGCGACCAAGTTAAGTGTCCAAATTTCAATTTTAGGTGAATTGAAACCTGAAAATCACTGGTTGACGCTGCATTAGTTTCTATAATATATATATTTTTTTTTAAATCTTCTAGTTCTGAGTTTTCATTTGTTTAGAGACTGTTGTTCTAGCGTCTAAGTCTTGTTTAGTGTATTTCAAATAACTTTTTAGAAAAAAATAATTAATACCTAATTATACAAATAACTTAGGCTACTATCATGAACCCACCCCGTATTTGAATCAGTGTTTGCTGCAATGAACAGTTTACCGAGTCCTGGCACGGAACTCACTACACTAGGAAATATTGAGTAAACATCAGGAAAATTTAACGAACTGTATATTATTTCACTCTCGCCCTCCCAGTTTGACGAGTCCCTTCCTCCTTCCCTCTCTATGATATACATAGATATGTTTCTCTACCCTTCCGCAAATGGAAGCGTTACATCCTATAACATACCTGACTCCTAACATTTAGTCACAAGAATAATAAAGTCTCAAACAAGAGTTTTCACTGAAATCTTCATCACGGGTATCTCCTACAACTGCTGGGAAGTTGACTACTAATTCTCCTACAACTGCTGGGAAGTTGACTCCTAATTCAAAACGGTTTACTTGATTTTTGCAAAAATATTCCCTTAACCTATTACTTCCGAGAAATTTCTAATATTAGAAATCGGAAGTATTGTGTTCGTTTTTGTAAAAAAAAAATATTTTTTTGCTCCGATTTCAATTTTTTTTCATATTTCTGGACGTTTCATAACCTACTGAGTAAATTTGGTTTTGTGTCCGTCTGTCGGTCTGTCGTTCTGTCGGTCTGTCGGTCTGTTAAAACGATTCCTTGTAACGCGCAAATCTCGGAAACTACTCGACCGATTTTGATGAAATTTTGCACACATCTAGGAGACATTCTGTAGATGGTCCCATTTTAAATTAATCGAATTCATATCAGCGGTTCTGGATGAAAGAGACCATGCGCCTGACCACTAACTTTTTACTTAAACGCTTATATCTCGTGAACGGTACACCCGATTTCGATGAAATTTTGTAAGAATATGCATATTATTGTTTGACATAGGTTATTTATATTTATTTTTGAATTAATTATAATTTGACTCTGATATTTAAGAAAATCCGAAATTTTGGACAAAAAAGTAAAAAAATAAGGACCACAACTTGCCGATACAGAATTTTTTGTGGAATTCAGATTGTAGAAAAAACGATATTCTACCATATAAAACAAATTTGAAGAAAATCGGTTGAGCCGTTTTGGAGATACAAGTAATTTTCTATAAAATCTCAAAATTGGCACGTGTTTACAATGTGAAGCAATCACGAGGAAGTATTGTGTCCATAATTGGCAGTGTTTTTTTTAGTCTACATTGGTTAAGAATTTCTACCACTTTCTATACAACGGGGCGTCTACAACCATGTTGAGGAGGGGGTCTCTTTTCTATTATAGATGTATTGTAGTATTGTAATATAAAGCAGCCTGAGATGTCCATTTTTTAGATTCTAAGAAACTACACACCTCACTATAAGGTAATATGTAAGATAAAACAAGTAATATCATTATTTCAATCCAGGTATTTGAATTCGTTGAAATGGTAGGTATCAGTTTATTTTTCAAACTGCAGGCGAAATTCACATCTATTAAAAATTCTTGGTGTGTGTACGTTCTTTCAAATCTATTCGAAATCCACCAAAACATCTTAGAATAGAGAATTTTATAAAATAAAATGCATCTTCTCTTTGCCTTCTTGAAACGATCTCGTCTTATTCTCTCAGTTCTTTCTTAATCTGCTTCAGTTCACATATTTTTCATCTTTCTTTTCTCGTGCTCATTTATATTACTTGTTTATTTTGTTTTGTGTGTTTTCAAGGGGTTGTGCTGTTTCTTCTTTACTTTATTCAAAACGTATCCAGATGTAAGCTATAGTAACTTTAGTATACCTAGTTATATCTCTTTAATATCTGCCAAGAGTATTATTTATACACTTTATTTCTCTTTGTTTCTTCTTTGGTAAATGTCAGTTTACAATAGCTTTCTCGCTATGAGATTCCTATGGATTAGTGTTTATTTACTGTTGCTGTGAATGACTTTAGGTAAAACAAACTCTCGTTCAACTGTACTTCTCTGTATTTTTCCTCACGGTTAATAAATAAAGAGAATTTTATTATTATTGAATTTAGCACAATAGTATGAATAGAAAAATAAGAAGAAAAAAAAATACAAACAAAAACTAAAAGAAAAACAATGAGCATTTGTCTAGATAGTCTAGAAGATTATCAAAAATAAATTTAAAAATATGAACAATCCTATTGGTTAGCTCATAATTCATCCAAATAAAGCTCACAGGTTAGGTGAGGTTAATATGGGTAGTTGTTTTGAGAGTGGAGAGTGAAACTTCCGTCCTGATCTGATCAATAAAAATCATAATATTATGAAACAACGTTGTAAAATGAGTTGAATCACAATTTAGATTAGAAATATCATCGTTATGAATAGAACATAATAACTGAAAGAAAAAAGAGAGGAAAAAAAGTAATTCATTGATCGGAAGCAATTCATAGTAACACCATAGCGTATTCTACACGCTAAGGTAACACTTTGGTCGAAGCTTATTTTTCAATATAATGTATATCTATAGTTAAAAAAAAACAAGAAGAATTTAGGACTTATTCGATTTAATATTACGATATCATACACTATCTAAGAATAGGAGGTATAGTAATTCAACACATTGTCAAATCCTTAATATTGAATCTCATGCCTTCTTGGCAGCAGACTTGGAAAATAAATTGTCAATGAATTTCTATTTATAGAAGGTAAGCGCTCAGGAAAGAAAAATGTACTTAAGAGAACGTCTGTTACATATGGCAGGCATTACGTTAAAGACACATGAAAAAGGTAGAAAAATGTCATTCTAGTCTGAAAGGTTCTTGTCGGAAAAATGAACGTATTAATATTAAGATTAATAAGAAGGAGCCCAGAACATCTGTTGTTCAATGACATTTAATAAGAATACATTATTACTATTTTTTGTTTACATTTCAGTAGGTATCTAGACTTACTAATGGATATTCTAGACGTCAGTCATTTAGAAATATATTTGAATTACCCATTCGAAAACATTTAACAGATTAAATTCACTGATCTCTGTATCTCTAAAAAGCAAATGGGTAAAGTTGAATAGCTGAAAATTTGATAGAAGTGATTATTTTCTAGAGACGTGCAATAAGAAAAAAATCAAAGCAAAAAAATATTTTTTTTTTTTACAAAAACGAACACTATGTAACTTTAGATGGGACACCAAAAGAAGCGGACAACAAACATTTTCAGAATGAGATAGTATTTTATATGTATCTACAAGATGTCGTTTCCACTGCAAAGGTACTTCGCCTAGGATTCCTGGATAGTTTCCGTACTTTTATTTTTAATCAAATTTTTTTTTTTTTTTTTTTTTTTTATTTTTAATAATACTAGGATTTTTAAAGCTTATTTATTTTCAATGATTTGTTTTTTGTTATAAACATTCACTTTCATTCCATCCCGCACACTATAGTCGTATTTTTCTTTCTAACCAGAAAAAATTTCCTGGTTAGGTTTTTTCCAAATATTTCCATTTTATTCCAAGGTCATTCGTAAAAGAAAAATGCGTTTGGTTACTTTTAAAGATAAACAATGGACTTAACCTATAAAAGAACTGGAAGCAAGAATTTTCTACTTCCACTTTGGTTAGCAAACTCTACTGGCGCTATCTTGACGAATCCTTTGGAACTAACGTTTTTCGTGTTTTTTATAACTTTGGAAGTGGAAATTTTTCCTATTCCAAAAGAAAAATGACTTGCTTCCAGTTTGGTTCATTTTATTCCCGTTTGGTTAGAAAGAAAAATACGGCATATGAAAAGTGTTGAACATAATTTATTTGTATAATATATGGGTATTGTTTTAGCTACAATGCATAAACTCAGACACGACAGCCACACTATAATTCAGCACCTCATCTAAATCCGCACGGTAGGACTCACTTGTAATTCTCCACAAGCTAACGGGATACAAAAGCTATCTATTTCCCTATTAACTCTCTGGAACAAGTTTCAATTTGCATGCAAAAAAACTTTTCAAATTATTTGAGACTACAAAGAGGAAGGAAGAAGAAAAAAGAGCAGAAAATAAGAAGAGAAAAGGAAGACCGTAGAGGAGAGGGATAGAGCCTATGTTATTTGTTAGCACAATATGCACTTGTGTTTGCACTCTTATAACTTGGATATTGCATCTCTATGTAATATTACATATGGGTATTATCATAAAACGTATTATTACTTGTACATATTATCATAAAATGTAAACACGTTCCATGGAAAATTACATACATTCCCTTGAAGTAGATCTGAGGGCAGCTATTCTCAAACAAGGTGGATTAAATTTATTCTTGGACAAAATAGCTTTGGAATTCCCAATCTACTATTTTTAAATAGTCGATTTCATAACTTACTCAAACTACTTGAAGTTAACATGACACAAGACTGATAAAATCGAATCAAACACAATGAATCCAGAGGATATTGTGTTTCAAAAACGTGTTTCGGTGTGTAGAGAAGTGAAAAGTAATTTGAAAATTAAGTGACATCTATGTAAATACGTATACGAGTAGATGTATTTGAAAAAAAAAAAAAAAAAAAAAAAAAAACACACATCCTCATGTTGTTTCAGGCACTACGAGTAATTGGCAAAAGAAGAAAAACGTCGACCGACAGCTATGCTGCTCTGAATTACCTCCATAGCTACTAGCAACAAACTTTTTTTTATTTATTTAAAAGCTACTAACGTACCATTATCGTCCTCTAAGCCATCTTTACATCTACACCACGGTGTTTTTGTGACAGTTAGGATGTAGCAATGTTCCATCATTTTTCAATGTTGTTAGGTACTTCTTTTTTTAATTTGGGTTTAACGTCGCTTTCAACTGCATGGTCTTATCACGGCGCGGGTGTTGTCCTCCATTCGCAGGAAACTCACAAATCTGATACCCGCATTAACCTCACCCAGCCTAGGTTGGACCGGAATCCAGCATAAAGAAGTCTTCACTTTGCTGGACGTTGCTTAACTTCGGTGATCCTACGAGAACCAGTGCATTCAACGCGTCATCGACGCTGGCTTTTATGATATTATTTACAACAAAATTAAAACATGGGATGAAAAATCTACTCAACACTTTTTTGACTTCAAGCAACGTCCTGTATCCGTCTGAACACTCAGTCCTTCAGCATCACCCTGTGGGTCTGCAGATCCATGTGTGTTTGCATAGCCCTAACTTAAGACGTTACCCCTACTCACATATGCTGACTTGCTGATGCAACTCCTGTTACATCTGAGCTGACACGAGTTATTGTTGCTGCTTCCAGCTTTCATGCAAACTTGCAGCTATTTTGAATTATGATGTTTTCTTATGTCTTTATCTTCTCTTCAACTCTTTCGTTCCCTGCGTTAGTTTTGAGGCAGTGTTTCTACTGCGGAAAAGAATTTCAAGGAAGAAATCGCTTCTTCATTGAAAATTGTAAATCACTGATCCGAAATACTGGCGTTGAATGAAAGAACAACATCGTCCAAACATTGCTTGATCGTCGGATTGGGAACCCAATGATCGTTAATAGGTATACTAATTCTTCGTACCCTTGTTCTGAAATAGATCAGAGTGGTCTCAGAATTTAATGATCCTGTTTTTCCATTTAGTTAAAGATAATGCAGAGGATGTGTGCTATTGAGATTTACATACCTACCTACTAGCACTTTTCTTCATTTTTAGAGCTCTTCAATGAACGAGTCTGAAAAATGCTGATCCCACATATCATAGACTGAGTATGGTCAGATAGGCATAAGTTGCTGGCGTACTAATACTTTTGCTCTTCATCGCGTCGCATGCTTCATCTTGCTTGTGCTTGTGGTCTTATTATTATTTTCATATAGGAAATGTGTGTTGTGAGCAATTCTGAAAATTTTATGATCGGGTAGCAATATTTTCATTTCTGAGTTTTATGTCGATGGACAGTCTTTGTCGATGCATATTTTCACATTCAATTTAGTTGACTGAAGTATTTATACCAAGATCTCAAAGCCTGGTATGCATTTTAATGTCCTGTGTTCCTTGAACGTTCTAAGAACTACCCTCCAAATTTCCACTTATGATATAATAGCTATGTGTAGCTATGTGTATACCTTTAGAATCTTCTTTTTGTATGATGTACGTACCTACTGTGCATTTAGTATGAACATTGCTGAGCTATACATGTCCATGGATTTTTCCAAGAAGGTCCATTTTTTCAAACGATCTCTGGTTTTTTGGTCAAACTATTAATTCAAAATGCTTACCATAGAGTTAGGTTTACTTTTATGAAATTGTATACCAACATCCAAGACCAAAAATATACCTATCTGAATATTTTTGTACAATATGTTTGATCATACAAAAGAGTTTGTGGTCGTGGATTGCAGCTAACATTGCCAGCATATGTTACAGGAAAGACAATATATTTGTGTTTGAAAACCATATTATAAGAGAAACTTTTATTATTATGAAATACAAATAAAGTTTAATATTCCTAAGTATGTGAATGTCACCAGCCCACCACATATCCTTATCCAGACGTCAAGAGATGCTTAGGAAGTTAAAAAAAAAGAATAATAACTTTAATTCAACTGTTGAAAACAAACATGTGTGACTTAATTTTTTTATGTGACTTAATTTAAAATAAACATCTTAATCAGATTTTATTAAAACTGCGTGGTAAGACGTAGTTAAAAATTCTCTTTCGACGGAATTTGGAAAGGGCTTTTTAAACCCCAAGTATCCGTTTTTTAATACCTAGAAAATCTTCTGAGAACTAGTCACACCGATCGGGCAGAGATGTATAATTTAGAGGCAGTTCAGGTATTCACATCCGCCAACTAAGCTTGGATACCTGACTGATTTACTTTCTTTTTTTTTCTCAACAGATCACAGAAGGTTAAATAACATAGCATTGCATACATCTTTTGAATGATGCAATTTAGAATTTCTTAAAAATATTAACATTACTAAGCCTGCTTTTTATTTCAATGTCCAGGTAAAAAGGGTAAATCTGTAGGTATCAATGCTGAATGAAAACCTCTGTTAAATGTCAGCCTGGAGATGTTAGAAAAAAGAAAAAAAAATTGAATTTATCCTTAAGTCTTTATCTTCCCGAGAAAGTTTTTTTCCAACACTGTGTTCACTTTTCTTTGTTCTCTCTATTATTTTTATTTAATTTTCTTTCTTTCTTTCCAGTTTCTTCTATTCTAATGAATTTCTTCTTGATTATTCATAAAAGTAGAAACAGAAGAAAGAATAAATGAAGACGAAAGCAAGTCAGGTGTTAAATTATTATGAAAATTACGATCGACTTTTGCGTCGCACAAAAGGTATTTTCTGCTTCTCTTTCTAGCTATTCCTATTCCGCCTATTCTTTTTCATGCTCTTGCATAATTTTTCGTCAAATATTCAGCTTGACAATGTTAACATTTCTTATATTTTATATACATTCTGAGAAATATAGAAATACAATCTATTAAGACGGGAAAACTTAATGTTTAAACACAGTGATCTCATGCTCTTCACAGTATTATCGCTGAGAAGGTTTTCTGACAGTAGGTACATGGTACTTAATAAATTTTCAACTATAGAACCTCACATTCAATAAGGGTTTGAACCGTCATTTTGAAAACGCAAATCCTAGGACCTATGCCTATGTAGTCCAGATAGTTAAAGTCATTCAGTCACTATACGACCTGAAAACATACTAACCATCTAACCAAACTAAGTAGTTCGTTCCACTACTTTTACGAATACGAATTTAAAAAAAAAACAGATACTTTTACGAATTTCAAACCAAGGCCTGGAGTGGATTCATTTCCTCCTCTTTTTGGACGTACCTTATTGTTTAGGCTTGAATTCTGAAACAATTAAATTTGTTCTAAAAAAATCAACTAATAGGTAGATTAGATTGCCTGTTTTAGGTAGTTTGACCCAGTCCCAGATTAAGCCTGCGCGAGGCACTTGGCATTTTTTCTAAACAGCTATCTTTAGACGCTTGATATCGAAGCCAAGTGGCCTGAAAACCGATTCAAAGTAGTACTCAAATGTACTTCGTATCATACTCATGTGCTTCATACAAGCTTTCATCTGGTGTTGATAATTATGATAACTTCTTCATAGATGCTTTCACCTGGTGTTGATAATTATGATAACTTCTTCATACAGGCTTTCATCTGGTGTTGATAATTATGATAACTTCTTCATACAGGCTTTCATCTGGTGTTGATAATTATGATAACTTCTTCATACAGGCTTTCATCTGTTGTTGATAATTCTGATACCTACTTTATACAGACTTTCATCTGGTGTTGATAATTAGACTGGAAAGAATAGGAAGCGTTTGCTTGCATCATGCACCGTCTGAAGAGGCTATTCAAGTCTTCTTTCCTCCAGAGCCCTCTCATTTTCGCTGGATGTACTTCTAGTTCTGTTTCATATATGTTCTCATACTCTCTGCCTTTTTCTTTCAAATTATCACAATTTAAATTCTGTAACTCTATCACTCTCTCAAAATCCATCGACATTTTTTTATCACTGCTATTCTCTTTAATTCTTTCTTTACTTTTCCTGCTCTATTTTATTTCTCCTTGTAATCCCTTCTTCCACTTTAAACTCTACCTCTAGATTTTATCCTTATCTACCTTTGTCTGTCTCTCAACCTCATTGCTGGGCTATTTTAATTTTCCACACATAGCTTGTGTTTTTCAGTTTTTTCTAGACACTGCCTCTTTTATTCTCCGTCTCTATTTATCATTCTTTCATCCTATTTCTTCTCCCTCCCTGTTTCCTATTTATCTTTTTTCCTTTCTCTCTATCGTCCTTTTGCTGTTTTTCTCCTCCCTCTATTTCTTGTTCTTCAACCTTCTTTCTCTCTCTCCGCTACTTCTATTTCTTTTTTTATGATTTTTATTTTCCACATTTTTTTTTCGTCACGCTTCGACTCATCACGTCTGCATAAAAATGTCTCTTCCGTAAAATTGTCTAAATATACAGGGTGATTCTTAATCATTTTATTACAGAATATTATAGTACTTATCCAGTTACTTACTGCAGGAACATTTTTCATACTACCTTTTTGTTGAATTAACTCCAGGTTAGATCGACACCAAGGTATATTATTATACATTTTTTTAAGAATAATAAAATGTATATCTACAATTAATATAGCCCATAGAACCCTTAGTTTTAAGGTCGCGGTGGTGGTGTATGTAATTGTTTATCTCGGACTATTTCTAACAGAGCACCATCTATGTATCGTTCTCACAAAGAAAAGTTAATCTGAGAAAAATTATAATCATATTTTTTAAATGTTTGATTTCTATAAACCCTGTATTAATTAAAGTATGCACCTTTTTCCACACGAACAATTAAAATAATGAAAAGACATGAGGAGGAAATGGAAAATATGTGTCTTTTTTTAAATCTGAAGTGAATATTTTTTACCATTTCAAATTAAGTATTAATATTATTTCACGGATGTCTGTTTCACACTTAACAAACTCCACAACTCTACAAATGCCCTCTGAATAAGCAGGTGTGTCATGTTTATCTACTTAAGTTTTATGTATTTCATTACACAACATGGTTCGCGTGTAATGATGAGAAAATAAAAATTACATAAATTGGGACCTTTCAAAATATAATAGGTAGGTATTAGACAATGTGGTAATATTTGGCAGATTATTACCTGAACCATCTTTGAGTTATTAATTCACATTTTATGTAGGTATTTTATTTTTAAATAATATTTACATCGAATATTAGATTATAATCAGGATGATACATAAATCACTACTTTCTCACTCTCTATTTATCTCTCTCTCTCTCTCTCTCTCTCTGCCTCCAAAAATCACATTTCCGTATTTTTTGGGGTGTTTCCGTTTGTTTTGCTTGTTTTCCCGCATTCTGGATGCCAAGAAAGCCTCATAAGATATCCTCGCTATGTCTGGGGATTCCGTTTAAATTATCTACTTTTCTAAAGCCCGCGAAGGAGAAGGGTGAGGTTTAGACTGGGCGATGATTAATAACATCCTCTTAATTTTATTTCAAACGATTTGAAAATTTGGCGCCGTTTCCAAATCCTATTACTAATGTACCATTTTATGAATCTTATAAATATATCATGTCATAATATATTCATATTAAATGTCTTGATGTCCAGAATAACTTCTGGGTAACCTGAGAGACAACAAGTTGACCCAGAATTGACTCTTGACCAAGATCCAGACGAAAAACCTATAGACTAATGAGTGTTAGTACTATATCGTGTCTTGAAAACTTTTAGTACTGAGTACTAAAAGTTAATAAAAATGAACTATTGATCATACAAATCTGAAAATTGTTACTATTGATTACACCTATCTGAAAATTAGTATCTTGGTCATACAATATAGAAAATTTAGTACTATTGATCATACAATACGAAGTATATACTAAGCACGATTGCGTAACTAACGAACATGTTAGAAAAGGTAAGTTTCGTAGAGGCACGAACTAAAGGAAAAGAGACCCAAAAGAAAAATTTAATCATGTTGTAATCCATCTAAAAGGGCAAGACAAAAAAGAGAGGAGTTTCAAGAAGGAAGAGCAATTCAATCAAATGTCCACAAAATAGTTTTTCTGCCCAAGTTCAAAGTTTTCAGCACAACTCTTTCTTTAATATTCTGAAATGAAAGTGAGCGTTTTTTGAAGACTGGTATTTATAATCTACCTACCTCATTTTTTCATCATTATAAATACTTAATTGAAGAATCTGTACCTAATCTGTATCTTTCTTATACCTAGACACTTATAAGAATTGCCTTGTATAGGTATGTATATTTTGTAAATAATGTTCAATTAGGACCAAAGAGTTTCCTTGTAACATAATTTGTTTGGATACCATTATGCCACAGGTGATGTGATCAGGCCAGACAATAAATAATTTTTAGTATGTGGCAAATCTCAATTAAATATCTGATATGTATAAAAATG
This sequence comes from Bactericera cockerelli, assembly GCA_024516035.1. NCBI lineage: Eukaryota > Metazoa > Arthropoda > Insecta > Hemiptera > Triozidae > Bactericera > Bactericera cockerelli. The sequence continues at coordinate 17,302,273 of CM044960.1, forward strand.
TTTTAAACATCGAATTTTTGGAGAACACATTTTAACCGTGTGGAAAATCCAGTCACCAATTTATCCAAAATTTGAAATTTCTACAGCGTACCTAAATTGATTTAATGTATTTCTTGTGATGACTGGATGATAAATTTAGAAGAAATAAGTATAAAGTTGCAAAGATATTAATTTAGTACCATATAAATTAGTCTAAATTAATACTATGTACCTATTATTTTTCACCACAGGATGTTTTCATTACATTGATTTTTGATGTGTTACCATGTTTTCAAGTACAAAACTCTGGCTTGAACCATTGCTTTGAGTAACCACTAGTTGAGAAAAGAAAAGTTACTTTCAGGCCTCTCTCTCTCTTTATATTCGGAGAATCTGAAGAACAGAATGAAAAACTGGTAAAGGGAGAGAGAAAGTAAATAAAAATGAAAGAAAGAGAGGGAAATAATATGAAAGACACATCTCGTATTAGGAAATAAATTAGAGTAGATATCTCTCTCTCCCTTCTTATTTTTCCCTTGTTCATTTCTTGCCTCTGTCAGGCACGAACTGGGATTAGAAATGAAAGCCGATAGTAAAAAACAATTTGCTATGAATGTTTTCACCTGAAATTTCAATGGTGCTTTCGCAAAGAGAAACCAAAACAGATCTAATATCTATTCTATTTGTGTAGAATCTTCACCTGATTTTAGAAAGTGGGTTGACTTTTGAACATTTTGGCATTCTATGTTGTAAGAGGCCTTACTGATAAAGTCCTGAATAATTTTATACATATTTTTAAAATACAATAGGTCTGGTAATATGTAGGTACCTCAGTTCTATATTATTTTGAAATGCTATAGGAAATAAGAGTGTGAAATGCTATAAAATTAATTATAGGTGTGATTTACCAGTAGGTACCGATCTCATATTTACCAGCACAATAACGCAGATAAGAAAGCCAAGGATTCCGAAGGATTATCGTGCCTGGTAATTTCACTCAGAAGCTAAACTACAGAAGAAAAAGTCGAAGGTGATGCGTGGAAAACGCCGGAAATCAAATGACTTTCTATTGGAAGAATGAGGAGAGAAAGTCTGCTGGAAAATCTAGTCGTATTATACGGGCATTAAATAGAACCCAAGTCGGCTCAAGGAGAAGCTAGGGAGATGTAAAAAAAACCTGGCTATTCCTACATCCTTCATTCGTTGCAACTAAGGGCCCAATTTTAAATTAGATTTCAACAAATTTAAGCCAGACCATCTAACAGCGCACTACAGTCCGACTTGAGGGCTTAATATCTATATGTATGTATAATATGTTGTAATCCAGTCCAGTATCATAATGTGGCCCTAAACCATCAGTCCAGTTCTGGTGTTTTTGTGCACGCCCCTCTGAAGATTTCGCATGAGATATACCGTGGGCTGGGTGACTCAATGCGTGGGTCTAGACCCGGAATTTAGTAGCTAGAAAATACCTTTAGGAGGTCTCAACAATCTCTCATTTAGAAATTCCTACTATCTACAGAAATTTGCACCAAAGGATCTCCTGACTCCTCATAAGTTTAGAAGGTTATTATAATAATATTATGTCAATGGTCTTTATCTGTGGAGACTTTATTTAAAGTTTCAGATTTTATAAAGCCATGTTTGTGATGGAGTAGAGCTTGGTATAACGAACCTCATTATTTTAAATTGTTACTTATTATTTTTTAATATGAATTAGTATTTATCAATTAATTCAATAATTTAATCTGGTAAGTTTAGCCATCGTCGATGGCGCGTTGAATGCACCGGTTCTCGTTGGATCACCGATGTTAAGCAACGTCAAGCGAGGTGAAGACTTCGTGATGCTGGCATACCGGCCCAACCCAGGCTGGGTGAGGTTAATGTTGGTAGCAGGTTTGTGAGTTTCCTGCGAATGGAGGGTAACACCCCCGTCGTGATATGACTATGCAGTTGAAAGCGACGTAAAAAAAAAAAAAAAAAAAAAAAATCTGGTAAGTTTTCCATGGGTTTTATAGAATAAGCCATACATTATTAACTCTACAGTGCATCAGCCGCCATTACAGAAGACGACAGAAGAAAATTGCCGTTCTGAAAGAGAAAAATATTCTTTGTACCTACCTATTGAACTTTTTGTTCAATTTTATTTAGTAGCAGAGAAGAGATTCAAAAGATAGAAATTTATGTCCCCATATACATCAAGTTTACGTAAAATCTCTATAAAATACTTCCAACACATTTCACCAGCACTTTCCGCTTTCCTTTTCCCAATGCTTTCATTTAGTCATATTCAAGCTTTAATAGAAAAGTCGCGTTAAAGCAGTCTCATAGATTACTTTATTTGGCTATGTATATCTTTTTTTTTTCATATTTATTTATTTAAAACAATTATAACAACAACAAAAAACATAATAATTATAACATTATTATTTCTACCAAATAGAAATGAACAAATAAATCCTTTACTATTTTCAGAGATAAAGTATCTACAGTAGGCAGGTAATTGACACACCATCTATCCATCCATACATAATTATGTATGTAACTACGTCTTTAATTTTGGGTATTGTTTACAATGGGGAAATGAGAAATGACTCAAAATTGTAAATCCCATTTTTTACTTTCCTTATCCTATAATAAGGAAAGTATTGTATTCGTCGAAAATTTGACCTACCCAGTTTTTCACATCTCTGGACGAATCATAGCCTCAGGATACCAAAAAAGTTGTTTTCAGCCATTGGTCCGTGCGTCTGTCTGTGTGTCTGTGTATCTGTGTGTCTGTGTGTAAACAGGATATCTCGATAACGGGAAGAGCTAGAGACTTGAAATTTGATATGCAAATTAATTTTATACACCAGACGAACCACGAAACTTTTGGTTGAAATCGGCCGCAAGCTGCGGCCGCAGGGCCGCAAATATTGGCCGCAACCGCCGCTTCTTTGAATTGGTGAAAGATACAAAAAAAGTTAGAGAACAACATTTTCTCGAATTAAAAAAATAATAGGGGTTTATTCTGATCATTTTTTTGATATCTTGAACTTTTTGGAACCCAGCGCCAATTTACCGGTATTTTGGGGGGACCCGCTTGGACTAACTTTTTTATTATTCACCCTAGATGGGGGTTGCGACATATCAAATCCAATGGTTTTGAGGTGCTGATTACGAATTTGGCTTTGATTTTTAGCTAACTGTTACCGTTGAGTCACCAGTGGCGGAATTCGACTTCTTTTTGGGGGATTAGGAAAGTCGTGTGATGTTTACACCAGATTTTTTCTATTTCACCCTGAGATTATTATTTTGCAGAAATGATAGTTTATCAGTGCCCGCTGGTGATCAACTGATTATAATGTATCATGTCTGGAGTTTGTAATATGGTAAATCTGATATAGGTGGTACTGATGTCAATTGCTTGGATGCCTTAGATCATACTTTAAACTCTAGTGCTTTCCGTCTGTTAGCAACCTTCCAGTTGTCAGGTCACGTGCACGTTGATTAGACCACAAAAAAGGGTTAGATGAAGTAAATTAATCCTATTACACCATCCCCTGTAGGAGTGATTATTAAATTATGACGTCCCCATTTCCCGGCTATTTGCTGAAACGATTAAAATATGAACTCGCTTCATTTGAATATTAAATTGGACTTTGTGAAATTACGGGTAGCTAGTTAGGTGTGACAATCACGCTGCTCAGTCAAGCGGAAACAAATACCTATTTGTTCCCACCTCTCTGGTGTAATAATAATTGTGGCTTTTTTTTCAATATGGAGATCTTTACTTCCGAGTATGTTTTCACACGACTTTGCTTTTAGATTTTATTAGATCAGGAGTATGACCAAAATATTTTTAACTAAATACTTAATTTATTTATTTTTTTTTTTTCCTAAAATATTTCCCTTTTTATTTTTTTCTTTTCTTTTTTACTCATCAACTTTCAAGTGCCCTGCTTGTCTTAACTAATCCGTCCTAAGCATGACTAATGAGGAAACTAGCAGAGGTTTTCTTGAGAAAGTTGATATCTCTGTCGTACAATAAACCATCAGACACCACTTTCGCTCTAAATCCCGAAATCCCAGATTACGCAGCTTTTTGAACTTTTTCTAATTCCTCAAAGTGAAATCTTCGAATTTCGTCCTTCCCTCCCTCCCCCAGTTTCATAGGATACAAACTGTTTCCTCTGTTCTAATCCCCTAAAGTTTTACCTCCCCTTCCACTGTTACTTCTACGCTAAAGTCCGAGGTTATTTACAAAGCCTGTCTAAATAATAATAGAGCTTGTGGTAATTTTCTCATCATTTGTATGGCGTTCTGAATAGCCTGCGTCCTAGCCTGAGTCTCTTGCCCTCTCTCCCCTCTCCTCTTGTTAAACAGCTTTTACTTTGCCCCCTCATAAATGTCGAAACTTTTCAGATTTCCCAAATCGAAAGGAGGAAAAAATTCCCAAGGAGCATAAACTAGGGTGGGACGGGGGGAGAGGACAGTTTCTACTATTGAATAGACTTTTGAACACGTAACTATTTAGAGAATTACATGTAGGTATGGGCTAGGGAAAGGGTAGCTTTTCGAGGCTTTTGACTTTAAATTTTATGACCTTTGAGGTTATGAGGGGACCCTAAGGTAAATCCCAGGCCTAGCATTAGGAAATATAAATGCCAACATATATCCTCGTTGCCTTGACTCTGCTTGGGGTAACTCTGGTGAGAGGTCGACCAGAAGCCCAGGAACCATGTTCACTTCTAGGGTGTTCTAATTCTGGCCCCACAGTATTTCTCTGAAAGATTTCATGTAGGATTATCGTGAGGGGTAGTCTTCTTCTCAGTGAAGATTTTTAAACAAGTAGTTTGGGTCCTATTAATTAAACGTAGCCGTCCTTCGAATTGTCTCAACGAAATGATCAGATTTACCTATGAATATAAAAAATTCATTAAATTGGACAGCAATGCACTGGAAGTAGTGTAAAATATATATTTTATTTATGTGTACAATTGTACATATACCTAATTTGGAAAAGATTAAACGAAAGATAATATTGAAAATAATTTCACTAATACAAGTTAGTGGACATGGGAGGGAGTACAAATTCAGGAGAGAAAAGATATGGAGAAAAATAAATGAGAGAAAACCAAGGAATAGTGTTTGGAATAATAGTAGAAGAAAAGGTAGGAGTAGAAACAGGAGGAGGAATAGCAGTAGAATAGAATTTTAGGAGGTAGAAGAAAGAGGAAAAGAAATAGTTTGATTAAGGGTGGAGGAAAGGGAACTGGAGGAAGAATAGGAGGAGAGAAAGATATAGGGAGGAGGAGTAAAAGGGAGACAAGAAGAGATAGTAGGAAGAGCGAGAGACAAAGAGGGTAGGGGGGAGGGGGGGGATAAAGAAAGAGAGGAGAGAGATAAAGAGAGAGGTGATTATCTCTCGGAATTGTCAACTCTTAGAAAATTGCATTCTACCCATACGCCTAGTAACTGAGGCGGCACAGCTCACGGAAAATGACATAAATGAGACATAGAGTTTCATTTCAAGAAAGTTGAAAATTCGGTCAAAGAAGCTTAATTTTATCTTAATAGGTATCAGGAAATCTGATGTAGGTATTCCTAATATTTAAATTCGAAATACTTGTGTGAAACAATGCACGTCATAGTGTAAATTTTCATTGAATATTGGACATATGGACAAATGGACATCGAAAAGTATTTCTCGTTTTGCTTTTAGAAATTTTGAAAATTTATTACTCACAGTATCTAAGTCTCAGCATTTTAAGTTTGGCTCACGAAATTTACCCTGGCTGGGGGACGTTAAGCAGGGAGAAGACCAGTGTCTTGCTAGAGGACTATAAACAGAGAACAGACTAGCCAACCCTTACAAGCCAGGCTAGCTTGCAGTTTCCTAAGGGTTTATTGACTTACAAAGAAAAGTCCAAGTCTTCACGATGGTTGATCGCACATAGAAATATGTGGTTCAGGACGAGCCAACTTTGAAATAAAGTTGGCTGGAGACCATCACTCACCCCTCCAGCTGTAGCCAAGCTGGCTACAACAACAACAACAACAACAAATTTACCCTGCTTGTGGACACGTGAATATCTTGATTCCATAATGGATACATACCTACGTTATGCTGTCCGAAGAGAACTTGAAAAAAATCTCAAAATTTATAGTAAAATGTCAAATAAGTATGAATTCGTAGGTCAAAATATGACAGGTTTCAAGAGCCACCAAAACATTTTACAATTTACTTTTTATTTCTTGTTCCTAGACATTTTTTCTCTCCATTTCCACGTACCTGGATAACAGATATAAATTGACGCTGTACGAGATGAACTTAATATTTTTTATATCTATATGTACAATATGTACATGTCATATTGTATATTTCTATAAAGTGAATAGGTCTGTTCGGTTCTAATAACTACTGTACGTCCGTGGCGGATTCACTCGTGTTTCAGCTTCTGGAAGAGTACAATACCTTGGACTGAGCCCGTGTAACAATTGGAATTATGCTTAAGAAATTCTCAAGATCCAACATTGAGGTCTTTTCTGAAATAATTAAGGCTGGTTGGAGTGTAAAAGCACTTCGTGTAAAATCGTTGAAGCAAGTTTAACAATACTAATACTTATACATAATAGGTATGTATTTTAAAATACCTACCTACTATATTTTCAACATCTTTGTTGTTGATTTTGAGAAATTATTAATTTAAATCGACAAAAAATAGGTTTAAAGCTACTTTATGGTACTGTCGTATAATTTCGGTATTATTCGTTCTTTTTACTTCGTCCAAGCTATTATGAATGTTTTGTGTTTCTTGGTTTTGTTTAGAGTTCAATTATTTGAAATTTAATGGAGTTGGAAAGCTGAATTGAGTAAGAAGTAGCCGAAGAAACTGTCTCAGCCTTTTTCTTTAGAAAATCTCTTCTACATAATCTTTAATTTACAGTTGAGCCAGGAAAAGTGAAGCTATCCCAAGGCTATTCAATTCTGATCCCCTTGCTTTCTATCTTCCATTTCCACTCGACTGAGATATTTAAAGCAAACCCCGGAGAAACTTGCACAAAAAGAGAGAATAAAAGTCAAATTACATTTGTTTTACAATTTTTCTTTTCTTGCAGATAAGGAAATATAGAACCTTTCTCAAGTAAAGAGAAAGAAAGGGAGCATAATACTTTCTAAGGACGATAAGATCTACATAGATTTACCTAATGTATACCTAACCTACCTGTCTACCTACGTAGACAATACACCTCTGTTAGATTTTGATACGATCTAGGAGTACCTATCTCAAACTTAAGGAAATTTAACCGCATGTGAACTCAAATTTGAAATTATTTTTAATAAAGAAGTATTTTTATAATATTTTACGAATTCCAAGTATTTCGGTAAGAAAATGGCAATAATAAAATAGAGTTGGGTGTCGATATGAATATTTATCTAAGCTAAAATGTATTCAACAAGAAACATGGTTATTTTTCTTTTCTTTTTGGCATTAGTGTTATTCCTAATTGGATTTTTTTTAAACAGCCATAATAAACAACAGAAATGATACAATACATGTACATTGTACAATATCCTTTATAAACATATTAAAATTTAAAAGTAAATAAATGAAAACTATAAATAAAAGAAAAACGCCGATGATAAAACACAACAGAAGACACAACAGTAAACTAGAACATTTATATGTTTGAAGAGGTAATGAAAGGAAATATTGGAAAGAAATGAAAAAGACCACCACGAAACTTTAATAGTAATCTCATCGAAACTTTGAAAATGAGTTCATATGCAGAATTAAAAAGAAATGCACATAATGGAGAACATTGGAATACTATCACAAACCCGTTATTAAATCAGTTATGACGACACGTAATGAGAATGAAAAAAGAAAGATGAAAATACAAGAAGTGACGAAAATGATATTATAGAAGCAGACTTATTTTCACACAAAAATGAAAAAAAGAAAATGGTGTGAAAGAGAAAAAGCCCTGGAAAACAAACTGTATATAAATCCTAATAAGAGCGGTAATGAAGAAAGAAAATTAGTGCTTGACTCTGCGAGAAAGAAAGAACAGAGGAAGAAGAAACGCAATAAAGGTAAATAGAAAAGTCATGGAATAACAAGAATTAATGAAAAGGCAATGTTGATGAGGAAATAACGATGGGCTGGAATGAGGAAAAATGAGAGTGGAATGAAAGTGGTGGGAGGGGGAGGGTAGGAGAAAGTAGGTAGGAGAGCATCCAGCATTGACGGGTGGGAGAAATTTAGAAAGCTCATTTAGGAACAACTTACTGTTAAACAAAGGTTGAGATTTCGTTTTTGGAAAAGAGTTTTAAAATAACTTCACCAGAAAGCAGAACTCATCATTTTTTATTAAACCAGGACAAATAGAATATTTTTTAAAAATTGTAAAGGCATAAACAACTTCAATAACATACATAGGGAACAAAAATCTAACCACACAAAAATATGTGGGTTTGTGATATTTGAACTGCACATTGCATAACCTAGAGTTGAACGGAAATCATATAATTAATCAAACACCTCGGCCGAGGTATGAAGAACGCCTGTACAAAGAAAGAGACATCGTGGTAGAGTGTAAGGTAACGGAAACCGAATTTATTAATTCAAATACTCGTATACCTACAGACCTACATAGGTAATTACTTAGACGTAGATTACTGACATAAAAATATATTTTCTTTTGATCTATACCTAAAGAAAAACCATGTTAATTTTACGTATAACTAATTAGTTTTAATATTTTTACTAGCAAATTTTTATCACTTAACTGGTAGGTTTACTTGTCAAAATAATTACAAATCATGAATAACAAATTAACAATATTGAATAAAAGAAAAATAAAGATTTTCGAGCCTAGAACCAAACTGTTCATTACACACTATGTATTTATGTATGCTTGGTTTAAACATAATATATGTACAGTAGTATATTGAACAGTCTAGCAGAATTTCCTTCTAATCATATCATCCCTCTTGGCCTGTGTCTGCCACTTGACTGGCAAATTTCTGCATCAGGGAACAAAAGACCCAGGACTTGACAAAATAATTAGGCCCGACTTTGAGAGCTTATCGCATGTAATGCTTGATTAGAAGTGGCTGGCGCAGGGGTTCATAACTTTTGAGCAGACAGACATACTGCCAGTAAAATTATGAAAAGATCACCTTTATACCCGCCTGATTATATCTGCCCGTACTTGATACTCAAACCATCAGCCGCTGGGTTTCAAGTCCTCCATCTTATTCTTGAGCTACCGAGGCCACTGGCCATGACTCCTGAACCATTGGGCTCTTATACCATTGCTATATTGCTAATGAAGTTATATACTCATACTACATAATACTTATGTAGGTACACTGTCAGTACCAGTCTTGTCTGTAAACTATCTTCAGCAAGTTTGGTAGAGACTGAGGTGAAAATAGCAGACATGGTTCTGAGGGCCCTGTGAATTATTCGCCTCCTTGTAGAGACAGTGTTTTTTTTTTTACATATACCGATGTCTACACTGGAGATGAGGCTGCAAGTATTACCACCTACAGACATAATCCTAAGCAATAACCGACAATTATACGGTATAAAAAAAAAAAAAAAAACAATTTTAACATAATTTTTTTAGTGTATTAGCGAGAATCATCAGCATGGATCTCTAGCTCATTGTACATGTGTGTTGGAAATTATCAGGGTTTTTTCTTATTGTAATTTTATATGACTCCTTCCCGTATCTGAAACTAATCAAGCCCAATAACATATTTGCTAATTATCAGATTAATCCTGGACTTAACAAACAATTTTCTACACGATGAAATGGCTCATAGCCCATCATTTATTATTCACGAATTAATCAAACTGTTAGTAATTACATTACATTCTATACAATCCATTGAATCCATTGTTATTGTTATAATATAATACCGTTATATAAGCACTGTAGTTTCTGGGAGGCGTTCTCCCGCGGAACGCCTGTTTCGCTTGATTTATGTATGTCACAATGAGAAGTTGAGCATCCCTGACTGAGAACATCTTACACTACTCAATACTCCTCGTACATCATGCCTACCAGTTCCTCACCCCTTTACGTAAAACTATTTGGGGGTGATAATACCGTGTGGACGAACTCACATGTGTGTCAGTGCATTCCTAGGGGCTAAAGGGCATGATTCCAAAACGGACAAGAGAGCTTAATGCAGACTCACAAAAAAAATATTTGATTGAATAGATATACGCGCAGTGTATCTATACGTACTTAATGTACAGACATAGGTACCAGGTGCACGGATACAATAAATAATGGTAAAAGATATATAAAATAATAAAGTTGTTGTTGTAGCCAGCTTGGCTACAGCTGGAGGGGTGAGTGATGGTCTCCAACCAACGTTTATTTCAAAGTTGGCTCGTCCTGAACCACATATTTCTATGTGCGATCAACCATCATGAGGACTTGGACTTTTCTGTACAAGCCATTAAACCCTTAGGAAACTGCAAGCTAGCCTGGCTTGAGAGGGTTGGCTAGTCTGTTCTCTGTTTATAGTCCTCTAGCGAGACACTGGTCTCGCTAGAGGACTATAAACCCTGAAAGCCCTCTCTCCAAATCTCCTGCGCTCCAAACAGCATTGTTTTTCTTTGTTCCCGAATTTGATATGTGATCGACATTTTATTTACCATTGTGGCAAACATGATCACTCCCTGTGTCCTTGTTACATTCCTTATCTTATAGAAAGCAAAGTTATGTAATCTGCGTTGATAATAATCAGTTGTCAGTGCCAAAATACGTTTCAGAATCCCCAGAGCTTAATTATTTGTCACTGTGACTGTCTGTCTGTCTGTCGGTCACTACCTATGTAAACGAAATAATTTCCAGAACGTTACAGACTGTAAACTTATTAATACAATGTAAATTCACTAGCAAGATATACAGGAGACAGAAGAGCCATATATTTCATCACCCAAAAAAGTTCCCTTGTCATTAAGCGAGGCTGTATACGTACTATTAACGAGGCTATTAACTTGGGACCATTCCATGGTGCACAAGTGATGAAGTATTTCATATTCATCTGTGAATTAAAAAAAAAGAATAATAAATATAGAAAAAAAGTTAGAGACTTGAAATCATAGGTCATACATATACATATTCTACCTACCAAAGTTGTGATATAACTATGTAAATAATTATATTATTATTATAACAGAAAATCAATGATTTATTAGTAATAATTGAGCTAGATGGACTGAAGAGTTCTATAAGCTCATTTTGATTCTGAAATAATTATCCAAGCGGAAACAATGTTGACTTAACCGTTTCTTCTTTTCCAATAAAACACGGAGAAGAAAAGTTTCCATTTGGAGGTAAAGTTTATTAAAAAACAGAACAAAATCCCTACCTCCATTTCTAGAGATACACTTACATTTCGTTAAGATTACGTCCTTATAAATATCTAGATATCATTCATTCTCTTTCTCAATTTCTCTCTATCAATTTCTCTCTTTCCCAATTTCTCTTTATCAATTTCTCTCTTTCCCAATTTCTCTCTTTATCAATTTCTCTCTATCTCAATTTGTCTCTCTATCAATTTCTCTTTATCAATTTCTCTCTATCAATTTTTTTTTTTTTTACACGTTATTAATAGTACTTAATTTATACAACACAAATAATTACAAATTAAAATACAATATAATAGAAGAAAAAAATAGAGAAAAAATAAATAAATATACAATTTCTCTCTTTCTCAATTTCTCTCTATCAATTTCTTTCTTTCTCAATTTCTTTATTCTCAATCCCGGTGCATAAAGTTTTCCTCATTAATTTGAGTTTGTGACCACATAGTATTAAGACTCTGAGGGTTAGGTGGTAGAAAATGCTTTGAGCATTAACCTCGCCCAATGGTTACCTTTCAACTAAAGAGTGTTATTATTATTATCCATATCCTTCTCTCATTTCAGCAAAATTACTTCTGCAGAAGATTGACCATGATATTTTTTTCCTGGAAAGATTTAACTACATTAGGGCATTCATATTTACATACGAGTAAGTGATAAGATGGGTGGGTCAGTAAATCTTATATTCCTCTTGGAAAATTTTACTATCCTAACCATAACTTATGGACTTTTTATCAGAAAGAACAATAAATTACAATATTCATATTTAGCAAGCAAACAAGCATATTTATATATATAAAAAAATTCTAATGACCGAATAGGTACTTGATACTCTTTTAAGATCAGTGGTGAGTACCCTTGACGAAGTAGTTGCTTAGATGCTATCGCTCTGGCAAATTTTGAATAAATGGTGAAAAATATTGGTAGGTATAATATTAGTTGGTTAACTTTGATTTCGCGAGTTTGAGATTTTGATAATTTGCTATTGCTTTCACAATTACAAAAAAAAAAAGAAAATTATCTTTCAATTCCCTTCACATTCTCATATTCGGGATTATCATTGTTTCCTCAACCAGCCGAAGACACGGACCCTCTTCCTCTTCTTCCCTTTCAAAGAATGGCTTTTATTTCTCACTGCACAAGATTAAAGGAAAAGCTCTCTACCAGTTTTACATCTAGAGAAAAAGGTTAGAGCAGCAGAAGAAAAGGTGTTCTGATATAGAATAAATTAGATTAGTTCAATTTCAATTCAAAGAAAAATAACTGCGTAAAAAAATATTGCTTTCCTCGGACTGTTCTCGCTGTCTTTGTTAGGGTTCGATTCATATCTACATCGATGAATTTTTCATTCTGTTTTCGAGATGTTCTTTCCCGGTAGGTACCTTAGTCAATTTCAATACTTAATATGATTTATTTGAGAGTTAGTTTGTTCTAAAAATGTAAATATCTACTAAATATTATTGGATTCTTATATTACCTACCCCAAAAAAATATTAAAGTAATGTACTTTCATCCAGTATTATTGACAATAAATTGTTCCCGAAGTGATAATAAAACCTCGCCTTATATTTTAGAAAATAAAAAATAAAACACATGTGGACAAACCTCAAGTGTCAAAAAAATTAACCACAGGAAGATAATCTACACTACAAAATTTAGAAACGTTTTCATTACCATTCAGATTCAAACCCTCTTGCTGCTAACTATTCCCAGCCCTACTCAGGCTGGGTGAGGATAATTTGAGTAGATGGTTTGTGATTAGGCGATATCAATGTGTGTAGGCGGTTTGTAAGTTTCCAGCGAATGGAGGGTAAAACCCGCGTCGTGATGTATGAGCATGTATTTAAAAGCGACGTTAAATCCAAAAAGAAACTTAGTTTACATGCCTATTTATTGCGATTTACACTCTTAGATACTTCTGTGAACTCGCATTTATAAATCCACGAAAAAGACAAATCTTCGTTTTAACTTGTAATGTGAACCTCACCTAACCCTTCTAACCCCATGTTCTCACACTTAACACTGCTCTGACATTTGACACATGGCTTTAGATTTTTCTCCCTCACTCTCTTTCCTTCCCTTCTTATCTCCTCCTCCCCCTAGAGTATTATGTAACACAGAATACATCTAGGCTTAGTTCCTTAAGGAAGGAAAAAAAAGGATAATAGAAAGAAAGAAAGAGGATTGGAATCAAATATTAGTCTAAGCTTTATTTTACACGGATCAGACATGCAAAGCCGAAAATAATTCAAGTTTTTGTTTGGATTTAGTTTTCTTGTTGGGTATTGCTAGCTAAAAGTTTAGTTTTCGATACCGGTAACAGTAGATAGGTAGTGAATTCTATACAATGAATTATAAAGATTGATAAATTTAAGAGTAATACCTACCGACTTACCCAAGTTTAGGTCCAAGATTTATTTATTTTTAAATAATAAAATATTTGTTCATTTTTGTTAAAAACTTCCATTTTATGGTAGAGAGATGTTCCATCATGAACTTAAATAATTATGTTATTGTGCAGTATAATAATTTCAATATTGTCTAACACCTTCTTAAATATAATTATGTTAAGGATTTAATCGATCTAATAACGTATAGGCCTTTCTGGAGGAGTTTTCCAATATCTTAACTCTTTGGACGAGATTTAACTCTTCATTTGATGCTTTAATTTGAGTGAAATATTATTTTAAAATACACATTTCAATAGAAAGAGTTCTAAAATTTGCCCTATAACTGGGTCCTTTTAGACCATTTTAAAGATTTTTTTATGCACTTATACATAAGTATGTAGAAATGGTTAAGGGTCTTGGAATTTTTAAAACTATACTTTTGCAGAGCGCATTGCATACACACTTATTTATCAGGAAGTTTACAGATAACAAAGATGTTTGAATTTATCCTTGAAATCAGCAGATATCGTTAAGATGAAGTGGAGCAACTTCGTGTTTGGTTAGAGTTCAGCAGATTCATAATCAGTTACATTTTTGGTGTTTGTGTCGCCGGCGATACTTTGGGTTCAAAAGATCATAGGTACGGTACAACCAATAATGAAATTTTATTTCTTATTTTTACAAGGGTTCAGTGATAACTGATAACCGTTTAAAAGGCTACAATTGAAACGAAACTCAAAATCGAAACTCATTTTCGGTTTTCCTTTGACAATCTTATGAAAAATTATAAATATATTGTAAAAGTTTAGTCACTAAAGTTATTCTGATAGAGTTATTCCAACTATTATATCCAAGTTATTATCCAAGTAAAATTCAGGAGGATTCATACAACTGTTATAGTCCCTCTACAATCTACACTGAATTTAGGTATAATGGGTTCTAAGAATTGGCTGTGAACTTGAAACAATGGATAGAAGGGAAAATGGTTTTTTCAAATTGTTCTCAAAGACTTGTCTAAATGTTCAGGGCCGTTTTACCAATAGTCCCAAACTTGTTATCCTCAAGGATTGTCTAATGTCTATAGTCTGTTGTTAATATCATGAGGGGTTTCTCCGGAAAATCGCAAAAGCGCCCTTGCTTGTTGCTTGAGAGCAAAATTTGGGGTTTGTTGAACAAAAGAACACAAAATTATCATGTTTTAAAAATATAATATATATTTCGAAGTTGGGGGTGCTGGTGAAATGGACCCATGTAGTTCGTAGTTCCAGACTTGCAGAAATGATATAATTACCTATCGAATACATTTTTATTCGAGTAATTTGATATTTTATCTCCCTATCCATAGGTTTTTAGTGTAACTAAAATCATCTGCCTTTTTAATCTTTTTCTTGACTATTGAAGCACACGCAGTACCTGGACTTATTACACACAAATTGAACAGTATTAATTTCGTTAGTATTTTTGCTATCTAGTTATTCTCTTGATGAAAGAATATTGCGGCATAAAACACCTGAGCCCGGCCTTACCCTCTAGCATTAATTTCCTTATAGCTGTGGGGACTTAGGTAGGAAAGTGAGGAAAAGGCAATTGGAAAATTCTCATTATAAAGTGAAGATAGAGCCGGGCCCTACTGCTGGTAGATACAGACAGATTTGAGGCTCAAATGAAGGGGAGATAAGTACGTATTAGCAGTAAAAAACTTCAAGTATAGTGTAAAACTACACAGTAATAAAACCAGTATAAACCATGTTGTCTATGTCTAAGCCTATCGGAAAAAGAAAAAAGCAATACAAAATAGAATCTTGGGAAGAAAATAAATATTAGGTACCTTTTTTCCGCGAACGACCTTTCCAAGACCGGGTAAATTCAATGTTGGTAAGTCAAATAGCGAATCAAGCGAATGGACCGATTAAATAGATTAGATCTTTTATTAACCTTTTTAACAATAATTTGGTGACGAGTTTTATTCAATAAAGATGTTTAAGGATTTATTTTCATGCGTGGAAAAGGTTTATTACTGTGTCTTAAATATTGTCTTTTTTGTTTTCCTCTCTATCTCTCTTTAATATCTAAGTAAAAAATATTCTGTAAACCCTTAGTTGCATTTAACACTATCATATTATTATTTTGTGTTCGTGACATCCATGATGTCACAATTACCTACTCAAACTTTACTAAATATTTTCTGAAATTGGGAACACCGACCTCCAGGTTACAAGTCCGCCGCTTCATCGACCATGCTACTGAGGTTGGAACAAGTTGCATTTTTATCCTTCTTGAAAATTGAACAAGCGTATAAGTGTCGCTATTTTTTAACATTAACAGAAGAGGTTCCAGGTTTCACAACTTTATCTTCTTCTATGGCACTCCATTTTTAGTTCAGAAAAATCCAGTCGAAAATTGCTATGTAATCCAGCATATAAACCTTGGCAAAATATTTTAGTATGCTCAATGTGCACAGTATATGTATTTATTATTAATGTCAAAACTAATAAATTTAATACAAGTTGGAATAAAAACGGGTTTGTTCTTATTTTAAATTTTAATAGCTTTCAATTTAAGTACTAACGCAAAATTATGGGTGGTGTTAGTGTACTATAATGAGCAAAATATAGCGCTGTCAAAATTGGTTAAGTACATTGTTGGTCTTTAACATCATTTGCAAATGGACACCAGCAATTTACATTAATGACCTAACAAGCAACTTGAGAGAGACATTGAATTTAATTCTGTTTAAATTGAAATCTACAATCGATAAATTAAGAGAAATATTCAGTTTCCTAATCAAAACACCATCAATTTTCCTTCACACCTTCTCCAAGCAGATCAACCTAAGTGTTAGAAACAGCTGGCGGGTTGTCGCTTGCCATCAGGTTGAACAGATCAATAAAAAATACAAATAAATAACAAGAAAATGGGGCCATAAATAAACTAGACACAATACAGAGATCTCTTAATTAAAATTTCGAGACAAAATCGAGAAAAACATGGTCTGTTTTGAAAACACTGTCCATGGGTGTATTTTTGTCAATAAAAAATATATCAAGAACAAAAATGAGATGCATAAAAAACATCTTTATCGTATTTTGATGTGTTTAAAATATGTAGAGCAAGATAATAAGGAGCGAGATGTGACTGAGAGCCTCATGCTGGGGCCATGTCTATCGGAGAACCATTCGGAACACAGTGGTTTCTAAACGCGATATAATAGATAGATGCCCCTTGGTTTGGCAGATTATGGCGAGAGATTATGCGAAAGACTTACTGAAAATTTATGAGATGTGATTTTTTTTAAATTTACTTACTATGTATAATATATAATATGTAACTGCTAATTCAATGTGTTATACTCGGATTAAATACCCAAAAAAAGAAAGGTGGAATCAGCAAGGAAATATTTTGTTAGCAGTATCTTTTTCTTTGTACAGAGTGTTCTCTCCACCTCGGCCGAGGAGTTTGATTTTGCGCCACTTTTCAGGAATGGAAGCCAACTTATTACACTAAAAAAAGTAAAGATAGAACCTAACAATTACAATTCTAACAAAAGGTAATTTCAAGGAAAGCCAGTTTCCTATTTGTTTGACGTTTTTCATGTAAAAACTGTCCGAAACGTCTAACTAGAGAATTTAGAGATAGAAGATTGCTAAACTCTTTAGTCTATTTACCTACTGGTCTGGTCTACAAGACTTAGCTGGAGCAGTGATAGTTTAATTAAAATTTTGTTCTGGGAATAGAAAGAACAAGTGGTTTAGGAACGTCTTTCGTTCGGTCTGCGTCAGTGTGGGGTGGTCCACT
Source organism: Bactericera cockerelli (assembly GCA_024516035.1). Classification (NCBI taxonomy): domain Eukaryota; kingdom Metazoa; phylum Arthropoda; class Insecta; order Hemiptera; family Triozidae; genus Bactericera; species Bactericera cockerelli. Next base: position 17,319,818 of record CM044960.1, read on the forward strand.
ATCTCTGTCAATATTTATCGCTCACAAATTGGTTTATTCTCTCTTCGAACCTAGATCCAAAGGGGCCCTAATCAAAACCTCCGATCTGGTTTCAAAGATATAACCTGATTTGAAGGTGTGACTCTAAGCATTCTGATTAGAGTGCTTGTGTGATTATGAATATGAGTCGTATTATGATAGAGTTGATGCCTATCTTAAGGAATATCTGTTGCATTGGGCCACCATGGCTGATGCTTCCTGTGGTATTTTTTCCAACTCTTTTATGGATCTACTCGGATTGATTGACTGGTCTGGGTAAAACCCTAACCGGTCCTGGTCTTAGGGTCGAGTGTGTAGAGCATTCTCCATAGGAAAAAGCTTACTTAGAATAATTATTGTATACTTTTCAAGTATCACATAATATTTAGACCTGATTGAAGATTCAGGCGAAAACTGCCGACTCCTTTTGCTAGAATGACATCAGTAAAGATAACCAGAAAAACTCGACTTGTATTAGCACCTATATCATTGCTTGCATTTTAATTGTTGAATTTACTTACCGATATTATAATATTAGAAATCAGTACTTATATTGACACGAAATGTAAGGAAATTTCATAAATTATAAAAATAATGAAACAAATAGTAATTTTTATTTGAGAATATTGAGATAGATCTGAGAGAACCCTCTTTATGGTCAGCGTTCTTGAACACCCAGTAGTGGGGGATAATCTTAATCTAGATCTCAAGGGGCAGATGGCATTTTAATCCATTAACAGGCACTGGAAGCTAGTGGCAGATTATAATGGCGGCCATGTGGTGTATCGAGCCATGTTGATAAGTGGTTTGAGCTTACGCGTTAATGTGGCACGCACAATTTATTGTCCTCATTATTTTTCAAGAATGTTTTTTATTCAATAAGTCTTGAAAAAATAACCAGGCATTATTTATATTTTTCTGAAACACTCACTGAACTCTCATGCCACCTTACAAGTAAAGAGAAGGTATTGATTTGTTAGGTCTTTGACTCTTTATCATTAAGGAACAAACATTTCATTTGAAAATACTTATTTTAATGAATAGATTTGATCTGGTAAGTATATTAGAACTGCATAATTATCTATTTGCACCTAGAAATCAGTATAAAAATAACGGACAACCGATAGAATTTGATCCTTTCCTTCTCAATCAATACTCAGAATTTCAGAAAACCGAAAAATGTATGGTTGTGTCCATAGCCGTCATACCTCATGTTGTTCTTAAATTCAGTCCCTCGCTAAGTACGGGGACCCGGTCAGTTTTATTACTAACAGTGAACATTAATGAGATCTAGAGTGAACCATAATTGTATGGAGCAAAATCCGGACAAGCTCCTATGAGCCCGACTTTCCAGGGGCGCTCTGGCTGGCACGCCTGTTCCCTAATGGTGACACGTGTCTGTCACGTGACCTCTAATCCTCCCCTGGGTGACTTGACACTAAATAATAATAGAGGATCATCTTTTGTCAACAGTGAAAAGTTGCGTACTCGAGAAAAAAAATTGCTACATTCAGCAATCTCACAAGGGAGTCTTGTGAGATTGTTGTTGTTGTTGTTGTTGTTGTAGTCTTGTGAGATTCTCACCCATTTGTATGGTATTTTTGATTTTATTTTAAAAGCATCTGAAATTTTATTTTATTAAAAAACTTAGTAGCTACCTAATTTGATACAACAGGAAATAATTATTTCCTCCCAAAAACTGGGGTTGAAGTATATCCCTGTAAAGTACGTTCTGGTCTCCTTTACTGTATTGTCCCCGGCGCCTACTAGGGAGTCCAGATGTAGCCCATGTAACTGGTCAGCACCCGCTGGACAACCTATATTTCTTGGCTTCCCATTGGTCGCTGTCCTGTCTTTTAAATACTGGGACATTTTTGCCTGACGGCCTTCATGTTTCGTGTTTTCAACTTGTATAGTTGATGTAGGTGAGTATTTTGTACGTCCAATTGTCCATGAAGTGGAGGTGTAAGGAGCTAGGGGATTTTACTCATTGGAGTCCGAGATATTAGGGAGCTATTTTATTATTTCTTATAGTAGTAAATAGAAAATAATAGTATAATTTTATTGGAAGAAAAGGAAAACTGAAATTCAATTTATGATTTTGATAATCGGACTTTTTTTAGTGGATGTGATCATTGAACCAAAATTAACTTACCTATTTTAGCGGACTGAAAAGACAGCAAAATGACCTAGATAGTTAACAATTCTTTTACTATTAGAACTTAACATTTCTCATAGTTCGCCTAGATTAGATTCCCTATTAGCCCCTATTCGTGCGCCATGCACGACTGGATTCTAAACGAGATCGGTTTAATCTTATGTCCGACAACGGTACATACGCATCTGTGTATGGTTTAATTTATTACAGTAAATTTGGCTTTCCAGTTATCAGGACAAAGTTTGTCCTGAGCATTTGTATGCAAACCAAGTCAGTGATCCATGAAAAGAAACGAATACCTACCACAAGTTGATGAAGTATCCTATCATTACGGTGAACTACTACGAGTATAATATATAAATTATAATAAGATGTAAGTTCATTGTGCATTATTTCAATACTATTATTAGTAATGTCCTTTCTGGAGTTCATTCTTCCCAAAAACCTATTTTCTTTTAGTATCAAAAAATGTCTCATATCTTTCAATTTTCCTACCAACTAGGATTATACATAGGTAGGTATAGTAAAATTGTAAAAGTATCCATTTGAAGTAACTGTCAATATTGAAAAGAAAAGTTCTAGAGAAAGTAGATGTATCTCATGTTACAGTTTGTTGGTTGAATGGTAGAATTTGCAGGTTATGTAAAATGATGGTCATTGGTCAAAATACGAGTAAAAGAGTATTACAAACATGTATGTTTAGGTAATACTATTGTAAAATTCTTAATCATTCTTCAATATAATTCGAACATCAATCACATGGGTAAGGTGGAGAGAGAGAGTTGTTTTTACATACATGGCACATGGAGAATCAGTCCTAATCAAAATTAACGTTCTATTACACTGATTGCCCTGTTAAAAAACATCCCTCTTTCAATTTATTTATTGACGTTGATCTTCTTTCTATCACGTAAAGTTAATAGCTTCGCCAAATTGATTTTGATGAAACTTGATTTTGAAAGGGTTTCTTAAAAATCAATTAAAACCGGATGTGTTCTGTGTACGTCCAAATTTGAAAATAGTTTCCGATTTGTTCCCCGCTTCACCCACGTAGGGGGTGAGGGGGCTACTCACCCCTGGAACACCCCACGGGGGGTGTCATGACCAGGTGTGGCAACATTATCCCGCTAATTAAAACAAATTACCCTCGGACGTTTTGATGGTAGGGTTGAGTGAAGGGGGGAGGTAGACGTATTAATTGATTTATTGAGCAGTTTCGGCCAGGTGGAATCAGGATTAGCTTTAGGGAGTGTGAATGTGTTACGAATAGGTTTAAATATTTTGAATATCACTTTTTTGTAGCTGGATGCAGTAGAACAGTGTTTTGAAAAAAGGTGGAGGGTCTGTTGAAAATGCACATGCAGTTTAATTACTAAACAAAAGTGAACATAGAATTTATTATTTACTTTTGTTTGGAAATTAAATTAAGGATAGTGAAAATGATTAACTGATTAACTGGATCTTGACTGTCTAACTTTGTATTTGTATGAGGGACTCTCGAGTCCTATACCCCGGCATTTTAAATACATTATTTGTAAATTATAAAATTGTTTGCGTACCTAACGTAATACTCGTACTATTAATATTCATACAACTTTAATATCAATACTCGTATATTATTATTACTTTTAGACTTTTATCTATAAGATCCATAAAAATGACATCGAGCATCCTTTTCTAAAAAATCATCTCCAGTTTCTAGTTAATTAAAAATAAGATTATGTATGATTGTATACACAATAGGAATGTACGAGCATATATGATTCTTGTATATTCCTAATTTTTTAGTAACACTACACAATGCTCAATTTCCGTCCGACCTCAGTAGCTTGATCGATAAGGCGGCGGACTTGTAACCTGGAGGTCGGTGGTTCACGTCCGAGTTGCAGCGTAGATTTAGTAAAGCGAGTTACAGTAGTTGTGATATCACGAAAGTGACTCACATAAATATGATAACTTTCATGCTTAATTTCTCATCAGAATGTCTCACTAAGTATTAAGCATACTGACAACAACACTTTCACAATTTCCTAAGTCCCTAATAACATACTCAGTTCCTGAATTCCTTGACAGTTCCGTTACACAATGGCCATGTATTGTTTGAATGAGCCTGTAATGGGAGAGACTAGTTAGCTATCTGGGGATCGATCTGGGTGGCGCTCTAGGCTCACTTAGTCCCCGCTCCAGACACTTCAGATTGATGATCTACAGATTCGGTGAATTAATTTAGCTTAACCCTTGGCAAGAGAGTGAAATAATATAGAAAGAACCTCCTAATGCACTCATCCCAAAAGTGGAGCTCATATTTATGTTTAATTCATCAGCTCCCAAGAAACATTGATAGTTGAGAATAGTGGAGCATGAAATTAACAAGGATTAGTTTTGGATTTGAATTCATCCTTGGTCAACATGGAAAAATATGTTCTGTAGATATTCTGGCTTTTCTGAGGATTAGTGAAAATGATAAAACTAATGTCTAAATATTGATTATCATAGTAGATGACAATTTTCGTAGTAATTGTTAGTGGTTTTGCTTGTATTATCACAAATACACAAACTCGCTTTACTAAATTTACGCTGAAACCGGGACTTCAACTACCGATCTCCAAGTTACAAATCCGCCGCCTTATCGATCAAGCTACTGAGGTCGGTTATTTTTTTTTTTATTTTTTTGGTTTTGCTATATAGTATTACGAATTCGCTGTATCAATAAATGTCTCTATTCGTGGTTCATATATTTATTTATAATTTAAATTAAGGTTTTTTCATTACATTTTATGTTAAATCGTGAGTTGTTTGAAAGTTTATTCCAGGTGAATGTAGAGGGCATCTTGTCATAATACTGAAATTTATTCACCTACAATAGTCTCTCTCATTGGGTTAATCTTGAGATGTTTAATTAGTGGATGTTTAACATGGGAAGACTAGGCATCTCATGTCAGTGAAGATTGTTACTAATTATTTTTCTGTCTTCCTTTTAATTGTTTCTTGTAGTTTTTTGATTTATTCAATTGAATCATTTCCTATGAAGACGGGAGATTCCTTCTTCTTGATTTATTTTAAAACAGAAGTTTGTCTATCAAAAGCTTTCAGTTTTATGTACTATACAGTTATAAACTCTCATCAATGTTTTAACTTCTTTTGGGTATAGAAAATGAGACGTAGCCGGTTTACAACCCAACCACGTGCGTATATGTATGTAATAGGAGAACATAAAGTACTAGTATCAGAGCTTAGATATTAGGCCCTCCTCATAAATTGTAGCAATTGAAAATAGTAAGATGGGATACAAAACAAAGTCCACAGTTTGCTTCCTCTTGATATTTTACTGAATTTTCACCATGCCACTTGTACGTATATTGTATACTTAAGTAAGACTGTATCTTCGAAACTTCTGGTATGTATAAGGTCCACACCACTATCTACTAGATAGATCTGCATTACCACCGCTATCTAAGTTCCAGTTGAACGACAAAGCTATGACGTCACGAAACGTCAACACCGCGCCTCGCCGTCTCATGATTGATTAGGAAGTTACCTCGTGAGGAACAGAGAAGTGTCGTCTGCTGTCAATCCTGCCCTCCCTCTCCAGTCTAGTTTCCCTTTTCCTATCAATAGTTTCTCTCCCCTGTCAATAGTTCCCTCCTCCTGTCAATAGTCCCAGGACACCAACCCACCCCCCTCCTTCCACATTGTTCTATTTTTGAATTACTTTTTTTCCGCTCTTGGAGTTTGATACACCGCTGTGAGCTGTGAAATTATTGAGGAGCTCCTCATAGTGCATGCAGGATTAGTTACTTACTATGTACATACATAATATATGGGTCATTTTCATTTATCTTGGGCAATTGGATTTTTTCAAGTCATGAACGTTACCTTTTTCCTAAACATTTTTTATGCTCAGAAGACTAAGACAAATACCTTTGAGCAAAAGCTTTCATTTAGAATATTTTTAAGCAGCTACCTCTTCACACAAAATTACAAAAACTTAACGTACCAGGTAACGTTCATGACCACGGGTAACGTTCATGACGGTAACGTTCATGAGTAACACGCCACTAAAACAATCTTTTCTCAATAAAAGAATATTCACTTTACAAAAAAAAATATTTGATTGGAAAGCAAGAATAGTTAATGTAGGTGTACCACAAGGAAATAATATGGCAAATGTAGCATTTCTTCCATTTGTTAATGATTTACCACAGTACTTAAATCAATGTAAAGTATGTATGTTTGCCGATGACTTTGTAACAACTATTATAGCAAAAAACGACAGAGAAATGCAGATCAAAATAAATAATACAATTGAACAAGTTTTGAAATGGTGTAGAAATAATAAACTTATTTTAAATATTTCCAAAACTAACTTTATTTTATATAACAATAGGACACAAATCATGACTGACATGGAAGTAAAAATAAATGACCAATTTGTAGAATGTGTAGAATCTTTTAAATATCTAGGAATACATATAGACTCAAGGTTGACTGGTAATATCCATGTTGACAATGTGTGTAAAAAATTAGCTCAACTTCTTTATATTATATACAGATTAAAACACATCCTTGACAGAAAAGAATTATTGACAATTTATCATGCTTATGGTGTATCTATCATAGCATATGGAATAATGTATTGGGGAAAGTCACCTGACCACTACAGGGTATTTACTCTACAAAAACAAATACTAAGAAATATATTTAATCTTGACTATAATGAATCATGTAGAGAAATATTCAAAGAAAATAATATATTGACATTGTATGGTATATACTACTACGAAATGATAATATTCTTTAAAAACCATGATAATTTCTACAATGACAGCTTAAATAAACATGAATACAATACTAGAACTCAAAGAATCATTTTACCAAAACACAAGACACATCTTTATGAGAAATCACCATATTACTCTGGCCTGAAAGTTTATGACAAAGTGCCAGATAGTATTAAATCACTTCCAATTAAATTATTCAAAATCAAAATTAAAGAATGGTTATCAAATATGGCACTGTACAGATTTGATGAATTCTCATCTTAACTAATGTTTATTATATTTTATGAAGATGATAGTTTTTAATTAATATAGTTTTTAAATCATTGACATAACTATTGTTTTCAAGACATTCTTACAATTTGCGGTTATCAAATATGACACTGTACAGAATGCTAGATAATGTTTATTATATTTTATGAAGTTGACAATTGAATAATTATGTATTAGCTACCTATACCCTATTATAGTTTTATCATTGGCATAATTACTATCTCTAAGACATTCTTATAAATTAAAACAATAGCTGAACTATTTATGAATAATTTATTCATTTACTAATAGTGCCAATGGAATATTATTTATATCTTTACAAAATATAAATGTACAAAATAAGACATCTGTAGATATTGACTGTTAATTTATTATTATTGACATTATATACAAATTTGACAAAATACCTATACATATTGATGATAACTCATTTTGAGAACACGTTGTCAGTTTTGATCAAATCAATATTACCCTACCCCAATACTGTCAATATTATTTTAGCTTTTATTTTACATATTAATATCTTTTGATTTACTTACTTTTATATTTATTATTTTTATTTTATTTTTTAACTTATCTCTAACCTTTTTCTTTATTTCTTTTACTACTATATATCTAATTGTGACGTTGTATTTATACATTTATGTATTTCATGTACAATAAAAAATAAAATTGAATTGAATTGAATTGAAAGAGGACATGCAGAAGAATTAAAGAAATACATTATATATTAAAGAATCATTACAATTTATTTAAAAAACCGCGTAACGTTCTTGTCAAAAAAAATTAGACCCACCATTGTCCCTCACTGTACTGCATCCAACATCTAACTGACAGGAAATTTCAAAACAAAAACAATGTCATCTGTAAGAAGCAAAATGGCGGCAGCTGCTAGCTTCTCATTATAAGGGTTTTTCAAAATGGTTTACATTTTTTTGGGGGTAACATTCATGACGGAGATTTTTTTTTCTTCGTAGGGACACAACTTTACACGTCTGTAGAATGCGGTGAACATTATTATTTTTATGAAAACTAATGGTCACATCCTAAATAAACTGTATTTTTCTCATTTATATTGGATTTTGGTGAAAATAATGGGGAGAAATGCATTTTTTTCTATCAGACACAGTAAAATCTTAGACTAAGGGACACCTAAAATATCATGAACGTTACTTACATAACTGGCAATTTTGAGTCTCCACATTAGTTTAAAAGACAATTTATTATTGTAATTTATAAAAAAAATTGTTTTCTATGTGATCAAATAGATTTTAGTCATATATCCCTATTATTTTCACATTTATTAAAGGAGAAAGGTTGCGGACTTGATATGCCCAAGATAAATGAAAATGACCCATATGTATATTGTAGATATATGATTGTATTTTATATAAATTGATGGAATATCGATGAGAAGAAAATGTAAGTATAGATAGTTTCTATGCCTCATTTCTAGAAGACAAACAATTTTATAACAAAAAATCTGCTACTTTTCTATGCTATAGGAAGTTAACACCTGTGTCCTGAATAACTTATATCAGCACGTTTAAATCAAAATAGAATCATTGCACATGACAGGAGGCCAGATATTAGAGTTGGGTGTCCATATAATAATTCCACCACCGTGAGAGAAGCATAGATATCTATCTCATGGACACTGAATTATTATATGTAGTTAAATCGTAACAAGTCTCGATTCTCTCAGTTCATACCTACTTATATCTATACTTGATTGTGGCTTCTGATGTGTAAGTAGAAAAGGAAATGTACTTCACTTGTGGAAATCAGGTCAAAATGTCAGTCACCGGTGGCAAGATTCTGGAAATGAAGTTTACTTTGCCTTTGGAAAAAACCCCCAAGCCTTTCATGTCATGTTTCAACAAGGTAGACTTGCACTGGATATACTCGTGTCAATGCATTAATGAGATGATGTCATTAAAAATTATAAAATGAAGATGAGGTATCTTAAAGATGCTTTTACTCGTTTACTCTTTTACCTCTGCTTATTCCTTTTATGTATAAACAAATTCTCTTTGTATAGAGCACGTGGAATTATGAGAGGAAGAGCAATAATAGCTTTTGATAGCACTCACATCATATTTTACTCTAGAATGATTGAAAGTCCACCTAACAAACAAGAGTTTTTAAATGTGACATTAAAATCAATTTCATTAAACGTACCTTTATCATTTGCCTGGTCGATCCTCTTTTACTAATCAATAAATACCTATGCAAACAATACATATGTATGTGTACCAAGTGATAATAATAAAATTTATATACTCTGAAACGCATGCATTCATAACATTACATGTACCTACATAATTATGTATGTAGTGCAATGTACACACAGGTTTTGGGTATTTTCCAGCCAGACCCTTACATTTACAATCTCCACTTGCTACAACTGAAGTGGTGGCCACCTCCCTCCTTAATATTTTTTCCTCTAAAAAAAACTCCACACATTTTGAAGAAAAATTTTCCGACTTACAAAATATCCACACATAGAATATGAACCTATCTACTTGAAGAGCAAAAACACAAAAGTGTTACCAGCATGATGTTGTGTCTGCTTGATGAGGTTTTGAGTGTCCCTCACATCCTTGTAATGCCCTGAGGGAGGGAGGCGCGAGGGTGGTGGTACCCTCACTGGAGTGCAAATGCTTGCGGTCTACCTCTGGAATGACTTGAAGTAATATAGGGTAGAATTCCGGCAAGAGAGTTGAGGATGAGAAGCAAAGATGGAACCTATGGACATACATAACATAGCTTGTATTAGTGTGGTACTCCGCTGTGAACGGGAGGTGTGGAAAATAATGATTTTTTTTTTCATCACAATTATCATAACCTGACTTTTTAGCTCACCATTATTAAAAGATGCGAAAAATACAATGAAATAATTTGAAACAAACAGGTAACAACAAAAATCAAGGCGTATTCCGCATTAAGAGTATAAAATAAATATAAAGAGCCGCAAAAGATTGAAACATGAAGCTCGGGGCTGAAGTAAAATTTTCCAGAGAATACACACAACAAACTTACACAGACACTCTCAACACACTCACAAAAAAGGTCAAGAGGTGTTGTCTAGCTACCGAGAGATGAGTTTTAGACACAGGAATAGGACGGATGTGCAGAAGAAATATCAACAAAACTTTGGATGAGAAAATTATTTACAACATGAAGTTTGTTAAAAGGAAAGGTAAACTTGGCCGTATATTTTTTAACCTATGAGGAGGCTCAATAGTCTTTTCTATGCTGAGTGAATTTACTTATCATTGTGGGTAACAGTAGTTAACTTTATCTTCACGAAGAAAGGAAAATTTGATTTTCAAAGACCTACCGAGTATTACCTACAAGGTATCCAAATTTTTAAATGCATATTTTGATGTGCTAAAAGACCCCATATTTTTGTAGTTTCCTCTAACTTTTTTATATCGTATGTACCATTGTACCTATATCATTAGTAAGTCCCCCAATGTTTAGGGAAACTGGTTCATTTATTTAGTTGCTGCTGTACCTTATTATTTGATTTATATTTAAAACTCAGTTTGTGAATTGGGAGAAAAATGACTGATTAATGGCCGGATCGAGACTCGACTGCTGGGTCACAGCTCATGTAGATTTAGCGTCACGATGATGTCTTTGTTATCTCCCTTGATATTGTTTTCGAGGAAACAATAAGTGCCATCGAACCTGCACAATGCACTCACAGAAGTACTGTAGGTTTTTTGTCACTTTTGTCAGCGCCGTTGTTGAAAGCTGCAGGAGATTTTCCTGAGAGCTCTCACAGTATCATTAGATCAGTGGCGGCTGACTTATAATATGCCCTGGATCCTTTTTAATTAATCAAAAGATTATTTTATGGTTATTATTTCATAGAAGTATGCCTTTCTCTCAGAAGCTGGAAGATTCATTCACTGTGTTAAATCCTGCACAGAAGAGAAGAATTTTGTTATTTGTTAAAATTGCTAAAAAGATGCGTAATACCAACCGACAGGTTACATGTCCGCCGCTTTATCGATCAGCTGCTCAGATCGATGGATACGTAATTTGTATGAAAAATTGTATTTACACCATTTTAGAGCTGAGTTGAGTGCTGAAAATTTAAAGTAAAAAAATCGCGTATCCTATATTTAGTACGAAATCATGTAGCGATCATGTACACAATACACAACTTGATTCGTTGGTTTAAGTTTAGAAGTTAATACATACTCGTAACAATCTTATGGAATTATACGAATTGCTAGTTATGATTCCGTTTTATGTGTCACTTTCTGAAAAAACCATCACCTACCTTAATAATTCAGAAAAAATTATTCTTATCAAAATAGCTCTATGACACTTCTTTCATTCCGGTAGTTGAGGCGTCTCCACTGATTTAGAGGGGTTTGTATATTATCATTAGATACACTTTACATAGCATACAAATCTATATCCTTCCCTCCCCCTCTCTCGATTTGCTTCATGTCCTATGATTAATTGACTTTTTTTTCACGGTTGACTGATTTGTTATCATTTATTATTATTTTTACCCTTCAGTACCCCTTCATTATGGCTGAAATTTGAAGCTTTAAAATAGAGGACCCTTGTAGGGAATAAACCTTTGGAAGAAAAATATGGGAGATGTGACAGATCCTGGAGGTTGAAACACAAGGAACAGAGAACAGGAGATCCCAACAGGAACAGGATGATTTGGTTGGTCAGTTATTTTAGGTAAGCATTTTGTCATAGATGGAATCAGATAGATACTCGTATCATTCAGGAGTTTTTTTATTCCTGGTTGTAATGTTTGAAAATGATATTAATAATATTATTGCTACAAATTACCCATTTTTGTGTAAATACTACCCATGAAACACTTTCATAAGTGTCATGGTAAGCTGGGATGCTTTTCAGGAATTTAGGTTCTAATCAGCCATCATAGCGATAAGAAGGTCAAGAATACAACATGAGATGAACTTGGCAATACTTGGCAACTGGAACTCCTTTCTTAAAATATGTTCAGATGTCCAGGAACTCCTATCCTGAAGATCTGAAGAGGAACCTATTGCTCCTGCTCATCGTACATGAATTTTCCTTTCCACTCTGTATCCTTTCTATTCTTCTTCCATAGCCTCCTTCTTCCTGATATATCCTTACTCTCTCCTGCCCTGTCTTCTTCTTTGTTCTTTTTAGCTCTTTCCCTTTATTATCTAACTGCTTTTCTTTTCTTCCTACTTTTATTTCAATATTGATGACATTTTTAATAGCCTACTCTCAAAAATAATCGCTCTATTTCTTTTATCCATTTTTCTTCTTTCCTCGACATTTCACATTGATGTTTCACTATCACTGTTAACTTTCCGTAGTTCAAGCTCTTTGATTATATCAAGTAGGTATAACCAATACTTTTCAGGTATTAGAAAGTAATATAATTCGTTATACTGATTTAAAAGTTATCCTTAAATTTGAATTAAAATTATCATGGATTTTCATACCACAGAAAAAACAATTCAAAGTCTCAAAAGCAAGATGTCTATAGAATAATTGTGAAAAATTGAAGCATAATCGACTGTCGACTCTAAAAAAGGTTGCTTAATGGTTTGTAAATAAAGTGTAGTCATATATCATAATTATTATAATATAAGTTTTCTTTGTATAACTGGTTCAAGCTATCTTATAATAACAAAGGTTGGTGAAGATCCATAGCAATAACCGCTTTAGTTGGACATATGTATATATTTTATTTATTTTTTTCTTGTTTATATTATATTATTGTCATTTTTATATTTACTTTCCCATTTTGTCTGATTTTCTGTATGTTCTACTAATAAAGTTCTAAATAATAAATAATAAACAATACTCTCTATTAAAATATTCAGTTGCAGAATATTGAATCGTTTAGATAACAAATCATGTGCAGTTTGAAAGCAAATAAAATTAGTTCAAACATGAAGTCCCAAAATTAATGCATAATCTTAACCGTTTGTCGGAGAAAGTGACCTAGTCAAGTCAAAAGTCAAGCTCCTACTAAATGAAAAGCTGTGCAGTGCGCATGTCTTGCTGGAGAGCAGACAAGGGAAGATAGGAAGGAAACTTTATGCAACTTTTCGCGCATATATGAGTAGGTGCAGGGGACGCCAGGGGAGCAGACAGGGCCGCGGGGCAACGGTTAGAAAAGGATGAAGATCGCTGTAAATATTTTAACGGGAGAGAGATAGAGAAGGTTTTTTTTTTCTAGGTACAATTTTTTCAATAGACCTTTTCTGTGAGGCCTTTCCGAGTTGGGTAAAGAGTTTGAAAAAAAAAAAAAAATTGTGCGCCGAGGTCTATGGATTTTTCTTTCCTCTTTCTTGTTAGGAAAACCCTGGAAATGATGGAACTTTTCTCTAGCTGCAACGAAACTGCAACTCATTTTTATTACTGGTAATGTAATTTTCAAAACAAGACTTCAGTTACGTCGAAGGCTTTCTCCACGTCTGTCCTTATCAGATAAGAGCGAGTGCGAGTTTTTGACCGTTACTTTTTGAATTTAAATGTAACGTGTTTTATGTTTTGTTTATTTTCTGAACTTGAAATTTAAAGGCGAAAACACTTTTTAATTAATTGATGTAGATCAGTAAAGTGTTTGAATAATTAATTGCTACTAAATTCAAATTTGAAATCTTTTGATTTAATATTAAATTTGAAAAAACAAATCTGGAATATTTTGGACTCTATTTCTATTAGTGATGATGTTAACTTGATAGTTGTGAATTCCAGATTGTTCTTGAATAACAGCAGTCGAAATTATTAATAATTAGCTGCAAAATTTCTGATTTAAGTGTAAAATAATTCAATTAATTAACATTGCTAAAAATATTCGAAAGTATTTCAGCCTGGATTCAGGAGATGTGTCCTTGTCAGACCCATACTTAGCACACCATCGTGGCAGGTAAGTGAGTGACATGATTCATTGTAGTTTACTCACCTCCGAAACAATATGAAATGTAGATTATTATTCTTCACATTCCTTCATTACTTCCTTTTTTGTGAGTCACGACTTGACATGAGAGTTTTCTAATGAAAAGTCATACCGAAGGGGACATAGTTCAAGAAACGGCAGAATGAGTATTGGTTCTACAAAAATACACCACCTTTTTTGCTCTTTAGTTTAGGTATATTTTTTGAGTTTAATAAACATTATCTTTTTTGTTCCTTTAAAAATATATAAGTTAGTGTATGTTTTAAGGTTCGAACAGACTCTCCCCTGTTTCAATACAACAAATGAGAAATTATAGAACGAATCCGGCGAAGAGAGTTCACAAGAATCTAGGTTTTCACATTACAGTCATAGTTGGTGTCACTTCAAGAGGAAGGAGGAAGGATGATATTTTAATATAGGCTTAAACCTAGTAGTTTTATATAATTATATTATTTATTTTGAAGTGTTTAAAAAAAAAATCAAAAGATGCATTGTTATGGGTCATAATGTCAGTAAATACAGTTTACTTTAGAGATTGCATGCTCATTGCTCATATTATGCAAAGAAATTAATTAGCTAATGTTATGCATAATATGCTTGTAAATTATAATTTGGTTCTTTAAAATTTAATTGTGCATTACATAATTATGCATGCAAAATTTCAAATAAATATACAAAAATCAATCATTTTACTTAAATTGATTTATATCTAGTCAAAATTGTAATTTTTGGTCTTATTTTTACCTAGCTAATAAATAAGCTATAGTTAGTTAAGTTAATAACTTTCGTGAATAACTTTGCTAAATTAATATTTGCTGAACTTGCGACTAGAACGTACCTACCTAATGTAGGAACCTAACTAATATGTTAAAACATTAAATAATTCAAGTAGAGATAGAAGAAAATGAAGAATATTTACTTGTGGACAACTAGAACGTCTCATAGGAACATAAGCAAATCGATTTTAAATCAATTGTATTTGTTTCACAGTCAAAATTGAAAAGATCTATAATATGTGTAGGTATACTCTAAAACAATTACTTGTTAATAAATATGTCTGTAGATGCTCCAAATTATCGATTTCAGTTGACAAGTTCAGATGACTTGGTAAATATAACTTAATAAGGTGCTCAACATTATGATGTGTGTTTGGAAACAATTTCTAATGAGCTGTCAGGTCTGAGCCTTGAGTGACAACTTGGCGCATAGGAGGAGAGAGTGAAGGCGACTGGAGGGAAGGTGGCATTGTCACAATTTTCTAATTACTCCAAAGAAACGGAACAGGGAAAATGTAAATATATAGGTACCTATACTTAATATTATGTAAATGAAGAAAGAGAGAGAAAGAGATATCAACTCGTAAAGTAGACAACACTTTTAACTATGATGCTGATTTTGCTTATGATACCCATGGCATGCTAGGTGGCAGACAGCCAATACTGCTGCAGGGAACTCAGAGATAAAAGGAAAGAAATGAAGTGATTATGAAAACATTACGTTCATGTTGTTCCTGCCTCTACATCCAGGATTATTCTATCGTTAGGAGCAATTCCCGTGGCCATTTGCAACTCACAAGTGACTTGTGTTTGACAGCGAGTGTTAAGTTTCTATTGGCATCCTGCAGCAGGTCTTGCACATTTGCCTGCACTTTGCTTTGATGGGTTGCATAGTTTTATACTCCTAGATGAGATAAGTACCTATTTTACTAACTTTTCTTATCATGATGAGTAATAGCTACAATAGACGTTTGTTGTCTATGTTGTAGTTTGTCCATCACAAAGTCTATGTTGTAGGTTGAACCTCCCGTTATACAAGAGAGAATAGACTCTACTTCCCTTGTGACTCTCGAGTCAACATTATTCTCAATTATAATAATAATACTCTTTAGTGGAAGATAACCACCAGGCGAGGTTAATGCTTAAAGCATTTTCTACTACCTGACCCTTAGGCCCGTATTTTTGAACGTCCCTAAAACTACTTTAGGGACAACCGTCGGGATTTTGAAATTTTTTGGCCAATCTCTATATATAAAACAGAAAAAAGGACTACCTACCTACCTACCTATGTTTGTTTGTTTGTTTGTTTGTTTGTTTGTCCAGAGTTGTTTAGCCAAAACGGTAAGAGATAGCGAAAAATGTCTCAGAATTGACCCCCCAAAACCACTATCGCTTTGTCCAGAAAAATTATAAGAAGTTCAAAAAGGCATTGCTGTCCAGCAGTACGGCCATGCCTTAGTAAATTTGAAATTTAGTCCCGTTGCAAAGCACGGGCAAACGGCTAGTTAAGTATATAAATTGTGACTTATGAATCTCTCGATTCCACTGAGATCATATAATATAGAGGGAACCTTACCTATCTCGAGTTGAACAAATTTATGCGTCTAACTTTGAACAGCTGATGGTCCCTCTTTCAACAAATCCCGGCTTCTGATTGGTTCAATTTATTTGAATTTTTTGTTTACTTCATGTAAAGGCGGACATCTAAACATCTTTAATTTTCACGTCAGATACCAACTCTTATATTACAACATAATAAGTAGAAAATAAGGAAAGTAAAAGAGGAAGCAAAGACAGAAATTACTAATATGTAAGTATGAAAATAGTAAAAATATTATCTCAGAAGAATTAGGTAGTTTAGGTACCCACTCTTTCGCGAGAGAAAAATTACTACAAGTCCGGCATTGATTTTGAAATCAGCTGATGGTCCCTTTTAAACGCAAATCTTGATACATCGGGTTCCCTCTATGTTATATGACCTCAGTGCTCGATTCCGTTTCCGCACAGGCGCAATATTGGGCCCTATTCAAAAGAAGGAAATGCTTTTTCTTCCGAAATCCAAAGGAGTTGCTTCGATCTACAATAAAAAAGTTTTGAGTACAATAAAGAGTTTTTTCTTTTATCAAATATCAAAAGCTTTTGTTTCTATGGAAGTAAAAGGTACATGTCCATCACAAAGCTAAAAATAAAGCTTGCAAACATTTTCTTTGCTCACGAGCAATTACAATTTTTCTATGAAATATGGCCCATTTCGCACAGAGGGTATTTTCACCTCTGTGTGAAAATCATCTGTGTTATTGTTTACATTTTCTAATCTTTTCAAAAATAATTTTTGTCTGGTGATTCTTCTTGTTTAATAGTTTTAAATTTCTTTATCCTTTTTAAGAATTTAAACAAGTTTTTTCCGAGATGGAAGCCAATTTGAAAATAATTATTACTATTTCGATCTCAGCCTTCTCAGCGAAAGAAGTACCTACAATTTATATCTCACAGGCACGTTGAATCTTGATATCAGTGTCGATGGCACGTTGAATTCACCAGTTTTCGTTCCCTCGATTATGATAAGCAACGTCCAGCGAATTCAGGACTCGGATGGGTGACCATTTAAATTTTGGACAATCTTGATGCTAGCTATTCCCGGTCCAACTCAAACTGTGCTATCTATTGTTCAAAATGTTAATTCATTGTTTTATCACTATCCAATGTTCTCTTTTCAATGTTCTGCATTTTACTTATTTTCTACACAGGTATCTACCAAATGTACTCATTATTCATGATTTCCCAAGCCCTTCAAAGACTTTTTATGCTCGACGGTGTCAGGAGTCACAGTGTCCGAGTGGTCTAGCGCACCAGACTTACATTGAAGTGAGCTGAGTTTGAATTCCGGAGGAATTAGACTTTTTTATATCTGTATTTTGGATGTTACGTGGTTCACTAATATCTGGTGTGGAAAAATGAGTATTGGTAGAGACGACCACTTGTGACATACGAGAATAAAAAATGAATATGTTACTTGAAATTTCGTCAACCTACCGACATACGTTGTGATATAAAATCACAAATAAACCAGATACAGCCAGCGTTGATGGCGCTGTGAACGCACCGGTTCTCGTGGGACCACCAAAGTTAAGCAACGTCCAGGTGAAGACTTCGTGATGCTGGCATTTCGACCCAACCCAGGCTGGCTGAAGTTAATGTGGGTAGAAGGTTTGTGAGTTTCCTACGATCGCAGGGTAAAACCCCCGTCGTAATATGAAAAAAAACGAGATAGGTAAATGCTACCTTTGTCCTAAAATGAGGAGGGTACAGTAAAAATATTTTTTTTTTTTTGCATATATACTTGATTAAAAGATACATATAATATTTTTTATTAATATTTAGAATATAATGACAAATATTTAACTTTCAATAAATACAATATGTGTATTGTAAATTAGTTTGTCCAAACTACTTGTTAGCAAACTTTTTTCTTAATCAGATGTCTTCAGGTCTTTCAGGCTCTATTAGGCCATTCAAAATTAAGGATATCTCTTGAAAGATGTTCGTCTTCCCAAAGAAAATACGTGGATATACGTAGGTATATAAAAAAGCTTTTCTTTCTTTCTTTCTTGGCGGTGCAAAATTAGCGTTTTGTTTGTTTCTCGAATATTGCCAGCATAATTATAAGGGATTATCACAAATTTGTTAAAAAGGTTATCTATTTGCTAAATAAATAAAATACAATAATAGTTAGGAAGTAAAATCACTTCCAAGAAATATTATAATGTGTCTTCACGAATTTCAAAAATACCGATGAGAAATCACCGGCAGTTGTAAAGTGACCAATTTCCGAACTCCAAAATTTCAACAAATTTCATTCACTTTTAGGGTCAGCTGATTGGAAATGCAAAGAAACGTGTTGTTTATTTATATTTATATCTACATCTTTCTGGCTGAAATGGTTTCTGCTCATGCGCTGAGCTGCTCTCAAGATTTGTGAGAAGCGTTCAAAACTTAAGTTCAAAATAAATTCTGTCTCTGTGGCTGATATGATTCACTGCGCACGCGTATCCGGACCACTCACACTAAATTTGTTTTAGGGTCGTTCAAAAATACGGGCCTTAGTCTTATTATTATAAAGTCATACACTCCAGTTAATGAGGAAAAATCCATGCACTGAGTGGGATTCGAACCAACGGATCCCTACGCTACCTGGATTACCAGACAAGCGCGTTAACCACTTGGTAGTCAAGTGGTTAACGCGCTTGTCTGGTGATCTGCGAAACTTATGCAAAAGCCCAACTGGCTTTGCCTGATCTATTGTGTCCTAACTAATTTTGAATTTCTTGACTAGTTACGGGCGGCTTTTGCTTTTAGAAAAGGAATAATGTTTAGTAGAAACAGGGATCTGGGACAGTAGATAACAATATGCATGGAGAATCTTATCTGGTTTGTGTCTTGTATCCTTGGATCCCACCCATCTTAGTAGGAGCATCAAGAAACTGTAATCAATTAGAATCAATTAACTGACAAATCTAAAATATTAATGAAGGCAAGGTTCAAGTGCTCTGGAGACCAGGACCTCACAAATCAAAGCGGGGGCCAGATTGATTAATGATAATGGGAGATGATGGGCAGCTAATGGGGATCCCAAATAGAACGGGAATTGTTTCATGTCAGGCTCTTTTCTTTTTCCAATTTGAGTTGGCCACTAATTACAGAGCCATGTCTGAGAGGAGCGCGATGTTGACATGCAGGAGATGACGTTGATTGAAATTCCCAGCTAGGTAACTCTGCATGGAAGATGAGCTCACCCATAACATACATACTGGCCGTGCTCTTGTTCAATGTGTTTCAGGCAAGGCGTGGTGTAGAGAAATACAGATGAATATTTTTGACAAGAGAACTCATTCAATACGCCTAGTTCACAAAAAGTAGTCAACCAATCCTTTTAAACCTATTCTACGGATTTCAAAAATAACTTTTGTTCGAAGGTTTTCTTGTTCTAATGTCGCTGTCTCTATAGCACATGAAAATTAATTCATAGGAAACTCTAAGCCAAACTATCATCCAATGAGAAGTCTGCAGTGTAAAATGTCCCCAAGCAGAGAAGAAGGCAGAGTGGATAGGCGATAATCTGATGGTGTGTCACAAGTATGGAAATAATCCAATATTTTGATTGTATTATACATGGCTTTACCATCGCATTATCCAGCTCACCAGAAGCTGTTCAAAATGGCGATTAAAAGCCACATCATGCATTATTTGGCCTTCTCACCCTTTCCTGGACAAGCAAGGATTGGGGGCTCTTTGGTATTATATCTGCCCCTTCCTGTGCAATCTATTCAGACCTATCATAATATCACACATATGAACAAGGCTGACATATTTCTACCCCCCCCCCCCCCCCCTTCTTCCACCGGGGGGGTGCATACAATATTCCACCATTATTGCTTACGTTCGCGTTTTCTGCCAGGAACTGTCGGTGCGGAAAATTAATTGTTTCCATCTCTCTCTTATACAAGCCATGTATACTGTAATTCTTCACTCCCTCTCTATCCTCCTCTCACACAACCGCTTTCCTTCTCTCTCAACCGCTATTCGTTTTTGCGAACACAATGAAAAGTTATGCGAATGTAATATAATTGCTTTTTAATTAATTAGGGTGGTGCGGAAGAGAATGCCGTTGGCATTAGCACCGCCCTTGATCAAGTTCTGTTTTCTTAATTTTATTATCTATGTATGTATATATTCTATGTCATTATTTTGTAAATAAAACTTGATCTAACTTGTTTAATAATAATAATAATAATAATTATGAAATTATAATAAATTATTGAAGGAACAGGAATTCGTTTTTGTACACGTCCTAAGCTTGGTGAATATGTCTTTTCTCCAAAGATTTGGTTTCCATGGAATCCATGGGAAAGTGGGAAGAGCAGAAACTTAGAGAGTCAAATAGTTATCAATTGTGTAGGTACAATAATTTACGCAATCCGGAACTTCCTGAACACTGCTGTGTGCATGCGCAATTGCGCATATTTGTGATTATGAACTCGACAATCTTCTCATTCTCATATTAAATTTCTCATGCCATTTTCTGTTCAAATATGCTACTTTTCATACACGGACATGCCTACCAATGATTACTCAGAGGATAGATATTATTTGGATTTGAAGATATATGATGCCTTTCCACCCAAGCTTTAAGCGAAGTCAACCAGACTTAAATGCAAAATTTGAACTTTTGTTAATTATAATAAAAAAATCAAGTTTTTGTTTTGTAATAATCCAAACATGCACTGAGACCTGAAGTACTTATAATAATTATTATGGCATCAATGTTATCACTCGTGTCCATGATGATGTTAATAATGATGAAACTTAGATAAATAAGGGTTGATTTTTTACACAACATTATAATGAATGAATTTATTTCCGTGAATTTGTTAAGTACCTACTGAATAATAACATTTATTACTGTACACCATTAATTTTATATTAAATTTTATTATTTATGGTATCTAGGAATCTGCAATCTTGGGAACTTCAAGAAAATCGTCATGATTCTGATGACCTTTGAAGAGGCAAGGAAAGTATAGACACTTCGGTCAATTATTTTTTATGGGTACTAGCAATGATAACTACTAACAATAATATCGAGAAGAAAAAAAAAACACTGATGTTATCTCAGTATATCAATAACCAAGAAGGTTATAATGTTTCTTCTTTGTTTATTATTTGCTTTAGTCTAATTCTAAGAAGGCATAAAACGATAGCTTAAGAAACGAGTATAATTCAAACAAAGAACTTATGGGTTCAATTAAATTTCTTGAACTCCCACGAGCTCTGGATGCGAACCAGGACCCCGGCATTGCAGGAATGACATCTGCCCCTCCCCCTGGCATGTATGTATCTGACCACTGATATGAACCACTAGTAAATTAAAATCATAAATATAGTTCTTTTTTCCTCTCTGATTTTAATTAAAAATAATCATAATTATAAGTTTAATTCAGAAATATTGCTTGTGTTCTATCATGTGTATACTGCGTGCCTGAATACTTACTGATCTGAGAAAAGGAAATTCCCCGTGCTCGTGGGAAGATAGATGTTCTGTGTTTTGAAGGATCTTCACTTAGGAAGAGCATTTCAAGTCAACTGTTGAAATATAATGTGGTTTTTTTAAAATAAAATGAAGGGGCAACTTGACAAACTCAGTGTGAGAGAGCGAATAAAACATTATTTTAATTAATGTTATCTCTGGCATTTCCTGTACCTTGGCGAAGCGTGGGGACAGCAGCTAGTCTGCATAATTACAGTAAAGCAATACTGCTCCCTGCTGTTTATCTGTGCATCTCGCCTCGACTACCAAGCCGAGATTATCTTGCCATTTCATCTTCTATGCTTCTGGGGCTTTCCCTGTGCTAGGTACTTAAACTTTTGCGAAAATGACTCTCCTACTTTATATTTTCTTTCAATTTTTCATATCGGAATTCACCAGAACGCGCCATCAGTAGAGTTTTATAGGAAAAGTTTTCAAATTGAGTCGTTTTTATTTTAAAACGCTGATGGTGCTTTCGAAGATGAGCAAAACTTTGGATAGAGATATTCAGATTGTACCTGCGTTAGCGGTGGATACGCTTCATAAGTTCATACTGCATGCTCTGACTAATATATGTACCTACACTCTACACATCGGGTACCCTAGAAGTTCTAAAAACAAATGGAGGGTAACACAAACTTTCGAGAATCAAGCGATATCAAAATATTAAGAAAAAATCTAAGTGTATTTTGAATACTAATAAAAAGCTTGTTAGTTGTAAATTTACATAAAGTGGACTTGTGCTATCTATGACATTCCACTTGGATCTAAACTTACATCAAAACAAAGATGGAAAATGGTATTTTCCTTGTTACAATTTTATTAAAATCTTAGCTTGCAGAACTTGTAGTTCACTAAATATTTAAATAATGTACAGATATAGGTTCCCCAGGGATATATAATAATGGACATTTTTTAAAACTGACAGATTAGAGGTTCAGTGACATTTTGGTCTATGGTCTTTATATTATGTGTTCTATAGTCATTATTGTGTGTTCTGTGGTCACTAATATGGGTTCTGTGTTCATTACTATACGTGTTTTCATGTTTTGTGGTCATGACCTGAAAGAAACAATGCAAATTGCATGCATAGGTCAGCAGTTAGAACCAACGGATCCCTACGCTACCCTGATGACTGATTACCAGATTAGCGCCTTTACCACTAGACCAACAATTCCTACATCATCATATTAGTAGGTTTTTAGTTTCTCAAGAGCACCAGGAATGCTTGCCTTCATCAAGCTTTCAGGTTTTCAATATGAAGAAAATCTTTTTGAAATTCCTTCTTTTTCTTTCGTTCCAATTTCTTACCCTTTCTCTTTCCTCCTAATTAAAATGATCATTCATCATTTATTCATTTCAAAACAATTCCTTATAATGTTATTATTAAATTACTCAGAAATATTTCTATTTATTTTCTGCGCAAGAAACAATCAATCTTATAATTTTTAATTTCTCAAATATTTTCATTTCTACAATTAATTTGTTTGGCGTCTAATTTTGCTCATTAGGAGAGAAAGTAAATTTGAAGGCAAAGAAGAAGAGGAAGGGTTTTTTCTTATAATGCTCGTGGAAAATAGAAAAGGGGAGGAGAGGGAGAGGACATTAGGAAGAGTTGGTTGTGGGGATGGAAAGTAACTGATCTCTCTTCTTTTAATTAAGCTTTTATGATAATATTGATAAGCATGAAAAATAGTTATGTAATTTATTAAACAGAGCTATCGATGGTGCTTCTTGTGACAATAGATTAAAGAAAAACTGATGAGTCCTAAATTGAGGCAGTTAGCTAGTACCTAATAAACAATCATAACCACATTTTAATAACTTAAAATTAACATTTTCAATTATTTTTGTTGATGAATAATTGTGTTGTATTGATATCAGGACTTTTTATAAGATGAATTATTTTGGTTCTTACTCTATTGGCATTATCTTTCTCCTTAAGATATTAGTAAAATCAAGAAAGTAATACTATAAATTCTAAAAACTCAAGAATTTGATAGAACTCGCCAAGATTTGACTTACGAGTGAGTATTTGCATAAACATTAAAATATGCTAACAGAACATTGTGGGCACCCTGCAACAATGCTGCTTGTATCCTGCCATGTTATTCTCTGCTCACTGAATTAGAAATTCCAGGTGATAATTCATTATTAATTAAGTGAATTCTCGAGTCCTGTCCAACTGATCTTCAGGAGATAATCAAAAGTGAACATCTTTCGCCACAACGTGGAAAAAGTGAGAAGAAAAAGTTGTCCTGGGAGCTCCCGGGTCCGAGCTTTTGATCCGGAGCCTCCAACCGGTTCCAATGTTTACAAAACCTTCAGGAAGCACTCTGCTAAAAACTTTTAATTATGGGTTTGGATTATAATAATTGATCGTGTGTGTGGATTATTGTGAGAATGGATTACTAGTAGATATTGATTATTATTTGTATCCAGTTTTTATTACACACTCCTACTATACATAATCTACTGAATAATTAACTCCTTGCTTCGCGTACAGATTATTGAAATATTTAAAATGTTTTAAAATGTCATTTAACATACGTTTAAATATTTGTTTTAAAAAAAATGGTCTAGATTCAGAGACATTAAAAGGTTGTGTGTGAATCTAGTACCTACCTCATAATACAGCACCTAAATATAGTACCTAACGTGTCCTAACGTAAGGAAACGAACTTGCAGCATGGAGTTGAGTTTGAGACCCATGTACAGCAAAATTTAGTGAGCCAAAATTGTGACATCGCTCTTTTAATCAGGCGAAAACAAGAAACAAAAACTGCAGAAGGAAAAATGTTACTGATTATTTTTTTATAACATAGCTAATAAAACTATTCCCTTGTAATAACTCGAAATAGTAAAAAATGATAGATTAATACTTTCATCCCATTCTTATTAGGAATATTATGAATGAGACGAATAAAAATAGAGAAGAAGTCAGGAAAACATTTTATCTAAAATTGATACACGGAAATTAAAAGAAATAAAAAGGGAAAAAACGGATAAAGTTTATCTTTTACTTTTCTACCAAACGAAAAAAAAGAGCCATCATAAAAAAACTAGTTTGAAAATGGTCATAAAATGGTCTCTTTACTTTTCCCCGTCCAAAGAAAGCTTTAAAATCAGTCCCAAGGTAGGAGATGAGCCACCTCCTTGATATAAACAAACTGGTCATAAGTTTTAACTTCAGGTTACCGGATTTAAGTTTTGGAGTATGTAGAATGTTATGGCGGGAGAGGAAAAGGTTTTTTTCCCCTCAAGAAATGTATTAAAAGCAGTGACGTATTTTAAAATTTGAAACCTTGATTTCTGTGTCTCATATCTTGGTATAATAAGGATTTACGAAGGAAAAGGTGAGTAAACTCCCAGGTTCCAAAATGGGTATAGATTTACTCCGTAGCAAAAATAGGTTATGTACAACTTTACCCCCAGCTTAAAAAAAAGTCATATATGAGTTTTATAGAACTTGTAGGAGGACCAGAAAGAAAAAGCACCCAAACATTGAAAGCTGGTCAGAGAGTTAAGATATTCACCCAAGCAAAAACAGTTGGCCACGAGTAGACCACAGAAAACGAAAGCTCAAAACAAGAAGACTCATAACTCTTTCCTCGATTTTATTACCAACAATAAACTTTCAATGATAGAATTGTATTTAAACCAATGAGATGAGATGTAAAGCAAATTTATTATCTTGTTCTCGTATAATGTTATGGGTATGTAATATCGACGTAACTTTATGTACGATGGTAAATGTATGGGTAGAGGAAGCTACAGTAGATTGGGTGCTAGGATGAATATCCTATGCCAACCACAGCGGCGGTAAGAAAGAAAGAGGCAAAGAATTATTTCACATAAGAAGTTAAAACATGTATCTGCTTCCGATCCCACCACTATTAGCATTACAGATTACAGGTGCACTGGTGCTGGTATTGCTGGTACAGTGTTCGTCAAAAAAAAAAAAAAAAAAAAAAAAAGATGAGGAGGTGAAGTGCTTTGCCGCGTGGGCGACGCTAGAATATTAAGAATCAACATTATAGGAAAACCCTTTAATACTGGACCGGAATGAATTACACAAGACCTACATAAATATGACGTATTACTTAGGCATGATAACCGGACCGCCCATAAAAAAACAATCTGAGATTGTAGGTACTCAACTTCAGTGTTTCGACAAAAAACCGAAATCAAAATGGTCTATCAGTTCAGAAGCTTTTCTGTCTACAATATCTATGTTTATAAATTTCAGTGCAAAGTTGTTATATTAGTAACTAATTAAATACACCAGACCTATTTGCCTGCACTCACAAGTTGGGTAACTAAGGCTGGTAATAGTTGTAAAAAGAAAGTTACTTCTTGTAGCTGAACTTCATAATTGCAGGTACCATCCACCTTATTTTTTCAAGTAAAAAATGTACGAAATAAAAAAAAAAAGTTGAGCGAAAAGTCATGAGTCTCTATGAAGAACGAGAAGTCTGAAGGAAAACCAAGGCAAAGTTCCCCCTGGAAACATATTTTTAATGATGGGAAATGTCAATCCTTGAGGAAAATGAGAAGGAAATGGAAAAGGGAAAGAAGTGGCAATGCAATAAGGATATGAAATGAACGAGAAAATTAAAGCGAACATAAGAGAGAAAATATGATGAAGAAAATGACGGTTTCTGCTTTGATTTGCTGACATTTTTTCTTGGAATTGATCTCCATCAAGTTCTGATATAGAAATGCCTTGAGAACACATATCCTATTGCTGTTTTGCTTGTTGTGACGGTAGACGGTAGCTGGTAAGGTGATCCGATGTAGTGATCAGTGCCTGAGAAACAGCAGAACTGTGAGACCCATTGTCCGGATACAACCTCACAGTTCCTTAAGGTAGGTCGGTTAGTAATTCCTTGGCTTTTGCTACCTTCGTATGGTCCCTTTGATATCCTATCACTGAAGTCCCTAATAAGTACCTATGTGGGTAAAAATTCCATCATGGACACTGGTTCACATCATACAACTTGGAAAAGGATGTACCAAAATGTAAAAGGTAATATACATCATAAAATGAACAGTACCGTAGGCCGTAGGGATGTTTCAGAAAAAATACAGGAAACGGAAGAAATTCAGGAGAAGTACATTTACCTTTGACTGTCCCAGACAGACGATGTGTCCTGGTGCATTGATGAGAAAAGTATATCAGCTATTCTGTCATCTCTTTCTTGCTTATTTACCTGAAATATTCTTCATTTTACTTCGAGAAATTTCTAAGATTAGAAATCGGAAGTATTGTGTTCGTTTTTGTAAAAAAAAATATTTTTTTGCTCGATTTCAATTTTTTTCATATTTCTGGACGTTTCATAACCTACTGAGTAAATTTGGTTTTGTGTCCGTCTGTCGGTCTGTCGGTCTGTCGGTCTGTCGGTCTGTCTGTTAAAACGATTCCTTGTAACGCGCAAATCTCGGAAATACTCGACCGATATTGATGAAATTTTGCACACATTCAGGAGACATTCTGTAGATGGTCCATTTTAAATTCATCGAATTCATACTAGCGGTTCTGGGTGAAAGAGACCATGCGCCTGACACTAACTTTTTACTTAAACGCTTATATCTCGTGAACGGTACACCGATTTTGATGAAATTTTGTATGTATATGCATATTATTGAATTACACAGGCTTTTTTTATTTTCGTTTTAATTAATTATATTTGACTTGATATTTAAGAAAATCCGAAATTTTGGACAATAAAGTCAAAAAATAAGAACCACGACTTGCGATACAGAATTTTTTGTAGAATTTAGAATGTAGAAAAAACGGTTTTCTACCATAAAAAACAAGTTGAGAAAATCGGTTGAGTCGTTTTGGAGACACAAGTAATTTTGTATAAAAACTCAAATTTCGCACGTGTACACAATGTGAAACAATCACGAGGAAGTATTGTGTCCATAATTGGCAGTGTTTTTTACACTAGTTTTACATTACTTATTATTAAAGTAGTTCGTTATTCAAGTTTTGTAATTCTCTATCAATCATAGAACTATGAGTTAGATTTATTAATTTAAACTAAAAGTGATGTTATCAGAATCTTGGTTGTTGATAACATCTCTCTTGTTCTGTCTTGGTTCATCTACCTCCATGACACCACAGAGCAGTCTGGCACCTAGTCACAACACTGGATCTTCTTCACAATGAATGATCCACAACTGTTTGCCTCCCACGCCTTTGTCATTCAATTCAAACTCAATGCTTACCTCATTAAAATAGTTACTCACTTGCTGGCATGCTCTATGGACTATGCATGAGAACTTTGTGTAGTGTCCTAAGTTCAGGTGCTA
Source organism: Bactericera cockerelli (assembly GCA_024516035.1). Classification (NCBI taxonomy): domain Eukaryota; kingdom Metazoa; phylum Arthropoda; class Insecta; order Hemiptera; family Triozidae; genus Bactericera; species Bactericera cockerelli. The sequence goes on from CM044960.1 coordinate 17,348,169, forward strand.
GGACCGTGGGCAATCACATTGCTCCTGTTGTAATATCTACTCTTCATAAGAGTGAAAAGTTTATTGCTTCACCTACTTTTTTAATATGGCCCTTGAAAATCCATGAAATAATTTTGCCTGTAATATTATTATTTAAACACTGAATTCAAGGCACCAGGATGTGAATGATTGTGATAAAAGTATGCAATTTATTACAATAACCACACGACTTTATTTTAAAATCAAATAGTCTTAAATAGTAATACTTTATATTTGTTTATGTTCGGAATTAATTACTGTAGAGTGTACACTGTACAGGTTATACCTAGTAGGTTTTCTGGAGATACCTAGCAGAGTAACTGATCTCCACACCACACGGAATTCACTTGAATCCTTAGTTGTCTTACACAGCTACTAACTAACTATTTATTGAATAATATGGGGGAAGTAAAATACTAAGATCTGGATGTGTCAAAGGGATGACTCAGCTTGAAAAACAATAGGTATAGGAAGATTGGTGGCTCCTAATATGTGACAACATAAAGTTATCAACTTATCACTTAACAAATTGTCACATTACATCATCTATCCATGAGTGATTCTCAAATATGTTAAGCTAGATTTAATGACATAAAACTGGAATTACATGTAGTACCTATTGAGTGATACCTACAAATTGACATTCTTTGTGCGGTTTAATTTTTTTAGGAGAATGATATCATTGAATGAGATATTGGGATGTTATAAAACACAAATATTATACATAGTAGGTAATAGGTATTCGTATTAAATTGAAAATGATTTGAAAGGCGGCGGTGACCAAAAACTTAATTGATAAGTTATTGAAAATAACTTTGTTGATGTCTTAGTTTCACTCACTAACATAATGAGAATTGGTTTGAGACCTTTGGAGATTTCAAACTACTATAAGGTAGAGTAGACCACTTTCATTTTAGAGAAGACAAATATGATGAGACAGAGATGCTTTGAATTCAATTACCTACAGTTGGCGTACTTAGGGCGGTATTAATAGACGTCTAGATTTTGCGTATTGTTTTAAATGGGGAACCTAATGCTTGAGTCTGAACTTGTGATCTCGACTTTGTCTATTTATATCACCCTTACTGCCCTAAGCTTAAATTATTGTAGATAAAGTTGCATGTAACTATGAACTAAGTAACAGATGATTAGATAGGTACAATAGTCTCGTCCCTCACCTGAAGGCTTGGTAAGCACTGGTCTAGGAGAAACCGCATTCCTATATGACTTATGGACACGGCGTGTAATCTCTTAGGCAGATTATGACACCAGTTAATCTTTTGTCTCTTAGTCTTCTGTTTTGGGTTTTGGGCACCAAGAGGTCCTGAGAATATCGTTATCTATCACTTAGTATGTATGTGTTTAACCTATCCGTTATCGAACTTCAGGTACAAATTAGTGCTTCCACGTTTCCTCCAATATGTTAGAACTGCAGATATAGATAAGTAGATAGAGGTACCTTCATGATATATGTAGAAGTATATTATGAGCTCAAAAGAATCATAATTATTATGAATCTCAATATGTAGATTCAATACCTAAACAAGTCATTGCTAAAAAATATTATTTGGATTTTTATAGGAAACAATTTATTTTCATAACAATTTTAACTACTAATAAATTAATAATGACATCATGTAGCGGCGGTATCTAATAAATATTGCATATATAATTAAGTCATAAGTTTTGTTAATTAAGATAATAATAATCTATAACTCATAGTACTAAAAATTAGTTTCATATTTACATAGGGAAGGTTTATGACTCGCAATGAAGCATTTCTCACGAAAATTCTAAGTAAATATTTTTTGGAATCCAATCTATTGAATTTGCAGATTTTATTTAAATCAGGTTCAGATAATAAATTCGGACAGTAGATTTATTTTCCATTTCTGGTGACATCCGCACGCAGTGTCCCATTAGAAGGAAAGTCTTAAATAATCCCACTGAGCAAATAAACACATCAGCCTGTCCTGTTCTTGGAATCATGAGTCGTGTAGTCAATATGTTCAGCGATTTCCCGGGTCGTAAATTAGCCAAAAAGTCAAGCTAGAGAGAGCAGTTTCAAGAAGTCAAGTCGAAATTTATAGTCGTGGCCAACCGGGAGTTATTAGTTATTTCTTAATGGCAATTTCGTCGAATAATATTATATTAACAAAGAATTAAGAAAATAATTAAAAACCAAGATCCCCATTCCTTCTGCAGCAGGAGTCAGAGAACCAACCAAGATCAAACCAAGTGATAAATTAATATTTACGAGTCTGGACTCGATTCTTTGATTAAATAATAAAATGAAAATACTCCTGCACGAGCCTTGCGCTCACATATGACTTCTGCCAATTGAAGCCCCTATCAGGGCTATCATAATAATATCAGGGCTATCATAATATTCTGTACAGGGATGTAGAATTCTTGACTGCTTAACAGAACTATCGGGGTATTTAGATAAAAAAAAGGTATTGAGAAAATATTAATATTATAAAATATTTTACCAAAATGTTTTTTAAAAAATAAATTTACCTATACTACAATACTACATAATATGTAAAGACTCACTCGTCAAGGTTCTCTCTTAACAATCAACGAATAGACTTTCAAGTAATTATTTTAGCATTAAAACTAATTATTTTAGAAGAATGTAAATATGAATTAGTTTTGGGTGAAGGGCCTCCTCTTCACCATTATACGCTTGTATGCCAAATAAAACGTTTGAACTAGAGTTCACGGGACATATGAAATTAAATTCATGACTCAACTGTTTCCATTTGTTTGTAATGCTTTGATTTAATTAATCACACAAGCTCTATACATCAAATAGTACATTTTACATACTTATATTTTCATTAATTTATAATTAGATTTATTCTAAAAACACGATACAGCGTTACACAAACGTCAATTATTCAAGAAGAAACGGTTGTTCAATCACAAATGAACCTTCACTGTACAATTTTTGATTTGCATAGTATTTTGATAAATCTGTTGAAAAACTAGAATTTTTCAAAACATCTACCTACCATAAAAAAAGAAAACATTTGAGAAAGATTCAATCAAAGAGTATACCTCAGAGGACTGTATTATGTATGACCCTGTACTAAAATAATTTATTTCTTTTTTTACACATCATTTACAATTTCACACAAACTGAAAATGTTTACGTAATCCAGGCACAAAGCCTGAGATGGTTATTCTTAGATGATATGTGATATAAGTACAGAATTAAAATATGTAAGTGTGTGCAAAATATGCAATACTGTCATTCCTGCAAATTTCCATCGAATTTTTTAACTGCAGCCAAAAGGAGACATGAAAAGAAAAATGTCTTCCTCTTGGCAGGGACTATGCTCCTTTCTGTTTATTAATATTTTTTTTTTAAAAGCTTTATTAGGTAGAACAAAAAATATATACAGTAGAATACAATGAAATATAAAGAAAAACAAAAATATTAAGCAAATATACAAGAAAAAAGGAGAATGAAGTTAATGTCCTACCAAAAGGGCGGGGTTATTGCCTGTGGCAATCTCTTCCACGAAACCCTTTTCACACTATATACGCTTGATATGCTTTAGTCCTTTACTGATTAAATGAGCCGAAGACATAGTACATACATATTATTATTAATGATAATAATAAGAAAATTCCCAGGTTGAAGTCTCATAGATTCCTGGCCTGAAAGTTTACAGAATGCATTTTCTAAGTACATGCTTCATAATATTTTGTATATTCGGTACTCTTTAATTCTTTATGTAGGTCTACATTGTTGGATGAGATGGTTTCATCTACAATGTTTGTGTTGATAGCTAATGACTAATGAACTCTCCTCATTGAGCCTCACAAACTTCTGGTTACACACACCTTTACATGTTTTCTTGCCTGCACTAATGGAGACATTACTTTCTTTTCATTGCATGGTGAGCATTGATAGCATTGAATAGTACTTAGACTGCTTAGCGTTATCAAAAGAAGACCCTATGTTATGTTCAATGAGATCTTCATCTGCTTGAATGTTCCCACGATCCACACAGGGTAAGCTGCGTCCACCGTGGCGAGTGACTCGTTGCCAAACTAGTGAAAATCTTTGGTTGTCTGCCTGGACCTAAAGCGAGAGTTCAGTTATTAGAGCAGTCAAAACAACTGTAAAAAAGTAAGTAAAATGATAAAATCAATATGACGGAGAACATTATTTTTAGTTGTCTGATAGAGAAGATAACAAGGTTATCCAGAAGGTACCTCTACGATATCAGATTGGTGTTGGTGACACAATAACACAGATTCGCTTTTCACGAATTTTGTGTTCTTTCTAGAAACCGTGCTGGAGCTATGACCTGTGCTTATGTTACACTAACCTTGAGGTGAAATTACCTGTGTAGAAAATATTAAGATATTGTATTTTTGCGAAATGTCTTCCTCTCCTGTATATCTCAAACTCGTGATTACAAAGATGTTCTGTATTTTATTGAACAAAACAAGGATGTTCTATCTGAACTGAAACTTAGAACTGAAATAGCTGAAGCTTAGTGCATTAATACCCAATAGGTACTCACGTAGAGCAGATAATGTGGAACTACATCTATTTCATAGTGTAGAATGTGCATTGTGCATAGATAGTCAATATTATACATAATTATGTACATTTAGTAACCATAAAATTGGTTCTTATAGCACCATATTTAATTAGATTACTACAAATGTCCAATCCACCTATAGTAACTTGGAATACGAACTGCACTTTGTCTATCCATGGATATGAAGAAAACTATGTTTGTGTTTATGGGTGTGATACTTCTTCCCCAATTACATAGAATAGAATAGAATATACCTTGTTTATACTGCCGAGGTAAGACTGTAGAGTCCCTTTACTCCAGCAGTCAAACAGGTTTTATATATTTTATGGGATACATGGGATAAAGATACATACTGTACTAATTGAGCGTACCCACTTTATATCTCCTATAATTATACAAGACACTCATAGATGTAATAAAAAGTAACCTAACCTCCCATGACATTTACTTTCTGTTCATTCTTTGTGAGGGTGTAAAAAGTTCGGGGTAAGTTGATTTTGTAAGTTACCAAAGTAATAATATGCATTGATTATTAATATTATGAAACTTATTTTTCTCAGTAAGCTTCTAATCTGTGTCCAGCTATTTTCTCTCCAAATACACCATTTGGAATGGTGTTCTGACTCGATTCTCAACAGTTTAACCTAGATATAAGTAGCAAGAGCCAAACCGGAGAGCATTCAGTTCAATTTTCCAACTCACTGTGCAGCAATCTTGTAATCGTAGTACAATACAAGGATGTGAGAGTACGACTTCAGTTGTTTTCCATGTGCTTGTTACCTGGGCTTGCTATTGGTGTTACTATCGGAGCTGAAAATCTTAATCCACGAACCAGGGACTTCAACCTGGCAGGCCGTGTAATTGATGCTTGCAGGAATAATATGTGTACAAAGTAAATATATATCTAGTGTGCCGAGGATCAGCCCACACTATGCAAATCCGATGGAACTATTTATTTACAATTAATTTCACTACAAGTACTTAGTTGATTGAATTGATCAAAGCTCACTTCACAGTTCACATAGGGGAAGAATTCTTTGGGTAACTTTTTCAGATTTTAAATTGCTCAGTATATTATTTATTATGTACGCAGATAGAAAGCGAGTAATACTGGATTTTGGATACTCAGTTTTCTTCATCGTGAGCAAAGGTCCTCAGAAGCTGGAGATATAACTTATTCTAAAAATTATGTTGCTCTTACGAGATATAGAAGAACACACCACCACCATATGGGATCGGGAGGACGGCACACGTTCTCAAATCTCACACATAAAAATGGAACAAGAAAAGAAAACGCTATTTTTCCCCGCAAGTTTCTTAAAACAATGTTTGCTGATGTTTTAAGGTGCTAAAATTGGTTCAGGGTAGTTCTCAGGAAATAATAATGAGTTCATAATCCGATTTCACCACGCTAAATGATAAATTTCGTGTTAGAGTTAGATTTTAATTTAACTGTGAACCAAGATGATAATATTAATAATATTACCTCATTTAACTGCCCCAAGAGGGCTAATGAAACCCATCACTCCAGCAGTAAGCCCAATGAGTACTAAGTTTCGAATTACCAGACCGACCATAAGGTAATCTACGCACATATGAAATGTTGAAAAACAATTCCATAATCTCAACTTGCTATTTCCAGGTTGTGTCTAAGGATCTAAATATTAAAGCAGAAATATTATTGTTCAAGATTAAGAATTTGTAATTTTAATCAAATTCAATAAATTAAAAAAAAATCGATTGATATCCACAGAAATGTATTGATTGACTGACAACTAATATGTACTCGTATAATATAGTACATACTGACACCCGACACCTAAATTAAGCTTGTATTTAATGTAGGTATCAGAAAGAATATAGATAATAGTTTGTCCTTATAACATGCCTGAGAGGGCTTTCAATGTAACTTTCAGCTAGTGCAGATTAAGAATTAAATGTTTGGAACACATATTTTATTCGTTGCAGTTACTCGCTGTTGTGTTGTTGCAAATGAAACAGTTTTCTGTGTGTTTTGTGAATACAGCACAAATGTTGTTTGAAGACTGACTGTGTTATTGAGAAACATCAGAAATGTAATGTTGAATGCAGTGGCGGCTCCTGACTTCAAGACTAGGTGAAGACAAATTATACCCAGAAGTATTGAAAAAATAAAATTATTAATTTATCAGATCTTAGTTCTTATGGTCTCATAAACACAGCCCATTGTAAGTTATGGCTGTTTCCCTGCAGAGCATGATTTTCTCTCATACCAGTTTTGCATCATATAAGTTTTTATAGGTACTTTTTTTGGAGAACACTTGGTACATAATGAATAAACAGCAGAACAATTTGTCAACACTTGAGCTGGTACACAGCCATTCATTTTTCATAAGCCATTCAGGCTTGAACTGTATGGCTGTGGGGCAGGCATTTGCTTTACTTTTTTAGTGGTGGTTATACATAGTAATTGGAGAAATTGGACATCCAGTAATCATAATATCTTTCTTAGACTCATTACTTCTTAATCTGAATGGGGTTACTTTTAATGTTTGAACCCCATGATTTTGTGGGAATCTCATTGTTTCTTTGAAATATTCATCTTAATAAAAAATATTTAGGTATTCATTCATCTTAATAAAAAATATTAACTAAAAGTTGGTAAAACGGAATTAAAATAAAAATATTAGGATTATACCTCAGTAGATAGGTAGGTACAACATTTTAAAGAGGGGTTAGAACTGGGAAGGAAAGAAAGTTAGTTGAAGACTAAAAATTACAATCCAAAACTGCAAGAAAAACCACCACCAGATTACAAAATAAATCTAAGAAAACATACTTACTACAAATATAAAATCAGCTTAAATTTGTGTTACCATTGATGTTTAAATGACTATTTATGAAAAACACAGATATTGCCTTATAATTTTAAGTACCTACTTCACTGGAAGCTGTGTGCTTAGCTACCTGCATAATTATAATGTTATTTCTGACACTGAAAGAAGTACATAGCTACTTCATATTCAACTTATTATGAAAAGCACAGGTCAGATCAGGTAGGGAAAATGTTTCTATCCTGTATCAAATACTGGGAAATAACTTTATTAATTAGTAACACCAATTAAAAGTCACTTGATTACCGTTGAAACGATTTGAAAATAATCTAATAAAATTTAAAAAGTGCGCCACAAGTTTTGGTTACATTCTAAAGATAAGAGATACAATGTTGCCAAGTTAATTTCATAGCTAAATTTCTACAAACTTCAAGAGCTATATTTTAAATTTAAAGAAATCCCTCAAATCATGTAAGACGTATTTATTTATTTGAAAAAATAATACTACACCGCCTGAACAGAATTTTCTCTTGAGAATTTCATTTCAACACGTCTAATTTCATGATTTTTTTAAAAGTGGTTCCATAGTCAGGATCTTAAACAGTACCACCATTGTCCCTATTTAAAAACTTCTTGGAACAACTAGATACCAGATTATCTTATTTTGCTCAATTTCGGTACCTACATTAAATAATTATTTCCGAGATTTGACTTCAATCGAGATGTCCTTTATAAGACTATAGTTGACAAGATACATAAATAGTTAAAATTTATTGGTATCGGCTATCGTTTAGGAACTATGTACAAAACTAGAACCCAAAAAATGAGAAATAGTATCCAAAATTCCTGACACAAAATCCTGCTTTCCTAACGCCTACGTTATTATTATTATTATTATTTTTTTTTAATATTACAAGATTGTGCTAGATATGTGAGGCTAAATCATTGACTGGTTTCCTAGGTCTGGCATAATGCTACTGGCAACAATGTTAATATCAAAAACACATGACATCGCACATGGTATGTGGCTTCGTGACATTTCGTATGAAGTCGTGTAGATAATGTAAACTGAATACAACTGAAGACTGTCCTCAGTAGCATATTACATAGATATAGTTCTTGCCTAATATTTCATGATACCTACTTGGAAATACTCAACTCTGATTGGTTGATTCAAGGACAACTGAAGACAATTTCGAATTGTCTTCACATTTGGTGTTCTCCTTGGAAAGTAACATGAAATGTTAAGCAGCATTGATCTATTTTACACAAAGCTTACTCTTTTTTTTTTTTTCTTTGAGTTGGATCAATTGTGCCATGTTCAAGGGATTATGAGTAGTGTTTTCACTGTTCAAAATTAGGTGAAAATGTCTTCAGTGTCTTCACCCGACGAGCCGCCACTGGTTGAATGTTCAAATGCAAACTTTGAATAAATAAACAATAAACTCATCGTCGAGAAAATTGAAGAGAGGTATCCAAACTTTATACCTAGTTGCTCAAATTGCATGCCATGATGATTTCAGTGGTTGAACTTCCAAGAGAAGCGAGTTATAAAACTTACATAGAACTTAAGTGATATCCAATTTTGTATTTTTGTTTGTAATTCCCCTAAATTCAATGTGTTGTTGTTCTATAAATTTTAGGGCCCTATGACCCAAGATAAAATGTGTTTTTCTCAACACCATAGTGTCTCGTTGGAGGTCGTCAGAAAGATAAAGACCAGCTTTGTACCGTAGCTTGAACATATTCGGACACCTCAACTATGAGGAAGAGATACTTGCACCATGCCGACCTCAACTAGGTTTGGGAAAAGAAAAAGTTAAAGAAGAAGAATATTTCTCAGCACCATAATCCTATTTCAGATCTTAACCCAAGCTAAATTGCATAAAAATAACACTCATAGGTATTTTTATTAGAATGATACTGAATTACACTGTCATATTAATAACTGAATCAGATCTCGGCACTGGTAGCTTAAGCAGTTTAAAAATATACCTTGTGATAGAGATGGAAAACTCTGAATAAAAGACATCTTCTCTTGGGTCTTTTGTTGACATAAGTTTGCAAATAATCGTGCGAGTTTGTTGAACCTCGCAGTCACAGTACAGTACAGTTCAATTTACTACTCCGAGTTCTGCGCCCACCTAACTTACAGGCGAGGATAAGGATTCCAGTTCATAATACCTTTGTCTAGTATTTTATTTCGCCGAAGTCTCGGTACTGAGAGCCAATTAGGATGATATTTGTATCTTATTAAAGTTTATAGGATATGGAGCACCCGATGTTCTGACTGTATTAGAAGAAAACAGTGCTTTGCAATTTGCAATATACACAAGTTATGGCACAAAACACTTGCACTCGTTGAGTACACATACAAGGTGGTGATGTTCGTGCCTTGCTCTGCAATGGGTGATGACTGGTCCGCTACTTTTGGTCTGATATAATTCTTCAAGCAAAAGAAATACCTTGCTGCTTACCATTAAGATAACTATTGTTGCAAGAAACTTATTATATAGGTACATTTTGCCAAATTGACATTATCATCACTATTGTCGGGTTGGAGTTTAACTACCTGTTCCACGCAAACTCACACGTACTAACCCCGCGTAATTTTGTTTTGGTGGATGTGCACTTGTCACATCCACTAACACCTTTGACAAGTGCTCTCAAAATTCCGGGCTCGAAACCTGTGATACCTACCTGAAAGTTGTTATCCCTACGACATTTTTCCAGAGGGTAGTTACTTCAAATGATTGGTATTATTTGTATAAAAAAATAACCAAAAAGTTCATCCTTCAAAAAGCCAGAAAGGACTCAGATTGCTCTATTTTCAAACGTTGAAGAGCACACAGTATTGTATTTGAAAAGATAATAAAATAGAATAGAGCTCATATAGGATATATATGTATGTACACTCCGGCATTCTCTTACACACATTGCAGGCTGAAAGCAATTCATTGTTAGCGGAAAAAGAACAAGTGTGCCTGTGCGAGTATACAGGATAGAGCCAAGTGCGTACTGCATTCAAGAAGGACAAGAATAATCTCTTTTTTTTTTGCGAATACTTTGACTACATTTGATTCAAATAAATGAAAACTTCTTGTACCTGCACAATTTTTTTTACAACCAACTGTTTTTGCTTTCAATAGTAAGCAAGTTTAAATTATAATGAACTTGTAATGTAATGTAGCCTTTATTTGTACAATTAAATTTACACAGAACATAAATACATAGTATATGGGCATCTTGAACAAAATCAGATTAATATCAGATTAATCCCATTATGAACTTTAATAGCTACATATGTATGTCTTTGGAAAACCAAAAAACTTATTACTAACCATGACCAGGACTCTTCTGACTGAGCTTACCAGTTGTCTAATGCAATTGCTTACAATAAATAGTTAATGGGTTCTATTTGCAAAAGAAAGGCAAAAATGTAAGCAAGTATACGGATGTCATTGCTAGCCTCCGTGGTGTAAGGGTTTTAATTACTGCCTGTGGTACAGAGATCCTGAGTTCGGTCCCGAGTTGGGTATTATTCTCTACCCAATTCTGTCCCCACCGAAGTGAATGAACACATGACATGAGGCTAACATTTCCCGCCCAAACCAGGCTCGGTGCGGTTAATGTGGGTAGCTGGTACGATTCCTAGCGAATGAAGGGTAAAACCTCCGTCCTGAATAATTCAAATAAGGACGTTAAAACCAAATACATTATGAACTGGTCACAATAATCCTCGTTAGGTGACAGTATAGTCAATAGTCTATTATTCAGCTCTACGTCCATGCGATCATTAATTTCAGGGGACGTAAAATATTTTTACATCTACATATAGTAGATAAAATATATCTACTATAATTATGATTGAACAGTGATCACCCAACTATTGAGATCCTCATTGTCCAGGCAGTCTATACAGAATCTTGTATATGTGTTTGCAAGGACAAACGGTTTAAAAGGGAGATAGATTTAGAGGTCGTCAGCATTAAGAGGGGTATGATTAACGAAATTTTTCTGTAGCTGATGTACTTAACTACTTAATCATTAGGAAACTGCATTAAATAGAAAGCTAAAGTCCAAGTATTTCGCTTTTAGAATGAACCTTTTGTATACACTCTCAAATATAGAAGTAAAAGAAAGTGCTGAACCACCCACTAGATGTGTGAGCTCGGTTATGTGTCTCACAATATATTTCATACAAATAATAACAACGATTTTATCATTTAAATTGTACTGTCGTGTCGTATATGCCTGAACATAATAGCCGAGCTATCTGTTCATCCCGACAACATATTACATGATCGGAAAACAACAAAACATACCCGACTGTGGTGTTCCAATGGGATATATTTTCTGCTTGGAACATAATAAGCAATGCACAACTAGAACTAACAAAGGCATTCAATAGCTAATGCTAGTACATGCTTGTAATTTGCTCCATCTGACGGTATGCAAATGTTGGGTATTGGTGATGGCAGAACAGATTTAGAGCCAGAAGTCTCTATACCGGAGGTCTTGGTGTGACTAAAACTCTTTTACTGTGGTATGAATCTTTAACTGGTATCATCATGGATAAATTTATTTTAAAAATTTCGGGAAAGGACAAATTTTAATGGACATTTCCCAGAGTAACCAATTATATAGATACTTTGACCTCTTTGTCACTGGAATGTGATAACTGCATAATTCATAACAACAGGTACAGTAGACGGAATGTCTGAACTTTTCTCTCTCAGGTTCAGCTGTTCTGGTATTATTTTGTGATGTTGAGTACCACTTTGAATCAACGAAACTATGACAGAACAGTTTCACTAGTCACCTGGTTTACATTCAGCTCATCATAGACCGGTGAGAAGTCAACCAAATCATCATTGAGCATTCTCCGAATCCTCTGTCTTGTCAATTCATTCATGACATCATTGACATCTCCCAGTGTCTCAGGTTTTCAACTTACTTTCCATACGTTGGCTGAGCTCTCAGCAATTTACCTCGTTAGTCACTGAGGCATCACACACTGTTCTGCTGCAGAACTATCGCCATTCATATTCAATATCAGCGCGCCATTCCACTGCAAATAACACCTCGTTGCATTTCATTTCATTCATGAAAGGTCAAATGCATCAGTAAGTGATGCAAAAATAATAAAACCCGTGTGCTGCAATTCCAACTATACGCCTTCTTATTCTTCTTCTTCTCCTTATTATTCTTGCACTTATTATCCTTTCTTCTTCGTAATAATCATAATCATCTATGTCTATTCTCGTTTCATTTCAATTCAATTGCACTGACTGACCAAACACACCATACAGTGACCATTAAGACTATCCTTAAAAAGAAGTCAATTCCTAGTATCTGTATAATGTCAGTTAATTGTGCCCAATTAAGGAGATAATATACCACCTCATCGTCTTTGACGAAAGAATCTATTGAAATTGATAATTAAATGTTCAGAACTTCAACATTTTTAGAGAAGATACTTTCTGTTTGCCATTCCAGATTCCATAACTAGATGAGTTAATTTGAAATGCTCGATTCAAAGTTTTGTATGCAGGTAGCTAATTGTTAACACCAGATTATTGATAAGATTCTCAGTAGGCGGAACACGGTGTTATCCTGATTGAAAACACCAGTGGAGCTAATATAGTTGTCAGGATAACATGACAACAAAATCTGCAATCCTAAACTTAATGAGATCGCAAGATCGCCCACTTTTGACCATTTCGTAAACCTCGGATTATGGAGGAGTGAACTTGAGAAGAAAAAATGCCATCATTTGCGAACTTTATGTGCCATTTGAGAGCGTTGTGTGCGAACCCCTCATAAATTAAAATATTTTACAACAAGCAGGTCTTCGATTCTATTTATATCTCTACCTTTTCCTACGACACGGCCAAGATGTATACTTACTGTTCATTACTAATGTATTCTATGTAGGCATGTATATGAAATAGACTAGCCTTAACCCGTGTTCATGGGTGCAAAAGTTCTAAATGAAGGACGTAGCACACAGGAATTTCTCTAATAAAAGACCCCCAGAAATAATTTAATGTAATAATCCGTTTTCATACCTTGATTCTTTATACGACACTTTGATATTATGAACGGCTGTTAAATCTGAATATTAAAACTTCAGAAGATCCATGATTCAGCTGACGGAAACTCTACCGACGCATTTGATAGGTATTTAGATTCTATTTTTATCAGGATTGTATTGTAGCACTTGAGGAAGTTCAGATATCATAGTCTGCATATGCAGGCAACGCATGTAGATATCCAAAAGTATCCTGAATTCAATGTTCATGTTTTTAATTGTGAAAAGAAAATGTACATGTCCAAATTTTATCGATGTAAGGCGCTAGACTCGAAAAAAGAAAGAAAAATTGGTACAATGTACCTACCTTTAAGACATTTTTAAAAATAATTTATTCCCCACCACATATTCTGCAAGATGACAAGACTGGGTCTTGCGGATATGACAACAGTGAATCTTATTCAGCAGAAAAGGTATTAGAATAAAGATGTTAAAATAATTTGAGAATAAGTTTTAAGTATCATTGAATTTTACAAATTATTGTCATTATAAATCATACCAAAAGGGAAGAGTTAGTTATTGGTTGAGAAGACTAGCAAATTAGAGAGAAAATATTTTCTTTCATACTACTTAAATTTTTGTGTTCGTTTTTGTAAAAAAAAAAATATTTTTTTGCTCGTATTTCTTTTGTTGGGATTCGATCAAGTTATTCCAGAGATTAAGAGAGACAAACAATATTCTAGCCAACTAGATGTATTTCTGTTTTTTTTTTTTTTTTTTTTTTTTCTTCCCCCTTCAAAATAGAGACGTCATGTGGTGAAGGGCTAAGCGTACATTCACACAACAGGTTAAAGTTTAAGCTTGTTGCAAGTTTCAGTTTCATTGTTGGAAATATTGCTAACTCTAACTGGGTGCCCGCCCCTAGCCCTCTCCTGCCTGGCTCAGTCAATCCCAAATACAAGTTATGGTGAATTTATTTTTTTCTCACACTGTTAATAAGTTTAGCTATTTTTGCTTCCTCTGTGTTAATTTACGCAAGATTTTAAAGAGTGTTTAAGTTTACAACATAGCTTATAGCTTGAAGGTTAAAAGAGCTATCAAAAATATTCCAAATATCCTACTGATATTTTGGTGTCAACAGAAAACTGCATGTGTTTGTTCATGGTCAGATTTTGACCTGAGAATATATGACTGTTTTGATTAATTTATTATTATTAGAGTAATTATTATGCTTTATCCGCAGGCCAAATAATAAGCTTTAAAGATTAAAGTTACCTTTATAAGTGGTTAACCTGATTATGAAATAAATTTGAAGTTTTAAAAACAAATCGACAAACTACCTGTTGCTACTATAGGCAAGAAAGATATTTGCATATTTGCACTTATAATTTATCAGGTGAAAAATTACTTTTTTACATAGATAAAAAATTGACTCTCTGTGTTTCTGTGGTTTCCCAATTTCATTTATGTCTTCTAAGTAACTATATATATAGGTACATGACTTATTAAAAATAATATTAGGTACATGACTTATTAAAAATAATATAAGTGATTCGAAGATTTGAATATCTACCTCATTCATACAATTCAATTTTCTTTAGATTAAGGATTGTGCTTGCTGAATACTATTTCACTTGTGGCAAAAAGAGAAATGTTTAATTATTATTGCCTGTGGCTCACCTTGTATTCAATAGCATCTTCATTGCCATAGGTTCCTAGCGTTATAGGGTGAGGCTTGGTTTGGTCCTTTCTTATGGTAAGATTATTATGTGCCTGCTTACGTGCCATTGTACTTTATTAATTAGGTATTTAAATGCAAATTCATAGCTATTGACAACATCATAGTCATTGAATTAATTATTACCATCAAGTAGGTACTCGTATATTAAGATTTTATTATTACCTACATTTGTATTGTTTACAACGACAACGATTACCTTCTAGAAATTCGATTTCTATCTTTTCAGATGGCTTTTTTATTATTTTCAATTTCATCAGACAAATTAACGTCCCAAAGTACAAGCTTAAATTTATCATATTATTTATTACCTATATAAATAAAAATCGGGAAAAAGTAATGAGATATAATCTGAATGTGCAATCAATTCAGGTCTTCTATTTAAGATTCTCAAGTTGACATTGAAGGATAAGGTGACTTATGATTTTATTCTAATAATTAAAGAATTGTAAATTGCAAAATATAAATAGGTAAGTAGGTATAAACCAATACCTATGCTCGCAGAAGTCAGTTTGATCTACAAAAAATCTACATGAAGCAATTACAAAACTAGAAAATAAGGGAAGTACATAGAAAAGCACCGTGGTGACTCTGGAGAAATGAGAAGTACCAAATGCGAAGCTACATGTGTCATTGTGTCATACATCAGTCAGTATTACAAAAATGAAAATAGATAAAGAAGATAAAAAACGTGAATGTTTATTTATGCAAAGCTGGAGGTCTCATTAAAAAACTAATATTATTGTTTCATCTGCTACAGAAGAGTAAAGTAGGGATCCCATGCTCCATAACCAGACACAAAGGGAGCTCTGCTTATAGGGTGCTACCACAAGGCAAGTGGGTGTTTAGGGAGTCATAAGATTAGATTTTTTATAAATCCACCCCAGATCAATAGATCGCAGATTCTCTAGAATCTATTACAATATTTGACCAGTTGAGTCCAAAGCTCATGGACAAGTTAAAAACAATTTCCATAACCATGTCTGAGCCCTCGCCCTCTGATCGTAAATAAATACAAAAAATACATAAATTAGCTGAGGTAGAAAACAGGCCAATAATTGGAAGAAAAAATCTTAGATGAGTCTATAATTCCAAATTTTTGATTATTTTAGAATTTTTATAGTTTAGGTACTTGAGTTTTTCAAGCACGTAACCTCTAAAATTATAATTAGCCGGAAATTCTGTCACTGTGGGTCGACATTGACATTTTACAACTGACCTTCATGACATCATGGTGACAAATAAATAATATCAAGTAGAATGCATTAGGTGGAATGACTGAATTTTATTAATAGGAAACGCTATGAAGAGGACGCATACTATTTTACTTGCATAATAAATTGACGTTCTATAGAATCTAAAAGTATTTTTTTTAGGTATGTCTCATTTTCTATGTCTCATTTACTATTTATTATTGATTTTTTTCTTCTTTAAATAAATTTATTTCTATTCGACCTTTTTCTGTCAACTTTAAAACATGGGTTTTGCTAAGATATAAATTAGCAAAACCCAGAAGGACTGCAAGAGCACGTATCCTTTTTGTAAGATTCCAATTCCATATCTAGGGAGCATTATGCATTAACAATCCTTTCTCTCAAGACTTTATGGTTATTCCTATTCTTTACACCAAAATTTCTAGAAAAACATGAGGATGCAACTTTTGCCAACATGTTTGTATGTAAACTGCATACACTGAGTAATATTATGTTCTAACAAGTGTGGGTGTTTACACGGAGACACATCTTCCCCATCTCTATTGTTCTATGAGCTGCAATACATTGGCCACAACTTGACCTGTTTCAGAGCATCTTCGTTACCATAGCAACCCACACAAACACACGGTTTCTCTCTGTTCCTCGCTGGGATCAAATTTCAATGATTTTTATCAGAGTATATAAAACAAATGCAAAATTTCAGAGAGGTAAAATGTAGGTTTCTCATAGGTACTTGATACTTGATCTTGCATAACATATGACGTTACTGGTTGAAAACGACCCAAATTGATTTTTTTTTTGGTTCAAAACATGCAAGGCTTTCTATTTACTGACTCGTGATTTGCGGTACTACAACATCAAAAGAAGTAAAAGTGACACCTCCACCAAAATATTAGATTCAGACCCAAATTTACTAATTTTAGAGTTCGCTGTTATTGTACGTCAATACCGCCGCCAATGTGAGGTTGTAATTTTTCATTATCTGAACCTTTTGGTTGTGAGTTCGAATTCTGTCTGAGGTAATTATTGTATAGGTTATTGTAAGTTACAATTATTGTATAGTTATCATATTTGTGTTAATCACTTTCGTGATATCACAACTACTCAAACTCGCTTAACTAAATCTATGCTGAAACCGGGACTTGAACCACCGACCTCCAGGGTACAAGTCCGCCGCCTTATCGATCAAGCTACTGAGGCCGGTCAATTATTGTATAAGTTACAATGTAGACAAAAGTATCAAATTATTTGATTCCGGATTGACTAGTTGTCTTGTATTCTTTCTTCTACGTGTATGGGGTGACGAATACGCCCTCGAAGTTACAAATAAATACACATAAAAAATATATTAATTATAGTTAGGTATATAAATAAAAATAATTCTAATCCCTCCTTACTTTACCTCAATCCCCTCTCCCCTACTGAACGTCCTTAGACTCAACCAGCCTCATTGACGGCTTTATTAAAAAAGAAGAGGAAGAATACAGGCGATTATAATTGCAAGAAATTACTCCGCGCAATCCTCTCTGAGCTTGAGTGCGAGTTATACCTAGAGGAGCTTGGATATAATTTATAACTCCTGTCATTACGCTTTTGTAGTCGAGTGGCGGAACTCGAACCCTCGATGACTTCAGTACAAGTAATCTAGACATTTTATCAAGTCCAAAAATTATAGAAAAGGGACACAGGAAGCATTGTGCCAACATAAGTATGCTCGCTCTGATCTGCTTATAACGATTAACATTCCTGCATTTTGAACACTATATCAATATTTAATTTGATTCTTCTTGATTCTTTAACACACGGTGTAAAATGTGTGCATATTATTTTATTAGATATATATAATATTAATACTCTTTAGTGGAAGGTAAACACCAGGCCAGGTTAATGTTGAAAGCATTTTCTACCACCTAACCCTCAGAGTCTAATTAATGTCGTCACAAACTCAAATTTATGAGGAAAAATTCAAACCAACAGATCCCTACGCCACCTGAATTACCAGACTAGCGCGTTAACCACTTGACTACTAGATAAACTTTAACTTCCAGTGAATCCAAATAATGTACAGATACTACAGATTAATTACATGTCCTACATATCTTTTTACTTTGAGGTCTCCAGCACTGGTTAAGACACACAATAAATAATTATTTAATATTCAATGCTCTTGGTCTTTTACCCCTCTGCTACTAGCCTCATCTATCTTACAACTATAGTGAGGTAAGTAGACCTAACCTGGACACCAAAGTGATTCTCATCTTGAGGTTTTTAAATTTGGTAAATAAAATTATGTTCGTCGTTATTTCAATAGTATATGCAGTTATGAACATTTTCATTCGCTTCAGTAGAATTCATCGACTCATCTTACATTCGAAGGTAACCTTCGGACCTTGTGTGCAAAATCACCATATCTACTGATTCTTACATTTTATCTTTTTTTTTATATACATATTTATAAATTATTATTATTACTATACAAAGGTATGTGCTTCTAAAATTATTACTAAACCTTCAACAACTTATCCTACAATAGTGGCATCTTACCTTAGAATTGCATGCTAAAGAATTCTGGCCTGTTAACTTTGGGATCATAAATAAAAAGATTTGCTGCAATAATCGGATCCGAAGACTAATTATAACACTTTACATCCTACTAAGTACTTGCAGAATGCAACTCAGACCTGTCATAGGGTAAGTGAACCAGGACTAGCCTGCAGACAGGGTCGGGTCTACAAGTAGTCCAGGTCCTAACTTACATGATGGAGCATTGCGTTTTGCCTACCAAAATAATAAGGCTGAAATGAACCAATATTATTTAGAAAAATGTCTGCTTTCTACCTTTATAAAAATACTATGTATTCTCAGATTTTTTGTTCCTCATCTTTTGTTAATGGGTTACTTGAATCAACTAATCTTCCATTTATTTCACTCTTTCTGTCTCTTTCTATCCCTCCCTCCATATCTCTCTCTTTCTTTCGTACTCTCTCTCTCTCTCTCTAACTCCATCGCTCTCTCTTTCCCTGTATCGCTCTCTCCCTCCCTCATTTTCTTACTTCATATTTTGTCTATGATGTAACATTATTTTTTCAGTACTGACTCCATTTTTACTCTATTATATTTTCGATAAAAATCAACAAAGTTTTGCCATTTTCACGATGAAAATAAGGTCTACCCTATCTTCTTTTCTTATAAATAAAGGTATTCTTCTTGTTCTTCTCTCTCTCTCTCTCTTTTTCTCTCTCTCTTCTATTACTTACAGAATGAAGTTCAACTTCAGTTGGAAGTAAAATTAAACTTGCCTCAAAGGAGAGAGGGTCATAAATAATAATACCTACATGTTGAAGTACGGGAGAGAGAGAGAGTAGTACTATACTCCCTCCTTCCCTTAGTATCATCATCCACTATGAATTATTACAGGGAGAAAGTGAGATAGAGAGAGGGATGAAAGTTTTTCCTATACTTGAAAATAAGATTACGTAAGAAACTGAAATCGAACTACCTGTCTCTCTTTCTTTCTCTTTTGCTCCCTATATTATTTTCATGTTGTTCTTTAACCACTCTCTCTCTCCTTCTATTTCTCTCTCTCATCCTTTCTTCTTCATATATCCTAGCACCTTGGAATAATGTTCAGTACATAATGCTCAGTCCTTAGATTATGAGAGGAATGAAATATCGAAATGCAATGCTGGTTGCCTATACCCAATATTCGTGGGGCTAGTAATGACTAAAATTTGCTTACCTTTTTTTAACTGATACCTACATAAGTATTGATTTGCTATTCATCAAATTTAGAATCTACTTTTTTTACTTTGCCTTTTTTCCAAACCTACTTGGGGATGGCATATTTGTGAAAGTTAGAATGAAGAATCGATTAAGAAAAATCACTAGGAAAATAATTTTCAAGATAGATCAAATTGACTAGCTTCAAAATGTAGGTACTAACCTGCTGTTGCTAGGACAATGCAACGTACCTTTGATTTAAGTTCATATTATACTAATTATTTTGATTAATTTTCAGAATGGGTTGATTTTCATCGATGCTCTGTTTCACAATACTATCTACTATACAGGGTGTCCCACCAAACTTGGACACCTCAAATTACTCGGCCCCTGAAAGAGTTTTTGAAAAATAAAAAAATCTAGGGTACATGTGCTAATTATGCGGTTTCAGTTATGAAATTTTTTTTATACAGGGTGGTTCAAAAGTCAGAAATTGAGGTGTCAACTTTCGATTTTTAAATAGATCGACCTGAATTTTATTTGATAATTTTACTTCTAAATGATTCCTGAGTACTTTTTTAAACAAAAATATTACATACAGGGTGGTTTTTTTTCGACCAATTTTTTTTCTAAATCTTGAATAACTCAAGTTCGGTTAATTTTTTCGATAACAAGAATAGAATGTTTTTGTGTAATGAATACACGCACTTTCAATTGGCATCAAAAAAATTTATACAGGGTGGTTCACAAGTGAAATAATGACTTGATTTTTTTTAAAACCGAGTTTTTTTAATTTTTTATTTAAGATTAATAATTCTCGTCTAATTTTACACATTTTTCGTTAGTCATATCGAAAATCAAAACTAAAGTGTTGTACAGGGTGAGACATAATTTTTTTGTAACACCCTGTATATGGGCAGTCAAAGAGACGCAAAATTAAATATAAAGACTAAATATGCAAGAAAAACTTTGATTTTTAATTAAACTAAAAAGTTATGGTTTTTTAACTAATATTGTCGCATGGACCACCCTGTAGATATTTTGTTAAACTATCATGTAGGTACTCTAAGTTGTATAAAATTCAACGAACACTTCGAATCATGTGGGAAAAATAAGTAAAAAACACGAATTTGAAGCCATTTTCAATTTGGTGTCCACACTGAATGATTTTAAAACTTGAAATAAAAAGTAGGTAGGTGTAGACACAAAATTGAGCATGGCTTTTTGAATTAATTTTTTTTATTTCAGATTTGAACTCCTCGTTGAATTTTAGACAGTTTCGACTACCCATATGATGGTTTAAGAAAATATCTACAGGGTGGTCCATGCGACAATATTAGTAAAAACACCATAACTTTTTAGTTTAATTAAAAATCAAAGTTTTTCTTGCATATTTAGTCTTTATATTTAATTTTGCGTCTCTTTGACTGCCCATATACAGGGTGTTACAAAAAAATTATGTCTCACCCTGTACAACACTTTAGTTTTGTTTTTCGATATGACTAACGAAAAATGTGTAAAATTAGACGAGAATTATTAATCTTAAATAAAAAATTAAAAAAACTCGGTTTTAAAAAAAATCAAGTCATTATTTCACTTGTGAACCACCCTGTATAAATTTTTTTGATGCCAATTAAAAGTGCGTGTATTTATTACACAAAAACATTCTATTCTTGTTATCGAAAAAATTAACCGAACTTGAGTTATTCAAGATTTAGAAAAAAAATTGGTCGAAAAAAAACCACCCTGTATGTAATATTTTTGTTTAAAAAAGTACTCAGGAATCATTTAGAAGTAAAATTATCAAATAAAATTCAGGTCGATCCATTTAAAAATCGAAAGTTGACACCTCAATTTCTGACTTTTGAACCACCCTGTATAAAAAAAATTTCATAACTGAAACCGCATAATTAGCACATGTACCCTAGATTTTTTTATTTTTCAAAAACTCTTTCAAGGGCCGAGTGATTTGAGGTGTCCAAGTTTGGTGGGACACCCTGTATATCAGATTTTTCCAGGTTTTGATTTGAGCTTTCCACGAGGACTGAGAAACATAAACTACACTCCATGCATGTCACTTTGCAACTGGTAAATAAATATAAAACATATCGAGCAATAAAATATTACATTTCCCATGATGAACGGACTCGAATCCAAAACGGACCATGTTTATGGATACCCAGTGGATAGTTTTATGTGATACGTTGTCGTGGTATATTTATGTATGGGGTGTCATGGGGATGAGAAAATATTTTCTTTTCAGCTTGTAACCTACATACACTGTGCTACTTTGATTTTTCCCTGATTTAATGTAATTTAATATTGTCCAATTGTAAAACTATGAAACTGTAATTAATCATCAACGTTATTTAAACACAAATATACATTTAATCGATGCAAATTCAGTAATAATAATAGATACGTTAGAAACGTTAGATATATGAGCAAAATTTTCATCGACAAGTTCTACACACACTAGGGCCGACCTTCGCTTTCTTCAGAATTCAGTCAAACAGTAAAAGTTTAATATACAATCTTACAATACATAGTTACAATACAGCTTTAGTAAGCAATTAATCAAGAAGCAGCTATAATTTAGTAGGTATACTTTAATGTAATTTTACTGCACAATAATTTAAGGAATTCAAGGCTTTGAACACTATCATTTGAAAATGTTCCGAAATTTAATAATCTCACAAAGAGATTTATACTTCCGTCTCCATGTAGATTATAAAATTTCATATAAAACAAATTCAAGGAAGCAGCGTAACCAAACTTACAAAACTACCTATACATTACGACACAAGTATCACCCCTTCTTAGAAGAAATAAGATTAGAAAAGTTTTGTTAGAAGGTTAAGAAACATGTGAAAATAATTAAACCTGAAAAGAAGAATTATTGTTCCTAATCTTGTTAAGTTATTACTCCTAAGTTTGAGTGTGTTTCATGCAACAAGGAAACGAAATCCAAGATACTGCAAGTTTGCATGAGAAATCATCTGAATTAAGTAGAAGGTACTTGACACCTGTGCCTACAGAACTCTAGTTATACCCATCCTTTGTAGGCTAAACTCTGTATTTAATAACTGCTGTCTAGTGTAATCATTGCCAGAAGCAAAATAAGCTTCTTGGTTAGATAAAATTTGTAATAGAACAGTTATCAAGTAAGGTTGGTCGCAAAAAAAAGAAGAAATCAATTAAATTAAGCGCGTAACTGCAAGGTAGGTTTGTATGCTCTCTGTTGGTTAGAGAGAAAAATAGTAAATATATTTACTACAAATTGACATCACTGTGATGTTTGCCGTAAATACTTTTTTTTTTTTTTTTTTTTTTTTTTTTTCTGGTGAGGCGCTTTAACACTGCGATTGACAGGTCGTTCGCGCCGATTCCTCTAGGTATTCATATTAGCGTGTATAGGTTAATTCTTTTAAGGTAACACAAAAGTGAATCGACACTCTCGACATTGTCAATCAGAGCAGGAGGAACCGGGAGGGATGATCGAATATTGGCATGATTAGAACATGTTAACATGTGCTGAACCGATAGGATTTCGCCGCAGCTACAATTAGGTGGTGCGATACGCTTGAATAGGAAACTATGCGTAGCTCTAGTATGTCCAATCCTCATTCGGCATAGCACAACTTCTTCATATCTATTTGTTCTGTCACTGGAACACCAGTAACCAATAAGTGGTTTAATGGTTTTCAATTTATTAGTGTTAGGGATGGTGTCCCATGAAAGTTGCCAGAGTGATTTGGTCAGTTTGGATGCGAACTTTTTAAAGTCGTCAGGGGAGCAGAGTTTAAGAGGAGGGACAGATGCAATAGGATTGCGCGCTAATCTATCCACAGCCTCATTACCTTGGATTCCTGTATGGGAAGGACACCACAGGAATACTATGGTCTTTCCAGTAGTAAGTAGGTCCCGCCAGCAAGTGATAGCTTGTGCAACTATAGGATTGGTATTGCTACCATTAGACAGGGCAGCTAAAGAGCTTCTTGAATCAGAAATTATTGCATATTTTAATCCTGGTAAGAATTTGATATGCTTAAGACATAATAGTAAGGCAACAAGCTTAGATGTAAAAACAGAATTGACGTCATTTAAAACAAAAGAAGATACAATATGATGATCTATGGTATAAGCGCAGCTAGTAGAATCAGCCGATTTTGAACCATCGGTAAAGCAGAGTTTGTAGTCTTGATATTTTAAATGTATTAATTCTTTAAATAGCTGTTGGAAAACAATATCAGAGATATTTTCTTTCTTATCAAATGAGAGACCAAGATCTATCTTAGGGGTATCTACCGACCATGGAGGCATAACCTTAGCATAGGGCGCCAATTCGCTATTCTCTAAAGTGTTCATAAAGGTGTTCAACTCCTTGACCCTTAAGTAAAGTGGTTTGGGTTTACTAGAAGGATAAACAGTGTCAGTTAGGTTTGAGTTGAAAAGACAGTCATGAACGGGATTAGAGGGGCAGCTGGAAATTTTAACGACATAATTCATCGCAAGCTGAGATCTTCTGAGAGGAAGCGGAAGAATACATGATTCTACCAGAAGGCTGGGAACAGGGCTAGTTCTCAAGGCTCCTGTGGCAATCCTAATACCAGAATTATGGACAGGGTTCAGTCTGTTCAACACATGTTCCTTTGCAGAACCATAAACAAGACAACCATAATCAAGTATGGGAAGAATGTATGATTTATACAGCATTAAAAGTGTAGAACGGCGAACACCGAAGCGCTTGTTTGAAACCATTTTTAAAACATTAATGGCCCGAAGTGACTTCTCTTTCACTAATTGTACATGGGAAGACCAATTCATTTTGGAATCCCAAATCATACCTAGAAACTTGGTTTTTTCGACGAAGTTAAGTGGCACACCATCATAAAGCAACGGAGGCCGAGTGCAATTACGTGACCTTGAAAAATGTATACAGACCGATTTGGATGGATCAGCCGTAAAAACCAATCCATTCAATTTCGACCAGTTAGATATGTTGTTCAAAGTAGCTTGTAGTCGCGTAACAAGGGATTCAATAGCTTTACCCCTGCTTATGATGAGAAGGTCGTCGATGAATAAGAGCCGGCGCAGCGGTAACTTTATAAAGTCCAGCAAGTCATCCATAAAGACTATGAACAATAGCGGACTGAGTGACGAGCCTTGGACTATGCCATTACTTAGGTCGAAAGAATCAGAAAGGTGTCCATTGCATTTTACCTGGATTTTTCTATTATAGAGAAAATTTTGGAGGTATAACAGTAAATGACCGTTGATACCAAAATCCAATAGCTTCTTCAGTATTTTGTGTCTCCAGGTCATGTCAAAGGCCTTCTGAACATCTAAAAATGCTGCCAGAATATGCTCTTTGTTGGCAAACCCTTGAGTCACTTCATGCTCTAAATATACCAAATTATCCATGGTAGATCTTTTGAATCTACCACCACTTTGACAAGGGTTAAGACAACCTTTTCTTTCAAGTATCCAAAACAATCTCTTATTGACCATTTTCTCAAGTATTTTACCACTACAGTTTAGTAGAGAGATTGGTCGATAACTGGTCGGTAAAGTTTTATCTTTACCGGGTTTCGGTAGCGGTAAGATGTGAGCAGAAGACCAGAGAGATGGAAATTTCCCTGATGTCCAAATGAAATTGAAGAAATCTAAGAGTTTTTCTAATGCTATATTTGGCAAATTTTTCAACAGCACATACGAAATACCATCGGGTCCAGCAGCTTTTGAGGTACATTTAGAAAGAACATTTGCCATTTCATGGTATTTGAAAGGTTTATTGTATTCGTGACTATCATTAAGGTTAGGGGTGATGATCTCACTTTCAGATGCAATTTTATGTGTGAGAAAGTCACTAGGATAATTCTCATTGGAAGATACGTTCGAAAAATGAGCGCCTAGAGAATTTGCAATTGAAGAATTATCAAAAAGAAGACCATCACCGTTGATACTGTCTCTAATGGCCGGAATATGCCTTGAGATATATTTCCCACGTAACTTGCCCATTTTGTGGAATAATTCACCTGACGTCATCGAATGGTCAATCGATTCCACAAAATTGGTCCAACCTTTTTGCTTTTTATCTCTGGTTGTTCTCCGAGCAACAGCACGAGCCCTCATAAAGGCGACCCTATTATCAGCGGAGGGATGTTTTCTCAGGGCTCGAAGACACTTGCGCCTATTTCGAATAACTACCTTAACCTCATCATCCCACCAGGGAACAGGAAGACGATGAGGAGGTAATTTTTTCTCAGGAATAGCGGCATCAGCAGCAGATAATATGGAATTATTAAACAGTGAGAGTGTAAAATCAATATCACTATTATTGACAGGAAAATTGAAATCAATACGTTCCCTGTATAAATCCCAATTGGCTTTATCGTAATTCCATATTTTCTGTGCAGGTGTAGATATCTGAGATATTTCACAGGGAGAAGGAACATTTGAAGAAATAACAATGGGAAAGTGCCCAGAGAAACAAAGATCATTTTCAACCTTGAACGACAAGTCAGGGAAAATTAAAGATGAACAGAGAGACAGGTCAATCGCTGTGTGACTCAGATGGGTAAGGCTGTAGTGTGTAGGTTCCCCTGTATTCAGGAGGTGAACATTGCTATTATTGAGGATGAATTTTTCAACCTCTTTGCCTTTAACATCAAGTTTCGAATCCCCCCAGAGAGGATTGTGGGCGTTAAAATCACCCACAAGTAAGTAAGGATGGGGTAATTGAGACTCAATGTTAGACAAATCAGACTCTGAAAAAACCAAGTGGGGGGGAAAATAGACATTACAAAAACATATAGGATCAGCAAAATGAGTCAATTTAACTTGAACAGCAACATACTGTAAGTTTGTATTGACAATTATCTGTTTAGAAAAGCAAGAGCTTAAGACAAAGGTAATGACACCTCCACAAGCATTATTGCCATCAAGGTAATCATGCCTGAAGGAATCATATGTTTTCAAATTAATATTTTTTGAGGGAGTCAAGCGTGACTCTTGTATACAAATAACAGGGGGTTGGAATTTTTTCACAAGACATTTTAACTCATCAAAATGGTTCAATATGCCATTTATATTCCATTGTACTAGAATGTTATTCATTCTTTCTCATAAAAAAAAGAAGAAGAAAAAGAAAAGAAAACCACAATATTTATGTCACTAGCAGGAGGTGTAAAAACCCTCCGAAAGAAAATAATACACTTTGGCAATTTGACTTTTCAATCATCGCAAGCACGTATTTCACCCTGATCATAATAATTTTATTAGAAAAAAAAGGATGGAAAAAAAAGTAAAAAAAGAAAAGGTGTCATAACCTAGTATCAGTCAGAGGTTATCGTGTACCTCAAGATATGGTCGGTCCCAATTCAGATATCCAAAAGGATAAAGCATATAAAACCAAGCGGAAGTTACAGTTGAACGGATGACAAGATGCGATCGGCACAGAACAACACAGTAGCCACATCCAAGGCACGATGGCCGAGTTGCGGTAAAATAAATAATCTAGGGTGTACATTGCCACGGCACTCGTTACCGGGTTATAATATGTCAATAATAATTCACCTCTAGGAGGTTGTCTGGCTATAATGATCGTTTGTCCCGTCTTCTCTACTTCATGACATATTTTCATATGCCACGATCAAGGTATATATGCTGGGAAATCTAGGCTGGTAGGAAAGGACACCTATCATAATATAAAATGGCGGACGGGAAAGGAAATATCATGCAGTAAGGTAAGGATTGATCAGTTGAGTGTGAAGAGAAAAAATTATTTGCTAGTAGGATGATGTAAGACATAAGTATTGGATTAAAGAGGAGAAGAAAGAAGAGGAGTAGAATAGGGAAAGAAAGGGAGGAAGGAAAGGAGGGGGAAAAAGGGGAAGGAAAAGAATAACATTTTAGGATTGAGGACAAATTGACAAAATAGCCTTGTTAAGGTTATTTAACCTGTTTTTCACAAGTCTGTGTGAAATAACAGTTGGGTCTAGCACGAGCTTTTCTAGTAAAGATGAAACAAAGTGAGGGTCCATATTATAATTAGATTTTATAATCTCTATCTTCCTTTTCCCATTTTGATTTTTTAGATCTTCAATGAGGTGTAAAATTACTTCAGGGTCAACTGAAGGCTCGCATTCTTTAATCAGAGGGACTAAGATCTTTAGATCACTGGGTTGGTCAACACAGACCTTTTTATCAGTGCTGATGTTATCAGGGGAGGAACTACTTCCACGCTTCTTACCACCCAACACACCGCCTGACTGACTCTTGAGAGACTCCAAAACCATGTCACTATCATCATTATCAATAGCGGTCTTATTTGAGACATCGTCACTAACAGAAGTGTTCACCTGAGTAGAGGGATCTACTTCTACGGAAGGGGTGAGAGAAGGATGAACTTCTGCTGTTGTGATGACAACATTCGATTGGAGAACCTGAGGGGTTGGAGAGTCCTGTGACTCTTGGGAGAAAACACTAGGAGGAGGAGGACTTGGGATTATGGGAGCAGAAATAGGAAGGATAGGGGATACCTCTATTTCGTTAAGTCCAGACGGGGAACCTACAGCCGTCCGCGAGGCAAACGCAGGGAGAAACATAGAGGTCATGGCATTCTCTTTTAGTGGAGGCGCCAGTGGAACATTTGGTAAAACAGGTTCATTGACCTTAGAGAGCCGCTCTTGAGCAAGGTTATTGGGCATAGGGCAGGTTCTAACAAAATGGCCTTCACCCTGACACCTGAAGCACTTGGCTTTATCAATAATAATGTATACTTTATGATAATAATTTTCAAAGAATACATTGATAGAGGCTGGAAGGTCCAATACCTCCTCTACCAACACTGTTCTTCTAAACCCGATCAAATGGCTAAAACGCTCATTACGAACACCTAAGGTAACGAATTTCATAGGCGACATAACTTTTGTATATTTCGCAAGCTCAGTAGTAATCAGTGAGTCAGGCATACCGGGTTTAGTATTACACAAAAATATTTTGTGTCCGTTATTTACAAGTTTTCTCACAGTGAGAGGTTTACCAGCTATGACGACTTGAGGATTGTTGTCATAAAATTTTAAAACCTCAGCCTCATTGGTCAAATAGATTTTAATTGAATCGCTGCTTTTTCCAGCAAAAACCATTTTCTGGTCCCCCACGATGTCCCCAATGGCGCAGAGGTACTGCTCCATTGTAATGGACGAGTCAAAGGGGAGAGAAAACCCACAAGAATCAGACAAGTACAAATTGTCAATTTTAGGAACATGAGTAGGAGCAGGGTATTTACTGTAACCTGGTCTCGGTACATAGGAAACCCGAGAGTTACTTTTGAATAGATCAGAGTATTGCATTATAATTGAGTAAAGAAATACTGAAATGTATGAGAATTAATATAATTAATTAATATACACTCGTTAGGATCAGAAAAGTTGACGCATAATAATGTAAATAATAAAAACACGCATAAAAATTGAAAATCATGTAAAGTGTTTCAATCAGATGGTAAATAAACAAAAATAAACAGTAAACAAACTACAGGAAAT
Organism: Bactericera cockerelli; assembly: GCA_024516035.1. NCBI lineage: Eukaryota > Metazoa > Arthropoda > Insecta > Hemiptera > Triozidae > Bactericera > Bactericera cockerelli. The sequence goes on from CM044960.1 coordinate 17,377,819, forward strand.
GAAAGACAAGGAAAATTCTTACCGCCTCAGCTACGGGGCTTACAGCACTAAACTTACGGACGCGTTGCCATTGCAACGAAAACCTTGAAAAATAACAAACTCATAATTTGCACAGAAATAGGCCACAGAAACGAAAAATGATAAAAATGAGAAATAATTAATGAAGAGCATTATAATAAATTACAACAATTGAAAATCACGGTTATGAAAGTTGGCGAAAACGTTATAATTTATGATAGTTATGCTATGATTATAAGCTCATTTTGGCTAGGATATCACACAATAACAACAATTTTCACTTTGGGAAAAGCTAGATTTTTTTATACAGGTATGACAGAAACGATAAAAAATAAGGGAAAACGTTAAGGAAAAGTTTTTTTAATAGCAATTTATTAATCACCTCAAAAAAATACACCAGTGTGCAAAAACTGATAATAATGAAATCATTATTTCTTGAAAAAATTATTTATAAGCGGGAGCACTGAAAAATCGACCGGACGCGGAAAACTATCGACGAGGAATGGTAAATACTTTTACTTATAATGAAAATGGAATCTGTCAGCTGGTTGGAAATCTGCCTCCATTGATATTTGAATACCTTGACCTCCGGTTCAAAAGAAGTGCTTTACCTCCCCAGGTACTAGAATGGTTCAAAGTAATATTTTCCAATCCACTGTAACATTTAAAAGCAATAAATACCATAGCAATCGAAAAGTTGCATGTCGAAACAATATTTCAAACAATGCATGCATATTTATTATGGACCTTACGATCCTAGTGAAGGGAAGGGCTGCGGTGGACAAGATAATAAGGTAAAGGTCTGACAGATGCCAATGTAACTATTATACAGGAGCTTGAGCAGAGGTCAAACACAGCAAATTGTGTGTAAGACATTTTATACTGGGTGTTTATAATCCTTCTCAGCTTTGATTAATCCATGAAAGGACTGAAAGCAGTTCCATTTGTTTGAAATCATTAAATATTATATTTACAGTACGAGTATTAATTGTCCAGTTGGAAAGACTCGAGTACTTAGTACATATCTGTATTATAAATTGGTAACTATTTTTGTGTTTACAATAGTGGATGTGCCAAATTAACAAATTCAGATATCTATAACTATGTATAGTGCATACATTCATTACATTGCAAAGAAACTGTTTGAACTACAAGTCAGTTTCTGAATTATTGTGAGTTGGTATGTAATCCACTAATTTTACAAATCTCGCTTTGGTATTGCATGAGTTTTATGATCAGGTCAAATGAAATAATAAAAGAAAAACCTGGTTTAAACAAAATTTTATTTTTTCAACTTGTATTTTTTTATGAACTTAGCAAACTAGGAACTTGGTTTATTCTTGAAGTTTACTCTATTAAGAATTTTGGCAGTTGAAGTTCATTTATCTATTTTTTCTCAAGTTGACTAATAGAGTACTATTATTTATAACAATATTTTCAAGTCCCTCATAGTACATTTTGAAGTTAAGCCGCGGTAATCGCTCTCTTAACTCAATTACACCAGGTCCTGATTGTTCTCTCAGTGAGTAGTTCATAGGGTCTGGGATGTATTTCCCTAATGTTTTTGATTATTAGATCTGGATCATTAGCGGCGTCATCTTCATTTGCGATTACCTCGTCGAGTGTTAATATGTTTCCAGATTCTGAATTATTAATCTCCTAGCTAGGAGTAATTTCTAATAATTCACAGGAGTACGGCGTGTACGTGTATTTCACTAAGCATTTCTCCATTAGACCTGCATCTCGTGTAGCTTTATTTTCTCCATTTTAATTAAAATTTCCTCTAATGACTTCTTCGACTTGGAATAGCTCGCTCCAAAGAGGAGAATAACTAGATTTAACAACAAACTGGGGAAGTGCTATTATCGTATCACACAAGTGCGTTATTGTTTTCAAGCCTTTCAGTTCTCTGTTTCCTTTTGTTAGATATGAATAAGTATCTTTCTGTATAATGATGAGTTTTACATATACTCAAAATGACAGATTGGCTTTGTGATTTTAATTTCTGCATAATGTGACTTTATTCCAAGTAAAAACAATAATCAGTTCAACAAGAAGTAGCACAAAGAACTCTCAAGATAAAGCTAATAATATTCTAGAATCGTAACGATTTCAAGGATTGCATTTCTGTCTTATTTCAATCGTTTACACTAAATTATACTTTTCCGCATAACCAAAGCCAAGGCTTGACTCTATTTGTATTAGAATTTATTCTAGACCTACAATATCATTTTGATATTGTAGGTATATATTCCTTATCTATTTATAATTATGTAATATATATATTCGTACACCAAAAAATACAATTGAAACTCTAAATTTGTAACAAGACACACCAAATTTCTTCCCAGTACTGATGGGTCTCGTCTAGTCATTAAGGTGCGATATGAAGCGATACAGGTACTTATGTTATGACAGAGAGTAAGTACCAGACATTCTGATGACTCTTTGGTTCGGTTAATCGTTCTAACATACTTGTAATCCCATGGATCGATGGTGTAGGACTAGTACAAATAAAAGGTGCGTTAAGTTGACAGCCCACCAGAACGGATTTTGACCAAATAAGGCTCAACGTTTTGTACTCGTTTTGTGCCGTTTTGTGCCAGCAAAAATTTATTTTGTACCCCTACCGTTCTCGAGATATAGACCCCCCCCAGGTGGGCTGCTATCTTAACGTTAAGTTAGCAGCCCACCAGAACGGATTGAGTTGAGACTAGATTTATTGGATTCGGCTCGTTTTGTACCGTTTTGTGTCAAAAATATTTTTCTCCTGCGACCTTTCGTTCCCGAGATATTGACATCTGAAAAGTCACTTTTTGGCGGGAAAATTTTTTTTCTTGGAATTTTCGGGATTTTTTTATACCATCGTTTTGTACTCGTTTTGTGCTCCAACTTTTGTCATCAAAACTTTTTTTGTACCCCTACCGTTCTCGAGATATAGACCCCCCCCAGGTGGGCTGCTATCTTAACGTTAAGTTAGCAGCCCACCAAAACGGATTGAGTTGAGACTAGGTTTTTTGGATTCGGCTCGTTTTGTACCGTTTTGTGCCAAAAATTTTTTCTCCTGCGACCTTTCATTCCCGAGATATTGACATCTGAAAAAATCACTTTTTGGCGGGAAAATTTTTTTTCTTGGAATTTTCGGGATTTTTTTATACCATCGTTTTGTACTTGTTTTGTGCTCCAACTTTTGTCATCAAAACTTTTTTTGTACCCCTACCGTTCTCGAGATACAGACCCCCCCCCCAGGTGGGCTGCTATCTTAACGTTAAGTTAGCAGCCCACAAGAATGGATTAAGTTGAGACAACGTTCATTGGATTCGGCTCGTTGAAAAAATTACGATAGTAAACCCCCCCTATTTTTTGGAGAGACTGGATCTTACGTCATTATTCAAAACAAAAAAAAAAATATTTTTTTGAGCCTTCAGGGGTAGAATTTTTTTATATAAGCCAGTAAATAACTTGCCCGAGAAGTGATATCATGTTAAAATATGAATTAAAAAAAAACATCCCCAAGGAAGAAAATGTATCCCGCGTGATTTATAGTCTACCTATATAAGGTACCTGGCCCATTTATCGCCATGGTCCTAATTTCGCCAGCCCTCTTTATCTCAGTAGATATTTAAAATTGGCACCATTCATTATGAGCATCTTGTGTAATTATCTTTAAATGTTTACTCGTTGTTTTCAAAACAACCGTGAGTGCCCGCGAAAAAATAAAAAAAATCATTTTCATTTTCAACAAGGGCTTTTATAATATTGCAAGGTAAGCAAGTTTGAATTAATTCAGTTTTTTGGTTACCACTTGCATGTGAGTGTCTTTAATTGTTTCTTTTGGTTTTACTCTTTATGATTAATCTGTGCTTAAGGTTTACTCTTTATTATTAATCTATCCTAAAATCGCCACCTAGGTGGCGATATTAGGATACACTGTACCCTAATATCGCCAAAGTTGGAGTTCTGAGAAAAAATGTTTCCTTCGGTTTCAGGATTAATTTTGCTTTAATTAATATTTTAATTTAAGAAACAACTAAATATTCTAGGTGTTACTTTAATTCTTACAGAAAAAACTATAACACAAAAAATTTCAAAAATGAAAGAAGCTTAAGGTGGCGATAAATGGGCCGGGTACCTTAATTATAATATATACCTCTCATATATATGTTCAGGCAGATTGGAGTTCGATTGCACCAAGATGTAAAAGTCCTGAGGTTCTTAAAATTAGGTATATTAATATTTGTTTGTATTAGCATTACTTTTAAGATCAACCATTGTGTCATTCGAATCTGAATAAACACAATTAGGTAGGTATATTATATTAATTTGATTTCCATTTGCATATTTTGGGAGTAAATTGAAATTTATTCAAGTAGGTACCAATTAATTCGGTTTTTCAGTTATGCAAGATCATTGGTTTGATGGTAGATATTGCCTAAGACAATTATCCCACACTTTGCAATAATCTACATATGTAAATAAATTTGAATAGAGTTTAATACAACAAAAAACACAATTATCTTCAAGTAGAATTCAAAACTAGAGGGTATTTTATAGCTTCATATTCATGATCCAATATTTATGGTGATCCTTAAGGTAAGTGGGAAAACTTGGAAAATCATGGGATTTTCTTCACACAATCACAGCGAGAGAATTATTCCCTGTGCCAGAATCCCTCCACGTGCATGTTTGTTTTTCACAATCCTTATACATAATTTTACGTATATAAGGCCATTAGGTCAGCGTCGCTAGCACGTTGAATAATAATAATATCGCCTTATTTATAATGACCGATTAAGACTACTAGAGTCCCTTTATTACAGCAGTAAGCCCAAGACATATTATTAGGTATGTGGTAAAAATCCCAAATGGGAGGATAACTTGTCATGTCCCGATTGGATTTTGAACCCACGACCTCTGGATTCACAGAGTGCCGTATTCAACAGTAAAGTTGAATGCTCCGGTTCTCGTAAGATCACGAATTTAGGCAACGTCCAGCGGGATAAAGACTTCGAGATGCTAGTATTTGGGCCCAACGCAGGCTGGGTGAGGTATAATAATAATTCCGTGTCCGCGAGATAGGCACAGATACCTATATAACGAAGGTGAGAGGATTATATGAGCGCCCAGATTTAATGTCTAGGCTCCTTTCATATACTCGTATCTCTTGATTTTATTTAGTTTAACGTCCTGATTTAAGATAGTCAGGACGGGGGTTTTACCCTACATTTACTGTAGGAACCTTGTGTGTGTGTGTGTGTTTCTGTGTGGTTAGATGGGTGTGTGGGTGGGTGTGTGTGCGTTGACAGGTTAAGTAGGATAAATTTTGTTAGCGGGTACGAATCGCGCAGTAAACAGGATAAAACTATCTTCCTGACTATCTAAATTTAGGACTTTAAAACTAAATGATCAGAAATGATCTGTTGTTGTCTAAAATGTAAAGTTTCCATTGAAAATCCTACAACCAGGTCAGATAAAAAAATCTTCACAGTAGTCACTGTGGCTGATACACTAGCTTGCACGCAAAGTGACCTCAATTCAAGCCATAAAGTGACTTTTTCAGATGTCAATATCTCGGGAACGAAAGGTCGCAGGAGAAAAATAGTTTTGGCACAAAACGGTACAAAACGAGCCGAATCCAATAAACCTAGTCTCAGTTCAATCCGTTCTGGTGGGCTGCTAACTTAACGTTAAGATAGCAGCCCACCTGGGGGGGGTCTATATCTCGAGAACGGTAGGGGTACAAAAAAAGTTTTGATAACAAAAGTTGGAGCACAAAACAAGTACAAAACGATGGTATAAAAAAATCCCGAAAATTCCAAGAAAAAAAATTTTCCCGCCAAAAAGTGACTTTTTCAGATGTCAATATCTCGGGAACGAAAGGTCGCAGGAGAAAAATATTTTTGGCACAAAACGGTACAAAACGAGCCGAATCCAAAAAACCTAGTCTCAACTCAATCCGTTCTGGTGGGCTGCTAACTTAACATTAAGATAGCAGCCCACCTGGGGGGGGTCTGTATCTCGAGAACGGTAGGGGTACAAAAAAAGTTTTGATGACAAAAGTTGGAGCACAAAACGAGTACAAAACGATGGTATAAAAAAATCCCGAAAATTCTAAGAAAAAAAATTTCCCGCCAAAAAGTGACTTTTTCAGATGTCAATATCTCGGGAACGAAAGGTCGCAGGAGAAAAATATTTTTGGCACAAAACGGTACAAAACGAGCCGAATCCAATAAATCTAGTCTCAACTCAATCCGTTCTGGTGGGCTGCTAACTTAACGTTAAGATAGCAGCCCACCTGGGGGGGGTCTATATCTCGAGAACGGTAGGGGTACAAAAAAAGGTTTGATGACAAAAGTTGGAGCACAAAACGAGTACAAAACGATGGTATAAAAAAATCCCGAAAATTCCAAGAAAAAAAATTTTCCCGCCAAAAAGTGACTTTTTCAGATGTCAATATCTCGGGAACGAAAGGTCGCAGGAGAAAAATATTTTTGGCACAAAACGGTACAAAACGAGCCGAATCCAATAAATCTAGTCTCAACTCAATCCGTTCTGGTGGGCTGCTAACTTAACGTTAAGATAGCAGCCCACCTGGGGGGGGTCTATATCTCGAGAACGGTAGGGGTACAAAATAAATTTTTGTTGGCACAAAACGGCACAAAACGAGTACAAAACGTTGAGCCTTATTTGGTCAAAATCCGTTCTGGTGGGCTGTCAACTTAACGCACCTACAAATAAAGCGCATCCGCTAAGCAGATTTAATTGACAGAATTTCAACTTTTGAGTTTCAGAGATTTGTCAAAATTCGTGATTCCCACACAGGAAAAATTCTGTATATATCTGAATTGTGTTTTTTTTCCTTGAATTTTAAGTCTTAGTTTGACGAGAGATTTTCTAAAAATATAACAGTGGAGGCATTCTCTAAAATCCAACCAATTAGTAGATATTAATATTTAGGTTCAGTTCTTTCCTTGAAATTTGTTTATATTTACTGCGTCCTCCTCTTTTCTCCTTACTGTCTCTGTCCTTTATTAACTCTCAATTTACCCCATCTCTATCTCTTTCCTTCTCTATCTTCTTTTTATTTTCTTATTCTCTCTTTTACCCTCTCCCAGAAAACAGAAATTAGCAACAATTTTGAGAATCCTTGTTTGAGGTCTATGAAAAACTCGATTTTCAATGAAATCTATTTGTAGGAACAATTAATATTATTTTGTTGGTGCACGTGTCTAGCGATTAGGTATCATACCAGAACGTTGTATCTCATCTTTCCTATGAAAACACACTCACCACAATGTGTTGAAACATGTTTTTCCCGAGATATTTTCTAGAGAAAAAATGTGTTTTTGATAGCACATAGTGGAAACAGCTGCTAGTATAATTTCCGGGATTGTGTACATTTTACTAAACGATACAGAATGACTGTTAATTAGAAAAAATATCAAACATTAAAAAAGTATTACGTACAAATATGTTCTCAAAATATAATTATACAGGGTCACAAAATGAATAATTCGACTGTTCTGCGTTCTTTCCATTGAAATAGGGTCTGTTTTAATGTTGAACCTTATTTGTTCGACGGGATAGAAAATAGAAAAGTTGAATACCCTTACGCATACCTAATAATAAGTAATGTACATTTATATGTATATCTACTATACAAAGTAACTTGAATAATTTCAAAATTAATATAGTCTTAGACTATTTATTAAAACTTTTATTCCCAATCAGTGGCGCCAAATTCAGGCCTGAAACGATCTCCGCCATCTCTGGCAATGCCTCATTGTGTTGAGTAGGGCTAGGAAAAATAAATGGAGAGCCATGCCTCGGGTCGCAACTTGGGTGCAGCCGTTCCTAACTGCATGTCTACTTCTTCTTTTTCTTTTTTTCTCCCTAAAAAAATCATTTAGCTGCTCTGGGCTCTGACTATTGTGTAATTATTCAAATTATTATTTTTCAATTTGGTATAATAAACACCTGTTTATACTGACAATGACAAATTACTGTAATGAGATTTAGACGACCAGCACTAAAAACTCATGGAATCAATAAATTTCAGATAACTCCCATAATATCCAAGCATTGTCTCTTGTTTCCCTCTAAAACATTTACAACACACAGTTCCAAATCCCTGATGATGGATCCGCCCTGCTTCTTTCCAATCCCTGAGGACCAAAGTTTGGACCATTTCAGTCACTTTGATTTTTTTACAAACAAGAAATGAACATTACTGTGCGTGTGCGAATTGCCTTCTGTTAAACAAAAAAATAGGTGTTTATAATTACAGAGTTAACAGTGCTTCCTCTAATTCTTATCGTAGACGTAGTGCTTCTTTTCATGTCTCCTAGCTTATTTTTCCTGCAAGGTAGTATACATTAAAAAAATATTCTTTGGAGGAAATGAAGATTCCAAGATCAAATCAATAGTGACTGTCGCAATTATTATTGTTCTCACTTCTCACCAAACTGATTCCGTTGTGAATTGTATTTAATTTTAATGTCTAACTTGATAAGATTTTTTTATAATAAAATTGAAATTTTGTAAAATATCATTTTATTGAATCTGCATTAGATATATTTTAATCTTCTAATGGCAAAGATCCTTTCACTGATCTGAAAAAATAAAATAAAATGAGTAACCATTTCTTTATAGAAATGGTCACTTATTTACAAAATGTGTATTGATTTACTTCATCTTATTACAAACAATGAAAGTGCAGTAATTTTTTAATATAATAAAATACAATAACTGTTCATCATAGTTTTATACACAACATGTGTATTATGCCAGAAGAGAGTAAACACGGAGGAATACCATCTGCCAGCCATCTAAACGTAGTTATCTTTTTTATTCTCTTATTATTATTCCTACAAAAAATGATGGAACGGTTTCATATTTTGTCAAATGAGGAAGGAAAAAAATAAGCGGAAGCCTTTGAGTCGAACAGTAAGCTTTTGACAGACAAAATGACTGATGAGCCTCTAACGCTTTCCATTCTGTCTACCCGCGCGAGACTGATGATGCTATCTGCCCCTCAAATTCATTAATTTTCACGGGACGCCCCCCCCTTCCTATATCTTAGGGCGGAATTCTCAGACCTTAGTACAGTAAAATAATCATTCAAAGCCGGCTTCTAATAAGAACATTGAACTATGATCTGTGATAGATTAAAATAATAATACTGGTTGCATTACTTACCAAGGTACTCGCCGTGTGCCGCAGCATATCATAGGTATGTTAATCAGAACTTGTACTTTGAGCAGGAGCATTGATGCATATTTTCAAATCTTCTCTTCTTAAATGAACCACAATATTTGGTAGATTTAAAACCAACTCAATCTTAGACTCAACGAGGACTTTATTAATTTTTCCATAAGCTTCCTCTACCAAACACGGCCCCTGACAAATGCAGAAAATTCGAGCTTCTTTTTTTGCTCTCAATAAAATTATCTGTCTGTAATTTGAGTTTTTAATTCAACATCAAATATTTGATTTAATGAGTTCTAATAATGTTGTTGCAAGCAACTCTTCATTCTGGATCCCTGGTACCCCAGTCTAGTTAGCACCGCTTGTAATAAGTTCATTTGGAAAGCATCTCACTTCTATTTTTTATACAAACAATTCAAAATCATGCTCGCTCGTCCTCGTAACCTACATTTCCAACATAGAGGATGGAACCCCCCTCCCTCCCCCCTTGTTTATTTTTCTGTCTCTCTCTCCCTCTTCTTCTTGAACTCTAAAAGAGCGTGTTCAAATTCTAGGGAGGGCAGTGGACTTGAAATTTCCTTCATTTATGAGAAAGATGAGAGATAGAGGGAGAGAGTGAGAGAAAGGGTACCCCTTGAACCTTTGTGGCTGGCATTTTTACATATTTTTTGTTGAATTCTTGGTCGTTTTATCGTTTGACATCGGATGATAATGTTCGTTTTGAAATGCCCGAGAAAGCGAGAGGAAAACATGAAACCGTTAGAAAGAGGAAATGGGAAAAATTCCCGCGGGGAAATTCAATACGCTGGGGTTTCCTGATATCTTTCTCCCAGGCCATGACGTATTTCACAAAGGTAATATTTGTAATATTTCTCCTGCCAAGTTTGTGACAGCTCTGACTGGAACAATCTTCAGGGCAGGAGGCTGCCTTGTCAGGGCAAACATGAAGACACGAGACTTCCTTGCTATGTTTAATTCTCTCTCTGTGTCTTTGTACGAGAAATGTCTCCCGACTCAATGTTGCATCTGACTTTTCCAATATTTCCTTTTTAAAATAATCCTTTTCCCTGAAAAGTACAGAAACGCTTACGCGAGAACAAAAAACATCATAATCAATAAAACATTATTAATTTTCTTTGTCTTCATTTTCTCTTACTTCTTCTTTCGTTGCCTTTATTTTTTACCCTCTCCAATATTTTTCTCTCAAGATTCATTGGCTTCTTCGGGGTTTAAGTGGAAGAGGTTGGAAATAAATGAGCCTTGCAGAGGGCAGACAGGAGGGCTGCAGAGTTCTTCAACGAGAAAAACCCTGTTGAGGAGAGCTCCCCCCTCGAGTTTTCACAAAAGGTGAAACTTCACTGTACGCCGTCGTGGAGTACCTAATTCGAAACTTTGGAAATAACTTACTTTTCAAGAGGTTTTTAATTAAGTTACTAGTTTTCCATTTTGCTCGAGCAAACCTTGTCGAACTTCTTGTGCTAAGCTAGAAAATGCTTGAAAGTTGTTCCTTGCTTTCGGTCCTCACTTGAATCCAGCATGAACATTTTAAGAAAAACGAGAAGCTACGAGAGAAAGAGGTAATTGAGCTACTGCACAATGTTTTCGTATCTCTACCTATCAAAGAACAAGAAAGAGAGAAAAAATTAAGTTTATTATTTATGTAACTTAATATGTAAGTTTGGTAATACAATAATATTACTATCTATTGTCATTGTATCAACTGCTTTCATCTATAACTAGGTATCTAGGTATTATTATTATAACTATACTTTTCAGAACATCCCTTCCGTTTAAGTTGAGAACATATTGTATAAAATCAGTCTCAGTATTTCCGATTTGTCAATTATTTATGATCTACATTAATTAGATAATCATCAATCAGTTAAATGTGTCCAATTATGTATTGGCTTTCTCCAAGTGATTATAACTTTTAATGAATTAAGTAAAGTCACTTGATCATTAAAAAATTAACGAGCGTAGCGCCGATGTAATACCAGTTCACTGAAGTTAAGCAACGTCCAGCGGAGTTACTTGGTGACTGACCCTTCAAAGTTCAAATTCGCTTCCTCGTGATGTTGGCTATTCTTGGGTCGGTAAGTTTCGAGTGAATGCAGTGTGAAACACCCGTCTGGAATTACCTCTTGGAATTAGAATACAAACTTTCAAGTTGTCACGTTTTTCCTGTCTACATTACAAATCACAAAATTCGACAAGTGTATATTATTCAAGATTATTTTTTCGGTCTAAGTGTAATACTACTCGTACACGAAAAAAATTATATGCTTCGTTCGAGGTAATTATTATTTTTAGGTGACTTTTTACAGTGAATACAGAATTACCTACTTTTTGGGAGGAAGGCGCAACTCTGAATTATTTTTTGAAAAATATAGCTTTATATTCTCCGGAGGAAGCAAGCAGCCGGTGTCCTAAGAAAAGAAAAACGTACTTAATTTAGCTTGACGTTTTCCTAAGTCCCCGCTTCCCCGAAAAAATCAACTTTAGGTGTGAGAGACTTCCCAACCCCAACTTGTCCTCTCCTGGAACTTGTGTTCAAAGTATCGAGAGTTCTCTGTTGGGGGGTGTCGTGTAGGGGTTCTGACTTATCAGGGATACTCACCCACACCTAGTTAGACTACTTTTATACCTACTTCTTCTTCATCTCGTTTTTCTTCCACTATGATGCCTCTTCCCGAACCTACTGGGGGTCGGTACTGTTCAACCTCTTTCTTATGATTGAGGTTGGTTGGTTCTGGCACTCCGAATACCTCCATTCTTTACGGATGAATGTTCTTCCTGATGAAAATATTTAAGGTTGGTTAGTATAGATTGACAAAGACAATAACCCCGCGTTTAAGGTGGGACATTTAGAAAAAGATTAGTGTTGTATAGCCTCTTTTAGACGCTTGTGGTCCAACGATTTCTCGCTTGTGGTCCAACGAACTCGGGATCTCTGGACCAAGGGCAGTTGTCACAACCGTTACGCCACGGAGGCTGTTTACCTACATAATTATGTACATAGTACAATAGTACATACGTACATTGTGAAATTTTGGGGACAAAACATTTTATTCAAGGTGAACGCAATCCTGACGAGTCTTAAAATATCACAAATATCTTTAGTAAAATGCTAATAACCACTAAAATAAGGTAACAGCTGAGGAATTTCAACAGGACCTAGTTATCATACTAAAATTGACTACCTGTGACCAAAGGCTATAAATTATAAAAAGGTATGACGAAGACATTTTTCCTTCTGGAACTTTACGTGGTTCCCAACAGGGATTAACTTATTTCAATTTATGAATGTCTATTATAGTATGTCTGGTGCAGTAAAAACTAGTAACACATTGTAAAGTATATCAGACAAGACCTTCCAACATATTATCACTATAGGAAGAATTTTTTAATTCCTCATTCCCAGAATAGGGTGAGGATTTTGTACCCGAGAATTCGCCACGGACCGTTTATCATAGAGATCAGGTTGAATACAGGGTCTGAATAAAATATCAGAGCTCTCAGCTTACCTAGATAGTTGTTGTTGTTGTAATCATCTTGGCTACAGCGGCGGGGGTGTGATGGTTTCCAGCCAACTTGAGTGGAAAAAACTGGCACGTTCTAATTTTCAAGGCATTTCAACTACCTAGAAAATAGTACACTCAGGCTGGGTGAGATTAATTTGAGTAGCTGGTTTGTGAGTTTCTAGCTAATGAAAGGTAGAACCTCCTGTCGTGATATGACCATGCAATTGAATATACAATTTAGAAATAGGAGATACCACGATCACTTAGAGAGACTTCGCTAGCTCTACAATAATTCTCACATTTCTGACAGAACCCCTGCTTCTGATTTGTAAAATATCACAAGCAATTGTTACTGTGATACCTGCTTCTGTACAACACTGTACACTATTCTAAATTGTTACTACGTTGTAGTGACACCATTTATGACACTTTATTGTTGGCCAAAGTGTCCTGAGCCACTTCATCATCTTTCTCTTCTTTGTCCACATGTTTCCTTCTTCCTTTTCTCGCTCATTTTTCATAGAACCATACTTTACAACAGCTCTCCTTACGACAAAATGAAATGAGATCGCCTTTTCTTCTCCATCCCACAGCCAGCATTGTGCCAGTGTGGACCAGGAGCATTATTATTATGTTGTGCAGCTATTTCCTGAAGATATTATTTTCACAAGTTATGTATGTGAGTTGATAGCTTACTGTTCAGTGGTGTAGTCAGTAAATCTAGTCAACAGCTTCAGAAAATTGATTTGTGTTTATTGTTATTTTTGATTGATCTGATCGTCCTTTCGAAGAAATTTTGGTTTAAAATTCAAGTTTATGACTTTCTTCAAACAAACCGACCTTTGATTTAAATTTATTTTCTTCATGGGAAATGTAGTTAAAGCAGAAAAATATCTTGCTATCAGCATTTTGACGGTAATCAATAATAATTGATCATCAGTGTTAATCTTAATATCAATCCCTGGTTCATCTGGTTGTCACTCAATCATGAAGAGAGCCCCGGTATCTCCACCACTGGCGTCCCATAGTGGTGCGATGGTGTCGTACAGAAGGTAATAGCTTTCAGTGTACTTCATGTGCCATTCTTCTCGGATTTTATGACCATTATTCTCTCAGTGGAGAGATATTGTTGCTCTATTCACTCTGGCGACCACTGATCCCACTATCCAGTAGGTAAAAGTGATTTCCACAGTGGAACATATTTCTTACTAGCACAATTCTGGTGCTTTGTCTCGCAATGGATATTTTTGAAACTTTGAACAATCTTTCTATGCAAAGATATTCTTATCAAGCGAAAAGCTATGTGCAAAGTAACAGCTTTTTTAATTTTAATAAATACAAGATAACAAAAAAACAATGAAGATATTAACTATCTACTGTCGGAAATAATATAGACAATGAAGGACCTTTATTATTGAACTTTTACTTTCCTTTAAAAAAAAAAAAAAAACAAAGAAAATTTAATTATTTTTGGTAGGTACCCTGTATGTGTATGTGATACAATAAATTTTATCACTAAAACATAATGAGAACACAATACTTTACTCCAACATATTACACTTGATATACATATGTATATTAGGTATGTTGAGAATAACATAATATTTTAATATTATGCTATCTATGTTCTCCACTTCCAGTAGTTCATCAGGATTAAGTTCTTTGTCATCCCGGATGACACGTCACGTCTTGAGTGTATTTATTTTGTTTATAATACTATGCACTGTGTGTATGGAAGGTGCACCAAATATCGACCCCAGCAGTGAGCAGCCTGATCATCAGAGTTGCGGATTCTTAACCGGTAGTTCAACTCGGTAAATTTTAGTCAGTACTTTTAGTAAATTTTAGTAAGGAGACTTTCAGTAATTTTGACATTACTCTTGTGATTTGAGAATTATTTTAACATGATGTCTTTTTTATGGCTTTCCTTATTTGGAATACTATTCAGTCTTGTAAAGCATAAGATTTGCTAATAATTATATGATTTTTAACTTACCAACCAAACTGTTACAAATTTTCATTCATAGGGTGGCGTCATCGTGAACGTTGGTAGCCAGACAGTGGAGGAATGACTCAGCAATTCTACCACCACTGTCTTTAGAAGGATGCTAATAATTGATAAGGGCCCCCAAAACCAAGCCAATGCTGGTCTACTCCCTGTTTATAGTCCCCTAGCCAGACTTACAAATTACACCTTGATAATAACATTTCTTGCAATGATAATATCGAAAACATTATTATGTATGCAAGTATCATTATGTATCAAATAGGAAAAAAAAATGACACGAAAAAAAAAGCCATATTTGGTACCCTTGCATTATTCGCCTCGAAAAAAATCAAGAAGCAAAGACGTGTTATCTGAGTGAGTGAGTAAGTAAGGACGACGTACATCACCAGAAGCTCTATTTCCCCATCATTTTCATCTGTTTTAATGTATTTATGTCTTTTATTTCTTTTGTTCTTCAAGATTTCAATCGTAAAAGAATACAATATACCTTGTTTATGTTGAAACTTGTGATTTGAATATCAAAATAATACTTGATAGTTGAATCTCAGTAAGATTTTATGTTCCACTAAGTCTGACGGATCACCAGAAACTTCTTGGCTCCTGTTCTAGACGTGATGTTTGGTAATCTCGTCAGCTAATGAAAAAATCTCTATGCATACTGTGCATATCTATACATTTTTGTATTTTAAGTAGATAGTATGAATACAAAATATTTTATTTACATCTTTTGTGTGTAGCTGTAGATATATGTATCTAAATATCATAGTATTCTTAATTTTTTCTTGATTTTTCCATGAAAAATTTACCCATATGTATTTTTTTTATGTAAATAAATTACCTATCAATAAAAAACCAAGGGTATGATAATTGTTTATAAGGGAAATAAAAATAGAAACTATCAAAAAATAGTCGAGGAAAAAATGAAAAAAATATAACATAGTACTGTCACCTTACGAACTACGGTAATCCTATAATTGGCAATAATTCTGATAGTCTGTCAAAATTGTCTTATGTAGAAAAGCTGTGTACAAAAGATAAAAAAAAAAAATCAATGCAATATGTTTCATTAAATTGATCATGCAATATGAAAATATTATAAGCAGCACTAAAAGACATGACCGCACACCACCAGTACAGCCAACCCATACATTATTATCTTTATACAAAGTAAACGACTCTAACAAAATATATACCATATTCTACCATTAGTTTAGACTGGAAAAATGGATTCTGATTTTAATTTTATTTATTAAAAAAATAAAATACATAGGTATATACAAACATATCTCAATATCTTATCTTGGGCACCATGAGATTAGTGGATGCGCCATTACTACAATTCACGATTTAACGTTAATAAAATATTGATGAATAAAATTCTGTTTATGATTTCAGGTAAAGTTAAACTAACTAGATGCTCTGCTAATTAACCACTTTCTGCTGAGATCCCCAGGTATTTACTGATGCATGGAAAAAACTAAAATCGTCAGACATTGCATCAAATTAGGAGAGAAAAAAAGTTAGAAAACAGAGAGGAAAGTAATCGAGAGCTCTATCTATTATGTAAGTAGTTCAGCTCATAATAAATTGATGCACTAGACACTCGACTTTGACAGATGGCGCAATAAATTTATCAGGTTTTGACAGACAAGGCAATGAATTGATGGAAATCTCAACAGGCCAAGAAAATTAGAAGAGGAATAAGAAAATTAGGAGAGGAATTGTAATCCGCTCTGGGAAACTCTTGAGGAAGGTGGGTACAGAAGAAAATTATAGACTTCCACTGAATCGCGACCACACTACATAGGTAATAATGTTTATTTAAGCAAAAGATACTGACAGGTATAGCGTCGCGATCCGTTAGTTCGAATCCCAACCAAAATTTTTAACTTTCCTCATATACTTGAAACAATTACACAAAAGCAAGTGCTGCAATAATGGGACTGGGGAAGCATAAATAAGTATTCAATATTATTATTTCAAATAAAGGTATACATTTATTGAAAACCATAAATAAACAACAAATTTTGTTCCTATTTCTTGTGTACTTTTCGTGAAAAATTCAAATTGAAATGATATAATACCTAGTACAAATTCTATCGCTGTATCTTGATAAAAATTCTGAAAACTTTTTGCCAATTTTGATAATTTTATCTGGCTCTTAGAATTTATTGTAGACTAGTAATAGGTTAGCAGCGTCGAGCATGTGAATCACGGTTCCTTCAGAACGAATTTTAAGCGCTCAGCGGGTTAAGATGATGGGTGACTTTAAATTAATTCTCGTGACGCTGGCTTTCGCCACTCAGGTGGGTGAGTCATGTGAGTAGCAGGTTGTGAGTTTCTAGCGAATGAGGGTAAACCCGTGTGATATGAACCAGGCAGTTGAAGCGCGTAAACCCCACTAAAAAAAAAAAAAAAAAAAAAAGTAATGGGTCCCTATATATCTTACATTATTTTAAACTTTCATATGCTTAGCTACACCATTGTATAAAATGTAGGTATAAGGTGGAGCTACTCACAGTTCGTACAACATTTATCATTTTGTCATTTTCGGTGATGCGTGAATTATTTATATTCAACTGCTCCCAGTTTTGAATTTCGGAGTTGACCCCAATATCTAGTTGTTAACTTTACATGTTTTACATTCTATTTCGCTGCATTTTATTCTAAGCGAAATTTCATATTTACTATTTTGGTTAAAATAGTGCTCGTTTATTGCTGAGAACTCTGAAAAGAGCATGTGAGCCTCGGCTTCTAGGTTCCAGAGACAACATTTACATTGCACTTGATGAACTATACACTACTGTAAATGTGCTGAGTGAATTGTGACGCTAGATTATCATATACATAAATAACGAGTAATTCAGGAAGAAAGGAATAATAATTATACGTAAAGATAATGATAATACTCTTCTGGTGGTTTAATGAAAATCCAAATGCGTGCGCGAGAACAAGAGATGTAATCACTACACAATGGCAGAAGTAATCCTTGCCTACAATGCTCACACATATCAAGAGAACATTTCGAATCATTTTAATGCAAGAATAATTTTCTACACAAATGACAGAATTTGCAAACTTTTCCAACAAACATAATGTCGAAACAACAAAAAAGCAGAAATCCCACTACCACCACCATTGCAAAAGTTCCTAACTTTTGTTGTCAATGCAAATCTGACTTGTTCTATTGGGGTGGGATTCCTCTTCTTCCTATTTTCTCAGCTTCGATGGCCATCTCCTCTCATGTCCATTTTCCTGCTTCCATTACTCTGGCTTGCTATGTTGGTATACAATTTATAATTCTTCCAATTTATCGACATACATAAATATACTTTACACTTGTCTAAACAATTACGTTTTTAACATTATTGACAAATTATTGTGATCTGATGTTATAATACACCTACAATCCAATATACAATCACAATATTCTATTTCTATAGGTATAACAATGTACTAATATTGTGTTGTATGTACTACATACTAACATACCACACCATGTATCAATTGTATCGCTGAGAGTGCCTAGTAAAAGATAAGTCTCTCTCTCTCTCTTACTTACAAGGAAAAGCTTTTACTCCTCTTCACACAGTGATGTCATGTGATTAGGAATCGTATTGGGACGCATGGAGTGACTTATGTATGTGCTTTTTTATGTTCTTTCTTAGGAATTTTTTCCCTTTTAGGTTATTTTACCTATCATAATTCAATATTAGTATCTGCATGATATTGATCGTAATTTTCAATGAGCTATTTTGATTTTTGGTCGTTTTCTTATGATAAACATCCATAATGAGAATGTGCGATCGCAAATGTTTAATTTTTTATTCAGGAAACTGTTCAAGTATGCCGAAGCGTGTTTTACGGGAAAGATCAAAGATGAAAGAAATACCTAACTCTTAGGTAAATAGAATTTGTGTTCAAATTTATTAAAGTGAACAATAGAAAAGAAAACTCCAAGAACTGACTCTTGTATTCATTCCATGTTGTCTTATTTTCGTATATCAAACAAAGTTTAACAGTAATATTGTTCAAATCCCACATTCAACCCGTCTTAGGAGATCCTCTTCAGGTAAACCAACAAATTAAACAAAGAGCCAGGCCACATTACCGGACAACATGTTACCATATTTTACGACTCCGATTATCAAACTGTCGTCTGAGGAGAGTGGCGCGGCTGGAGGTCCTTAACATGTTTATTGTCGCCTTTACTTATGTAATTTTATTCGAATTTAGAGAGTTAAAAAAATAATCTTCGAAGAAGAGAGAAAAAAAATCAAATATTTTGACCCAAACATGTTAATTTATACCCGCCAGGCCTGGACTGAGTAGAAGAGAGGAAATGAACCTGCTGCAACCTTATGTCAAGTAATTGTTAGTTATTTGAAAAGTTATCATATTTGTGCTAATCACTTTCGTGATATCACAACTACTCAAACTAGCTTTACTAAAGACTTGAACCACCAACCTCCAGGTTACAAGTCGCCGCCTTATCGATCTAGCTACTGAGGTGGTTCAATTGCTAATTGTATGCAATATATTGCATATACTTTTAATATATTGCATATACTCTTCTTTTAAAGTCAATATACTCTTTTTTTAAAAGCGTCTCGATATGAACTTACCATTTGAATTGGATGTTGAACTATATAATAGAAGCTAGTTGTATTTACCATAATACATTCCATTCTATGTCCCTAGTCCATATTTGACAATGCTGATTTTCAAATGAACGGTCATGCCAGTTATCGACACAAAATAAATATTGCCGAATCTTATTTCTCCAATTTCACAAAATGTTAAGTCAATTTTTTATGTCATAAGGCGACGTAAGGTGTTCTGATCAAGAATAATACTTACTTAAGTCTTCAAAATTTCAACTGATCTGTGCTGGCTCCAGCCCTGATCACCAGATAGTACCTGTCTTTATTTCTTCGTGTGATAAAGATGAAGGTTTGGGGCGTTATGTTGATAATTATTTGTTTACCACCAAGGTACTGTTGATGTAAGATGTAATTTCTGTGTCCCCACTCTCCATACATAATTTAGTGTCCAAAAAAAGTATAGGGTTAAATGGTAACACATATCAATGATACTTCTTTGCATTAATCTGATTATAATGATGATAGTGTCTTGTTAATGGCAGGTATGTCATATTATTTAGGAACTTGCTTGAAATGAATTCCCTGACGAGTGGAGAGTTTGTTAGTAAAATATTTTGATATTCAAAAAGAAAATTCTGTAGCATGCCTTCATGGACTACCTAAATATTTGGTTCTCTGAGCTCCAGACATCCTAGGAGAGCTCCAAACTCTTTCTGCCAGGTGGTCTCGTCTCGTCTGCAGGCAGTTTTCCAGAATTTAGATAATCAAAAGAATCCATTGTCCTTTGAACACATCGAGTAATGTTTAAAAGTGGAAAAAATAATGTACCTAAACTGAAAGCATAGTCAGATTTTCTTCTTTTTAATGATATTGTATGAAATTCTTACATAAAAGAAAGTCTTTAAAAATATTTTGATTTTCTCTATTTTTGTTTGGGTACAATGAATACCTAATGTATGTACATATATATCATACTAGCAGGCTGTCGCCCGCTTTTCGGGCCGAGGCATGGCCGTGAAAGCAAAAAATCCTTTTTCGCCAATGGCAGGTGTTGTAGTGGGAGTTTCGAAAAATCCCGTCTTATTGCACATCTAGACTATAAGACAAAGCTACCTACCAAATTTCAGCTTCCTAGGACTTACGGTTTGGGCTGTAGAGCGATGATCAGTCAGTGGTCAGTGGTCAGTGAGTGTCTTTGACATTTATATATTAAGATTATATTAAGGCAAGTTTGGCCGTTTGAGATTTAGTTACATGTATGGGTAAATATTTAGATATTTATAATACTGTAATTATTCTAATTTCACCTGAGCAACTGAGCGAATCAAATACAATTTTCTTCACCAAACTAATAATGCGCCTTAAATGAATCTATAGTTTCCCTCCACCATTTCTTGCCTATTCTCTAGATATCCAAAGTTGTCATCAAGCCTACCCTGTAACCTGCACAAGTGAACAACCTGGACGTTTCAGGGATAGATAAATAACTTTATTTATGTTCAGAATGAAGATCCGAATAATTTTATGACGGATTTTATTGCTTAACCGGAGGGATTCTTCCAAGGGGGTGTTTTTTCTTCACTTCAAAATTGATAATATTTTCATTTTAGTGGAGAGTTCTGAGTGTTCGGCAATGTCATTCACATCCCTGTGTCCTCGCTCCTTCACTGGTGGCTCTCTGGTTTTGCTCGTAAACTTTTATGGATGCTATCTTGGTGTGTTGACGACCTGAGATTGACTTATAAGTGATAGCAGACAACCAGTATGTAGATTTTTTCACTGGACACTTGTCTAATCCAATCATAGAAAGTCTTCTTTTTTATCAAACACCTTGGCCGGGGTGTGAAGAACGCCTTATACAAAAATATATTGCTCATTGCTATTGAATGTCTACTATTTTCAAATTTATCTTACCAATATATTCCCAAATTCTTGTGTACTGTTTACTATACAAAGAGGAACGTAGGCTGCTAGCTGCTATACAAATAATAGGAGACGAGAGAGAAACGCACAGAGAGAGGAAGGGACTTTTCGATTTTCCGCCATAGGCCGGGGACACAGGTCCACGGGAAGGCAGCTCATTAATCATTCAATTTGAAAATGTCCAGCGCTAATAAATTACAGTGTACCTCCGCCCTGGCTCACCTAGCTCACAGGACAGGCAAAGGCCACGGAGGAATAAGCTGTCAATTCATAAACTATGCATAATAGACTAATACCAATAAGTTTAGCCTTTTGTATTATAATATTTGTTCCACTAATCCAGAATATTTAGCGATCCTATTTGTTTTTATTAGGTTTTTTAGCGAGACTGGTTTAATAGGCATAATGAAAATATTTGGAAAGGATTATGCAAAAATTAACATATTACGTAATCTCCGTATAATAATATTTTGTGTTATGATAAAATAGTTGTCTAGATACCTATTATTACCTAATAACATAAAATTAATAATAAAAAGTATAAACTAAATGAAAACAAATTACATATTATACCTAGGTATTGATAGTAACTTTTCAATATATATTATACCTGCCGTAATTCCTTCAGTGATACAAAATAGAAAGTTACAATGAACTCATTAGCAACTATATACAATTATACAATATACATGTAGGTATAAGTAGATATTAATGAGATTTACTGTAGTTAGGTGTACGTAGGTATTCATAATTATGCATTCTTTGTTAGGAATTTAAAATTATATGGAAAAGTTATTTCTTGAAAAATAAATGTGCTGCTTACTGTCAATCTCTGACTTTTATCAAAAGATTCTGTGTAAGCTTTCGAATCTTTTGAAAAATTACTTAACTCTTGCTCCTTAGTTGCTAAAACAAGCCTTCAGGCTTACCAACAGAAACAAAAGAAAGAGTCCTTTGTCTGCGTTAATTCCTACTTAAGCTTGCACACAATTTTTGAAACTTTCAACTGCGAAAAAGTTGCAAGAGGCGAACGTGCCCACAAGAATGTGGATTATTGCAGAAACCCTCGCGAAACAGAGCTCTGACTAGTAGTGCCTGGATTGCAGTGTCATTTTTTCAACTTCAGAACTGCATTGTAGTGCATAGAATGATAAAATCATGCATACAAATGCATTGGAGCAAAGCGTGCTGTCTTGCTGTCTGTACAGAAGAGAAATGGAACAACACAAGCCCAGCACATGTATAAAATGAAACTATGATTCATCCTCATAGATATCACAAAACCTCAGGCCATATCAAAAGTTTTGACAGTTGATATTCGTATTCAAAAGATTGTAGCAGAAATTAACATGCAAGTCATTTGGAATTTGAAGTTTGAACACTCACTGATGTCATCTGCCGCGCGATTTCTTTGAATCAATCGCCTCATTGATCCTAACAGGAACCGCGATCGTACATGGCGTACCTACCAGAGTGACATCCTTACATACAGAATACAGGGACAGAAAGTAGTCGGATAACTCGTTAGTTCATATCAGAAATTAAAGACATATCAGTTATTATCAGTTTGCTCCATGTTTCATCATCACATGTGCCCATTCTGCGAATGACAAAGTACTCAAAATGCGAGAATGTTCTCAACTCTGACTATAAAACGCGGTTATCTGAGGTTGAGTTCTCATTTGCTGATTTTGTAGAACCCTTTACATGAGTAACATCAAAGCTGCGTTAGGTCTTGTGACTTGTCCTATTGTTATATCTGTGAAGCGACCTCATAATTCTTGTCCCATGTCTGTCATTATTCTTTATGATGCTGTGCAAGGAGTCTCAATAGGATTCTGGTGAATATATTCCTCGGCTCACTTGTGTATCCTCTCTGTAAAGAAAAGCCGCTTGCTAGGTCTCCCCAATCAATCACTTTGTTATATGGAGTTGCCATCACCATCACCGAAAGTTTGCATTCTGAAACGTTTTGATGTCTCAAATGTTGCACCTAGTTGTAGTATTTTTTTTATATTCTCGGCTTTATCTGATGAAGCCAAATTTTGCAAACTCCAAATATGCTCAGTGCAAATTTAAGAAAAACCAGCATGACGTGTTGGTATTATCAAACTTATATTGGACCATATAAAAGAGCATGAACTGATAGTGATGGCTAGTCACAGAAATCTCTTAATAGGTTAGGTGGAAGAGCTGCTTTGTACTTCAAGGAGAAGTCTGCCATGTAAAAGAAAGCCACAAATGTCGGGGTAATTTTATTGGACACTCTAGTCTCATCCGACAGGTTGCAAATGCAACTGAGATAATTCTAATTATGATCATTATAATTTTAGTCTTCATTAAACAAGTTCTTTCTTCCTTATGAGAAAACGTATAGGTGTGCCTTCAAGTCGAAAATTATGCACTCCAAATGTTTTCACACTGGGTTTGCAATACATATTTCAATTCATAACCGCGACAGTGGCTCCACTTTCTCTTTTCATTAAAAGCTTCTGTCATTCTTTTTGTGCCTTGGTTTGGCCCAAGCAACATTCGTTCAGACAGTGAGTGCATCATTACACAATATATCACCGCATCTTAAGCCTCGCGATCATAAAACTAAAGAGAAGAAGCACCGAGATAATTAAGAAGAGGGAAAATAAGATAAAAATCTCAAAGAGTTTCTATAATTTTAATTTGTTCTCTTAACCGCAAATTTGTGGTTTCCAAGTTGCACGAACCACTGCATGGTGGTCCCACTGCACAGAATTCTGTGTTGGGAGATTATGTTTGAGTGATCCCTAGGAGGAGATGTGCAGGCGTGCAGTGAAATGACCTTAGAATCGATTTTCCGACAGTGTAAAGTTTTCCGTATGACCTACAACATAAGTACATACCTTTCATTCATTAAATTTAGACTAATTTTTTTTATAGATACATGTAATGGTGCGTCCACATTATGTCGATCGACAGTTTTAATACTCCAAAGCCTCGATCGACATAATGTGGACGTACCTTAAAACTTGGACTACAATTTTTTTTCAATAGATATAGACAAGTTGTAGATTTCTATATCATTGCCAAAGCTCATCTAGTCTAGGTTAATTACCATACGTAGACAATTGTCTTTGAATTTTCCTTTCTCAAGATTTTTCACTGTAATAGTATAAAGAAGTTACCCAGCCTTCGTGGCGTAACGGTTGTGACTACTGCCCGTCCTCCAGAGATCCTGAGTTCGATCTCCGGTCGGAGCAGATTTTTCACATAATTTTTTCACATTTCCGGCCCTAGCCAGGCTGGGTGAGGTTAATGTGGGTAGCTGGTACGTTTCTCAGCGAATGGAGGGTAAAACCCCCGTCCCAATCCAGGACGTTAAATCAAATAGAATCGTTGGCGTTAGGAAGAGCCTCCAGCCGTAAAAAATGTGCCAAAACCAACCAACCTCAACCATGAGGTTGAACAACGTCGACCCTGCTCAAGCGGGATAAGAGAGAGTAAAAGAAAGAGTATAGAGAAGTTATACAATCAGTTCAAAAATGAAGAATAATTCACTTATCGGTTTTTTTCAATAACTTCTAATGGTCTGTGTCAAACGATTCCTTACATCTAAAAACAAAATGTATCTCTTATTTTAATTTGAGGTGACGTCTTTTTAAACTGCATCGTCATATCACGACGTGGTTTTTACCCTCCATTCGCTGGAAACTCACACACCAGCTACTCTTCATATTTGTGTTAATCACTTTCGTGATATCACAACTACTCAAACTCACATTACTAAATCTTTGAACCACCGACCTCCAGGTTACAAGTCCGCCGTCTTGCTGACCAAGCTACTGAGGTCGGTCACACCAGCTACTCTAATTAGCCTTACCCAGCCTGAGTGGGGCCGGAAATAGTCAGCATCACGAGGGATTGAATTTGAATGGTTGTTCATCCAAGTCCTAGCCTCGCGGGTCGTTGCTTAACTTCAGTGACTGAACTGTTGTATTCAACGTGCCATCGACGCTAGTTTAAAATTTATCTTAAGACAGCTTTTTCCATTAAATTCTCATGTTCTTTATTAATCCACTTTGTGGACAACTAAAAACACAAACATCATTTGGCAACTACATCACATGGTGAGGACTGAGGACATGCATGTTACAAATTACACATAAGGGCAACATACACATCAGAACATCACTTATACATTATTATGTTATGTTCAGCAGCGTACAAAGTGAAGAACCAAAGATCAGATGCTGTGAAAGCTTTGATGTTGTCATGAGATGAGCACCATGTAATCGCATGTTATAATTCTGACACGCGGGGAGAATCGAATTTCACGCCAGTATCACCGCGGCCCGTGAGTAGCATCGCGATTTGTTTACCTAGTTTGTTGCCGGGTCGGAAACATGTGATAATTAATTATTATTCTTATTCGTCTTAATGTTTTGAAGAGAAAGAATGAGATTACGAAAGATGGGGTGAGAATAACATATTACTCAGAGTATCTGTGAAATAGGTGGAATATAGAACTTAAAACAGTTTCAGAGTAAAATTACATAGTTCAAGCTTTGGATGGAATAGGTATAATCCAAAAGTTTTGATGTTACAAAGATCACTTCGTAAAAACATAAAAAATTCAGTTAAATCATTAAAAAAAAAAAAAAAAACAGATATGAAGTGGTGTTAGTACAATGTCCAAACCAATATTTGGAAGATTCTTCCATTTTTTATTTCCCACCTGATAATCTTGAGGTAAAAAAGTAAAAGGTACAGCCTATGATTGGTCCGATAGAATTTGTGACATAATCTTATTTGGGGGCACCGCCACTTCACACGACGCTCTGAATATTAAAACATCTGAGGGCCTAGCGACCACACCAGACGCTCATTATGTCCTACCTTGTTTATTAAATTACAAACAAGGATGTGATCGGCACCCCGGAGTCAATTCAGAGTACTATCTCATCTGATTTTTGTCGATTGGTACGTCTTGAATGCTGCTGTTGTTAAATTTCTAGGAAGTTATGAAGATTCCAACTTCCACAGTGCCTATCTAACATCTCATTTTATTTCTGAAGATGTATAATGTATCTTATAAATAATAAAAGTTAATCTCGATATCAACTCTCTCAAACTCCATTTGACAATAATGAAAAGTCCTAAATTCTCCCAGTCAGCATATTATAATATTAAAAACTCCTCTGAGAGCCGAATTATAAAAGAGTTACGAGTAAGATAAGCCAGACTGTTCCTCAAGTTGGGCTATGGAGCACTGGGATTGGATGAAACTCTGTGTCAGGAGATTATGTTTGATTCTAGAACAATAGGTAAAGGTTTTTCAATAATATGGATCATAAACACCCTTATTTGTAAAGTCCGCTGATATGGCTCCACTGATGTTGTTTCTTAGTATTCATATTGAAATAATTGGTTACTTCTACAATTAACATAAAAAAGACATTTTTTATTAATAAGGTGGTGTTCATTTTATAATTTATTTTATCATTTACGTCTGTAACAGAATGACTGTTCTAGATCAGAGTACCTGCAATAAGAAATGATTTACATGTAGATACTTACTCGTAAATGACTGTAAGCTAGCATAAGCAAAATAAGCTGGATATTATGAATAGGGAGCAACCGTGATATTTGAATAACACCGTTTACAAGATGCTCATCAGTGGAGATTGGATAAGTATCTCATCCAGAAAGCTGTCGCGTAATTGAGACAGTAACTTTCCACTTATTTTACAATAATCTGAACCATTCCAGCTTGTTAAAATTGCTATAAAATTTCTTCTATTTATAAACTCACAAGTAATGTATAAGAACAACATCAGAATGCCTTGAAAAGATTCTTGAGTCACACCTCTTAGACCAGATCCATATCGATTCGATCCTGATTGGGATATCAAAAGCACAAAACAGGTGGTATAAAGCAAATTATTAATGGTCCTATTTTCACATTGGAAAAAATTGTACACCGATAATATTTTTTTTTTAGTTTTATTAAATAATATCTTTTATGATTGAATCTTTTAACAATGGGAGATAACTTTGAGAGCAATATTAGATTAGACTGTGATGGAAAATGTAACAAAATTAGGAGAAAACATTATTTATGCTACGATTATTAGTGAAGAAAACGTATTGAAAAGTATAACTTACTGAAGAAAGTATTACTTTGATTTTTGCACATATTATGTGCACAGTAAAATTTTCAAATAAAAATGAGATTACTAATCTTTTAATGAGTCCATAGTGAATTCTTTTAATATAACATAGCTATCTTCTAAATTGTCATAGACATCTCTTATACCCTATATCTTATTTAACTCGCCGGAGGTATATTAAAAAATCCAGATTATCACTTCAATCTGACGACTTTATTCCTCTTAAATCCAAGAAAGAAATCTTTATCCCGGATCATTATTTGGACAACTCTCTCAATCCAAATTCGTCTAATGCAAACAAGAGAAGATGCTAGATATGACTTCAGGTGACACAAGGGTAAACAGTCATATGTCAAGAGCACAAAGGATCTAGTGGGGTGATCCAGAACACCCAGCTTCTTCCTCCAAGGCGCCAGATTTGTCACCCTGACACCCTGCCGCTCTATTTCAGACAAATGATCCGGGGAACTCTTCAGCGGCTCATCCTGAACCAATTCTATTTGTCTTCTTGGTAGGTATTGGTGTGAAATTCTGTTGGGTCCTATTGTTTCTATTAATATGTACAACACACTCATAAATCATTATCTCTTGCGGTTTGTCGACTGCTAAGTTGCTTTGCTTGAACAACAACTGGGCTATCTACTAAAGAGACGTCAATTCTTCAAAGGTATAATATTTTCCACATTCTAGTTAACTTATTTGCTAAGTATTATTGTGGGTATAACATTTTGACTTGAATGTAATGGAAATTACTGGAATATAGTGAGAAAGACTTGAAATTTTCTGTAAAAAAGAGGTTACGAGATATACTAATGAACTTTCCTAATTAGGTATCCCTGAATTTTGGAGAACATTCCAATGATTTTCAGTTTTATTTGTTTCAAGAGAGAGAAAATATCATTTATGTACTTCAAAGTGTTATGTTTGGTAAAGTTGGAGAAAGCATCTCTTCAGTGCACTCACTATCACGAAGAATACCTACATCAGAATTAGGACATGTATCAAAAATTATTTTTTGGTCTATATTGGAAAAATACACAGGTAGGTTATGGAGAAATTTTAATTTAGCTAAATTTGGTACAGGATTAACCCTTATCTTGGCAGAGAATTTCAATTTTTAATTTATTATTGGATGGTTGGATGGAAGGACTATTATTGGATGGTTGGATGGAAGAGCTCCATCCTGCCACTTTAAATAAAGCGTTTAAAAATTGAAATAATTTTAAATGTTCTGTGGAAGAAAAAATGCTTTAGGATTAATTTTTGGCCAATAGAGTAAAAAAAAACTGATGGTATCCAAATATACACATTGCCAAGATAAGGGTTAAAGAGCTTCTGGGATTGCTGATTATCAAAAAGACGAGTCTTCAATTACTGACAGCTTTGATACCTAATGCATAACTATGTCTAATCTCAGAGAGATAACAGACATGACCTTGCTCTGAAGTGTAAACTCATCGTAAAATTAAAACAATAAATCATCGCCAAGCATTTCACAACAGAAAACAATAAAAGTAAATCAAATTATAGCCAGTGTATAGTTTTCTCTTTAACTCAATATAATATGATGAGAATTATTTACAGTAAATAAAATAAAAAAGTTCACAAAAATATATACGACACAAATAAATACTTGGAAAAAAACTAATAAAAAGGAGACTGGAATGGGAGAAAATGAAAAGTAATAAAAATGATAAACTGTTTGTAGACGACAAAATATAATCAAATAAATTGTTAAAAACATATTATGTGGATGAAAATGAGTGTCGGAAAGAGAACAGAAGAGAAGATTTAGAGGAAACTAAAGAAAATGATGGAGATCAGATGACCCTGACTATTGCGAAAAAATAAAAGAGAAAGCTGCACTGCGCCGCGGCGCTGCGATAAAAGTCTATTTCCATCCACCAAAGAACACTTCGTGTAAAAATAGTCGTCAAGTGTTGGAATAATTAAAAAGAACTGATATCAAAACCGTCAATTTTCTATGTGTTGAAGAAATTCAATTAAAATAATAGCCTCACAACAACACCCTTGGGCAAACTTCGATTTGGTATTTTGAGAATCTAACCAAAAAATAGCCGATTCTCATTAAAGAACAATGTTTTATAGTTACAAAACCACGTCCTTGTCTACATACTGTTTTGTTCTGAAATTTATGTGTAGTAAGTTTGCAAACAAAGCGGTCTTGACGAGCGATCTACTCCCGGCGAGCTTGATTATGTGTTAACACTGTTACCAAAGTTTTATACTGTAACTATCAAATCACAGTTTTAATAAAAAGGCACTTGTTTTTTAAGAGGGTATACACAATACACATTACACAGTCATGATTGCAAATTTTCATTGTTTCACTGGGAGGCAAAATCCATCGTCTGAAAATTCAACTTGGTAAAACTTTTTCACGGGCACAAACCTTCCAAACTTTCGTGGTATGTTCTTCTTTAACTCTTTTCTCATATTTGTACTCTTTCTTATTCTTCTTGTCCCTTCAGAGAAAAGTCATGAATATTCGAAAATTCAAATGAGGATTGCCGAGCGAGCAGTCAGCACCTACTCCTGCATGGATGGCTTGCTCTCGCTGTCGCTGTAAATTGAAACTTGTTCCAGCCCCGGCACGGGTATTATGTATTATCATAAATGAATAATTTGTGTGCGTTATTATTTCATTTTAGTGTAAGAAGCTTACGATTTTAGCATTTCTGAGACCAAGTGCCACTGATTAAAACAAGCCTATTACAATTTGGAGGTTTTCTGTACAGGATGTAGCGATTGTACCAGACAGAAGATGCTGTCTGTTGTGCTTACAAAGGACATTAGTAATTACTATTGAGAACTTAGTAATGGAAATTGCATACCTCAGACCACAATGTAAAACAGACTGTGTGAGAGTAAACAAGCTAATTTACTCGTATATCTTAATTAGTACGTTCATTTTGTGCCTGAAATCTTAATGTAACTCGAATTCAAAGTGGTTGTCTGGTTGTATCTATTGTTTGATAAAAGTCGTGTTGTGTAGTTTAGAAGAAACTTTGCATTTTCTAATATAAGGTAAAAAGCTATATCAAATCTATCCAGCTACTCATGTAAATCACAAAAAAACCTAACCCTCACGTTACAGAAGCTTAGTTCCTCTTGCGGATCTAGTGCACTCGACGTGTCAGGTTGATCAATAATATTCATATTTCCACATTCTATTCAGTTTTGTCTGCTATTAGAATAGCAACGGATGAGTATTAAGACATTTGAAGAACATCCCTGGATATGGCCACAAAACTTAGTCTGTAAAAAATATTTCCAACAGAGCTTCTTAAAAGTTTCTCTCCCAGTACTCACCTCGCTGGCATTACAAGGTGTCTACAAAGGTGATGATTATCAGGCCGAATATTTACGAGACTTGGGCTGCGCCAATGTTGAGTGTTATAGAAATGTTCCGTAGTGACTGCTGTATCAGCTAGAGGTATCTGTGGCGGGATTTATTGAGACCCGATACAATGTGCGGCGGAAGATTTGTTAGGATTTATTGGGATAGTGACCAGAAACATGTTTTTTGTGTTCACATTCATTTTGTTCTTCGCCTTCTTGCATAAGTTTCTTTTTGAATAATACTGATGTTACAATACAGAGGTAATCTAAAAATGGCCCAACAGAAATAAAAATGTTTTTTATTTGTCATATTATAAGTGCAGATATTTTAAATAGACTAGATATAAGTACTTTTCGGTTCCTCTACTTACTACATACTTGCAAATTTTTAACTCTGAAGAAGAAGTTCATTCCGCTCGTAAGTATACACTGATGCAGATAAGTCTCTCTGTTATATGCTCTTGAGATGGCTGTGTTGAGACCAATTCAATAGAATGCTCGACAACATACATTGGTTTGCGTCGGAAAATTTATGTACTAATATTTCAATCTCAATAATAATTAAAAAGATACAATGCCTGAAGTTTCAGTATCTACCATACCCTGTATATCGAAACTAGAAATAAGTATATTCACAGACACACAATCATTACGGGCATGAATTATGTGTTCCGAGATAATAGCAGACCCAATGTGTGAAAATGATATTATTTATAACTGAGTTACAATAAATTTCTTATAATAACAACATCTGCATTAACACTTCTCGGAATTTGGACTGAAATCTTGGATTCTCATCTTCAGGCGGAGCACATGGCCAGTTTCTTCAGTAAGAAACTTTAACCGCGACTCAAGAAACGAGTGAGATGAATCTGGATCCATGGGCTAAATTTCAGAAACTATCAAACTAGGTATGGAATTAAATATGTACGAGTATAACAGTAACATAAAATATTTTCTTTCTATTTTTGATAGATTTAACCAATCAGAAAAAAGTAGACATAAAATTTACTATGGAGTAGGAATAGATGTAAAAAGTTCTGTTAGTACCACATATTTCTTTTTTTGGACGGTTGTGAGTTGGAAGGAGAAGGCACTGTTTAGATTTAAATACTGATATGAGATATTGATTTAGAATTATATTTGGATATAGATTTTAGTTTCAGATTAAGATTGTGATTTTAATTCTCAAGACTCTCCAAAGACTAAAGAATTTAAAACCATTCTTATAATAAATAAAGGCCTTAAATCAAATTGGATAAAATGAAAGACAAGTAGTCCTGTTCAAGAAGTAAATATAACCAAGTACATTAGCATATTGTATCTCAAAATAATGTCCATCAAAAATACACCAATTTTTGTATAAATACTGGTTTGATTTTGTGGTACCTCTCCATACATTTCAAGTGTTTACATAATCTGCTAAACTAATAATATTCGTATGTATGAAAATATCAAACCTGAACATCAGTAGTCTTTCCAAAGATAAATGGCAATAAATTTCAGCCATAAATATGCTTCATATATCTGTGATGTTGTTCTTTACATTGGACCAATGCCAAACCAAAATCAATTTTTCATATGTCATAAAAATGTGTTTGAGAACAACCCACTTTATTTTGTAGAAAATACTATCTAGTTCCATACCTACATTACCTACGTCCCTAAATTTTTGGATAGAGCTTTTTATTGTTGTTCCTTCATTTAACTGTAAAAAGAGTCGTTCAATTGTAATAATTCAATAGAGAGTTTAGCCCTCTAGTATCTATGTAATGTAGTTCCAACTTTTGTCATTTTCTCCAAATCTACGGGTTATTAAAAAAATAAAAATTAAAAGCACAAAATATATAATTATGTAAATGATAGCATATGTAAGAATAAGAAGAAAGAGAGAAAGAAGAGATAAATTAGAATCAGAAAGGAAGAGAGAACAAGATGAACGGAAACAAAGAAACGAAACGGAAAAAGAGAGGAAGAATAATCTCTAGTCTCAAATACATAAATATTATGTATTTCAGTTGGGCACAACTGAACAAAACGCGTGATACTAAAAAGAATTTGTAACGTATTAAAAAATTGCCGAATCCATAAAAGTTTTATCTTTCAAATTTAGGATCCCAGAAACAAATAAAATTTTATGCTAGGTTCATCAGATAGATAGTCCTCACAAAGGCCTTGGTCGCTTTTTGGCTTTTCGGATTTTTTATGCTGATGCCATTTTCATTGTGTTATCCGTTCTATCTTTATGATTCCTCCCACTATGTTCTCTTCCAATATTTTCCGACCAAATTATCATTTCGTTTCAAGTCCTTCCATTCATGAATAATAACGACTCAAGGAAAAAAATACATATTGAATTTATTGATCGCTACATTAATTACCTATTACATAATTTATCTGAGGAAATTCTGTTGTTTCTTATAATTTGTGTAAGATTGTGTTTTAATATAAAATATTCTGCCTAGATTTGTTGCCTGAGGTTTTTCTTTTTCAATAGCTTGAAAATAAATTTCCCATATTTTGAAAGTATTGGTGAGTATAAGTTGGACTCTAACGTGCCTAGGGACTTTTATTTTGGACGAAGCCAAGTTCCAAGCTGTATTGAAGACAGATGAGGATTTGAAAAGGAAAACTTAGACGAGAAAAGGGACGACTAGAAGAAAAGATCTTTGTGAAAAGACTTTCAGTGTTATTAATACAAAGAGCAGGGAGTAGCAGCAGCATCCAACACAATAGCTTGAAAGTCACATGGGTTATTAAACTTTTTTAACTCTGGGTCTTTAGAATATTATTTCAAGTTTTACTTGGCACTCCTCAACCCCCCTGGTGTCCTGTCTTCTGCTCCGACACCTCTCCTCATAAATTCCGCCGCCTCAACTCTCTCCAGTATGTCATTTGCTGTTTCCTTTCGTGTACACATTGGCTGACAAATTCTACACTCAGAGTCGTCACTCCTGGATGCGACTATGTTTAAATTGGCATTCGGTTGAGCAGTAAATTGCAGAGGAAACCGAGAGAAGCGGTGAGAACTGTCACCGTGCTCACTTTTCCATTGTTTCAGCGCGTGTAACACTTTTACCCGGCCTGGTCACAGGCAGAGTTGAATAAAATTATCATAATCCTCGCAGCCACCGCTGCTGTTGATAAATTGTCCGTCTTGTTAGAGCTTTTGAACTTGGGGCCATAGCCTACTTTACATCGATAGGTGGAGATAGTTACCACGTCCGTGGCGGACATACAAATGGCACAGACGAGTCAGTTGAGATGTGGTATCACTACAACCTTATCCTCATACTCCACTCATGTAACCTAAAAGTTGACTCAAAATATTTGACTGTTATCGTTAAAAAAATAATTCAATTAAGTCTAAAAAAAATCAACTTAATAGAATATTTGGTATAGTTATACTTTATCATCAAAACCTAATATTGAGCAAAAATCCACCTGTTCTTAGCTCATATGGAAGGTAAACAGATTTAAAGAATCTTTCATTACAAAATCGTTTGAGAATATTTTTAGGTACATACATGGATGTGGTAAGTAGATACCATACAGTAAGGCTAAATCATCAAGATATTTTCATCCATGTGTTGGTCCCGCCACTGACAGGACTCTTACAGAGACGCAGCCATTGGATGCCTTCTATGGTCATCACACAGAATATTCACACTCCTAATATTATTGAGGAGCTCACAAGGTGTGATATCAGAGGCGGCATAACACATTTCACGTGAGAATAGCCTCCTAATCCAAAGTCCTGTTAGTACCAGGAAAAATGGGGATATCGAGTAAATATTATCTTGGGTCTTGAATTTGAATACCAATATTAGCTTGATTCGACAGCAGACATAATACAATACATAACTTGGAGATCGGTGGTTTGATTTCCAAGGAAATTTTGTAAGACGGGGGTTGAGAAATAAAATCATACCATCACTTTTGAAAAAATCCCAACTTTTCTTGGATCAATAGTGTAAATCTTACTCTTGCACACTTCATAGATGATACACTATCAAGAAATCTTAATCTTGCACACTTCATAGATGATAAACTACCAAGAATTTCCTATGATGATGGGTAAAAAATATTGGAAGTGTGAAGATTGCAAGCAGTGCTCTAAAAGCCGTCAGGAAGGTGTGAAGCCGTTATAAAAGACTTACATCCTTATGATATCATCAGTAATAATTACAAACGCCCATTTCCGACAATTTTCGTTACGAACCTAGAAGACAATGATCTTCGAAATATTGTTTCCATACATCACCCTCACTGTAATTTTCAGTCCGGACATAGACAGAAGATTTATATCAGAGCAGACCCTCTTGAGTTCTTGAGCCCTGGAAAGAATCAGGAGTTCCATTGTCTTAAAGACTTAGTTAAATTCTTTTCTCGTACATTCATCGCTCATAGGATAGTCTTTTGTCATATATGGTTGTGTTCAAACAACAAAAGCTGAAGAATATTTGTACAAATTTGGTTTTTTGAAGATAGTGGTTAAAGAACAGAACATTTTAATCTAACATCGATACCTATGAGTTGACTAATCATTAAAATGGGAAGTATTGTGTTTCCTCTAATATCAGAGAATATTAGAATGACCTTTTGTCTATTCAAACTTATGAGTTTAATATTCTGTTTGGGAAAAATATAAATTCTTCTCAACAAAAGAATACTTATATAGGTACCTGTCAATTTTTTTTTTTTTTTTTTTTTTTTTTTTTTTTTTTAAGTGGGGTTTAACGTCGCTTTCAACTGCCATGGTCATATCACGACGGGGGTTTTACCCTCCATTCGCAGAAAATTATACAATTACTAAACTTTATGTTACAAATTTGAACATTCAATTCAAAGCATTTTACTGATTTACTCTTTGTTTTGAACTGAAGAGCTACTACGATTCAAATTCGTTTCCATCGGAGAAAGGAGAGAAAGAAAGGCGTCGCCCAAGACTCAGAGAGCTGGGATCTCTACTTGTGTCATCGCAGTGGGTGGCATTTTATATGCCTCTTCCTCCGACCCCATAGACCCCGGAACCTAGCAATCTCCGGAGTTTAATGACGAAATAATAGAGTCGTATAGTGTCCCCCATTATCAGCCTAGACTCTACAGAGGAAGTGTTTACCATATGGATGCAACCTCTTTGGTTTCTACAGTTGGACGCTGTCTTTGATTCAATTACTTGAGTCAAGTTTCTTTGTGTTTGTATGTAGGTAGATAAATAGGTTCTTGAAAGGAGCGGTACTGATCTAAATCTATATTTTTCTTTTTTCTTGCATTTATTCCATCAAAAACTTTTCAACGACGAACCATGTCCCCAGACTTTTATTTTTAATGAAAAATTTTCTAAATTATCTGTTGTCCAAATTTAATAATAATTATTATCCAATATCTTTTATAAATCCTACAGGTAATTCAAAAGGAAGTAAGGCATATTCATAAACTTTTTCCTCTGAAGAAAGGAAACTAAAAATTGCCACCTTATACTCATACATTAGTCCAAGACCATAAATGTAGGTATCAGAGTAGCTAGTAGTTATGAAAAATTTCTAATATGTAGTTATAAAACGATATTTTTCATAATGCTACCATAAGTCTGTCATTACACGATAAATATACCTAGACAATTAAGTAGTTATTACGAGATACGAAGTACGATGACCCGACAAAGCACATCACCATAATTGGAGATGTAAAAACAGTAAATCATATAAGTAGTGTTATTAAAAAAACAAAAACAATAACACTAATTATACAGAGTTTATAGTCCGTCTCTCGAGTCAAAAAAGAATTCCTATTGATATTTATACTATCCGACAAGATATTTTTTATTTCAGACGCCACCTGAATCGAACCGGAACTTCTGAACTGAAACTCCTGGAACCACCTTCTTTTTATTACTATGCAGAGTTTTTGGATAACAATAATTATGCGGAGCATTAAACTTGGGCTAAGGAGTTGAGTATGTGCTCTTCCCGTGAGATGTTCTTTATTGCACGAGTAAATATAAGGAGTGGTAAGCTGGATTAAATTCCACACCCAGGCGAGGCTCTTGTGATCTAGGCTCTAGCTGGTTGATAATGGAAACTACCAAAAATATCATGAAATTACTTGAAGCTTAAACTTAAAAACAAATAACTATCGATAACACCTAGCATTTTGATTGATTGATTGATATCCAACATGGACTT
Organism: Bactericera cockerelli; assembly: GCA_024516035.1. NCBI lineage: Eukaryota > Metazoa > Arthropoda > Insecta > Hemiptera > Triozidae > Bactericera > Bactericera cockerelli. Next base: position 17,414,794 of record CM044960.1, read on the forward strand.
GAAATTTTAACTAAAAAAAAAACATCATTTGTTAGGGAATAGAATAGATATCTTTCGAATTGGTAAGATAAATAGATACACCATAGTTACAAAATTATTTGTTTGTAATTACTGCATTTATCAAAGTCGCTTGATTGAGAACTTTTTAGGTATTAGGTATATGGTCTTGTTTTCAATTGCCACAATGGAAGTAGACAGACGTACTGTCTAATATCTTGCAGTAAGATTTACTCAGCACAAGCCATGAACAGAGCACAGGAAAGCCCAATACTGCAGGCAGTAGGCCAGGACAGAACCCATACAGCTCACAACACCGTCGAAGCCATACGCTCACAGTTAGAATTCATTGAATGAACAATGATCCTGAAACCATGCCAGAGAATAACAGAAGAACTTGTTACTGAAACAAAATAGATAGAAAGAATAGAGACAGGGCTTGGCATACTTTCTTAAGCCAGCAAATAATTAAAATCTCAATGGGTACTCACTCTCAATATTCCGCATCACGCTACTAATGACAGAGGCTTGGGCCTGGGTAATGGGCTTGATGAGGTACCTATCCTCCTCACGGACCTCAAGGCACAGATAGCATGTTGTGAGCAATAGAATCACTATGGATGTTATTGCTGCAATGCTGTCAGCGTCATTGCTGTTGTTATTTCTGTTTCTCAAAAATTTGCTGTTATGGAAGGATTTATATAGGTAATTATGAACAATTTTTTAACCTAAACCTCCCTAAAGTTATAGTTAAATCATCCAAGTTAGAAACTTTCAAATTGGAACAATTGAGTTAGTTCACTTTGTTAATTAGAAGATCTTATAGACGCACATTCTTACTATCAAAATTTTATTCAATAAAAATAATAATACTATCGCTTTACTTATACTGCCGATAAGGATTATATTCTAGCATTAAGCCCAATACTTATTGTCAGATCGGGATTACCAGACCGACAGCGACGCGACGTCTTGACCACAGAGCTACCGGGACATTCCTGCCAGGGCAAAGTTTCTGTGGAGTAGTAAGTATACATTTCAAAAAATACTGGGCAAAACATGATGAAATTCCATTACAAGTTATTCAATATGAATGGGTTGATTGCTATTCGTATGGCAGTAATCAAAACGGATTTCCAGCAAAGCAGCAGCAGCAACTTGAAACATAAAAAGAGACTACCTTGTAATGTATAACTCAACTTGTATGCAAATGTAATACTATCTCGAAGCAGTTGAATCCAAATTACTAAATAGGTGTGCCAAATACGCTAAGCCCAAGTCCCGGCAAATTAACCCATTAAAATGGTTTATGCGTCCCACAATGCTCCGAAGTAATTACTTCGCGAAGACAATTTATTTTCATGCAATGTAACTTCATATTTTACCTTGCGCCTGTTGTTTTCAATATTATGCAAGGAATTCTCACATTCATAAAAAAAGTTTCTATGAAAGAAATATGAACTTGTAGCTTGAGAGGCAAGTTGAACCGCCGCGCCGTAGATTAGAATCCACTACCTAGAGCAAGTCCAGTAACAATATCTCGAGCTGCACCATAAACAATCTTTAGCTTACATCCAACTACTACTGTAGACGGTGCGGACCTATTCAATATTTCACTGGAAACAAACCAGTGGGTGTGACGGCCAAGGCAATGCCTTTTCATGTTCAGATGCCTAATGGATTATTGTAAACACAAGCAAGGAGCTCCTACAATTAGCCGCTTGCTAATTCCAGCCTCGAGCCCTGTTTCCTCAGCCTGATTCCATCTTTCCTGTCGAGGACTTCACTTCTAGTATCCCATGTCCGGGACCTTTCATCCTTCCACTTTATTAAGCCTCTTCTTCTACTTGTTCTGTATCTTTTCCTGGACAACCTCAGTTTATATCTACAAGTTCGTCGCCATCCTTATTCATTGGTATATAAACATAACATTAGATTATGTCATTGTGATCAATCCGAAACATGTGATATTGAAGTATAATAAAAATGAAGATTAACTTTAATATTATCTCAGATGATAATAATATGTATAAAGCGCTCTTTTGAATTCAAAACTTCACATTATATTACTAAGTACAAAGTTCCCTATGCCTATGTAATATAGGCACATTTATCTAGGTACATCACCCACAAGTGAGTACAGCAATCATGCAGGATATCTGGTGGGTGATAATGATAAGCTAAGTAATGGAAAGCATGATGTACCACAATGACATGCTAATGACTCAGTTCAGTCACTATGGAATGACTTCTCTGCCTACTCCTTCTTGTGACTTATAATCTCAGAACAACACTAATTAGATATCCAGTTTAATAACAGGTCCTTAATAAAGATTATAAAAACTTGAACAAAAAACAAGATGATAATTATGTCATTCTGTTCCTTTCATGCATTCCTTCAATAGTTTATTGGACACATTAATCAAGAAGCTTATGTATGAATTATTGTTTAATGACTGTCGGAGAATGTTTGTGACCTGAGTGGCAGGTACGTAAGTTGATTTATTTTTACTGATTAATCAAAAGACTGAGTAAGAAATTAGCAAACCTGAAGAATATTAAATCACATCCAGATGAACGATACATACCATAATAACAATAATTTATGGTAGAAAAAGCACATCCACCATTTTCAAACATTTTTAGGGCAGGTGGATAGGCATTATGTTTTATCTGAAGTTAAATTATTCAATTCTTTACCTTTCTTTCAAATAGTGTTCCAATATGATTGGGGACAACTTGATCTACTTCGAAAAAAGGAAACACAAACTCAAGATTTTCTGAGCTGAAAAAAGAATATTTCGGATTTTAGTAGAAGAGTAATCTTTATAATTTCCCCTGTGATTTGGAGAAATATTTCTACCTTCTATCTTGGTTGCCGTAATATTGTTAGGTAATATACAGGGTGTTTTCAATTATTGTGACAGTTTTTTTTTTTTTTTTTTTTCATATCGTATGTCATGTACAAGGTCGTACCTATCTACCTATAATAGGTATAATGGTCGAAAAGAACGATAAAAATATAAGATATGAATAATAAGAGGTACATACACATTGAAAAAAAAACGAGACGAGACAGTGGCGAAGTCTCGTCTTGTAAAACAATGCCTTTTTACAGCTGATGAATGAACCTAATAGCACTAGTAATGTTACCTCTAGTGATGATATACATACCTCATATGATGAACCACACGGCATATTTATTATTGGTATTCTTCTTTCTGTAACTCTATGATTTCTGAAAAGAGTGTGAGAGCATTGAATAGGTAGGAAGGTAGGTTTCTATAGGGGAATGCAAGATGGGAAAGAGAAGAAGACATGGGGGGGGGAGAGAGAGAGAGAGAGAAAGGGAGAGAGAGAGAGCAATAAGAGAGAGAAATAGATAAAGGGAGGGGGGTAGAAGTAGGAGGAGAGGGAGACGAGCATTTTCAGAAAAATTGAAAATCTCTTGCAGGAAAAGTTCTGAATAAAAATGTTGTTTTGGGAATTGCATAAAAACTTGTACCCTAGTTGTGTTTTCCCAACAGTTCCTTGAGTCTAATGGAAATTAGTATTCTAGGATACTCTTCAGGAAAATAATGACGTTTGTCAATTTATTGAGTCAATCCTGCAGCGCATTTTCCAAACTTACCATTCTTCCGACTCCACTCCCAGGTGTTATAATGATAGCACCCGCCCCACCATCTGAATTATTAAAGTAATTTTGTAAACAAAATATAAGTTTATATTTATTTTATTCATAAATGTACAACGAATAAATGGAATTTTATTAATGACCACCTCATATTTTTTAATTTTTAAGAAATTTGCTAAAATTCATTAATTTATTTGTTATCTTTTTTTGATTTCAGGTAAGTTCTCATACTGAGAAACCACAATGGATTCGGAATAGAACACTTCTCAATCAATGTAGATGAATTTTTCAGTTGTTATTTGTTGCTGTATGCAGTATGCTCCCATTCATTTCTGGTAAGATTGCAATAAGGTGTGTTTGGAAAGAAATAATCTTAATGACAAGAGTGATGTCACATATACTAAATCCAGCCTTTCTGTAGTTTTCCGTAGGGACTCGAACAACCAACCTCCAAGATACAAGTCGGCTGCCTTAACAATCGCGCTAATAAGGTCAGTAACTCCTCATATAGTTTCTAAATAAACAAATCAGGATCTCCAATAAAGAAATGAAGATGTAGCATTCCACATTTCCCCCAGGTTGAACGTACTCGTATGGAAATCAATGGGACGGTCGTTAATAAATGACCTAGGGAACCATCGGCCAGTGACAAATGCGGCGGTGCAACCTGTCCTGCGGCGCTGGTGTGGGCTCCAGCGCCATTTCTCACCATCAAGTAGACTCTTGTATCAAATTAATTTGATTAAATTAGAAAAAAAAAACTTTAACAGAGATATTCACCACACCTTCTAGCTCATAATACAGGGTATGAAGAACATAATATAGTGGTTTCCTTTTCATTATATTATATCAACAGACTAATGAGAAATAATACTTGTGTGCCTTTGTTTTGTGTTTCCAATCTTATTTCCGAAAATTGAATTTACACTGGTATTCTCCTTGTTCATAATTTTATTGTGTAGTTACATGGAACACAGTACCATGACTACCCTATCTAGTAATGATAATACGTTTTAGCCTCCTATAGCACACTTGTTTGTTACTTGGAGTGGTGGTTATTAACATTATTTTTCTGCCCTACTTTTTGATCCCTATTTTACATTATTATTCATTAATGATCATTTCTGAATCTGTAAGAAGCCAAGTTTAATTTTTTTTTATTGATTTCAAATTTTGCTCTTTCTCATATCAGTATTCACCTGTTTCCTTCAACATATCTGTCTAATGCACACCCTGTACACAAGGCCACTATCATGATTAGGTCTGTTGTTAGAGTCTACATGTTTATTAATAACCAGCATTTAGCATGCAGAATCCACTTCCAGTCTGTCATTTGCCACCAGGTAGAGATATGTTCTGATCTTGGCTCTTTTACATTGAACTCCGCAATGTATCGCACGGTTCCGTCACTACAGTGTGTGGTATAATGTGATCATCTTCATATAAAAAAATATTTTTATCAGCAGAAGATCTGACGAAAAGTTGAGACTACCTTCTTGTAATGACAGCATCTCTACAATTATTCAAACTGAAGATAGAAAAAGCGTGTATTCAGCTGATCAATAGAGGTCTTTCACAAGTTTTACAATTTTTCTTCTTTAGTAAGTGTATTTAGTATTTTTCTGATAAAAATGATATCCAATTGTGAACCTCACTGTTTTTATGCAGCTTTAACCATATTAAGGTCAATACACTCACAAGTAAGTGACAGTCTCACTCTTCAACCAATATATCTCAATTCAGGTTCATTCCAATGCTATAAATTATCGAGGCAAACTGTTAGCTGCGACCAAAGGATTTCCTTCTTCTAGAATCTAGCCATGCTTTATCCTTTCCATTAGCATAAATGGATTCCAAGGAATTTGCATTCTACTCGAAGCTAACGGCGAACCACCCACTTATTTAACGTTGTGTGATATTGGCAGATTGGTGTACAATGTATAACTATATGATTATAGACAGCCATACCTCACCTATTATTCCCTACATCTAAATATTTAGATAGATACAATTTTAATATTATTAGTAATATTCTATTAAGGTTACAAGGGTAATAAGTGTATAATAAGAAGATCAAGAGATTATGAGTAAAAAGCATTATAGACCAATAGTTGAAATATGTTTCACTAGCAGTTAACCCGTGCTTCGCCACGATGGTTTAGGGCTCTATCTATGGAACGGTTTGGACTTTTGCAAAATCCTTCCTTATTGCACGTATTCAGTATGCAAGGAATGTTGTGTCAAAATTTCAGCTCGCTAGGTATTACGGTTTGGGCTGTAGAGCGATGATCAGTCAGTCAGTCAGTCAGTGACTTTGATATTTATGATACATAGACCCACTGGGGGAACGTTAAATATACACGATACTAGACATGTCAGGCCAAATGAAAATAACACAAATCATTGCCACCCTTGAGAGGGTTGGAGGTAAAATGTATGTAGAAGCATGAGTGTCAGAACCAACCAACTTAAAAAGCAGGAAGTTGACCAATGCGTTTAGTGCGTACACCAAGAAGGTTTGGGAAAAGAGCAAAGTGAAAGAAGAAGAAGACATACCTAATTACCTATCACAAAACCCTTTAGAGACAATTTTTTTACGAATCTACTTAATTTTTTGTTTATTAATTTAAAAAAAAAAAATTGACAACTATTATTTATTTTTACTCTTATCAACTAACTATCTTCTCCTAGAATCCTATTTCTCCTTCTTCAACTACAAACAATCGCTATGTCGTCATTACTGTGGGCCGTGTGAGTCTACGAGACAAACTACCTCTCATCCCTCCTCCGCCCCTCTGCAATGTCTTCACATCACATTATTGTTTTTATTAATATAATTTGATGTTTGCTGACAGATAAATGGTAAGTGTGAAGTGGTAACATAATATTTGTGTTCTTACTCATAATATTTAACTCCGTTGACATGTTTATCAGAGGGGTCTAATGTTTTCCCATTCGGTTTATTACATCTTTGACTCTAACACTCTGCTCATTTACTTTACATCCAAGCGCGATTTTTACGACTTTTCTTTGAATGTTTAGGTGAATGCCTTCGTATAAAAATCCAATGTCAATTTGTGCTGAAGCATAAACTCTATGAATTTGAAAGATTGATAAGTCCAAGAGTGTCTAGTGCATTCCATAAAAAGGTGATGTAATCGTAATAACTCGATTGGTTTTTTCATTAGTTCTATTAAATTAACACCAAGGTATTTTTGAAAGTTCACTCGCATTATCATTCCTTCTTCCTGGTAGGGTGTATGAAAAGTGCAGGACCATATCAGGAGTACCTACTTACCGACGCCGACGAGAGCTGTTATAAATGTTATTTTTATTTTTAAAGTTATGTTTGTGTTAATTACTCGCTTTACTAAATTTTTGCTTAACTTGGGACCACCGACCTCCAGATTTCAAGTCCACTGCCTTATTGAAGTATGAGCAAGTATGAGTATGAGCATAGTGTAGATATAAGACCAAGTATTTAACTGTCCTAATGCTTTCGAAAAAATAATATTAGAAAATGCAATACCAATCATATAAAATTCCAAATTTCGAGTTTTACTTAACTACACTCGCCCTTCTCTCTCTTCCTCATTCTCACTCACTCGAAACATAATTTCAATTAATTAATCATCGTAGCAATAACCACGGGAGTGTGAGTCCTCCACTCACCACATCGTCAACAGCACGACTATCTGTATCTGTAACATATCCTTCAACAATGTCTTCCTCGATCCTCGTCTGCGATTTCTTTTTGGAAAGGGGTGTTGGTGGGGTCCCCAAATAATGGGCCATTGGCTTTTACAAATGTTTCGTCAAAGGTTTGTTTATTTTGAACACGCTGGCTGCATCATTAATCATACATGGTGGAGATGGGTTTTGATTTCTTTGAGGTTTTGTTGGTAAGCGCCTGGCGGAGGGATGATGGTGCAATGTCTGTTATGCTTGTGATGTTGACTGTCGAGTGAGGGATGTTATCCTTTTCTTTCAACCTTTCACTGCGGCTCTCTCATAAGTCAAGAGCCTTTTTTTTCGATCGTGACGAATGATTCAAAACATCTAGTTTTGATGTGCTTTTGTGTTTTTGTTAATGCATTAATTTTTAAACCTTCTAGATAATGGAAGGAAATTTTGGATTTTTTTTTTCATTATAAATATTGGTAAGAAATTTACGCTTCATATTTGCGAATTCTCAACCTGCGCTTAATAGTTCAAGTTAGAACAGACTATAATATCACTTTCTTTTAACACTTGCAATGTAAAGTGATATACAGCAGGATACTGTTGTGCTGGATTAGCTTTTTGATATTTCCATTCAGCAAGAAAGAGATTAGTCGGTCAGTCAATCTCTAAATGAGTGATTTTCGCGTTCATGAGTTGGTATATCTAGATAAGATAGGTATAAGGCAAATGAAAATATTCGTAAAAAATTCTCACAGTATTTCAAATTCCTTGCTTCATCTCTTAGTGGGCGTTGTTTATTCTCTGGTCGCGTCACAGCAAGCTATTCCATATCTTCTCTGTGCTTCCCTGACCAGAGCTCATTAAATATGTATTTAATTTTAAATTCAGACAAAAACGATTAGATCATTCCTTTTGCTGTCATTAGGAGTCAAAGTGTGCCGACCACTGTAGCTTCATCTTTCAACTAGTGGACTCGTAATCTGAAATTCGATACTTCAAATCCCATTTTAATGATTTTTAAGTATGTGACATCATTCTAATGATTGAAATAAACATGATGGCCTTCATCTCATTTTAAGACAGTAAGTATTGGATTGGACTAATGGTAGGAGCTAGAGGCTGAAAAAAATTTGATCTCCCAACTCAATGGCTGAAAAAAATCATCATTGCAGCAATTCGTGGATCTTACAAAATTATCCACCACCACCTGTATAAAAATCATAAAAAAAATCTTTACAATTGTGTGAAAATATTACTGTGTCACCTGGCAAGCATCACTGAGATGTCAGTTAAATAAATATATAAATAACTCAGTCTATTATTTCAGTGCATAAAATTCAACGGTCTCTTAAAAGTATATTTGTTTGGTACATAATATTAAAGCATTATATAACCATTGAGGCTGTGAACTTTAAGTGGATTCGTATCCTGGTGGATGGTAGTTCGATTACTTCGAGACCATGTAAAGTAGAATTTTAATAAGTTTTTTTTTTTTTTTGGAGAATCATGATATCATACAAATACTTATACTAGTATACCTATAAGAACTGTTTTAAATTTTATTATGATGGTACTTTTTTTTAATTTTCTTTGTCTGAATTCTTTGTACAATTGCAATGTGTAAGTACTTTAATAACTAGGTATATTTCTTTACTAAACTAATTGCGTATTATTTCAAAGAAAATAGGAATTTCTAGGAGCCTTAATAATTTAATTTCTGTATCATTTCATTCCAGTTTTTTATGAAAAAATTAAGCAAATTAATCAGATTACCTACTACATATTCACTTAATCCAACAGGTTTGACCAAGATTGTATGAACATCAACTAAACAATTATCCAATTAACTGATGCAAGTGTGTATAGTAGATAATTATCATGTCCTATCATGCGGACATCTTGTATAAGTTATAACTTCACTATCACCAAAGAAATGTTATAACTTCACCAAAGTAATTGAATTTTTTTCTTTCAATGTTTTCGATTATGTAAGCAGGAATTTTTCTTCATTTGTAATCAATTCTACATCTTCAAAAAACAGCATGTCATACAGTGTTGGGTACGCATACTAAGTACAAGTCAAAAATCGTGCTACCAAATTTTGGGTACATTGTTGTGTGGAATATTAATTTGTCTGGCGGTCAAACCAAAGTAAGATTTTTCTTCTGTACATGTGGGTGGTCTCGATGAACAGCGATGAACAGTTTCGCTAGGAAATTCATGCAGGTAGTTGCTTACAATGTAATTGTCGGCGCAATAAGACAGACATTCATCCATAATGTCACGTTTACAAGAGGAAGGTAAGAACTTGGAAATTTTCACCGTGGTTTACATGCATGTTCAATTGTTCTTAACAGTTGTTGATTTCCATTTTACTAAGAGGCTTTTGAACACTAAGGTCTTTTTAAAGAGTTGTTTGAAAGTGACATAAGTACTTCCATGGTCCAGGCAGTAGACTTGCATCCTGTTGGTCGGTGAATGAAACGTCAGTAAGGCAGCCTTTGAGTAGTTTCTCGCTCTTGTGAATAACAAAAATATCTATAAATAAATGATATACGAGTATTATTATGATAACATTGATAACGAAATGGAAAATGCAGCCAGAGTTGAAACCAATGAGAAAGAATCCCTAAAGACCCTATCTCTGTGTTATGACGTGATAATGCATAGCTAATTTATTATTTATCGACTTTCCTGATTTTCTTTCACATACTCATTCCCCGTGTGAAATGTTAAGCAGAATGCACTTGGAATTTACACGTGTCGCTCCCTTATCTCGGGAAAACTCCTTATCTTCTCTCTCTCCTCTAATACACAAGAAAGAAAAGGAAGGAAAGACTGAAAAGATACACTACCTACGTGTGGTGTATCTTTTCAGCTCGTATGTTGCGAGCAGAGGCAGGATTTATAACAGCATTTAAAAAGTATTATCTCATATCAAGCATTGTATCATAAGAAAGGTTTACAGCCATAGCTGTTGTCCGAACAAGGGTCTGAAAATCCGCATATCATTTCAGACATAGAAAACCAAGCATTGGTAGTGAATCTAATGTAAAGAATCTAGCGCATGGATCCAAGATCTGTGAATCAGATGACCGGATCCCTGCAAGCATTGGTTGGATATTTCATATTTTTTTAAAATCGGCTAGTGGTTAGTGGTCACCTTTTTGTGACTTATAAATTTGTAAGAAGATACATAGGTTGATAATATTAGGCTTTACCAGGTAGCGTATTATATTATGTAACTAGGTTCAAAACCTTTTTTTTTTTCTCCTTAATCCATCAAATTTTCCTTTTCTCGTCTATGTCCATGTTAAAGTACTGTCTATGTCCATGTTAAAAACACTGAGCACAATATTCTAGCTGTTTTAAGACAAGCTTTTCCAAAACACTTTCTTCCTTTGACAGCAACCTCTCTGCCCCCTTCTGAAATAATCTTGGGATGAAGAGTTATCTTTTCTCCCCAACTATTAGTCATTTCCTCTGAGCTTTCTTTTGTAAACTTTTTAGTTACATTAAGTTTAAAATTTATTGTCTGCAGAGTTCCGCTTCAGTATTTTTTGTGGTTCCAACGTTTTCTCCTCCATGCAGCTTTTCTTTGTACTTTTCTACTCAATTATTATTAGCTTTTGTATGTAACTATACATTGCCTTTGTTCTTTTCACAATTTTTTGCCCTTTCTTTTGATCTTTTCATTATTGATTCTCTACATTCTTTTTTTTCTACGGCGAACCTTTTTTTTTTTTCATTACCTTTTATTTCTGGATAATTTATTCTTTTGGTCTGGTCTTTCGCCGTTGGGAAGGTTGGTCTGCTGCGTGATTATTGTAGTCTTTTTCTTTAGATAGCAACTCTGTCGGATTTTTAATGTAGGTATCGACAGGAGAAAGTTTCTAATACCTATCAAAATTCAATTTTTAGAAGAAGTCGATGAATAATTGGAATAATTTATTATAAAATGTACCTATGATTATTTAAAATTCTAGAGAGCCATAATTACTAGTTGATCAATTTGACTTTTTTGGTTGCTCCTGAATTTTAAGGTTTAACGACATCATCAACTGGCAATGTTCAATAGTCGTTTCACCATGTATTCGCTAATTTTATTATAGCTATCCATCACCTCGACCCTCGGTGTTTAATAGGTGATCGACTAAAATTTGGTGTGGGCATCATCGTATAATTTCCATTGGTTATTTTATTAACAGGTACTTTTTACATCAAATTGCATTGATCAGGTCCGAGGGTAACTATAGAACTTGAATTAATTCACAGAAAACCCGACTTCAGCAAGTTTAGTCTGAAAGATGTACCCTTGAATCCCCTACATAATATGAGGGTACTCTATAACTCCGTCAACCCAAACTCCCATCTTAATCATCACACCATTAGTCCCTTCTCTCTCATCACACCCATCGTCTTGTCCCGTGGTTAGCTCTCATCTTGTGTGAGATTAACCACACCACTCCGGACCCCTTCAACATCTGAGCACCTCCACCTCCAACACATCCTTATTATTCCTTCCAGTTTTTTTTCAACCCCTTTTGTTTGCTCTCTCGCATAAGCTTTTAATCTCGTTCGGTTTTTATATTTCGATCCATTATTTTAATTATAAATAAAAATTGAACACAGACTAAAAGTGGATGGCACAATGTTTTCCCCAATATCAAATACATACATACTGAGTTTCTTATATCTTTGTGAATAAAATGATAGTGCCAATGCTGTGAGCATTATAGGCACTATTCCTGATGGCTTGCGTTTTGAAGAGCTGTTTTATATATATTTCCCTTGCCATTTTTCCCTTATCAGTGGTAACTGGTGGGGTCGGCCCTTCTAGTACGCAGATGGTATACTCTTCTATCTGGAATATCGGCTTCGGTTAAATTACTTCTTTTCAGTCTTTGTTCTTGCTGGCGTATCCATGTGTGTCTCGGTCGACCTCTTTTCTTTTCTTGTTGGTGTGCAAAGGATAGATTCATTGCTTGGACTACCATGTGGTCTGCAGGTCTTCTTTTAACATGGCCATACCACCGTAAATGTTTTTCTTCCATCTTGTCTGCAATGTCTGCGACTCCCAGGCTTATAAATTATATTTAAATAAATAAACTAATATCTCCTTTTTTTTAAAGTGGTGAAATAAGTTGTTCATAAGTGATTTTAAAATATTATCCTCCATTTTTTAATGTTGTTTTTTCAAGCTCAGTGGCTCATTATATGCTACGCTAAGTTAGTAATACATATAAAATTATTGAAAGAATATAGATTGAATGCTTTCTTGAATTAATATTTATCTGTTGGTTACTTGGATGTCTCCACTAAAATTCTTATTTTTCTCTTTCGCCAAATGGAATCCCTGAATAATCTGAATATGTAAAGTAAGGAGTTGGAAATTTTCATATCCTCCTTAATTTTAGGCTTACATTATTTAGGTGGTAGAAAATGCTTTGAGCATTAACCTCGCCTGGTGGTTACCTTCCACTAAAGGGTGTTAATATTATTATTTAGATGCATGGAAAACTTCTTTACACCATTTCACTGAAGATTCTAAACTAGGTCTTCTACTCTCATTTTCAAAGCTGCTCTACTATAGTTTCCAGATTCTCCGTTTTATTGTTCGTTCATGTTACATTTCAAATTTTCATTTCCATTCTGGATATAAAAGATAACCTAGAGCAAAGTTCATGTGCCTTTTCTCATGCGTATCTATTCACAGGTTGAGAGCCAAAGCCATTTACATCTCGATATTATTTTAATATCCAAATAGCTTCTAGTTTACCTTGTGAAGAGCGCCTGGGTAATATGGAAATTATTTCCAATCCTTTTAAACAAAATTTTCCTGCTACTCCTGTTATCTTTCTAATGCACAGAAGAGACGCCTACCGGTAAAGTTCTTTCCAAATGAGCGAGCACTAAAATTATTGATAAAAATAAAGGCAATGTGTTTGATAAAATCATGATAATAAATAAAAAGAAGATATGAGAGGAGGAGGAAGAGGAGAAGGAGAGAGCAGAGGTATAAAGCTTCTGTTTGGAGACAAACAGGGGAGGGTTTAGCCTGCAAAATAGGACAGGTCCAAGTGAACAATGGACCAATTGTTGAATCTTCAAATGTAATTAACAGTTCAGGAGGTCTCAGCAGAAGTCTATATTCCGGGTAGTTCTGAAATTTGAGAAAATATTGGTTTAGTAAGTTCACTGCAGGATTCTTTGGTAGGTAAGTACCTACATGTCACCAATGACCATTATTATGATACTTCATGGTTATGGTACTTTATTACATTAAAATATTCGGGGTTTTTAAAGAAAAATCCGCCCTGTTCATTTCTATCAAAACCGCTTCCGGAATAACTCTTCTAGGTAACATTCTTGTTTCTCAGTACTATTCTGCTTCAAGATAATCAGACCAATTCAGGCCTCAGCAGTTGCAAATTCTTCCAACAAGTATAACGACCAATAGTTTTAACATGAGTCGTTATACGTTGAACAGTTTTAACTATAACTATTAAGCCTTCGTCATCGCTTCAAAATGGTCCCACCGGAAGGCGGGCCGGGCCCATTTTCCAATGATTTTATTCTTGTTTCTTGAAATTTTATGGAAAGTGTTTTAATGCGTCGAGTAGGAGGAGAATATTCTGAAGTGTTTTTTATGATAATTGAATTATCATAGAGTCTTGTGTGTGTGCTGGTTTTATCCAAGCTTATCTCTCATTCAAAAATGTTACACATAAATATATATTTATACATACTGGGTGCCATTATTGTAGATCATTATTAAATCTGAAAAGTTATAATAAATTTAGAATCTTCTCTTCGAAATAAATGTATGTAATTAACCTTAAATGTGTATCAGCGTATGTACATGAGACAAATATGAAAATTAGGTTACAAAGATGCCTTTTAAAATTAAAGAGGAAAGACCGCCAAATGATTAGTGAATTAATTAATTAAGTTGCTGCTGTGGGTAGGAGTTAAATCGAATTCAGAACCCATGTGTTCAACATTATTACTTAGAGTCAGATTTTGGACTTGAGAAAAATACTAGAAATCTAAACGATGTTAATTTCAAGCTTTGACTTTTCTTATCTGGCGAACCTTGACGGATCCACCCAGTATATTCTTGTGAACCTGTAGGTGAGTCGAGAGCACGTCTGGGTATCTGCTTTTATGACTGAAATGTAGCAGGGATATTAACTTTATGAGGCATTTACTAATAAGAAACGCGCGTGACTGCTTTTAGGAAGATATAAGCTTCGTCTGAGCTTCGATCTTGCATTCAGACTGCTGGATCAGGAGATGGGCAAAAAATATTGAGATTTTTATTTATTATTAGAATAGAAGTATTTCACACCTTGAAGATTTTGAAAAACCTATCACTTACCTGAATAATAATTATTTTACTTTACTTTGTTGAACGTACTCTGAAAAGTGCTCAAATATTTTGTCCGCTCTCAAACCAAGGGTACAAAATAGAAGGGATTATTACTATTATTGGTTTATACGATATTATGTACATAATCAAACAATTTTACCTCCTTGAATAAGCAGAGCTCAGCCATTACGGAAATGAAGCCTGACGGTTTAAAAAATAACAAACAAAAGTTGAACCAAAGTTCGAAAAAAAAGCTTAAACAAATAATAATTTTCTTTCTTAATCTTCTTTAGAAAATTGTTTCTTATTGCTGCTGATAATTAAAAAAAAGTTTCAATTGTTTTTGTTAGCTCTGTTTAGAAAGGCAAAAATAGAAGTAGGTGTTCTGGGGTGAATAAGGGCCCCTCAGTTGTTCCATATTGATCCCATTATTTCCTGGAAATTTGCTTTAGAATTTGAATTGAATATTTTTCACGAAATTTCAGACGTACACACAAATATGAAATCCCAACCTATCTTTAGCTCAATTACGACATTCTGTCATCACAAAAGCTTTGCACCTTGAAAATCATTTCGCAGCTTGGGCCATATTTTATACAACCTACATAGGTTCCTGGGTCAACGGATGGATGCATTCGCTTTTATATGATAATTTTGGTTAGTATCAGGTGTTATTCAACAGTAAACATCATTAGTTTGGTCTAGGAGTACAAGAGGTTTTGGAATCCAATTCACCCCGATTTCTCCTACAACTTTTTCTCTCACCAACGTAAAACCTTTCTCTTTATCATACTTCTATGTATAGTAAACTAAATGGAGGAAAATTATTGCATGATAGACAGGAATTAATTCCAACTTTCTTCTCTACCAAGCTCATTTTTGTTCATTTTCCCGAACCTCATTTGGAGGAGAAAAAACTAATGAAGCAAACTTTGCTCATTATAAGAAATGGTACATGTAGAAGTCGTGGCAATAGAATGGATTTGGAAAGGGGAGCTTTTGTGATTGAAATCATTTTAGCAAACTCGAGCGAATGAGTGAATGTTTGAGCAAATGAGAGAGTTAGATTCAGGTAGGTATGCAGTAGAGGAAACTCTTTATTTCTACGTCTGTACATTTGTTTTATTTGAATCTCTACAGCCAGTCCATAATTGCTACAGTATACATAATTCACTAACGAAAGGGCTCCATGGTATCCAGATTATGTACCTACGAGTATGTACCTTATGCAGTAATTAGGAAGACATTTTGTTTCTTCTTGACGTGAGAATGGTCGAATATAAACAAAGTTTTCAATTAAAAATAGATGATTCATCATCATATGGTGGCGTTATCGTGAGCGATGGTAGCCAGACAGTGGAGGAATTACTGAGCACTTCTACAACAGCTGTCTTTAAAAGGAGGCCAATAGTTGACAAGGGCCCCCAGAACCAACCCAATGCTGGTCTACTCCCTGTTAATAGTCCCCCAGCCAGACTGCTGGTCTATTCCCTGTTTATAGTCCCCCAGCTAGACTGCTGGTCTACTCCCTGTTTATAGTCCCCCAGCCAGACTATACATAAATAAATAAAAACATAACCTTTATTTCGTTAAAGCACTTATAGGTATTTGGTATTGTGCTCCACACCGTTTTAAGGGATAAGTTTTAACTCGGAAGAGTTTGCGAAAGGAGTCAGCTAAAACAGTAAATTTTAATACTCTATTGATTAGCTCTTTTTCATAAAGCAGACGAAAATGTTTCTTTATTTCTATTTTAGGTTCGTTTAGATTAATATATTAATAGATCTGTTCAATCAGTAGTAAGTGTTTGAAAGTTTTAGTAATCGAAATGATCAAAGCTAACTTTTCAAACTCTTTGAAAGTAAGGAATGCATTTTGGAAAGGTTTTACAGAAATGTTTGATACAACATGTGATGGGATTTAAAATACTCTTTCTTTGATTTCTTGGAAGGTATTGAATTTTGATGGATGTGTTTCGGGCATGATTTTAGCAGATTTTGCTGCCTTTCAAAATCGTTTCATCTTCAGAATATGAGCAGTTTTAATTAAAATAATGGATGTGTAATAATAATAAATAATACATACTAAGTTTTGACTACATTTTGAATAAAATATGTAATAACGAATGATAATAATAGATGTTGAATACTGAAATACTGAATTTCCCCTCAGAACTATTTATACAATATACCTATATTTCTAAATGATATAAGAGCGAGAATCAAATTCAGATTGGAAAAAAAGAAAAGAATGAGTCTTCTTCACTCAGTCTCAATCCAAAATAATTTTTTTTTTTCTTTCTCTTATAACTACACAAATCTTGATTGTGTACAATCATTTTTTTATGTTGGCTTTTGTCAGAATAAATTCAGCCATCCAAGAAGTTAATGTTATCTGATATCTGTATTTATTTTAAAAGAACATATTCATTTACTTGACAAAAATACAATTATTACAATAAAAATAATAGGAAGGTATAGCAATCTTCAAAGTAAAAAACCTTGAAAAGGACGGGGAAATATTGATTGAAAAATTTCGAGTGGCACTGCATATGGTTAAGAGAGACTCTGGTTGATTCTCATTCAACACAAGCCTCCCTAGAGATCAAGTATTTGTTGATGTTAGCCGATAGCCTCTAGCCTTACATTGAAAATGAAAAAAATGATAACAAACACTACCAGTTTACTTTTTTCATAATTTTCTTCAAGTGTTATTGAACACGATTGTCTCAATATAGAAGAAGAATTCTCGGCAAGATTTTAAAGTTAAACGGTTAGATTTCAGTATCTTCGATTCCTAATGAGGAGATTGTAAGCTCGTAGCTCAAGAAAATCAGATTTTGCTAATATGAACTTTGTCATCATGTATTCTTGTATTTTGATATATTATTTTCTTGTAGTTTCAAAGAAAGTATATATTTCATATATTTTTGCAATATTCTTCTTTATTATTTATCTAATCTTGAATATTTCGGTAACAATGAAACTATGAACAGAGATTTGACCAGTGAATCTTCAAACAGCTTTATTAGCCTTTGGTATTGTGACGGGCATTCTCTTGTGAGAAGTTCTTGACCAAATCAAAAGTTAGCCTGCGAACAAAACAGTGTAGATATATTATCCTTCGGCTGATTGAAAAAGAAGGAGAACTTAGTGCAAGTAACTAACCTAAAATACCATAACTTCAATGGAAAAAAAAATATAAATGAATAAATATACTATAAATATTACTTTAAAAAAACTTTAATTGACGTTTCATAATGACTACTTGGCTACACACACATTACATTCTACTTACATTTCATAGTAAAGGCGATCTATAACTTTGGAGAACAGTTTCCTTTCAGCCTGAATTTCACTAAAGAGTGACGATGGTCTTCGTTGTAAGTAAACTAGCAGTAATACATACAGTAGGTAAGGTAAAGAATTCTATTATATTATTTTTTGAACACATAGTTTACACAAGCTTTTACGTGTGAAGTGTAGAAATGTGGAAATTATTATTTAATCTTTTTTCTCATAGAGATAATAATAATAATAATATCTCCTTATTTATACTGCCCGACTAGAACTAACAAGTCCCATTATTCCAGCAGCAAGCCCAAGACGTATATTCATATGTGGTCAAAATCTAAAATGGGAGGTTTAGTTATCATATACCTACCGGCAGGGTTTCGAAAGCTAACGGGACAGACTAAATACGATTAAGAGGTAGGTATAAATATGACGATGATTTTTTAACAAAAAGGAGTGAATATATCTATTTACTCTATCAGTGTGGTTTCTATTTTGAATAAGACTATCAATCGGTGCGAATGACCATCGATGTTAAAGCACCATAATTAAAATAAAAAAAATAAGACTATCAATATATGTTTTGATATCGTCAAGGTTTTTATCCAATGACTTGATAGAAACAAACAAACTCTGATTTAATTCACATTTAATTTTGGACGTAGGTTTTATTAAAAGAAATTTCTTACGTTCCACTTATGAGTGAATTATTTTACGAACGGTACATAATATTTTATACCTTTCAAAACAATTTAGTAGATAGAGAGGGCAGATAAGATCGGAGATCAGTTGGGCTTGAAATACTAGAAGATCAATTATAAAAATTATGTATCATATGCAAAACAAACACGTAGATTTTTATATTGATCCTTAAGAAGCTAATATGTATAATTGTATATAGATTGAATTAAAAAAATAAACAAACGTGTTTGATCAGTTTCATGATACAGTCACCTTGGGGGACAGGTACTTCTGACTGTAGCTGAACATGATCTCCTCACAATTTAATTCTATCATGATTTTATAAAACATTATTGTGATTTATGGGAGTAGTTGTTTTCAATCTAAAAAAGTGAATTAATTCTTATAGTAAGGGTGAAAGTTAATAGATATGTTTGTTATACCTTTGGGTACTTAGGTCTAGATTTTGCTTATTGTTTGGGGAATAGTAAATTCCCCAAACTTGAACTTATGCTTTCTATTTATTCCACTAATTTTGCCATAAATCAAATTTGCAACAGTGGAGTTAATTTTATACACCTTCAGTAGTGAATTATTAGCATCGAGTAAATGAGAGTGAGATTCGATTACCTGAGAATTTAGGTGCGATTTTTTTTATTTAAATATAAGTAAGTCATTATAGGTACCTACCTCAGTTTTGTGTAGTAAGTTACTAACCTATATTAAATATTTAAATTATTAGGTTTTTCTGACTTTTTAACGGAGAGTTTGTCCTTATTCTCAGTTAGTATAACAAAACTATAAATAGAAATTCTCCAAAAACTATTATCTATCAATCAGATAATTACCTATATGTTAAAAAAAAATATAACCTTTCCAAATACATTTATAGTTGGTACGTATGTGAATTTTTTCAGCCAGAAAGTTTATTCCAATTTACACTCTTCTAGTATTTATTTGGATTTTGAAATATGCTCTTGTGTTAGTGTTGATTTTTTCTATGTCTAGCTAGAGCAACCAGAAAAGCATGGTGGGTAGTTCTGTTTAATTGTTTCAATTTTCAACAACAATTTCTACTTATTCAAACAAGTTTTATTTGCTCTCACCACACCAATGAAAATGAATGCAGTTTTTTACGTTTCAAAATAAACAATATGTACCTAACAACCATTGTTATTTGCATATCTGCTAAAATTTAAATTTATTTTAGGAAATTTTGAATGTACCCAATTATCTTTGGTTGATTTTCAGTTTGTGGTCATATTTGACTATTTTTATAAATAGACTATTTATATTGCGTTTTCATACAGTTTCATATGTGAGATCCCACATTGGTAAGCTTTAGAGGTCAAAGTGTCAAAACGTCATACTTACTGTTGGTACTTGGCAACCTCCCTCGCCTGTTTGCTAGTCTATACTCCCTGTTTACTCTATTTCATCCAGATTTATAAGGCAAATAAATTAGGACCTTCTAAGTCTAGGAATAAAGTTTACATCACTAATTGCTCTCTCTTATTATCCCTGAATCTACTAACAAAAGGACAGATCAAAACAAGCCGCCGCGCTCCGTCCAATGCATTGCAAGAGTAGGAATAATTTTGTCATAAAAAATGGAGACTTCATAGCACCTTCTCGGTACGAATTGGCTCCAATGATGCCAAAACACCTCTAGCTAAGGAATCGGTATTTCAATGTTTAAGGAATCGGTGTGAAAATAATTTATGTCCTCTGATCCAAGTATCTAAAAACGTGTAGCAAATAGTGCATAATTTAGTTCGATAAAAATTATCGCATAGTATCTTTTTTACTTGCTGCTCAGTGTATTAGACGTTGCATGCTACTAGTATGGTCCAGTAGAACCTAGGACGATTGTCCAATGAAGAGGCTTACTAACAGGTAGGAAATAGTTACAGGTTCAAAAGCCTGCTGATGTTTGAAATTATTTCGCCAGTGATTACTGTGACAACTGGAACAATCTTAGTTCTTAATTTAGCCACCTGGGTACATAATAGGTGTGAAGAGATGCATAAATAGGTACAATGGTACATACTCGTACATAATATGTATTTATTATGTAGTTATGATACAATTTGAACTTATACGTTAGAAAATAGAGATTTCTAACGTATAAGTTAGAGTCGTTTAAATTTCCTACTCATTTACTAAACAACTTATTCTCCCTAATGACCTTAATGACCTAAACCTCTTCATTCAATGAAGAAAAATTTCATTTTTTTTCAATATCTGACAGGAGAACAGGAAAGTGCAGTAGGTACCTAACTTACCCTGATGCTAAGTAATTTCCAACCTGGATTTTTCCTTATTCTATCGAGTCAAAGCAAGACGAGTTGCCCGATACCGCAGTGTTCGGCAGAACCCCATGGCACAACCACTTTACTTTGGCAGTTCACTTTGCATGCTGCTAAACCATGCCCACAACATTTTACTTATGATGCAGTTTTTTTTGCATAATAATGGTCAGCTTAAATTTATTCCATATTAGAAATTTATTTTTGATAAGCAAAATATTGTTTGCACAACAATCAGTCTTGGCCAAGATTCTTACCTGTGGATTACTTCGGATTAAGATAAGATAACCCTAATCCCATTGGGAGGTATTGGAATACTAATCAATTGCAAGTATACAGGATCATCCAGGAGTTATCCTAAAATAAAATTAGCATCATACCAATTCAGAAAGTTGAGGTATGAAATTTCCGTCCACAACAAGTGCTTTTTATGGTTTTATTCTATTTGCTTTTCTTTCTAATCTTCTAAATTGGATGATTTACATAGGTAAATATTTCCACAACCTAAAAAAATTTCAACATGAACATTATTTGGTCACACCCGGTACATGTTTGCTGCATGTATATTGGGAGACTTTTTATGCAAAATGGCTTTACTAGTAAGTATTAGAGTTTGGCATTGTAGATGTATAATATACATAATAGGTAACGGCTTGGTGTCGCTTGCATCAGTCCCCCAACATGCCACACTGCTCTCTCAAAATCTTGTCAATTTAGTACCTAATCTGTATATTGTATTAGTATTAGTCCCAGCAGATGGGTTGTTGGTTAGCCTAGGCCTGTACTCTGGGCCCTAGTCTCTCTATCCTTAGTAGACTCAGTTCAGCGCAACACCGCGAAGTAGTTTGTGCTTTTACTTAAAGTTCACACAGACAATAGATTGTGAAGCTACTTTTAAGAGATTAACAAAAAGTTGAGAGTAGTGAGTTTATTAGAAAAACAACTCTTCCATCAATATTTCGCTAATTAGAGAGAACAGAATATTAACAAGACCTCTAGCTCAGTGTAAACTAAAGCCCCATGAAGTTATTACAAGATTTTGCTGTTACATTATCAGTTCACATCATCGAGAGTTAAAAATTATCTAAAAACTACATCGCAAAGTGCTATAGTGAAGAATAGATTTTTTCTTAAGCGAACGCCGACGGGCGATCCGAACAGTTCACAAATCCTGAACAATCCATAAAGGCCGAACCAAAAGGTTTAGCATTAGCACACAGGGTCCCTTAAATGGAAAATATAAAGAAACTTTAGGCAAGGATTAAGAACAATTTACCTTATCTTATCTACCAAATGACCTTACTCAGTCCTCAGTCATAGTGGAGTGTAAGTATGTACCAATTTTCCAGAAAAAAATGTGTAGTAACTTGTTATCCAAAAGATAACCTACATTTAAGCTTTTATAGACACTATGGAAGATAAGAATCATTCAATCTCCGACCACGACACCGAGTCAGATACCAAACGTCTTTCTGAACCGTCACATGCTGAAGATGCGTATGGACCAAAGCCGCAGACATAAATTGTACCAGCCTGAGTGGAATATTATTTTAAAATGTTTATTTATAAACAATTTATTTATAGGCTTTATTTACATTTTTTATATACAAATTATAATGACAAGCTAAACAAGGCTTGATCAAGTGTGGTGATAATGCCCTCGCCATTATCTTCCGCACCATATCAGGAAATAACAGCAGCTGGAGAAGAGAAAACGAAAATATTTACAATTAAAATAATATTTAGAAGAAGAAAAAAAAAAAAAAAAAAATTGAAAAGGAGGTGGGAGGGGGAATTAGGAACTTGAAGTATTTTTTTATCCAAGTCAGACATTTATTCCTTTAGTTTCATTCTAAACGACATATATTATGACTCTCTGAGGCTCTGAGTTCCTCTAGAAGTCGATTCCACAAACTTGCAGCATTAACAGAGAAACTCTTACTCTTACAGAGAAATAATCAAAAAAGAGGCCGAAGGCTCCAATGATTTTATTATTATTATTATTAAATACTTTATTGAGAAACTACATAATAATACAGCAACACAGAACATGAAATAAATGAATTCAATAGAATATGTAGTGAACCAAGGGACGAGGTTAAAGCCTGTGGCTTTCTCTTCCACCGAACCCCATTTCATTTCTAAGTTGATAAATGGTTTCATCTTTCAACAAAGGTTGCTGTTTGTGTTAGCTAGAATCAATTCTTAAATGTCGTGCCCTGGATAACTATGTACATATAATCTAAAATAGTTGATTTTATTTTCTCAGGTACAAACTACAAAATTGATAAAATTAGATCTGAAAAAAAGCCAAATTTCAGTCTCGATAAAATGTTTCCTGAATCAAGAAAGAAAAGAATAGAGGAACAGAAGAAAGAAGGATAAAGATGTTTACTGGAGAAAGAAAAGTTGGAATAAAAAATGAATGGAGGTCGACATGCAGAGGATAGATAGAATAAGTTCCTAACAAACTAAACGAGAATGAACTAAAACAAACAGATAAGAGGATTAAATGTAGACGGATGCACCGTTTTTAATTATTAAGATTAAAGACTATCGGATTACTCCTTATTGATAGAAGAAGGAAAGAAAAGGGACACTAGAAGAAACGAGCAAAAGTTTAAAAAGAATGAAAGGAGCAATACATTTCAAACTCTCCTTCCTTTCCATTTCCTGTTGCCATTTCACCTTTTCTCTTTAAATTGATTCTTCACTAAATTGATATCCCCTCCCTTCCTCGTTCCGTCCACAACTCTTGATTCAGGGATGCCTTGAAAAGAAATCAAAGTAACTTCAAATTTATTCATCTGAAGAAATATTTGTAAATTAGTTGAAAGTTGATTTGAAAATCTTCCATAGGTCAGATGGGTGGTACCTTAACGGAACTCCTTAAATGTCTCTTTATTTGTATTGGCGTTCTTCACACCTCGGCCGAGGTGTTTGATATGGGCTACAAACTTTTCACGTCTTTCAAGGAATTCTGTTTCGCAGATCAGTTAAAATTCTGTATGCTCAATACGGCAGGTTAATATGGACCGGACACTGGGATGAGTTTCATAGGGTGACACGTCTTGGCTGTTCTGCTGACAGGACTGCTCCTTTACTGTTAATCAGAAATCTTAATATGTATATCTAAGGTAGAACCATTTGTATTTATAATTCCAACTGAAGCTCGTAGGTGCAGTAGACAAATGCGTGTCTACGCGAGAACCCAGCCGCGGCATGGAGCACCTCATTAAGGTCATAAATTTATGCCATTTATTGGCACTCGGGATAATATTGGTCATTAATATTGCATTGAGTGACACTTGAATGCTTGCATAAGGTTAGTCTGGGTGCATAGATATATTATCTGACTCCTACTCCAGACTGGGAGCTAGAGTTGGGTAATTCAAGATCTCCATAATGGTCTAATGAGTTATTTTGTTTGCAGAAGTGTCCACTGCTTTCACAATGCACCAGCTCCATGTGAACTTGTGAAGTCATTTTTTTTCATTCCTATTTCTCTGTGTTCTTAAGCAGAATCATTTACTTTAATAGAGTCACTGTGCAAAATAATGGTTTTATTTTCACATAATTGGACAAGGTGGGACAAAATTAAAGATGATATTCAACTGCAAGTCGAACTTTAATCTGATCGACTTTTCTTCCAGTAACCGCTAGATAAATAATATTGTGACAGGCTTCATTATAGTGAACAGCCACGCTACTTACTCTTATGTGGAGGTGAGCTTTAGAAGTTTACACCTATTAATTAGTTGCAGTATTTAGTGCTAATTAATACTTAGTGTACATATTTGAGTGAGTTACAATTATGAAATAAAGAGCTCTAATAAGTAAAAAGCCTAGTAAAACCTGCACCGACCTTATCAACCTTGAAAAAAAATGACGTGCTCATCATGATGATGCCATTTGTTTGTTTTGTGGTTGGTAAGGTATGTTCTGTGACTCAGGACGAGTGGACTATAGTATAAACATTTTAGGATAAATAACTATCCTAAAATGAAAGCCTTACCACCAGGACTAGCCTATTTATTCAACACAATTAAGTTTAATGAATAATTTTGTACAAATATAAAATTAGCTGAGCCGTGGAAAGCATGCTGAATTTCTCGAAAAAAATCTCTGGTTTCCTTAAATAGTTTGTATTACACGAAAACGATTCAATCATGAAACAACACTAGACAGCAAAGGTACCAAGCAACGAAGTTAGTTAGCGATGGTGATAAAATAAAGTGTCTCATTAGAACATTAATGAAGCTTAAATCCCTTCCTGCGTCTCCCTAAGGTCTCCTATCCTGCCCCATCCCTTCTCTGTCCTACTACACTCCTCTTCCTACTTCTTACTCCCCGTCCTACTAGACTCCTTCCTCTTCCTCCTGCTGATTCTCCTCCTCTTCCATCTTCATTTTCTCATTTCTAACTCTTATGCCTCCCCTCTTTCCCTTATTCCTCTTCTTCTCCTACTGCTGATTCTGATCCCCTTGCTTTTCTTCTTCACTCTAGTCTCTTTCTCCCTTTTTTTCCTCTCTATCTTTTCTTCTTCCTTCTATCGTTCTCCTTCCCCTTACTCTTCCTCCGTATCTTTTTCCCTGTCCTTCTTCTCTTGTCTTTTACCCAAGTACCATTTCCCCCTTTACTACTTCTCTTTCCCTTCCTTCACTCCGTCCTCTTTGTTATGTGCTAACTCTTTTTTCTGGCTTTTAGTTTCTCTTTCTGTTTGTCTCTCAGAGGAAAGTGGGGCACAGGGACACCCAGTTTATATAGGGCGCTGTTATACAATGTATGTCTTCAAGACTCGGTTGAAGTTCCTCCTAAAAGTTGTATCAAACTTGAATATGATTTTTTTTTTTTTTAATTTGGATTTAACGTTACTTTCAACTCTACATGGTCATAGCACAGGGGGGATGTTACCTTCAAGTCACAGAAAACTCACTAACGTACTACCCACATAAAACCTCACCCAGCCTGGTTTGGGCCGGGATGACAGCATCTGATTAGTTCTTCTTAACTGTTAAAATGTCTATATGCTAGATTTTCATTTTGACATACGTGGCAATATAGTGCAATATTAGGTACAATAATCATGTGAACCATAAATTTTAAAAGAAGTTAATTTCGAGATTTACAAGATTTCTTAGAAGTCGACGTATAGGTATATTTCAAACAAAATTAGTGTTAGTAATACTTTCCGATGAAGTGCTGTATTAACACCTAATACTATGAATATATTTTATAAATTTCTTGATATTTTTTCACTTTAAATATAATAATTTTTAGACATTATGTCTTGCTTTTTTCTGCCAATTATTGAGATATGAATCCAAGTAATTTTATTGAAAACCAAAAGAATTAAGCAGAATGTCTACGTGGCTTTCTTCTACCAAGATAACCCTGAATGTTTCGCAAGGGACCCAGGTGATATTTCAACGCTTTTATTAACTTTATGTCCTCACGCCAAGCGTATCCTGTCTATCCAGTCAGTGTCCAGGATTTTCTCTCCTGGACAGAAAGCTTGACGTGCCAGCTTTCCCAGGCATCATCTATCATGTGGGATCTACAAATATGTCACTTTCGCCCACCGTTCTGTACCATCAGGTAGTTTATTTAATAACGTCATCATCTCTAAGTTGCCGCCAGAGCAGGTATCACTGTAAAACTTTGCTTTGTGGTGGATGAACAGTGAGAACTATTTATAATTAACAGGAGGGACTTTTTCGTAGATGCTTCCACAATATCATGACTATCATGAGTTCCGTGCTAATTGTGTTCAAAACATGGGATGGAACACCTAATACGTAGTTTTGAATAAGCAATCTTTTTGAGTGGTGCTCATTTATTGTGGTGGTACTTGTGGTTATTTTTGGACAAAAAATGCTGAAATTTGGCCTCAAGCCTGGAGTTCATATACAGGGTGGTCCAGAAAGTTTGCACCAAAATGATAGGGGTAATAAAAGAGACCATTTCCAATAAAAATGTTCCCCGACATTTTCCATTATTTTTTGTCGTTTTCAAAATGGCGGCCAAAACTTTGACATCCTAAATGAGCATTAAAACATTAAAAGGGTTAAATTAATTTATTTTAACGAGAATTTTATTCTCAATTCAAAAATGCAATCCGTTTTTTTTTCTAGCTGGTACAGAAAAAATTTAAAAAAATCAAAAGCCAAACCAAAGTCGGAATATTTGAAAAACACACGTTTTGGCCGCCATTTTGAAAACGACAAAAAATAATGGAAAATGTCCGGAAATATTTTTGTTGGAAATGGTCTCTTTTATTGCCCCTATCATTTTGGTGCAAACTTTCTGGACCACCCTGTATAATTCCATCGCGTAATTCATCATGTCTACAGGGAAGTACTCGTATTATTATAATGAAGAAAACTCTAAAATGACGACTCAATGAATCACGTTGGCAAAACTCCCTGATCTGGCTAAAAATTCCAAACCATAATAGCAATGGCCCCTACTCCCTATCAATGACTCACAATAGCGATTCCTTATCAGCTGCACATCAATGACTTCCTTCTTATCTACAGGAGCATCCCAGTCTATAACTCCAAGACATTGCTCCTAGGTGTGGTACCCCAGACAATGTGCATGTCCCGTTCTATGGTAGACGACGTTCTGGTAATTATTGTTTCTACTTTATTTCCGATCCGGCTAATTATTTATTGATAATGATACGATGGTGAGCCCCGATAAAATACAAAGCCTTGTGTTCTTCTGATTTATACTTGGAACAGGAGACTCACGCGAGCTTGGTATCACACTGAGTAGATAGTCCTTGTCATCAGATAGAGCTTCCTCACAGCTCTTCTATTGGAACTCTGCTCCAACATTTTTCTCTTTAGCAATAAAGTTTCTTCATAGTGAATTATCGTAACCTTATTTTTAAATACTTTTTCCCATCAGTTATCAGTTGTTTCTGCTTGTATCTAAAATTAGGACCCAATTGTGAAACAAAATTAAAGTTAAGATATTTCAGACTGTCCTTCAAGTCGGACTGTAGTGTGCTGTGATTGGTGACTTTAGGAAGGGCCTATCTTAAATTTAATTCGGCCTCTAGTTCTTTTTCTTACAAAAATGTTAAATGTCTCTAAGTCCTGATTTATCATCAGGCAGATTGGATATACAATGCAAGGCTTTTTGAAAACATCTAATAGAATAAATGCTCGCGAGTGAAATGTTTGTACTTGGCGCAGTAAGTTATTTGTTGCCAATGCATGACTGTAAAATTATTCCTTTATTATTAATACCTTGAAATGAATCTGTGAGGGTGTTCATTTTCTGAGAATCATGTTGAATAGTGCATTATCATATTCCATTCATACTGTCATTTCGGTCCTTCAAGAATTTTATCATCAGTTGTAAAAAAAAAGTTCCAAGTGTGACAGCATAATATCCTTATTTTTGTTCAATGTAAGATTATACTCATTTGGCACGGATCTTAACATGATTGGTGATTATTGGAAAGAGCAGAAAAACAAAGTGATTTATAGATTCTTGAATATTTTTATTCTAAACGCACCGCTTTCAATCTGTATGGAGGTTGATCAGGAGTGGTCTCTCGCTAAACCGCCGCTGCCTGTCGATGAAAATAAACTCTTATTTAATTTTTTTTTTATATACTCGTATAGGTATATTACTATTAATAAATATCTCCTTTTTTTGCATAATTTATTAATTAATACATAATACATACAGTCTAATATACATAAACTATACATCCTACCAGAAGAACCTCAATGCTAGATTTCCAAGGGGTTTTTATGTTTAGCCTTTCAATACCTCCATCACCAACATGAAAACAAATAACAATACATATAAATTTCCATACCAATGGACAGGAATGATGAAGACGAAAATATTTTTCTTGTAACAATTTCTCAGTTCTTTGTCCAAGCCTGAATGTCATTACAAGAAACCAAAATTTTAATATTAGTTAAACATGCACTTGGCATGGTTTCATCGTTGAGTATTTCTGATTAATTTCCAAGAGCATTATTTCGTAGCTACCCAGTGAGTTGCGGCACAATTTCTAAGATTTAGGATTTCAATTGGTTTATTAAGAAAGAAGATATTCACGGAATATGTTTTTAAAAAGCTGGGTACCGTTGCTTGGAGCAGAGGTCACTGGTTGAAATATGTTTCTATTACGGTAACTTTGGTGTAAAATTCTAAATGAAGACCTTATTTTCTTCTTCTTCCTTTCTATATTGAAACTGTATACTAAATTTATTGACTGGATTTCTAAGATTAGTAGGTTCCTGTGTAAATAATATAAACAATCCTGAGAAATATCCAATGCTAAACTTATACGTGCTTATAGATGTTTAGCAATAGCAATCATATTTTAAACTGTCTTGTAAATTATTTACTTTCTATAAATTCATTGACACTACGGTTTTTTTTTACCAACACTAACTGTTTATGTCATTTAATGTGGGATTTAGCTCTCTTTGTCTACCACAGACATAAAAAAATTAACTTTTGACCATGGGCCAATATACTATTTCTTATTTATTTATGTATAATCTATTATTCTATCGTCGCTTTTAAATGACAAGTTCAGAATTGTACCATATTCATGAATTTTGTACAAAAAAATATGTCTTAGAGCACGAGGAACAAACCAAGATGTCCTCCTCATAAAGTTTTTTTTATATATAATTGAAAACTTGAAACTCAATAGCAGTGGGCTTCATTTTTTTTTCTCAATAATTTCACATTGTTATGTAAATAATATCTATGTTCTTACTCAAGAAACTTTTAAGCTTAGCTACTTATAATGGTACTCATTTCAGATCCCAAGTGTTTAACCACTGAAAATGCAAAGAGACCATGGTGTACTTAGTAACTTGATCCGCATCAGTTTGACACTTTATTGTTTGAAAGGATCTTTTTGTCAAGCCGACTTTTACGAATGCCATTACTTGTCTGGTGTTTTTGTTATTTAATTTTACATTTTTATTTGAATTCCCACATTACTTACTTTCCTTATATTATTTAGAAAGAAAGTAATGGAATCATCCGATTTTCGATAGTCATTTTTCAAAACCAGAACACTTTTTAGGGTCGCCAAAGTCTGAATCCTAAGTTTCAGCCAGTGGTCCGTGTGTCTATCTTGATAATGTTGCAAATTCGGTATTCGCTATAAGCTAGAGACTTGAATTTTGTCATGACACGAATGTGTCCATTAAATATTAGAAATTATTTTTTCACTAACTTTTATAGACTACTTTTTTTACCCTATTCTATTATCTAAACCAAGTGTTCTACTTTTCCCACACCATTATAGTCTGCTGATTTTTATCACCGCAGCAGACGTGCTGAGTTGCATCCGGAGGCTGCCAGCTGCGAGACTTCGAGGCAAGGATTAGAAGTGTAAAGTAAACTTAAACGCGAATCTAAATGAAAATGCATCAACAAGAGAGAGAAAAGAAAGCGAGACAAGCTCGAGGCTGGAACGTAAGATAATTTTTCCTTCTAAAAATCCTGAGAGACATTTTTTTACAAGGACAGAAAAAAAGATATTAATTTTCATTTTCTAAGCCGGCTAGATTTCAGTAGAATTTTCTTTTTGAAATTATAACTGCTGTTACTTTATCTTGGTTTTGTTGTGTTTTTCTCGTTTAGTCTAAATCCACGTTGTGTATCATTACTCTCTTACTCTGTTTAACTGAAAGCTCCTCTGATGATGGTAGCTCCTTTGATGGTGCTATTAACAGTGAGTCTTTACTATGTACATTGAAAA
The DNA here is from genome assembly GCA_024516035.1 of Bactericera cockerelli. NCBI lineage: Eukaryota > Metazoa > Arthropoda > Insecta > Hemiptera > Triozidae > Bactericera > Bactericera cockerelli. Next base: position 17,445,521 of record CM044960.1, read on the forward strand.
ATTCCAAGTAAGCTCATCATTTCAATGGTAAGACATCTCCTGCAGTTTTGAAATTGCTCGATTTCTGTGTTGCAAGACATTCCTTTAACCTTGTCACAAACATTCACTGTAAACAGTGGATGCTTTTCCAAAAAGACTATGCCTATTAGGTATTACTCGTATACAAGTAATAAATAAATTATAATATAAATTTATATATTTTTCCTCGAAGTCATCATAATAAGAATACCTACATTCACTGCAGATCACAAGAAAGCACACCATTGCCATGTCTTCATCTTCACATTTAGATTACAAAATCGGTTTTTTTCCCTCCTTTAGCAAATAAGAGTTTTTTCTACGTTAGATCTCAATATTGTGGTTGTAACCCTCTGAAGAGCGGATGATAGAAAGAGTTTTCCCGTTGAAAAGCTCAGGAGGAGTGAGATTATAATATTGTGAATAGGAACGGGAGGAGCGTATAAAAGACGCATTCGGAAACCATCCAAAAAAGTACAATTTTAAAGATGAAAGCGAAAACCTTTGTGGAGCGAGTATTACTTACGAGTGATAGATTTCCTTAAAGCTTTTGCCTTTTCTTTCTTTTCACGCTTTGGGAAAGTGAAACCAAGCAGTCTTGTTAGAAAACGAACGGGGTGGTCCCACATTCCAGCATCCACCTCAAAGCCAACCTGAACTTCAATGATCTTACACAGTGCCTGGCAAGGAAATGGCATATAATGATGTCTCAGGATCTTGAAACATCAAAATACTGTTCTATTCCGTTAAGAAGAATCATGGGCAGTAGATAATGAATAACATAACTTTAGAAGTGTCTAGATTTGTATAGAATACCTTCATCATGTTTATAATGTATGATCACTACATAATTGGAACATTACTTCAATTAATACCAAAATTAAATTCCCATGGAAATGAAACACATTCAGACTTTCACAGCCCATCCTGTATCTCGTCTTATAAGTAATGAAAATTCTGAGGTTTTAAGAATTTAATTTTGGAAATGTATTGAATTATCTTGTGCGGCGTATCTTCAATAATTTAAGTGAAAATGTTCTCAAGATGTGTCGTCACGCGTTCAAAAGGTTTTAAGTGCTGATTGCCAGGGTCGCAACCTCGAAATTAAGCTTTTAATGTAGACATCATTATTGAAGTGTCAGATGAGGCATTGAGTTGGAAGTAGATGTTACTTAAATTGAATAGAGGCACTTTCAACTGCAAAGGGTACTTCTAATATCCTCAAGTAGCATAAATATGTAGAAGACAGTCAATCAATATGAGAAGTTGAGAACACCAAATACCTATTTATTGTGACTGAATTTTTTCGACGGGTCCGAAATGATTTTTAAACCAAGATGTGCAGAGACATGTGCATGCTATTACAGATTAGTATAAGATTGTTGCTAGTGTGTTTCGGAAGGTCAAATATCGTGTAATAAAAGTACCTGGTCAATGAAAAACAACCCTTTTGTATTTTATCAAGAACACGACCATTAGTTAGGCTACAGATGTGTCAGCAACAGCTCTTGGTAACTACCGTAAGGTGAAACTATACCTACTCTTCATTAATCAACATCCTTGATAATGTTGCAAATCATTTAAAGAAGGAAAATCGTCTATCGGAGCGGTGAGCTGTTAATGCCTTTTCAATATTCCTCTTCCACTCGAGCGTGCTAAGAACATTTAAAACAGTTTGTTATAATTTTATTTTCCAATTCTAATCTGCTTCCACTCATCAGGCTGATGAGATCCTTGTTATTAATGAAGCCGCCATGCTCAACTTACAAACTTTTACGACACGCTTCAACAATTCAAATCACTGGAATTGTTTTGCCACAAGCCTGAATTGAACCGAGAAATGAGCTGACTGTTCTCAAGTTTGTAACTATTTGTCTGAGTTATTGCTGGTACACTGAGGCGTGATTCTTCAATTGGAATGATTTATTTTATGAACACCTGACACGACCTTTCAATAAACAGTGAAAACACAGTTCCAAGCGAGGATTAAGCCGGTTTTCGTGATTAAATATTGAATGCTCTTTGAACATTCTTACAAAGATTTAAATATTTATAGATACGACCGAGATATTGTTATATAATAATACATTATTGTTTACTATTCATTTATTTACTACCAATATTTTGAAGGTTACTAAACGTATTGTGAAAAAAAGTTGCAGTATTCATCTTAATTACGATAAACACTGTCTCGTCTGTCATTCACCAACACATTCGTTATCATGAATCACGCATAGATTTCTTTTTCAGAAAGGTCCGTGGCCTATGCAGTCAGAAGTGCATTAGTAGATTTGATATCATATGGAATTCCGCCACAGGAGAGAATACAACGCACCTATTGGATTATATGATTCATGTCGAAAGTTCACCGGTGTTGGAAGTAGTGCCTCCATTATGTATTGCGCTCTGTTATCAAGTTGTCTGGAGAGAAGTATCGGCGAGAAATATTGGATGTTCTAAGTGAACATTACCGGTAATAATAGCATGCGCTTGCCGTGTTTCTTCTGCTAAAGGAAATTTATTGCCTTCATATGCTCCTCATATTTCTGTAACAGCATTAGCAGTGGTATTCTTACCCTGCTGCACTATGTGTATTATTTCCAGTTGTGAATTCAACTCTAGCGACTGGTTGTCATTCCAAGATATCGATTTTATTGGGAATTGAGATAATGTATTAAATGTGATTTTAATACACGCAGAGTATAGTGGTAAAAGCATGAAGTGGTACAATTCTTGAGATTCAAGACTCAAGTTCAAGATGTGACAAATATAAATTAAAAATATCAGACCAAAAAAGAATCACATGATCCGCATTCATCGTTTTCATTGATTCTGTTAGAGTATCAATCATAGCGAGGACGTGGATTGGCGGCCGCCTTCGGTACGAATCCATCCATCCCAACATAACACCCTTTCAAACGCTTTCCATTTCAAGGTAAATTTGCAAGCATACTAGACTTAACAGTCAGCCATTCTAATACGAGTAATAAATAAATAGTTGTCAATGCTAACGTAGAAAAAGTAAAAATGCTCCCTCCCCCTCTTTCAATCAGCTATAAATATAAAGAGCACCTGGGGCAGACTCGTCTTCCCCCTCTCCTATTCCTTCAGTCAAATTTAAGTCTTTTTCAATTACCTTCGCGGAAAAATTTCAATAATTTTATATTTTACATACGAAACGACGGCATCAGACTGACGGGGTAATTTTCATCACCCGAAATTTTATTTATGTTTTCGTATTAAATTTTGTCGTTATGTCGATGTGGGTAACAATGGATGAAAATCAAGTGGAGATGTTATTTAAATAATCTAAATTTTATTAAATTAAACTGCGTTTAACGTGCAAAGTTTTACATAAGAGCTCACATTTAAAAACGGGTGGAGTAGCCATATTCTACTCATAGCTTCAATTTCAGCTTCTCAATCATACGCCAATAGGCACAAACAATACAAACATACTGTACAGAATATCATAAAGGCATTTCTACAGTATTCTTCCTCTATGGATGTTACCTACTTTGTTATTACAAATTCACCTCTAGCTTCCCACACCTCTGTTATTACAAATTTACGATCTGGATATATTTATTTCCCCAAATTGATCAAAATGTCATTTGTTCTGTTTTGATTAATTGCTTTCCCTACTGAATTCGCTAGTCATTTCTGGATTCATGTGAGGTATTGTGTTTGTAACTTTGTATTCATGCTTTCATTGTATTGCTGATGGAATAAACATGGTTGTACTGTTGAAAATCCAGGAAATTAAGAGTACTTAGTTATATACGAGAAGAAGGAAAAAGTTCCTAGAGCATACCTACCTACATAATTATTATATCTGTGAGAATTATAACAATTTTCTTAACCATCAATTCTGTTTGTAAAAAGAGAAAAGAAAAACTTTATAAATTAATATTGATGAACCCTCAGATGGTTAGTATTCTCTATCACTCTCTCTCTGCTTTGTGTATGCAACTGTCCGTTCTCCTTCATGTGGTTTTCAATTAAAGGAAATAAATACCAGGGAGTACTTCCTATATCTGGAATTCTCAATTAAAATAATTAAATATTTTGTTGGTGTTACAATGGCACATTCATATAGAATCTACCTAGGTATAGCCATTGTTTGTTACCAAGGTATCCTGCAAAGAATATTAATTTTTCATTTTCATTTCAATTATTTTGTTTGTGCGATAAGGCTTGTATTGTTCATGGTTTGGTAATTACATATTTTTAGAGTTGATATTCGATGAGTATTAGTCATAGCATCCGGAGTGTCATCTGGCACTACTGTCTGGCATATTAATGACTCATCAACCCTCGATGGACTAACTTTTTACTTTCTATTAGCTGAAAGGTATTGCTTTTCTTCTCCTTAGTAAAAATTGACCTTGGTGAAAAAGTGTATTTTCGCTGAGTTGAAGATTTAAAAGATAGGAAAAAGACAAATATGTGTAAGTAGGTATCACTCAAAGCAACATCTTCTATTTGATGTTTGAGGAAGTTAGGGGTTCTGGCGCTGGGCATAGGTACTCTAGAGTGGATATTTTTTTTAATTTTATGCCTCAAGTTTAAATTACCCCACCTTTTTGTCCAACCCATTGTTTTAGATTTAATATAAAGATTTGAAATTATTTATAATGAACATACCACATATTTCCTATGTTTATCATTATGATCAGAAGTAAAAGGTGAAACAAGTAACCTCCTATTGGGTACAAAAGTCCTCATAGACAAGGGTTAATTTAGAAAAATATGAATAGTAAATTGTAAAACTATGTTTAAAATATAAAATATTATCTATTATTCTACAGATATTCTTGCATTGTGTTCAAAGTCTAAAAAGCTCTGGCCAGATGCATTAATACATGGGAGGGGAGAGAGGGATTTCCTCGTAACTATTACTTCCTTTGGAACCAAGTCTAGTTTTAGTAGGACTTGAAAACAAAAAAAATTCTTCTGTTCTAATTTGGTATTGAAATCATATACAATAATAAACGAGAAGGCTCGCGGGATTTTCTTGATTCAATCTCACATGAAGAGGAGATCTCCTTCTTCCACCATAAGAGAAATTTATGCATTAATAGTTCCTTGGAAACTCTTGTGAGTCATGACCACTAAATATAACCTGCTGGTATGAACTAAATAAATCTGTTCTAGAAAAAACACGGTACTCTACCGCAGACTCATGAGAAATCGAGCACCATGGAACACTCTTGAAAAATTAATAAAACAAGAGAGAGGTTTTCCATGTTGAATGGGGGAAGCTCTTCCACCATAGTATCTCCTCTTATACTTCTCCCTACACTTCCTCTGCCTCTCTTCCTTTCCTCCTCCACTCAGAATATCCCCCTCTGCTCACTGCATTCTATCGTTTCCTCTTCACTCTCATCCTCTCCCTTCCAATATTTCACCCTCTACTCCCTTTACTATTTGTCTATTTCTTCTTCTCGCTCTTTCCTTTTCTCATTCACCCCCCCCCCCCCTCCCTTTCACTTATACCCTTTTTCCTTTGCAAACCTTCCTTCCTCGCCAGTTTTCAGCTCACTCCCTCCTCCACCTCTGTGTTCGAGACCCTTGTTCTCCATTCTACCACAAGACAGATTCGTGCATGCTGATGATTTCATTAGAGCACCAAGAAAATCTTGCAATCTCAACGTTTTTACAAGATTTTCTCTTCTCCTTTTTTCAGCCTTACCTTTTTTCTCCTCCACTTTCTCCCATTCAGTTTCAGTGCGAAATCTATGTTTAAAAGTTGGTTATTTAAAAATTGGCAATCGCTAGTTTGAGTCCCTAAAAAGAAACTATAACAATTGAAACATTACATTAACCCAGATAACGCGGTAAAAATTTTTGTCTCGTTCATCCATTGAAATTTACAGCTATCCAAACTTTCTTATCAGAGTCACACGCAAGAATAAATCAAAATAAAAGTGGTGTCCTTATCACTAGGACTCTAAACAAAGAGTTTGAGGTGTCGCCAACTATCCCCAACAAGTTGAATTAATTAGAAAAATCCACAGCGTCCTTCTGGAAGGACGTCCTTCTGGAAGGACGTCAGCCCCATCTGGGTTAAGATCAGGCAGTTCAGACCATTACAGGCTAAAGTTTTACTTATATTTTTGTAGTCACCATAGAATAGTATTAGGTGATGAAAGAGATTCCCAAAATGCCGCGAAAATGACCGATAGTAATATGTATGGTTTTATTTGTGGTGAAGCACAAGACCTCTTCACAATTTTTGCGGGCAGCGCAGTATTACTAAGAGTCTCCTTTACGTTTCGAATTATTCTATTACATTCATTTCTTTTTTCTCTGGTAATGCCGCCATTGGTCGTTACTCATACAAGTAACTACTCATTTTTCCTCACGAGGTATGAGTGGACCCCGAACATCCAAGTACAGAGCAGAAAATTTCGTGCCCCGCTGGGGATCGAACCCAGGTCACCATGCGTGCAATGCCTAGCGCGCTAACTCACTCTGCCACGGTAACTACTTGACCGATAGTAATATTTTGGTGTAATCTGAGCTCTTAGATATCAATAATAAGATTTCCATGCATCTCCAAGCAGTCCCTCCACCTTGCTCAAGATTTCCGAGCAGACTGACCGCCACTACTCTCAAACAGACATTTTCTTTCTCATCTCTGTCTGTTGCCTTTTCTTTCCTCTATGTTCTTTCTTGTTCAGACTTAAAAGTAATTAAAGTTAAGTATTTTTTAATTAACATGAAAGCTCCAAGGTAAAAACAAAAGGTAAGCTATCTCTCCTAATAAGAAGAAAATTAAACATTGGAATTAACTCCACTAATAAATTATTATTGTTATTATGTTTTCGTCGGCGTTCAACCCAAGTGTGCGGTAGTGTGGTGGGTGGTACTGAAGTGCATCATCGAGCACTTTATGAATTATTTTTTTTAACTATCTCGATAAATATTCATCATAGTGTATATTACCCAAAGTTTATCTAAAGTTTTTCAATTTTATTTATTCTTATTAAATCAGTCTCCTCTTCCATCAACTTATAACAACATTTTTTGCATTAAACAACAATTTCATCTATGTTTGCTCAAAGTATACCATGTAGTTGTAATTTAAGGTTTGGTGCACTGGTCACATCCACTAAGCACCCGATATGAAATTGTACGTGTGTCTCCTTGCAAGGTATGAACAAGATCCGGTATACAGGCTGGTGTAGTAATAAGAGTTTTGGTGCACTGGACACATCCACTAATAACACGATATGAAATTGTACTGGTGTCTCCCTGTAAGGTATGGGACAAGTTCCGGTATACAGGCTGGTGTAGTAATAGGAGGTTTGGTGCACTGGTCACATCCACTAATAACACGATATGAAATTGTACTGGTGTCTCCCTGTAAGGTATGGGCAAGATCCGGTATACAGGCTGGTGTAGTAATAGGAGGTTTGGTGCACTGGACACAATCTACTTACGCCGCATGAACAGGCTCATCTATGTAAAGCATGGTAGTTCGTAGTCGTCTTGGAGTGCCTACTTTTCGAAAAAATGCTTGCTTATATTTTACCATTTCTTTCTTTAGTTTCAGCAGGAACCTCTAATGGTACTAATGTACGCTTGTAGTTGAACGAATAAAAGTTTTCATATCCTGAGACATCCAGTACATAAAATTAATAATTATTAGTTTATTAGTCATCTGGGACCAAGTTTCCACTTGAAGAGTTTCCTAAGAGAATACAAAGGATACCTGGCTATATACCAGGGGCTAATTCAGGAAATGTTTAATGTTGATTTAGTTGATTCCAGAAATTTGGGAGCATATTTTTTTTTTTTTTTTTTTTTCATTTAGGCACTTTTACTCTGTCAGTAGACAGTTCGTTCGCCCTGATTCCTCAGTCGTGTTATATAAGTGTATAGAATTTAATTGTTTTCAGGTAGTTCAGAAGGGAATCAGCGCTCTCGACGGAGTCTGACAGAGCTGGAGGTACAGGTAGAGAGGATCTTATTTGTGCTTGAAGATGACAGTTAATTATGTTGGGAGCATATTGTTTCATGAATAAATATTTTAGTTTTTGAATCATTCTGAAATGGCCGTTTATTAAGTCAAAATAATATACTTTGATGTATTAATTTCCAGTATCTGATCTAAAATTCCAATTTTCATTGTTTTCTCTTGAGAATGTCAGTTTTGTCATCCTTTCAAGTCAGATGTGCTTTAACTTAAAAAATTGTACCAATAGAATCCAGGAGTTTATGTGCATTAAAGTTTACATCCGCCTTTTTCACCCTCTATTACTTAGTCCCTGAGAAAAGATCTCTCAGAATCCTCCTAACATCCGGCCTGACCATGAACATAACATGGATCTATCGTTATCTTTCGTCAGAACCATTATCTAGTCCCAGCATAATGTGTACTGAGTTACCTTAGTCCATTGTGCTCTTATCTCTTTCCAACAGTAAATATTTGGATTTTACTGATTAGATGGTCTCAGTTCGATAACCTCATATTGATAACAAAAAGCACCGGTCCTAATATACAGGGTGAGCATAAAGTCTCACCCCACCCCCCGTATCTCGAGAATGGCTGAAAATAAAAGAAAACGCAAAAACCCGTATTCCTTAATTTTTAAGGGGATTAATTTTCAGCCAAAAAAAATTTGCCTACACGGCCCCAGTCAGGCTGGGCATGGACCAACTTTAAAATCTTAAATAGAATGGTATGTCTTGTGGCGTATTATTTTAAAGGTCTTATAGAGAGAAGTTCATTACAACAAATTTTAGTTAGCTACAACTTACCGTTCTCGAGATACAGGGTCGGACGTCCTGCGTAATATCCATTTATTTTGACCTATAACTCGTTGACCGTAAATTCCAGAAAAATGAAATTTGTTGATAATAACTCCTTATCGCAAGAACTTTCGAACAAATTAAAACTGGATTTGTTTTTTCGTTAAAATTTTTCGGACTCTTCGTCCGGGTGGCTGACTAAACCGACCAGAAACTAATATCAACAGAGTATTTCGAGTTATAATTTTTTCAAAAGTGCTTGTCATAAGGAGTTATTATCAACAAATTTCATTTTTCTATAATTTACGGTTAACGAGTTATAGGTCAAAATATATGGATATTACGCAGGACGTCCGACCCTGTATCTCGAGAACGGTAAGTTGTAGCTAACTAAAATTTGTTGTAATGAACTTCTATTTATGAGACCTTTAAAACAATATGCCACAAGACATACCATTCTATTTAAGATTTTAAAGTTGGACCATGCCCAGCCTGACTGGAGCCGTGTAGGCAAATTTTTTTTGGCTGAAAATTAATCCCCTTAAAAATTAAGGAATACGGGTTTTTGCGTTTTCTTGTATTTTCAGCCATTCTTGAGATACGGGGGGTGGGGTGAGAATTTATGCTCACCCTGTATAAGTAGATCAACACAGACGGATCCGCGGTACATGTCATATAATTCATTGACAGTTTGACACTATATATTTTGTCTGGATAGTGCATATCCTATACCTACGTTTATTTTTTTCTGGCTTTACAATATAAAATTATTGTACATTGATAATAAATAAATATTAGTGTCTACTTGAAAGTCAAAATATTCTACATAGGTACTCATTATTCATTAGTTCATTTACTGATCAATTTTTCACTAGAAAATTGATATCAAAAATGATGAAATTTTGAATTGAAGTCTTGTGGTCTTATTATACTCTGAAGGGGACGTCAGCTACAAAGTGATTTTTGGTTCCAGGAATTGTGTGAGAGAGAAGGAGGAAGAGAAAAGAGAAGATAGAGAGAGAGAGAGAGAAAAAAAGAAGAAAGAAAGAGAACAAATTGGTAAGAAAAAAGAAAACTAAAAACGAGATTCAAAGAAAAAGTAGACACAGGAAAAAAGAGACAAGATAAATCAAGTTGAGACTCAAATATCACCAAGAGTTTAGGGGTAGAGAGGAGGGTCTTTAGGGCAAGGAGAAACTTTAGAAGAATGACAAGTAATCAGTGGATTCAAATTACCTAACACTAAGGCAACGGCTTTGTTAGGCTATATACACGAGGCCTCTTGTTCTAGAGAAAACTCTTCACTAATCTCTGGCGAGAAATTTTTAGTCAGGATTTTAGTTCGCCTAGTTTCATTTAGAAACATGTAAAGATATCTAATTTAATTAATAACATTAAACCAGGGTCAAGTAAAAGAGTAGGTAAAATAGAAAATACACATTACTCGTAAATTAAATTAGATAGGTTATATTATAAATGCAACTAATCTAGCTGCAGCAAGTTCTTAGTTCCGTAACAACCTCTTCACATGATAAGTACCTTAGAGTTCAGATCTTCCATTCAAAATCACATGTATGCTTGAAGATAACGAAAAGTACCTTTAATCTTTTGCCCATAAACGTAATCTACTTTGGCAATTTAAGAGATGGACTGTATTGTGATTCCACACGATACCACCCAATGTGCTGCTGTAATGTACATACATAGAATCAAAGATATTCTGTATGTAGAAACAGAGATATTCTGGCTCTACATAGATTATAATATATTTCATACGAATTTCGAGTAACAATGAACAGTTGCAGTTTTTTTCATTAGGTATGTAGTGATTCTCAGTAGACATAAAGGAACATCTACTTTAGGCACTTGTGAAATGTGTCGCAGCTTGTCTATCCCAAAAGAGTCGCAATATAAGTACCTACCTATGAGTAAGAACAGAAAATTCACATTATTCTTACAATTTCGTGCAAATTTTCTTTAAAAACTACCTTGCAATTTTTTGGTGACCATAGTGTATAGCGCTGGTGTAATACTACTACGCAGTAATTTGCCACTGAACTTCTCTTATGAGATAAGCAACAAGTGCTGAAAAACAAATACAATTTGGGTCCAGCATCAATTGCAAAATAGGAGTCTCGTTCGTCGAGAATTTGGACCAGGAAGCATCATGTCAATGCATCATGCTTAGCATATATTAACACATGCTTAGCATTAAGAAACCGTTCATTTTATTTATTCCTCATCCACGGGTACTAAAGAGTCGAAAACGAAAATGAAGAGCATTCGAAGTGAAGTTCAAGTTAAGTGTTACCTCGAACTTAAGTAATAGTTGTGAACTCTGTACTAATGTCTATGATTAGGGTCATACTGCCACAGTTCAAGCTACCAACTGCCAATTTCCTACACTTGAGCGCTGTGCCAAAATCATGAGCGTGAATGATGTAATAATTATTGGAATTTCAATCTGCAAGGGTGGTTCAAACGTTATAGAATTACACTTTTAGATTTGCATAATATATTCAATTTTTTTTTTTTTAAAATAATTTTAGTAACTATGGTTAACCTAGACAGTCGAATTGTTAAGGAGAATAATTTACCTTACGGGTAGATCTCGGATTCAAATTCAGACATTTCACTAACAGCAAAAATATTCAACTGAGAATAGATACTGAGTTTCAAAAAATCTCTATTCCCTGAGGCGTCGAAAGTTTAAATACACGTAGGATATGTTTTGAAATATTAGAATTTTTCTACTTTTTCAACTGTGACTTGAAGCACCCTGTAGCTTTCAATGTTAAAAATTGTGGCGCGGTAAAATTTAAAATTACACATTTCAAACCAAAATGAAAGACTATTAATAACAGGAGAACCAGATCCCACTGACGTGAGTGCTAAAGCGTTCGGATTTATCATGCACTTAATAACACCCGTCCTCGTCTTACAGACACCAGCGAGACATTAGATATTACCACTGGTTCAAGTTATGGACATACATAGCTTCAGTATTACCAGTGCTATCAAGTTATGAACATACATAACTTCAGCACTTCTTCCTCGAGATCCTCAGATTAATGCTGTACGGACAAATACCGAACGTACCTGTTATTCTTGTTTGGAACTTGAGATGTTTTATTGCAAAATTCCAACGGAGACGTGCAGAAGATATGATCCATGTGTCATTTTGAAAAACTCAAATTTGTGCTTTATGTGTTTGGTGTCACGGAAAAAAGAACATGGGAACGATCTGATTATTCCAGGTGTTTATTCTGTCCCCAATAGCTAACTTACAGGTTGGTGACTAGATAAAATATTTCGCCCTAAAAGTCTTTACAAAAACCTAATATATCAGTTTTGTTTCTAAATCATCGTATACGTCCTACTTCTATTCCATATAGCCACCAACATGACTTAACTGTACAATGTATGGCATGATAATACATATGCTAATCTGGTGGATAGTTGTGCTTGCTACCATACCTGAGATGATTTACGAGCAAGAAGTCCCCTGAGATGGTATCAATGATCAAACAGTTGATAGTCTACCTACCACGCAGTCCCACCAGCGTAATCCTGCCGGATTATCAGAGAAGATGAATCGTCTACGAATCTACTTATTAGAGGTGTCCGGATTTAAATTTCGGTGAACAATTGTGCTTGTAATAAGTCGTATAGTGTGGGGTACAAGTTCAGGATCAGGAAGCGATAAAAATTACAAGATTGAGCAAGACACTAGACCAGCTAGCTATGATCTTGATGTACGTATGACTGTGAGCAGGTGCCTAACTGTACACGGTTACAAGTATAAACATAAATATCACAGTTGGTAAGTTTCCAACAATATAATTCAAGCACAGTTTATTCAATGTCAAAATGTTTAAACGATTGGCATGTTTGCATGAGCTCTTACCGAAATGAGAAATGGGATAGTAGAGGTAACTGAAGACCCATGCAGGCAGTGCTGGTGTATCATAACTTTTGGAAGATGGGTAGCGTGCTGCAGGGCTAGGCATGGTAACAATGCTGATGGTAATAAGCCATAAGTCACTTTAGTACAAGTTAGACAAGGCGGGTGAACTTAATGAACCTCTCTAAGCCAGAGGACAATTTGTTAGGATACGTCCTGTTGGCTCTCAACTTGGGAGCTCTAGGAAGATAGGAAGAATTCCCAAGTTCAGGTTCCTCTAGGATCACTGACATTGACAGCCAAAGTCTAATAGCGGAATATGACCACCTGCAGCATGTGAGTAATTTAAAATAATTGTGTGAGGGAGTTTGAAATATGTAGGTAATATGAATTAAAATTTTCATATGAAATTATACCTTTTCGCGTAGATGCATTTTACAGAACATTATTGAATTTTTAGACGCTATAAAATTGCACGCGAATTGCGATACGTTTTAGCGTGGAAATTTATTACATAGTAAACCGTGAAATGCATGAAGAACGTTTATGTAAATATCATCATTATGGTGCAAGTGGCAGGAAGCGTTTTCTTTGGAAATTACAGCTTTAGGAGTGGAAATTGCTTTACAGCTCTGTCGAGTGCTATAAATACTGGTAGAGACGTGGGTGTCTCGTATGTATAGAATCTCATTTCATATGAAATAAGTACTCTTAATAATTACTAATTGATTCCACTCATGATCAAGCGTGTTATGACCACGTTCCCAGGAGTCCCAACCTATTTCTTATTTCAAGGTCCAACGTTGATACATCTGGATAAGACTGAGGGTCCTTAGGAAACAAATATTAATATTCAAAGATATATTCAGCTACAAATCAATGTCAGTGACTTTTTATCTAATTCACTGCAGTGAGCGCTATGCCATTATTATCTCCTTTAGCTTTGCCTTTTCCAAAATTACTTGTAGTCATCATAGGTCAACCTCTTTCTGTCTGGTTTTGTAACTCCTACATTTACATTTAAAGGCTCAAGGCCCTTCCTAACGCAAATCTTTTTATATCTGTTCGAAAGATCCTCTTGAGTGAAAATGTTGGAAAAAAATTTAGGCACATTTATATCAAAAATTTCTGCATTAGGCGAATTTGTTTGACTCTTGACACCTCATTGCAATAGCAATTTGTAGTGCCAGAGCTAAAACAACTCTTGCCGACCATAACCAAAACATTGTAATTTCCTGTTCCCTGTTTGAAGGCATTTTCGCTTGTTCGCAGGCTTGTCAGTAAGGGTTTATTTCAAAGGGTTGGACTTTTCCTAGATGATAAATTTGATAAATCGTAATGTAGAGATGAGTATTTGATGCGTATGAGTGAAAATGAGTAGTGGTGGAGCAATGAGTGGGTATCACAATGTTACAATTAATATAACAAAGAGCTTCCTGTACTATTTTACAATCACTGACTTATCAATCACATCGTACTGTCGCTATGAGTAGGAAAGATAAAAAAATAAATACTTTTTCTACCATATAGGTAATAGAAAGTAAAAATTAAATCATATATTATTATAATTGTACAGTAAAGTTAGAATATCAATTTTTCTCCTGTGTGAGTTCACAAGGTCAACTAACCCCAAAATTTACATTTCACGATCCTGAAGGGAGTCCATCCTGGACAATAATTTCTACACTTTCTCCCTTGTGCCTGAGAGTTATTCACTCGTAAATTAACAATTATTACACCATGCAGTTCAAAGGATTCAACTGCGATGCTGTAATAATTTTGACATGACAATTGCCTTTGTGTGGAGTGGAGTAGTGAGAGAAAGCACTTTTCTATGTCAAAAATTCAACAAGCTAGACTAATTTGACTGTCCATTGCAAATTAGTAATACCAAGAAAAATTGACGAGATCAAAAAAAAAAAAAAAAAAACCTTCCAAAATTAAAACAGCCCTTTTTCTGTACATCTTTTTCCGAAATACCTACAGATTTTCTCATAATGAAATAAATTTTATAAAAAGGCTTATTTTCTATCATTTAATATTAAATTTGATTTTCTACATTCACCTGTCTACGTAAATGGAAGGTACTTTATATAGTTTGTTTATATGTACTCGTATGTTTAATAAAAAATATCCTTGCAATATCCCTACCAATATTGGTGATAACAAGAAAACATCAGGTATCAGATATTTTTAACTTCCGGCTCAAATCTCTAATCTGACAGGAGTCAATTTCGTACTCGTGTTTTGAAGTAGGCAATTCTATCCTCAATCGGTCTGATGTTTACTTTGGACTGGTGTGTTAGCCATGACACAGGAGGAGGAAATGAGATTTCAGAGCCTGGTTGGGGTCTCGTGTTTGTATAGAAAATGGGGACATGATTACTTTTTGATGGGGTTATCTGCACGCTAGGGTGATTTACATGTCCTCCCTTTTTCTCATCTGGATATTAAGATGTAAGAAGCTTCGTGAGGGGTTCGAGTTCTAGGAATTGAAATTCCTGCCATCTCTCCTTTACAGAAGAAGTTGTGCTTAATATGTTTCCGTGGGTTTTCTTTTAAATTCCTATCTAATTTGTATTATGTACATAATAATGAAACACCCGGCGTTTTCTGGTTCACAACAGAGATTTTATGAATTCAAGGCATAGTCAAAATCTGTTTCCTTCGTTATGCTGGCATTCCGGCCCAACCCAGGGTGTATGAGGTTAATGCAGGTTTATGAGCGAATGAAGGGAAACACCCCCGTCTGATATGACCATGCAGTTGAAAGCGATGATAAACACAAATTCAAAAATAATCTGTTTCACTAGTCCCACCCACTTATCAATTTCTGCAGTGCCGGATTACCCATATGGCGGATTTGGCAGATGCCAAGGGCCCCGCGCTTTAGGGGGCCCCGCGCTTGAGCAGCTTACACTAGATATTATGAGATTTTGAAAAAGCTTGCAGTAGGTATTATGAGTTTTTTAAAATATTACAGTAGGTATTTTTGGATAATGAGTAAGGAGAAAAAGAAATAAAAGGGGAAAAAACACACTCACAGCAAAGTACATAAATTGAAAGAAATGCGCGGGGCCCTATACTATCTACTGCTCGAATCAACAATGATCAACCACATGGACACTAGCGGATTACCTACCCCAATGGCGGATTTGGTAGATGCCAAGTTCCCCGCGGTTTTGGGGACCCCGCATTTCAGGCAGCTTACACAAATTATAAGTGTTTTTGAATGACCTTTAAGTCGATTTTTCTGGATTTTAATATTAAATAAAATCACAGCCAGTTTAGCAAAATATTAAAAGAAAAACCACGGGGCCCACCTTAAAATCGACCACATACTCGTATATGAAAATAGGTAGATCTCCTATAGCTATTGCCTGCGACTCTTTATATAATATAATTACTCGTATTTGGAAAGAATAATATAGACAAAGGACGTGATTATTGCCTTAGGTAATCTCAGCCATCAAACCCATAAAGTTTCTTCTGAGTGCTCAGTGATCGGCTTTATCGACATCTTAACCAATGATCTTCATAAAAGTCGCCTGCGACGCTTTTAATGTTTTTTTTTTTTTCAAGATATCTTTTTGTATATATTTTCCCTGTATATTACCACATAACTTTTCAAAAATTTCGCCTGCGGCGCCGTCAAATTTACTTCTCTTGATGTTTTGGATTGTTTTTCAAGACGTGCAATTCTAGTACCATTAAAAGAAAAAAAATCTTTGGGCATTTTCGAAGTGCCCTTTTGATAGTTTGGAATTATTTTGGCCAGTGACCTTTTAAAAAAAGTAGCATTCAATACTAGCGATAAAATCTCCATAGTAATCGATGATCTTCTTGAATCGATGATCTTCGGAAAAAATGTTGCCTTCGGTGTTATAAACGTCGTTTTGGATACTATTATGGATTAGTGCCCAGGACACTTGGCTTCGATTTCAAGGTTCTAAAAATAGTATTTTAGAAAAAAACTCAGTACAATTTTGGGGCCCCGCGCCTCGAAAATGCCAAGGGCCCCGCGCAGCCTTAATCCGGCACTGAATTTCTGGGGTTAAATTAGAATTGAAGGGTGAGTGAAACAGATTTCAAACTTTCACAAACTTCTGTGGATGAGAAGTTAACACACGGAGGAGGATCAGAGAACTAGTCTCGAAGGTGGTTTATATCAGGTCTATCTACTTGAATGAGAGAACTATGATGATGGTCAGTATGAACTGGGAACACCTCTCTTTTCTCAAAACTAGTCCAAAATGTTATATTAATGGACTTCAACATAGTGAAACTACTTGAAAGCGTCGAAACGATTTGGACCACAACTAACTTCTCCATACATCTACAACATAATCATCATCAGCTGAGAGAAAGCGAAGAGCATGTTTTCCCCAAGTTGAGTTGAAATCCTGAGCTGAGCATTGCTATCACTCTCTGCCTAATATTCATTGTTTATTGTCTCATAGAGGGCCCCATACATCAGACATTTATTTCACCTTATCTCGCTCTCTCCGAGTAAATTGGAAATATGATATTTTTCAATAGATAGTTCCATTTTTTTCTCTTCCGTCTTGATGCCTCTTTCGCCCCCTTACCTTGCTTGATCTTCTGCAGTTTAGATTTTTATGGGTGTAGCGCAGTACGATCATACCTGATGGATTTCAGGGACGTAATACTAATACAAACAGGTCCCTGATTGAAGGGGTTGAGATTTTAAAGATTCTGCCAGAAAACTTTTCTCTGCTAAGTATCATAATCATCAGTAATGTTATGAAGAAGTAAAAAGTGAATCAATTCCTGAGAACTTTTATTATTTTGAAAATTAACATGTTTTAAAAAATTAGATAAGTACCAACCCCAAGATTATAATACAACCTAATGTCCTTACTATCATCTCACAATGATAAAAGTTGAACCGTTCTTCGTTACTTTCTTTTAAGCTATTGTCCATAGATAGTTTAGGTCCGAGGATACCTATTTTGGATGTCTGAACTTGGTTCTGCGCCTGCTGTATTGGTAATAATTATAAAAATTGATCACATATGTATGTAGCTAAAGTACCTAATGAACATGAATCTCACTTTTTTCATTAATTAAAAATTTGTAACGAGGGTTGTACCTATCTTACACAATGTATCTGGAAACATGTGAATATTTCAAGACTCCCTTCCTCTGGTTCCGTAAAATTGAACCTGGGCTTTTATCGCGATGATGAACGGAAATTTGAATGCAGCTACCTACACTATGCCTACACATCAAGGGAGCATAATAAAAATGAAAATCGGGTCTGAAAGTTACACATGCATACCGCGGATGTGATGTGTACCCGCCCGCCCAAAACTCTGAGACTTTCGACTGCCAAACTTACAATTTTTTACTGAAAGATGAACAACTGACAACGTGTTCTGGTCAAGAAACAGAAAGTATTTTTTTTTCTTCTGGAACATCAGACATTCAAAACGTACGGAGTTTTCATCAAATGCATCTAATTACGACAGGAATAGAAATTCATAAGACCCTCTGATCCAAATGATTAGGTACCATTATTGTAATTATATCGTTGCGTGGTGAAATTTTCAATCACAATAATTATGAGGAACAAAGAAAGAAGATTATGAAAAACTTTTCTCTTGATTCATGATGGCTGTTAAGTTAGTTTTCTGAAACAGTAACTCTCAGTTAACTGTTACATTAAAAATGATCTTCGCTAAAAAATTCTGCCTTCAAATTATGGACCACCCTATGCGAAAGTATATTGGAAAAATGCATCAGGAATATCAGGATAAAGTAATGTGAATAATACACTCTGTTTATATGCCTGTAATACACTCTCGTATATCTTGGTGATATATCTGGCAGTCTACCACTACCGTGTCTATCCATCCCTGCAGGCCAGGAATGAAATCTGCTGGAGGTATGGAGCTTGCCTTTCTCGTTTCCTTTCCTGTATTCCGTTATTTGCCTTGTGTTCCTTGCTTCAAGAGCACTGAGGACGGAGGGTAACTGTGTCGGACATGTTTGAATACGTTAGCCAGTCCCGGTAGCCCAATGGTCAAGGCGTCGATCTGGGTTCGAAACACAGCCGTGACATGACAAGTTATGAAGTGATCCTCCCATTTGGGATCTTGACCACAAGAAAATACCTCTTGGGCTTACTGCTAGAATAATGGGATTCATTAGTCCTAATGGGGCAGTATATATTAGTCTCTACATAACACAAACATAACTTGTCAAACCTAAATCCATTTTTTTCGATGGTCACTACACTGTATTGAACGGAGAACAATGTAATAATAGGGTGGCCCTTAGCTATAGAGGTGAGAAAAAAATCCGAGTATTTTTCTGAGCTCCCCCCCTCAAATGGTTCCAATTCATAAAAAAATGATACCTATAAAGTTTTAGCTCGATCGGAAATTGTTAACACGTGCCGCCGGGAGCTTAAAGTTTAGATATGCTAATTGAAGGGGCAATATACGTTTTTCCGCACTTTTTGTTAATTTTCTCTGTAATAGATCAACATAGAATAAAAATTCAAAAAGTGATAGAATTGTAACAAAACTATCTAACAAATTTATTCTAATCAAATTTCCTCTTAAACCAACAGTTCCTTGGCAAATCAATAACTAAGTCAGATTTTTGCTCTACCCCTCTGTATCTCGCTAGCAAAACTATAAAATGCGGCTGGATAATGAAAAAAATCCAAGATAATTAAAGAAAGCAAGTTAGTTCAATTATTTATAACAAAAAAAATACAGTTCTTTTAAAAATTTTATTCAATAATAATAACAAAATAATATTGAATAATGTTATATTTACTAATAGGTATACCAATATCCGTTTCTTCCTGTCAAGATGCCTTGTTCTGTAGTTTTTTACTATTTGAATAATGTTTTTGATCTGCGTTATTAGTAATATATGTTATTACGTATTAACTCAATTACTCATCCAATAATTTCACCCCCTTTATAATTTTTGTGGTTAAGCACTCGCTTGCCATGCGGAAGGTCCTGGGTTCGAACTCCCACTCCGACTAAAATTTGTAATAAAAATTTGGTAACAGTTTTTTGTAAGGGATACCTTTCGGTGCACTCGTGTGACCCAACACCTAAATGGGAAGTACTGTGTCACTTCTCGCCCATCAGAAGGGAGGCACACTACGGGATGGACAGGCTTCAACACAGATCACAAAACGACTACGGTAGCTCCTGTTTCATGGCTACCAAATAACAAGGCTGTGAAACACTTGGCTTTCTTTAAATTACCTCCTCTTTTTTTATCATCAATCCAGTATCCGTTCTAGTTGATAATTCTTTCTTGAGTTCGTTTTTCAACCGCTAATAAAAGTGTTATTTCTTAACCTATAATTAATTTTTTATATTAATTTCTATATTCCTTAATCGCATCTTTTCAAAAAATTGTACAAAAGAATATGTGCTAACGTTATTTCTAACACAAAAATAAATGTCTTTTTATCGTGGCAGTATACTCGTATGTTGAAGCTTGGTATAAAGCTCCCAAGCACCAAAGGGAGACTTTACTTGTAAAAAAAAAAAAATCATCAGCTTCCAAAACATAGATAAGGATATGGCTGCTACTAAAAAGATTGTTAACCATCTGTGGTAGTTAGGCCAAGAAGCTGTAGGTCCAGCATTCTTTGTTGAAGAGGTACCATCTAATACGAAACAAAGATGGCTATTGATTATGAGAAGGATAGAAATAAAAAATGTGAATGCAAAGTAACCGAACTTGCAACTTTAGTGAAAAAGAATCTAGAATTTTTGGTTTCACTAGAAACAAAAACTTTCTTCAAAAGATTAGATCAAAATACATCATTCTTAAAGTACCCGCCAACATCCTGGTCAACGAATAAAGATTACCTTGTAGGAAAAAACTTCTTGAAACATCTCAAAGTTGTTAATGATACAGCAGAAAGGGGAGTAAAATTAATGGATGAGTATTAATAACATACTTACTAAAAATGAAAATCAAAAACAGTTCATTATTAAAGTATTAATAATTCCGTGCCCGTGCTACAGGCAAAGATACCTATATCACGGCGGTGAGAGGAATATATGGACGCCCAGATCCAATGTCTAGGCTCCTTTAATGTCCATTGATTCTACTTGGTTTTTATGTCCTGATTTGAGATAGTCAGGACGGGGTTTTACCCTTTATCGCTGGGAATCGTACCAGCTACCCACATTAACCTCACTAACCCTGGGTAGGGCTGGAAATGCCAACCTCTCTCGTGTTCGGAGGGAACAGGATTTTCTATGCGAAAATTCTGCCCAAACCGGGGATCGAACTAAAGGATCTCTGGACTACGGGAAGTAGTCATAACCGTTACGCCACAGAGGCTGGCAAGTAGTAAATGACTACAGAACAAGGTATCCTGACAGCAAAAAAAAACGGAAATCGGTATATTGGTAAATATATCCATTATTCAATATTATTTTGTTCTTATTATCGATTAAAAATATAAAAGAACTGTATTTTGTTTGTATAAATAATTGAACTAACTTGCTTTCTTTAATTATCTTGGATTTTTTTCATTATTCAGCCTCATTTTATAGTTTTGCTAGCGAGATACAGAGGGGTAGAGCAAAAATATGACTTTGTTATTGATTTGCCCAGAAACTGTTTGTTTGAGAGTTAATTTGATAGGAATAAATGTGTTAGATAGTTACAATTTTATCACTTTTTGAATTTTTATTCTAAGTTGATCTAGTACAGAGAAAATCAACAAAATGTGCGGGAAAACGTATATTGCCCCTTCAATTAGGACATCTAAACTTTAAGCTCCTGGCGGCACGTGTTGACGTTTTCTGATCGAGCTGAAACTTTTTAGCAATTTTTTTCTCATGAATTGGAACCACTTTGGGAGGGGAGCTCCTTCGATTTCCGACCTTCGAAAATAAGGGCCACCCTAATGTAATAAATATAAACGAGTTTTGTGAGCCGTTTTGAACCGCCTGCTAGTAGCAAAAGAAGTCAGGAAAAGGTCCATATTCCAACTACGATTTTATAATGTTTTCGAAAACTTGTGTTGTCTAGAAATCTACACAATCTGAACCAGAAAAATGCAATTTGAATTTTTAACTACTTTCCTGGTACCTATTAATGCAGTTTTTTCAGTAAATGAAAACGAAAAGTTCTTATTTTAAAAGGATTAAATACTCCTATTAATTTACTGTTTTTACTTTTATAATAACTCACTTTTTGCTTTGTAAGTAAAAATTCTATTTACTTGCCTCAAAATAATGTTGATTTCGGTCATATTTACTAACCAACAATTCTACCCTACGAGTTTCATCCCCATCAAGAAAAAATCCGAGCCGGAGGATTGTTAGCGAAGTATTAAGCTCTCATATGAATAGGTAAGTTTTCAACTTGTATGAAATACGCTGTGTATCTGCGTGCTCACTAAAAACTTTGTTCCCTTTTATTTGCGAATAGAAAAAATAATTGAAGCGTTCCTAACTTACTTACTTGGAAAAGAAACTTTCTGGGAAAAAAAACAAATAGAACTGAAAACTGGAAATGTTGGAAGCAAAGCAAGCGGAGAAGTATAATTACAAATTACAAAGGTACCTACCAGAACATGATGGAGAGCAGAACCACACAGCTCAGCAGTATAGTACGGAATACATTCATACAACTTATTGATAGCTTAACGAAATATATGTTTTTTTTTTTAAATTTGGGTTTAACGTCGCTTTCAACTGCATGGTCATATCACGACGGGGGTATTAGCCTCCATTCACAGAAAACTCACAAATTTGCTACCCACATTAAACTCACCCAGCCTGGGTTGGGCCTGAATGTCAGCATCATGAAGTCCTCAACTCGCTGTACGTTGCTTACCTTCGGTGATCCTACGAGAACCGGTGTATTCACCGCGTCATCGACGCTGCGCTGATCGAAATGTGTTGTATATCCTCACAGTTCATAGGCTCCTGGTACTGTAATGCATCTGATAAGAACATGGATCCTATCTGATCAGGTATGGTTAAATTTATAAACTGACATAATTATGTTTTCCAACCTTCATGGACACTTGCTGCGGATATAGGTAAAGAAACACTTTGAACATCTAGCACCTCCAAAATCTGACAATGGAAGTAAAGGGGGAATTATATAAATTCCTAATTAGCATGTAGGTATAATTACCTATTGTGTGCAGTTGTGCACTGAGGGATACCGAAGTCATCTTACCAAACAGTACTTAATGACTTTTCCGAGGAAAGGGACTCACATTTATCATGCTTTCCTCATCAAATGCCACCGAGAATGTCACCAGAAATAATAATTCCGAGAAGACAGAGTTAATAATTAACATCACAGTTTCAAACTTATTTAAAACACCCGAAAAGGACAGGGACTTGGCTGGAAATGAATTTAAAATGCGGTTCCTGTGGGTTCACATTGTAAAAGTTTATCCCTGTTGTTTGGAACAAGTTTACAGCACTGTGTTTTGCTTACTTATGATTCTACGATCCTTTATCCCCCTCAAGTTTATCACTCTGGATTCCTACCCTGGCCCTTCCGTAGTCTGTGGTTCGTCCATAAAGGAAACATCCTACCATTTTGCAAAGTTTAGCCGGGCCTTTTTTTACAGTTAAGTACAGCCTGCTACGTTAAAACTCCATAGTTATGGTGAAACATTACGGTTTTTTTGTATTTTATCTATCATACCACAGTATTATAACTAAAGAATACTTCACATTTTTCTCTCAATGACAAGAAACATTAGCATTGTTATCTATAGGCAAAGGCAGTGTTGACTCAGTGTCTGTAACTCGTTCTTATTTGACTATTTTTTCATATCCTTAAAATAAGTACATACCATCATAAAAGTATACCAATACATATACATGTATGTATTGTATGTATCTATTCCCAATGCTGGGGTTAATTTGGTTACAGATGTTTGTAAGGTACACCTTCCGATGCACTTGTATTGACGCAGTACCTAACTGGGAACCATGGGAAGTACTATTTTCGCTAACCAGAGGGAAGAGATGCTACGAGATGGGCAAACACTTACTTTTTTTCTAAATTCCTGGACCTTCAACTTCATTGCTATGGAGTTGCTGTTGGGTGCTATTAAGGACCAATTAAATCCACACTTTACCAACACTCCCGAAGCAATAAATTTATGATTTCATGAATTAGAGAGAGAGAGAAAAAAAAAGAAGAGAAAGAAAAAAAAATATATATATTATATTATGAAAACAATGGAAGAAGAGAGAGAGAGAGAGTGCAAGAGAGCTCGGACATACAGTTAATTAGAAACGTGAAATATTATATTTTTATTGCCCATCATTAAAATCTTAAAACAATTAAAATTAATTGTAATTAACGTAATAAGTATAAGTATTGTACATGGTAGAACCTTTGTCAAAAGTCATACTTTTAATTAGCTCTGAAATCACAAAGGTGCTATCTAATAATATGGCTATGAGAGTTGTCTGGCTGGGGATAGTAACAGTTGAGTAGACAAGTATTCTGGCCTGAGGACTAGCAATAGTTTATAGAGAAGTATTCTGGCTGGAGGATTGTAACTGTTAGAAGACAAGTAGTCTGACTGAGGGATTGTAACTGGCAGTAGACAAGTAGTCTGACTGAGGGATTGTAACTGTTAGTAGAAAAGTAGTCTGACTGAGAGATTGTAACTGTTAGTAGACAAGTATTCTGACTGAGGGATTGTAACTGTTAGTAGACAAGTAGTCTGACTGATTGGTAATTTGTGAATGATCACAACAGAATGGATTATTGAATTATTATAAATTCAAAATAAAATTATTTACGGAAGATAAAGTATCGTTCAGGTCAAAATGTCTCTTGTTGGGTGTACTCAGAAAAAAGGAGTTATTAGGTATATGAATTTCCACCCACACATGGTTAGAATTTTGTACCTATCTAATCTTATAGAATTGTGCCTTTTACCTTGTACGAGTTTCCTTAGCACAAGTTTTATGATTTCCACGAGACATAAGCTATGTTGTGGTATCCATAACTACAAGTGAGTAGGTAGACTGGCAGGACTAATCCGGATATAAATATTGTGAACATGCCACGTAAAATATTTACTGTCTGCACTCTACAACTCTGCACAACCAGTAAAGATCATTTTTGACAGAAGCTCCTTGTACGTCTTGAAGGGTAGAAGCTGTTCATCTTCTGTCATGTGAGATGTTCAATTTTATTGTTGTTGCTCACAGCTCGAAATTAATAGGTACTATATTTTACAGTCATAATTATGAAATTAATTCATTTCAACAACTTTGGTGATAAATAAATCAATTAATTCGATATCTGAAAAAAAAAAATTGCAATCTTTTTAAGATTGGTTGGTGTTCGAGTCCTTCTCGTTCATTGTTTTCAGGGATAAGAAAATGTACATATTGATAAGTGATGAGCTTTCTTTCTCAGAATTTGATAGTAATTTGACCACAGTAATATTATACTTTCAACCGTTGAATTTCATTTCATCATTAAATTTAGTATCAGGAAATAAATTTCAAAAACTGTTAGCAAAATGAATCAACCTAAACACCACTGACAATACTAATGTCAGGTATTTAGCTGTTGCCCCTTTGGATACCCTGTGATATTATTTAAATCACAGGCCATCCAAAGGGGCGAGTTTGAGGAAATATTGTATATTTGTAATACAAATGCCGTATTTTTCTTTCTAACCAAAGTTAACCAAACGGGAATAAAATGAACCAAACTGGAAGCAAGTCATTTTTCTTTTGGAAGAGGAAACATTTCCACTTCCAAAGTTAACCAAAGTGGAAGTAGAAAATTCTTGCTTCCAGTTCTTTTATAGGTTAAGCTCATTGTTTATCTTTAAAAGTAACCAAACGCATTTTTCTTTCACGAATGACCTTGGAATAAAATGGAAATATTTGGAAAAAACCTAACCAGGAAAAAAAATTTAGTTAGAAAGAAAAATACGACTAAATATTATGCATGTGAATCCAAGATCTAATTTCACATTAGTAATTCGTATGGAAAAATATCATTTTGTAAATAACTTAATTAAAATGAAGTAGTTTTTATTTTGTTCTATAATTATCAAGCTAAATGAAATTTTATCCATGCCTGCTTCCATTGTATCCATATTGTAATTATCAGATCCAGGATCAAACATACATAATGAGACTCCTGAGCTACCATGCATAATCTTAATCTATGGGAACTAAAAACAGGCTGACTAGTTTCATGGAGTAAATAAAGACATTATTTGTAATGTTTTCGTTCGCCTATGATCTGATAAGAAATGACAATTAAAACTCAGGTGATAAATGCCTGCAGGATTTACAGAAGTTGTGGAACGATATATTAGTCAGCAGACGTTTGTTTTGGTCTTAGTGTGTCTAGGAGAGAGTGTATTTAGTATAGTACCACAGTGAAATTGAGGCGGCATAGTATCTACAGATTTGATAATATCTTAACATTATCCATTTACATTAATAATTAATTTATAGTCAACACAACTCCAAAACGGCTGGACTAAATGACTCCCAATTTGGCACAGAGTCTCCTTCTGGTATTTATTAGGGGCGAACTAAGATAGGATTTTAAAAAACTCAAATAGGAACCCGGCACAAGCAATAATCATAACGGCGACAAATTTGTAAGTCAACAAAATGATGTTGTTTTTTTTTTTTAAAAAGCGAAATAGGTAATATTTAATTACCCCTTTTTCCTAACAGCAAGGCGTCTATTTCATGGGTCATTATAGGTAGGTATACTTCGAGGTTCCTTTACACACAGTGAAACTTGCCAACACCCATGCCTAAATTCGACTAGGTACCACAGTTTATGTCGAAGAGCTGAAGATCGGAATCATTTGAATGGCCAAGACAAGAGACTCTCTAGTGCTGATGTGTGGGACGCCCCATCTTATTGTCTCCTATGGAACCCCCACGCTCCAAACCGTACGTATAACTCACATCTCTGAAACGGTACTGCTTTCAGACCGAATTTCTATCTATTTAGTAGCTCTTGCTCTGCTTTGACCAGATTGTTTTCTTATTTAAATGCACCTATTTATGTGTGTATTCTTCCTGCTTTGAGTCTGCAGTGGACGAACAAGAGGTTGTGAGACCTATATGAGATTTCGTATTTTGACAAAAAATCTTGATACAAACAAATTGTCTTAGAAATCAATCCAACTACCTATAACAAAAACCATATTATTCTCAAACTAATCAATTTTTTATGAATGGAGTCTGGCAAATGAAGATGTGAAGTCAAAAAATCGACGAAAAGTCATGAACATCAAATAAAATGTATTGAACCTCAAAGCCTCGCCTTCTAGAGAATCTAAATTAGGTAGTAGCTACTACGTAGTTGACATTCAATTGTGTACAAAAAATATAAAGCTGAGGAAAGAATTATTATTTTTGTCCTTAAATTTCTGAAAGCTTCGGAGAAAAATAAAAAGAGCTAGAATCTGTATTCCTCAGATCTCTTCTATTTCCATTATCCATTCCATTTCCAGTATCTTCACAATCTTCCACAATAACCAATGTTTCACATAAGATAAATTTACACCCACATATATTGTACAGTGATTCAGAATAATAAAAGTCTGTTACATGAGATGCAAGACAATAACATACCTTAGAGTAAAATAAAGTTTACTAACATTTAATAGGTACAACAGTAAAGATGTACCTACACCAGCAATATCAATGGGATACAGGACTGTGGCAATCCCATCGTGTATATTGATACGACCTATACGTATATGTACTCACTTTTTACCTAGATTCCATAATGTTTCAGTTAGACATGCAAGCTCTAAGCTCACTTGAGCTTAGAGCAAAACAAAATCCTAACAAATGCTGGCATTTTTCTGTTCTGCATTGTTTTAAATTATATTTCTGAAATCTCATGTGTCTTGGCTAAGAGTTTTACATTTGCTTTGAAACATACAAGGTCCTTTGA
The DNA here is from genome assembly GCA_024516035.1 of Bactericera cockerelli. Lineage (NCBI taxonomy): Eukaryota > Metazoa > Arthropoda > Insecta > Hemiptera > Triozidae > Bactericera > Bactericera cockerelli. Next base: position 17,473,161 of record CM044960.1, read on the forward strand.
AAGTTGAAAGTTTTCTCGTTGATTTATGGCAGCTTTGTGTCGGATGATAAGAATTAGATATGCCCTGGTACGTGGCCTGGTAATCACGCTATATTTTCTAGGATCAGTGGGGAGCAGTATGTACTTTGGTTGATAAGTTTTCGACAGATGAATTACTGCACTGAGAATGGGACTGTCTAGACCAGTCTCTCTGGACAAAACTGTTTGCAGGATATGAGAAAAAGTTTAAAACCAACAAGGTAATGGTCGACAGATAGCTTTCTATACACACGCTACTGCCATGGATGTTATCAAATATTATGATCTGATGCGTTCCTACTTATTATTGCATACCTATTACGTACTGTAGATCTCAAGTAACCTAAATAAGAGTCTGAATAAATTCTTTTCAAAATATGAACTACAAAATTTACCTTGTGCTAAAATTGAAGTTATAAAATCAATAGAAAACTTTGATTTAGCATAAATAACAAATCTTAGTTTTGGTACAATGAAGCTGCTATCCAAGATAAAGGGAGGTGATATTACGGAGAAGGTCCTATGCTAAAGAAGTCCATTTATAAAGTTACAATAATTTCTCCAAGTATCTTCCTGTCAGATCACTTTCAGCAGGCAACATATCAGTATCGCACACGACACGATTTCTAATCATCCTATATTCCGGTAGATGTGCCAGTGTTAGATCATATCAACAGGAGAACCAGTCATCCTATACCCGGTGATATGTCCACTGGACACCGCTCTACCATAAACAATACCCTGGGTCTCCCATGTCAGCAGGTCTCTCGATTTATGACACTGGAGAAATCAATTGTGTAGCTTTCTCTCCATGGCGTCCAATGCATCTCTCGATCAAAACAATGGAAGCTATCTGAACTTCCTGATGCATTCAGCTTCTGGAGGCGTGGGTGTCATTGCGAGCTGATAATGGCTCATGTCATTCTATGAGCACAGAGGACGATGACACTGAGCGTCTTCAGTAATGAGACATGTCCAACCAGTGGAGGGCTCGCTGTTGTGGTAAACTGACCTAATCCTTCATAACAAATTAGGTCAATTAGGCTGAAGAGGCGGGATACATTACTACCATTAGAATGGAACTATCTATTTATGTATTTTCATCCCAAATTTTCAGAGGGCTTTTTTTGGGCAATTTGTGACAAGCAGATTGTGTTTGAGGTGGTTCAGCGGATGAGAATATCAATGTACCAGACTACTAGACAATAGAGAAGGCTTAGTTCTAGCAGTTGAGCTGAAGCGTGGCCGTTCAACACGACTCGCCTCTCGCCGTTCAGACATGAACAGGCATGCCTTGCAACATGGGCTCGTACTTTCACACGAACATGCATGCATCTGACCACAGCTCATATCCTACTGCTCACAAAGGTTCCGAGTTCAGAGGTTAACAGAGAAAAAAAAATCGTAGAAAATTTTCTGCCCAATTAAACCCGTCATATTTGCCTGCGCTAACAATAATAAGTACGCCAGTACTAGCACACAGACCAGCGGTAATTTATTCAAATTCTGATCTTTACCTCTCGAAGATTAGATAAGTATCGAGAGATTATTTTCTTTTAAATGTTAAACGCGTTCTATCTCTAGTGCGAAATATGGTGAGAGACATCGCTGTCGAGTGTTGCCAATAGAGCCTCATAATTACTTCTATGAGCGTAAATGAATAGAATAATGGTTAAATTAACTCAATGAATCACCCATTCATCCGCGTGCAATACTCTCTGTGAATATTAAATGCACTTGACGCCGACAACAGCACACTCCTTTATCTGAGTATCTCTCTGTGAGTTTGTATAGCACGTATTAAAGTAACAATCATACACATTAACAATAATGTCTTCATATTTGATAGATCATTATTTATCCTGATTACAGCTCACATCTCTGAAAATTTACGAGTTAGTAATAGAAACAATGAAGTTTAGCGTTAGAAACCTGATTCTAGGATTTTTTCAGGCTGGTTCACTTTTAAAAATTTCCATTTCGCAAATCCACAGTAGACTGGAAAGTGATACGGTGATTTTAGGCAGGATTATTTTTGAGTCACACTATCCGATTCTCTAAAATAAGTCCTTATACCTATTTACCTACTTAGTGTAATACTTCAATAGGTAGTAGTTGCCTATTTGTATTAGATTATAGTTGAAAGCTTCTGTGTTTTCCTCAAGAGGGAACACAGTCTGCCTCGTATTGGGAGAAGAATTTGAACATGAATCACGGCCATGATTTCTATGATTGGGGTCGATATGATCTTCAGACTCATAACAGATACAGAGACATGCTCAGACCGTTTGGAATAACAGAACTGAATCTATTGCGTAACTCTCAATAAAAGAGTCAAGTGAGATATGATCACACTATTACAATCAATGCGTGTTCAATGTGAGAATACCGACCTGGATCTGATTGGAAATCCAGTAGTTGCAGAAGTAGCTGGAGGTCATGGAACCTTTCTACTCATTCCACAATGCATCTCTCGTGAGGACGGAACATGGTTCGGTAAATGTTTAAATTTGCAACCTTGACCGGTATTTCCCACAGCCTCGGTATTCAGTTGGTTATATCTAGGTTACCATTGGACATAGAAATTAGGGACTTCAGCTATCGATACATGATATGGTTTACTAAAGGTATCATAATTGAATTGATATCCACCTTCTTTAAAACATAACTACAAGGAGCGGCAAAATGAAGATTCTTATGCATAATTCCAAAACGTTTTCAATTTTTTAAAATAATTTTAATAATATAAATAAAAACATCGTCTCTTGTTACCATAATACATACGAGTACTATATTTATAATATTGCATAATGAGGTATGTAGAATGATAAATATTTGTCTGTTTTTGAGAGAGGTAATCCCTCTGCTGAAGCAACCTGTATTATTCTTCCGAAGTTTTCTAAGTTATGTTATCACTGAAAAAGTAAAGTTTTAAGAACACTTTTTGTACATAATTTTGTATCTATGTTTAAAGTTCAGAAGTTATGTATTCTTGAGATAATTATGTTGTATTATAAAATTATAACTTAATAATATTATAGCACTTTAAAGGGTGTTCTGTTTCAGAGACAGCTTAAAACATAACATAGTATTTTCCCAAGTTCAGTGACCTCTTTGCTCAACATACATAATATAATACCTATGAACTTTGATGAAAATAGCTTCATCGTTCAGCGGTCTCCTCCACCTAGTTTCTTTTCTTTTTCATTATAAATGTCCTTCACATCCCTACTGAACACCTGTCGCCAGCCCTCACTGTTGATCTTGTACAGCCTCACAATGCCACCACTGTGGATGTCTCTCCTGCAGGCGAAGAATATGGCGCTAGTGGCCAAGGCACAGGCCTCCTCCTCGCTCAAGTCAGGCCGATAGTCCGTATCCAGAATGGCCTGAGCATACTCCGCCCCAGACCCGACACAAAACTTTGGTCCGTCAATGAGGAGTCCAGTGTTGTCAAGCATATAGAGCTGAGGCCCAAGCTGATCGTCATAGGAGGCCATGAGAGTTCCAAAGCTCAAGCCGTTCTGATTCTTCGTGGATTGGTTTCCACAGCGATACTTCCTCACCATATTAGCAAGAAGGTTTGCAGCATGGCGTACAGCCATACGAGTTTGGTACTTGCTCTCAAAGTTCCTGCATTCCTTGGCAAGGCTTCGCAGCCAGTAGACACAGTCCGCTGCGTTTCCTGCCAGAGTACACAGGATCGAGTCGCTCACCGGGATCACCTTGTTGAGTTTCTGTGACACGATGAGATCACTGGCTGTTGCTCGGGAGTCTGTGGCTAAGATGATGCCCTGAGGGTAGATGAATCCCAGAGTGGTAGTACCAGTGATGAACATGTCCTGTACTAAGGACAACTGCTTACTTGTGCTGGGGGTGTTAGCTACAAGAGTGTCCAATTGAGAAGGATCAAATCCACTCCGTGGCATATCAAATGACGTCTGACCACAGGACAGATCTTGTTTTTCTGGAAAGAACCCTGTCTGCCAAGGGAAAACTATATTAGCCTGCAGTACGGAATCATGACCCAAGTTATCGTCTGAACCAGGCAAAAGATCCTCTGGACGAGGGTCGCTCCGGAGTAGATAGTTCCTGCTGGTAAACATATCCTCCGTCAAATTTGTGAATGACTCCATAAGTGCTTCTTGGTTTGGAATAAAACAAATTCAGGAATCTTGAGGATAGGACACTTCACTATTTAAAATTTTCAAATTAACTGATTATAGCATGAAACTGGCTGACTGGTCCTACTCCCTTTGATGTATTACATTTTTGACAGAAATATTGCCGTACCAGTCTTGAAGTATCGACCTAACTTTTCCTGTTGAATAATGTGTTTTCAATTCCCCAGTGAATTTTTTTTACCCATACATGTCACAAAACTTACCAACAAACACATTTCTAAACATATTTTGCGACACCCTTCTTGGATTCAACGTTTTCCAAGACACAATCTTTTATGAAAATGTCATACAAAAGTTTAACATAAAAGATTTTTCTGTAAAAAGTAAAAGTTATTGGAGCTTTTCCTTGTGGATGAGAAAGTATTGGCAGACGAAAGTATTATCTTTAAGCTAGAAAAAGCAGGCTAAGGGATGAAGCAACTTAATGCGAGGCCGAAGCACCGAGCTCTCAGAGAAGAAATAAAATCCTAATAACAACAGAGGAAATTTTTACATCATCAAAATCCATGGTTTGAAGGGAATTTTAGGTATACGAGAGTAAAATAATCCCAATTTACTGTTAAAATTACTTTATTAATTTTTTTTTTTTAATTAGAATACTCTTTACTTTGTACTATACTCCGTGGCGTAATGGTTGTGACTACTGCCCGTAGTCTAGAGTTCCCGAGGTCAACTCCCAGCTGGGCCAGACTTTTCGAAGAAAATTCTGTTCCATCCAAACACGTGAGGCTGGCATTTCCAGCCCTACCCAGGCTGGGTGAGGTTAATGTGGGTAGCGGTACGATTCCCAGCGAATGGAGGGTAAAACCCCCGTCCTAATCCAGGACGTTAGATCAAATAGAATCGTTGGCGTTAGGAAGGGCATCCAGCCGTAAAAAATGTGCCAAAACCAATCAACCTCAACCATGAGGTTGAACAACGTCGACCCTGCTTGAGCGGGATAAGACAGAGTAAAAGAAGACTCTTTACTTTGTGAAAATTCTCTCTCTAGTTGAGTTTAAACCCTCATCCTATTGTTTTAAAGGTAAGAACACAAACATTTCAGCCAAATTGTAAGCCTATAACATTTGCATCTATTACTGAATATCAAAAAAAAGTCATCATACAAGTACATGTGATGATATTTCACACCCAGACTTGTGCATAGATCGTGCCGTACCATACACAGCTGAGATACGTCCACCCAATGTGACGGCTGCGTCTAATTAGAACAATTTTCTGCCTTGATCCGACACAAATCCGAGACATGTAAATTTATTATTGATCACATCGTAGGTAATTTGTCTTAACCCTATCAACACAGGTGGACAAAATATCCTTGGACAATTGTGAAGAAAGAAATCTATAAATAGATGATGAAAAACACATGCACGATGAAAGTGGAAAAGATAGAGTGAGAATAGATCAGAAACAAAAAAAGAAGTGTTGATGCCCTCCATTGGATGACCATGTTCAATCTGAATTAGTATTTAGGTGTTCTTAAAAACAAAGTTCAAACCAATCCCAAAAAAATTATTGAGTGTTCAAAACGAAGTTGCCATATTGTCCTGCAGTTAAATTATTAAATACTTTTAGAATGAGAAACTAATAAGGTTTCTTAAGGATATTTATGTAAGATGAACATAATAATGGGTTAACAAAAATGCATCTCATTTAAATTGCAATACGAAATAACAGAGTGAGTGGAAACGAGTTTGGTGCATAAATATCTGTCAGCCCCGGTATGTGTGGGTAGCTTGGTGTTGGTAATATGGACTGTATGAGAGCTAGGATCGTGGCCCAAGTACAATATGGGTTCTGCTAGTGGGAAGATGAGCAGAATGCCACGGCTATCGCTCAAATCATCAAAAGCAAAACCTTGTATGTGTTGAACGGTTGAACCCATTATACTGTTGAACCTAAGGTTGATGACACTCAACTTGTTGAGAGACATTTTCGTTCCTTCTGAACTCTTATTGTGAGGTTACTTTACTGCGGGAATTTATTAGCTTCCATGACGGGATTTTTTTTTTTTTTTTTAATTTTCATTCCGATTGATTAGATCAGTATCGTGAAATAGTTGAATGCGGTAATCCGACAACACAACACAAAATGTTTTCTTCAATGAAATACAAAATGACAACACCAAAAAAGAAAAAAAAAACTACCGTTATGAACAGAATGCTAAGTAATATTGATCTTTCTATTAATTTTTTACTTCTATCATTTTCATCACCACAATTATTGAATAATAGGTTTGGTCCGAGACAATTCCAGGACACCTTGCAGCATATTAATGCGTCATATTTAATACCTTAGCTCAGATCCGTCAAGTTTCCCTCGCTTCCTTTGCAACAGTACGCGCCCATAGGAGGCTAAGTAGTAAGTCTGACATTTTACTTTATGATGTTTTAATCCTGCGCATTACTAATATAGGTAGTGGTCTCCTCTCATTGCATTCATAATGGCTGTCAGATTAGCTCCTGCTCTAAGCATTTCATTTTATTGACTCTTACTTAAAGCTTCGGTATGTTTTATGATCTTCAATAAGGGTCACTTTGGAACCTGAGATTTTATGATTACTGGATCGGAAGGCCTTTCATCCTCTGTTGACTAAGAGACAATAAGGTGAAAGAATTTGCTCACTCTGCTAATGCTGGTATAGTAGTTTTATGCAATATCCTTTATTATCCATTCATTAGTGTTGCTATAAAGTTTGATTAAGACAAAAAAAAAGAAGTTCTTTTGGTCCATAATCTGTGATTCTATTTCAGAATAGTATCAGGTGCAACAAAGATCTTCAGGTTTCATACTACAGTATTTCGAAGTAAGAACACTAAAATCGAGGGTGCTGAAACCAACAGGTAACTATCCTCTTTTATCTATACTTATGAGTGACGCTTAGAAACTCAACTTCAATTTGAGTATGGACTAAGGACCTGCAATCCTGAGAAATCCTCTCTATGGGTACTTGAAGTTAGCTTTGAGAATTAACAAAACTTAAAATTTGCGGTTGCTGGTAAAGATCGAACAACGGGTGCATATTACTGCATTTGCTTTTAAAACCTTACAAATGATTTCTAAACCCCGTAGTTATGATAACTTGGACCAAATTTCGCCGACTTACCCTTGATCTTGAGCATGGATTTTCCTTCCCTCATCTCCACCTATGCAACCTGCACTCACTCCTCCACCAGGTCCTGTAGGAACATTTTCCCTTCACATCCACACGGGGGCGGTGCCGAAGCTTCAAAGGAAAAATGTTATAAATACTGTAGTTACTTTTTCCTTCTTAATACATATTTTTTACTCCTTTTATCCCCTACTCTAGTATTAAAAGATTTTGTTCATTTAAGGCCCCGTCTCATTCATGTATGAATTTTTTACGTCTTGAGTTTTTTTCAGGTAAGTTACTGCCCTCTAACGATACTTTCACACCACGTTCAGTTGTTTGATGTTTTATATATGTAGGTATCAACATTAGCCAGAATATTTTTAATCTATAGCGTTGCCGTTGCAAAACTTCATTCAGCAGGATTTAACTAAAAAAAGTTGTTTGATTTTACTTTTTTTTCCACATACATAGGTTTAAATTAAAATTATATAATATAAGTAAAGTTAAACTTATGAAGACATCAAACTTCTTTGAAATTAATGTCTTGATGAGGCAACTGTAAAGTATTGTTCACTTTATATTATGATCAATATTTTTGGTTATAAATTTAACTGTCATGTTTCATAATTTTATCATCCGTCCATGATTATTTTCATACTACCTGCGTGTGAAAGAGGCCTGCTTCAGACCATACCGTACCCAAGACATTGCAGAGACTAAATGAATGGGAAGAGATTAGAAGGAAATACCCAATTACTCGAACAATAACATTTTTTTCAATGTGAAATTAAAGGGTAAAGTCTTATTATTTTACGAAGATGAAAGAAGCGAATCAGGGGAGGAGATGAAAGGAGGCAGGGGAGTAGCTACAGCATGACAGGAGGGACAGTGTCGCAGGCATCAGAGGAGATTTTTCAATGAGGTATAAAATCATCATCATAAGGTGGCGTCATCGTGAACGATGGTAGCCAGACAGCGGAGGAATGACTCAGCACTTCCACCACATTCTTTACAAGGAGGCTGATAATTGACAAGGGCCCCCAGAACCAATCCAATGCTGGTCTACTCCCTGTTTATAGTCCCCCAGCCGGATAAAATGGCGAATCAAAAGCAATCTTGTCAGTGATGGAAAGAAATAGAAAAGTGCAGCACTAATTTTAAATTCTATGATTTTTTTTTTGTTTTTTTTTTCTTTTTTAAAGATGAGTGTTTCACAGCCTTTTTTATTTCGTAGCCATGAAACAGGAGCTACTGTAGACGCTTGTGGTCTGTGTTGTAGCCTGCCCATCCCGTAGTATGCCTCCCCTCTGATGGGCGAGAAGTGACACAATACTTCCCATTTAGGTGCTGGGTCAACACGAGCGCACCGGAAGGTATCCCATACAAACAATTGTAACCAAATTAAGAATACAAATTTTTGTCGGCGCGGGGGTTCGAACCCGGGACCTTCCGCATGGCAAGCGAGTGCTTAACCACTGAGCTAATCGCGCGCTCAGTGGTTAAGCACTCTATAACATGATGGTACAGATGTTATTATTTTAGTGGGAATTGAACTCGCAAACCTCAGAAGAGCAGAGACAGAAACAAAGTACGTGTCTACCTGTCTACTCTTAATTACTGTTGTGACCAGGTTGACAGATCTGTAGGTGTAGGTACCTATTTTTTTTTTAAATTTTAGTGTTATAATGATGATTTACTAGCTGTCCCTGTATGTGGAATTCCCGTTGCATGAGAACTACATACATACATAGGTACAGGAAGAAATGTCTGGATTGCAGAACAACGAGCATTATAACGAGAATCATAATTGAAACAAATCTACAGCTCGTTCTTCAAATGAATAGCTGTTCAGCCCCGACCGTGGGGGGGGAGGGGGTTGGAGGGCACCCTGTGTTGAAATGGGCTCCGGCCATGGGATAAGGGGTAGGGGGATAGTGTTCAAATTAGCAGTTAGTAGCACATGTTAAGCGTAGGCAGGGTGAGGGGTAATTGTAACAAAGACCTTAAATGGGAGAGAAGGATGAGGGAGGAATGAGAGAGAGAAGGAGAAATGAAATGGGGGTGATGAATGTTATTAAAATGCAGTAAAAAATTGTTTCAATGCTGCTCCCTTTGTCTCTCTCTCTCTCTCTCTCTCTCTCTCTCTCTCTCTCTCCTCTCTTCTCTATTTTCATTTATTCTCTCACTCAACCAATTTGATTCCTGTAGTAAGTCGAACTTTGTCCAGATCACAAGCTACAGTGAAATTTTATCAAAATAAAATTTCATTTTATCAGGGTGGTTGATAAATTTTGTACCAAAAATAATTGTTATTGTTGTTTTAAGGGGTTGTGCTGTATTATAATTTAACATAGGTTCATACCTTTTTAGGTATTCATAGCATCTGCATGTCTCACAATGGTCTTTAATAACTAAATTTCCCCACTTTTGGTCCTCCAGACAACGCCCGACGAGCGACGCACCATTCATTTACAATTTGGCCCAAGTCAGTGGGTCTTATATTTCCAGTTCTTGCCTGTGAAAGCAATGTGCAAGACGAAAACTTTGATCACTTGAAGTTGTAATTTTTTATTCGTCATCATGTACTCATTAGAAACTGCATGCTGAGAGAGTATGTGTGATTTCTACATTGTGATTTCCAATTACGTCAATTGAGAATCAATCGAACAAAAAGTTAATGCTCCACCACATTACAACAGCATGCAGTGGTGGGTAGATGCTACATAATACAATGATTGGGTTCGAACCCGTTATAAGTTAATAGCCAATAATATTACTTACATTTTATGTGTATGAGTTTGTAAAGTTTTATTGTACATGCATTACGAGCTCTTTGTGAATTTCAAATGAAGTTGCCATTTATTAGGATACAGTGTCAATCCTAGGATTTTGTCTTCCTTTGCTTGATTAATACTTACTTACTTGTTATAACCTTTAAATCAATTGGTGAAAATTAGGTATTTTTCAATGAATATCTTTTAACAGGTTATACATATTATAGTCAATCTATAGACTCTTAAGCTCATTGGGTATCACACACGACAAGGGGATTCGAATTCTGGCTGTATAGAACTTTGTACTCCGCGCTTTGATTGTCCCGTCCTTGCTCTACTCATACCTTCATGTCCTACATGATGACAAATTCCACTACAAAAAAGTATGATTATGAATTGTAAAATTTATTTATAAAATTTATTTTTCTATAAATTTTAACAATTAAAAAATGCTGACAAAAGTATGCGCGAACCTACAATTTTCAACTTTGTCCTGATCGTCTGATGTTTATTCTTGAAAATTATCATTCAATAAAGATTATTGTCATTAGTTTTTTTTTGCCTATTGTAATCACTAATCATATACCTATAGGTAGGTCATTACTTATTTTCTGGTCTGATTTTTCTCATTAATATCTTTTTTTTTTCAATACCCTCAGATCAGATACCTAAAGCATTTCAATTTGAAGTTCTATTGTATCCAAATTTTGATGTCTGAAATTTATCCCAAAATACACTATCTTGTTCAGCTAAAATACTTTTTTTTCTGTAGAAAAATATAAATTAAATCCTATATTTTTTGTGTTGTTTGAAGTTGTTCTCTTAATTAATTCGTTTTCTGTTTTTTAATTCCAGGTAAGATGTGGCCATTTACTTTCAAGGTTCAACAGAATCAAATCTTTCCGAAATAGGAATGAAGATGTGCCAATGACATGTAATAGTTAATAAATTTATTACATACCTACCTAAAATATTGAATTTATAAATTAGTGGAACAGTTACTATGCAATGAACATTGAAAATATTCAATGGCACCTAATAATTATAATATAGTGGGGTAGAAGTACTCATTTTCCAATTAATTATAGCTTCTCTAATAGTAGTTAATAATCACTGGCATATTGGGACTGCTTTTCTTTCACTCACAGTATAACTATAACAGTATTACTTTACAACAATTGACCATTGAATAGTCATAATAAAAATGCGACCCCAAGTAGGTTTGGGAAAGGCAAAGTGAAAGAACAAGAAGAAGAAGAATAAAATTATTCGTATATATAAAAAATATTCTGTCGTATATTTTCCAAAGACTCAATAATAAATTTCAATGTCATCTTACTCATAATCAAGTCTTTCTTTGAGCTTTGAACGGGTTTGTTTCCATTATTAGTTAAAGATCTTTTGTACCGAAGGCTGAATGTTACTTTCAGAACATCCACATAAAAACGAATGAACAATTTATTGAAGTCTTCATTTAGCATTTAAAGTTACTTTCAATCGAATACCTAGTGTCGCTGGTTAGTCATTGGAACCCAAGTACATTTAATGGATATTTAGGAAGGTATGTTGTGTACTCACTACAAGATATACCATTATATTTTACATCCACTTACATGTTTGGTTTTATTTACAGCATTAATTGACTTTTTCAATCAATTTGACATCACAGTTTCGCCCGTGGCATTTGAAATGTTTATGACGGTTGTAAGTTTTGTCAAATCAGTCTAGACTGCATCTGATTGCAATTTATGCCGCTTTATAGATTTGGAATAGCAAATTTTACGACTTCTGAAGTCAACAGAAAGCACTTACATAAATATTTACCTGCATGTTCCACTTGCTCCACTTCTAGGTAACACTTCTTCATTCAGTTTCTTGTGAAATATGATGCAACCTTGCGATAAAACATGCGCGCGGCCTTCATATTTAACATGCCATTTTATTATTCAGGTGTATTTTATTTCGTAGAGTAAAAAGTTTTCACCAACACATGAAGTAATTTGACCTACTTGGTTAATTTTATTAGAATTGGGTGTGACTCTTAACAAGACTCTTCAAAAATTCATTTTGAAACCTATGTATATAGTTAGGTACGTGCATATTTTGTCATAAAATAAATAAAATGTAAAATCACAACTTACCTCTAATTAGGAAGTTATTCACTTACTTAAAGAATGCAGGTTTTCAAAAAAGAACTGCAATCGAAAATATTATTATTCTATGCAAAATTCTAAGTACCTCAGTATGACTTTGTGTACCTTCAACCTAACAATTTTCAGTAACGCTTCAGAGTAACATAGTAATTTATATGTCAAGTATGTTATGGCGTGATTAGTTTCATTCTTAGCTACCTAAGTACCATCATGTCTTTATTTACAAAAAAATTAGTGTTCCAATTCTGAAGTTTCTAAGTTTCTTTCAATATTGAGCTTAGTATTTCACTTCAGTGTTGCTGGCAATGTATCTGTTGCAATATTGAAAGAAGTCATCAAACGCATTGATGCTCACTCAGGTGAAATCTTTCTCTCTACTGGATTTCATCTCTTTTGCTACGAAATAGAAAAATGTTCAGGATGGTTCAAACTAGAAGGACTTTCAAAAAACTTAGATGCTGTTGGGTTACAGTAAATTCATTGACCTTTTTTGAAACCGAGAGTCCCCTTGAATAAAAGTCAACACTGGTCATTAAAATGTTGTCATAATGTAACTACTTAATACTTTCCCTGCTCCTTATGTAACTTTTAAAATTAATGGATTACACTATTCGTCGAGAGGTCTACATTTCTTGTTTATGTGTAGACAGTAATTACAGAAATTACATTTCAAGTTAAAACAAATAATACGAGTAATATGGTAATTGCGAACTCATTGAGTGCAACACTTCAAGAATCAGGTGTTTTTTTACCTTTAATTACCTTCCTCTCTTTTATGCTGCCTTACACTTGAGTGTCTATTATTAAACACACTGTTAAATAATTCTGCGTACCTATAATCTAATATGCAAATGATGTTCTTTTGCACAGAGATACTTGGCTATGCAAATGCAAACGATATCACCTGTATCGTCTATTGTGTTTGCAAATCTGTTCTCCCTGGCTTGGCTTATCCATCTTCTCTTCCTTTGAGAAGATCTTTTTATTAGATAGATGATGAAGATAAGTCTCAAGGAGAGAGGGGGGAGGGGATTGAGAGACAAAATTTGCAATTTTATACTTACTCTCGAGTTTAGTATTTATCTAGAAACTTTATCTGGCGCTTTCTTCTTCCTCTTCCACCACCTCTTCCTCCTTCTTTCTGTCTCTGCTATTTATAGAGGGTGTCGCCTAGCACTGCAACTCATTTGAATTTGGTTCTTCCAGTTGAATGTCTACATGGAGTAGCTGTGACATAAGCTCGGCATCACAATGTGTGAATGTTTGACTTTCCTGTTAGTCATGGCTTGGGCTTAGTTGAATGATGTACCTTTGAGAGTATTGTGGCGTCTCTGTAGGGATCTTAGGACACTGCCGTACCCATTCTGTTTGATAAGCGCAACAGCATCAAGTGGAACTTGTCCGACTGGGATGACAGTATCGATGTATGGATAGACTACCTATTTATGTAGATTAGTTTCATAGCATTCACTGATAGTCACTTGTAAGTATTTCATTGAAATCTTGTAAATTATAAATGACTAAATCTCGTAAATTCGAGGATAAAATGTAAAGAATAGGTATTTTTTACGTAGATTTATTTTATACAGGACATTTTAGTATCCTTAAATGGAAGGGGGGTTATAGAATGGAAGAAAGCCATCCAAACTATCTGAAAATTGTGGTCGAAGTGAAAATCTAAAGTCCTATCTTCGATACTATAAATAATATTGATATAATGTTATAAAAAATATATAATATCAAAATTGACCTAAAAAATTGAACGTAATGTTCGTTAGAGCTCAATCGATGAAAAAACTCTTAGCCAAGAAGAATAATGAACCTTTGAAACTTCGCATTCTTGTTTGCATATTGCATAATCGTCCTTGTGGGCAGATTACCCTGGGGTCTCTCATATCTTTCATCTTCCACTGAGACCATGTTATCTCTCTTATCTCATGGACAGAGGATACTCGCTTATAAATCTTGTTTCTATTCATAATGCACGTATTGAGTGTCTTATGGATCATACTTGTTGACCCCAATTTAAATATTTTTATACCAGTGAGTTCTTCTCTGTTAATTAGGAATCAGAATTGTTTCTGTGTAATTATTGTAAGATTCTGCTCATCAACTTCATTCAAGAGTTTGACATTTCCAGTAATTGATGCGATTAGAGATACTTCGCTTCGAGCTCTCTGGGTTCGAAAACTTGTATCTTGATATTTTGCATTGGGTTCTGTTTACAATGAGATTCAAAACTTACTCGTTCACAGATGAGAGAGGCTACTGAAATTTAAAATCCTAAAAAAGATGAGTATGAGTACCCATCGTTTCTAATGCATGTCTGTATTTTTTTTTTTATAATTAAATTTTATCAACATTTTCTAAGACAAAATAATGTTTTTGGCCTGTGAGTGGGGCCATAAAAGACCGGTTACAAAATGCCTCAATTCGTTGTATGTTACCAAGCCACATCACATCGGGTACTGCATGAGAGACACAAAGAGAGTTGAACTTGTACTCCAGATAGTCTCGGCTAGGTCGTGCTATCACAGACGTATCTCAGTCTCAATTTTCTTTCAAAGTGTCAACAGTTAAAATTTCTGCTCCCGCTTTGTTCGAAGTTATTTGTGAAATTTGTCCGATTCGTGTCGTGTTTTTTTGCATAGTGACATTTATAACTAAGCTGAACACGAAAATCGAATCAAAAAGTTAAAAAACTATTACCCTCTGTGACTATTTGACATTTTTTAGTACAGTGCTAAGCCCCCATTAACTATATTGAATACCTACTCTCCCGTCTCAAATTTATTTCAATTTTGGCCAGTCACTTTTTTTAAAAATAAAATAAAATAGAAGATTTTCTTCATTTTCGAATGGTGTAGGTCTTCACAGGCCTGTCACCATGGGGGACAGTAAAAAGCCCCCAGACTTGGAGAAATCCAATGGCTCCCTCAACTCTGATCCTGATAAGATTTTGCTATATTCTAATGAACATAAATATGACTGGTATAAACTAATTATTCAAGCGAAGCCTTCAAAAGATAAAGATGATGCAACAAGCAAACCTTTCGTGCGTGCACTCGCAGTATCCCGACTCCTTGGTGAAATCACTAATCAATCAAAAGATATTACGGAAGTCAGGCGTTTGAATAGAATGAAATTTCTAGTTGTCTGTTCAACCGCTGGCTGTGCAAACAAGATCGTCCAAAATGAGAAGATCAGAAAATCCTTTGCTGCATTTATCCCGCAAATATACTTAACAAGGACAGCAATCGTACGTGATGTAGACGTAGACATTGATGGTGAATCTATCACAGATCAAGAAATTCTGGAAAACATCGACACTGGTAATTTCAAGCTCCGTTCTGTCCAACGTCTCAATAGAAAAGTGGTCGTTCCGGGTAGCGAACCAGTATACGTTCCATCTACTTCTATAAAGTTAGTATTCGAAGGACAAGAGATGCCGACCTATATCTATTTATGGTACACTAGACTGACCTGTGAACCTTTCATTCAAAATCCGGTGCAGTGCTTCAAATGCTTTAAATTCGGGCATGTCTCCAAATTCTGCTCGACACGAAGTACTTTGTGCACTAAATGCTACCAAATCGAAGAAGAAAATCATGCGTGTGACTTGATCAATTTAAGATGTTTGAATTGCCACGGACCCCATAATGTAAGCAGTAAGAACTGCCCAGAATACGACCGCCAGAAGAACATTAAAATGTTAATGAGCACACGAAACTTGTGTTTCCCTGAAGCAGCTGACCTCGTCCCTTCTGCCAAAAGACTGTACGCCACCCAGACGAAGAACTCATTTGAAGTATTGAGAGACGTGCCTCAGGACTTTGCCCAGTTTCCTGAGCTAAAGAATAGATACCACAGAGGACAACGGAACTTCAACAAGTACTCTCCTCCACCGATGTCGAACACAGGAAAAAGAAAACCCACCTACAACTCCGTCCACGCAAGTGATGCAGCTTCGAAGAAAAATAAAACTAATTCTACCTATCCGGCTTCAGTCGAAAAGACAACCCTACCTCAGCAATATCATAGTGACAAAGAGATTTCTCAAATGTTTTATAAAAATGCTGAAACTCTAAAGTCAAGCGCTTTAAATTCTATGCCTAATATTAGTCAGAACTCATCATCCGAAGGTGTTATAACCCCCTCTCTTCAAAATTCGGTAATATCAAATAATAATGAAAATGAAGATGTTGATATGTCAAATAATGATGAAGTAATTCAGACAGGAACGGTTATTAATGAGATTCAGAATCAGGAAAATTGCGATAATTATCCTAATATTCTTAGTCCTGATCTTAGTTAGATATTAGGATTTTATTTATTCTATTTATTTTTTATTTGTTTATGTGTTATATTTCCCCTATAACCTATTTAACTACGGTTATTTCGTTAGAGTTATCATACTTATTATTTAACTACCAATAATTTATCATGTTACGTACTAGGAATTCAAATAATAATTATATTAATAGTACCACTATCATTCAGTGGAATTCTAGAGGTTTCTTGGGAAAGAAGTGTGAAGTACAATTACTAATTAACCATTTAAAACCTTTGATTATTGCCATCCAAGAAACTAAACTTTTACCTACTATGAATGTTCAAGGTTTCAACAACTTTAATATTTATCGCAAGGACTATTCTGACGGTCTGATTGCTTGCAGGGGAGTAATGCTAATGGTTCACAAGTCTGTCTACTCAGAGCACATCCCCGTCGTAAGTCCACTCTCAGTGGTAGCCATCAAGGTAAAGTCTCCTCATCTAAATTACGAATTATCGGTATGCTCGATCTATATTGCACCTAACGAGGGCATTACTGAAGCACAGCTCTTAAATATTGTTTCACAAATTGATAAACCTTACTTACTGTGTGGCGACTTCAATGCTCACAACCCTATGTGGGGGCGTAGCCGTCCTAATGCAAGCGGGCGAGAAATTGAAAGCTTTCTATTAAATAACTCTGATGCTTACTTACTCAACAATAATAATGAAATTACTCATGTTAATTTTTCATACAGTACCACTTCTACGATTGACTTAACCATCGTCACCAGAACCATCGCTTATGACGTCACCTGGGCAGTGCATGATGACCTTCATTTCTCAGATCATCTCCCGATAATCATCACCCTGCAGAATTCTGGTGATGTGCAGCGCTCAGGTAGAACGATATGGAATTTTAAAAAGGCTGATTGGAGTAAGTACCGAGATAAAATTGATTTTCAATATAAAATAACTGATATTTCTGACGTTGATAAAACTATTGACCTTGTCAACACTAATATATTGGAAGCAGCCAAAAGTTCAATTCCCCTGATTGACACGGGAAAACTCAAGAAATACACACCTTGGTGGTCTACTGAAATCAAAGAAGCCATTGACAAAAGGAAGCAAGCTTTAAAAATATTTAGGCGAAATGCTACGCCTTCAAATTTTATAGAATTCAAAAGATGTCGAGCCAAAGCCAGACGCTTAATTTTAAGTGCCAAAAAAGAATCTTGGTCATTATTTGTTGGTTCCATAGACTCACCCTTAAGTCAAAAAGATATGTGGGCACAGATAAGGCGAATTAAAGGCAAAAAACCTTACAATCCTGTCACCGCTTTAAAAAACTCGGATGGTATTTTAACGACAGATAAAAAACAAATATCAGAAATACTAGTTCAATCTTACTTAAAAAATTCTGCAAATTCTGTATATAATGAAACATTTAGAAAATTCAAACTCGCCCACGAAACTTTATTAAAATGCCCATTAAACACGGAGAATGAAATTTATAATTTACCTTTTACCATGACAGAACTGCTAGCCACGTTTAAGACATGTAAATCTTCAGCCGGGGGAATAGATAATATTTGCTACCAAATGATAATGTACTTACCAATGGATGCTCTTGAAAAATTAATGCAAATATATAATTACGTGTGGACAAGTGGTAAATTTCCTTCACTTTGGAAAACCGCTCTGGTCATACCTATATTAAAACCACATAAAAATACATTGGACCCAGTCAGTTATAGACCAATATCTCTATTGTCTTGTACCAATAAAATACTAGAAAAAATGATTAGTAAGAGACTAAAATGGTTACTTGAACAGAAAAGCCTAGTAGATTCATACCAAAGTGGAAATAGAAAGCAAAGATCAACAATGGATAACTTATTAATGTTAGAGCACGAGGTTGTTACAGCTTTCAATCAAAAAGAAGATGTGGTAGCTATATTTTTAGATGTAAATAAATTTTTTGATCGTATATGTAAGATCACTATATTAAAGAAGTTCATGGAGAAAAACATAGGTGGACCCATGTATAAGTATGTAAAAAACTTCTTAGACCAACCCCAAATAGCGGTAAAGATAGAAAATCACTTATCATCCATTCAGAAGCTAGACAATGGTATCCGTCAAGGATCTTCGTTATCGGGAGATTTATGTAATGTAGCTACTTGTGATATATCTTCTTTCATCCCCCATGATGTGATGCTCGGGATGTTTGTAGATGATTTAGTAATATACGTACGAGGTCCTGACATGTATATTTTGGAAAGAAAATTACAAGTAAACACTGGACAAATTATCATCTTGGTCAGATACGAATGGCTTATCATTTTCGCCTGAAAAGACAATGGGGTTAATTTTCACAAGAAAAAATTTCACTCCAAAACCTCGACTATCATTCCAAAATGTGAGAATTAATTTTGAAAAGAAAACTAAATGGTTAGGCTTACATCTTGACCCCAAACTATCTTGGGATAATCATATTACAGAAGTAAAAAGTAAAAGTCTAAGAGCTTTAAATATAATGAAAATTTTATGTAATCGAAACTGGGGACTGCGAAGACACACCTTGCTTAAACTTTACCAAGCTTTCGTGTTACCTATCCTAGACTATGGCTGTTGTTTGTACGGATCAGCAAGAGAAAAGAAATTAAACAAAATCAACGTTGTGCACAATTCAGCGCTCAGAATGATAACTGGAGCTTTTCGCACTTCCCCCATAGTTAGCATATTAGTAGAATGTGGACAGCCATCTCTCGACATTAGAAGAAACCTACTCATGACAAACTATGTGTGTAAAGTTGCAAGCAACCCGGATCATCCATGTTATGATATATTCTTCAATAATTTATTAAGAATCAACATTACCAATAATAATCTACCTAAAAGCCTGATTTTAAGATTCCAAAAACTTACTGAGACATGTAATACACCTCTGAATCCAAGGGTGATCTACAAAGAAACAAGCGAGGAAGCTCCGTGGTGTATCACTCCACCAAATGTCGAAATGCTAACAACCGGATCCAAAAGTTCGATGATACCGCAAGGCATAATTCAGCGTCATCTTGAATTCCGGAACGAGCATAACAAGGACAATATCTTATGCTACACTGACGGTTCCAGGACCGAACATAACACAGGCGGTGCCTACTTACTGAACGGCACCGTACACCAGTTTAAACTAAACCCTATGTGTTCTGTTTATACAGCTGAACTTACAGCCATTCTTAAATGCTTAGAGTCGATCTATTTATTTACACAGGAATCTTTCAGTACAAAAAATTTCATTATTTGATCCGACTCAAAGAGTTCACTCCTAGCGATCAAGAATATTTTCAGCTCTACTATAATTGTGCGGAAAATATTATTCATGATAACTAACATCAATACTCTCGGATATAGAATTCGGTTCCTCTGGATACCAAGCCACATAGGAATAAAAGAAAACGAGATAGTTGACATAGCAGCTAAGACATCGCATAATTCAGCACTCCTACCATTGTGTACCTATGAAGATTTTAGAAATTACATCAAGAGAGCAATTAAGCAAAATTGGATGAATGATTGGAAAAATCTAGCTTTAACAAATAAATTGAGAAAAATAAAAGATCATGTGTTCCCGTGGAAATCATCTCACTGGCAGAACAGGAATAAAGAAATAGTTATATGCAGGTTAAGAATAGGCCACACCCTGGCAACTCATAAATTCTTACTGGATCGACGAGATCCTCCTACTTGTGAAAAATGCGGGACGACCCCCCTAACTGTGAAACACATTCTCATTGATTGCCCTGGACTAAGACACCTCAGACGCAAATATAATTTAAGTTCCTCAATAAAGGAATTATTAGAAGACAACACAGACTCATTAGAGAAATGCTTGGCATATCTTTCTGATGCCGATCTATTAAATAAAATCTAAAAAGTATAATTTCAAAATTTAATTAGCATGATTCAAAATCATGCTTAAACACCAATTGGAATTAGTATCTATTTTAAAATAATTTCGTAGGAAATTTCTTGTATTTTCATCTAATTTGTATCATTATTGTATCATATAAAATATGTTAATTTTTACTATAATTAGGAAGGTAGGACTTGAATTGTTAAATCTTCCTTTAATAAAACAAATTATTCTAAAAAAAAAAAAAAAAAAAAACAGACGTATCTTCTCCAGAATCCGCTCTGACACCGCACATAACAAGCTCGTTTGTAAACAATACAATATTTACAATGCACGTTACAGAACATATCGGAGAGAGAAATCGCGTACATGTTCTTCAACATGTTATTGGATATGTTTATTATCAGGAAACGTCGCCAAAGCTCTGTGAAAGCTCATAGGACGCTAATCTTGATCTGTTCCAGTTGATAGCTCGCTGTACCCATCATCGGAGGATTAAATTCACAAGTTTGGCTCAGACGACACTGGGTATTATCTCCAGCGTTCATTGATACATCAAAGCCAGGAGAGAGAGAGAAGATCAAGTTGAATGAACAGCAGGACAGGACGATAGAGAGGAAAAAGCGTTGAGAGATGAGCAGAGCCTGTTGGATGCTGAGAGTGAACTACTTGAGTAACTTATGTTAGAGAAACAGATGAGATTAGAATGTTTGGGTAGGATTCTAGGACGAAACAATCAGGTGAATGCAGTCCCATTACGCCGACAGATAATACCTAATAACCATCGTATTGAACATGGTCTAATTCGGGAAATTTCATTCAGGGGTAGGACAAAATTTCAGGCAACTCACAAGCAAACACTGTAATCATCACGCGTGGCCAGTCGGAACACGTTTTGGTGGTGCTGCCACCTATAATAGGATTTATAAAGTCGCGATCCTAGTAACAAATGAATTTGAGTTTTTTTAACATGATTCGGGAGTTCTACAATCATTTATTAGGACAATACTTGTTATTCCTATACGCACAATGTTAGCTTTGTGACTTTTCGCCGTGGCTGTTCGTCAGTTTTTGGAAATCTTCAAAGTTGTTCCTTCTGCTCGTCCTCTTTTGTCCGTCTCTCTCTAATCAGTTCACAAATAATACGAAGCCCCACCGCGACAGGAAGAGCCCCATTGTTTCAGCGTTCACAGAACACATATCAAAGGCTCTCTCTCTCTCTCTCTTCCATGGTATTGTCTAATCAATTTCGTCTCATTCTATTATCAGCAGAATGATACAATGATACTTGACTGACCAGGGAGTTTCAGCTTTCAAAAGTTGAGGACTCCTAACGACAGTCTCGGATATCAGGGGACCCTTGACTTTATCAATTTTTGTTTTATTATTTAGTACACCAAATAACTGAAGAGGTAATGCCTACATGAAAAAATGATTAATTTTTATAGTTTCCTTGGTTCATTAGGTATTAACTGTATGTATAAATTGGTCATTAGTTATGTTGACAAATATTGAGTATACCCTATACATATGTACAAACATAATCAGAGTCATATATGAACAAAGGTATGTACGTCCATTGATGACTCAATAAATCATGGAAAGCCCGGGATGGTCATTGGACACTTTGCAATTTGAGAGAAAAAGAAAGTTGATGGAAAATCCATTGTAACTCTTTAAGTGCCATTAATTTGGCGATTGCTCAAAAATACAGCTGGTGTAAACTGCGGTTTCGATGGCCGCCACTGTCACCATTCAGTGTCCACTGGCTTTTGGTTTACCCTCACCCACCGTATTAAATTTCACATCTACATCCTACCTGGGAGGGGGGAGGGGATTGACTAGAGATAAATGATGATGATACGGCAGGCGGGCTGTACATAACGTTATGCTAATATACCTGGGGCTGGTGGGGGCACTCCCTCCCTCCTACTCTCCGAAGGGATACTAATAACATTAATGGATATCATCCTGGAGGAAGATAGAGAGAGAGAGGAAGGTGAAGGAGAGAGGATTTCAGGAGCATAAAGGATAGAGAGGGTCAGATTAAACAGGCAGAGATTATATCCAGTGTAAGGTCTAGTGATGTTAAAATTCATACAATCGCGCCTCCTGAACTACCATTTTTAATTAGGTCCTTCTGGCAACACTGTTAACCCTGAAGGCATAATTAGACACTATTGGTGCTTTGCTGGACAATTAGATGAGCTTGGTAATTATTAGGACGCTTAATCAGAAGTGAACCTTTGTAATAAGTTTTTATAAACTATAAAGATAGTATAACTTGTGATAATCTCTTGAACATTGCCTTATAAATCCAACTATGACCCACTTCTAATAATATAACCAAGATGTGATTTTTTCATTTGGTCTCATTATAATGTGTAAAAAAAAATTAAAATATTTTTTTTCTACCTCTAAAACAGTAGGTAAATCACAGTAAATCATGTGTAGAATTATTTCCTCCGAATTTAAAAAGGCATCGAAATCAAACATTAAAAGAATAATTGCAAATTTTCTATTCGTGATACCCCCTATTCGCAATAATCGAAGAGATATTTGGACATAACATTACGAGCCTTCTGTTGTTTTAACATGCTTTATGCAGTAAACAAGTCTTTGGTATCCTTAAGCAAGTGTGCAAATATTGGCAATTACATAGGATCTTGATCAAAAGTATATTTTCATTATTTTATTTTTTATCGAAAACCAAATCTGCACAAACATACAAACGAGTATCTGTGTCTCGTTTGTCCTCGGATATTTATTCTGTCTGACTCTGGAACCGCATATCTTGGATCTCGTAAATTAATACCAACCTCCAATAAATCGAATTCCAGGATCCGTGTTGCTGCAGAAGTCTCCTTAACATTCCTGTGGGGCTTCTTCATTACAATTGAAATGGTAATTACTGCTCGCATTGTCGTCTCCGGTTTCAGTAAGCTACAGAACCAGTTCCAGAGCTTTGGAAGTTTTATTGTTCTCCAAGTTACAATAGGTTGCTGTCTTGTAGGTACAGCCACAACATTGAGTTCACAACTCACTGGACTGTTGAGGAACTTGTTGTGCAGTTTGTACTATCTATACTGTGCAACTTTATAAATGGTCATGTTAATTTGTAATAATTAATTAATTCATTAAAATATAAGTCAAAACGCTAACATCAGGGTACAAACATACAGATTACAGAAGGATAGCTAATAGCTATCTAATATCTTATAGTGGCTGATGGGTGCTTCATTTTTTTTATCACTCATAACGTGGCACCTTAAATTTTTCTTAGATAAGATCAGATATTCTTGAGCTACTACATTGATGAATTTAATCAATGTAGTAGCTTTGGTTACAATTGTTTGTAAGGGATACCTTCCGGTGCGCTCGTGTTGACCCAGCATCTAAATGGGAAGTATTGTGTCACATCTCGCCCATAAGAGGGGAGGCATACTACGGGATGGGCAGGCTACAACACAGACCAAAAGCGTCTACAGTAGCTCCTGTTTCATGGCTACGAAATAAAAAAGGCTGTAAAAACACTCATCTTCATATAAAAAAAAATCAGTGAGTTAAATAGTCAGCAATGTTAGCATGCACAATGCACAATTGCACATAGAGTAAGTGGATTAAGTAACCCCCATTACCCACTGGGTATCACACTAGTGTTAATGTTGGACTGGTTGTACATGGACTTTCGGCTCAATTCATGTACCTACCCACCTCCCGTTCCTATACATACTTAAGTATGTACAATACTTTATCACTCAAAGGGTTAAATCTCAACATCAAATCAGAACTTTATACAACATGCCCAGCACCTATCTCCCAGTATGTGTCACCCGAGGGGCTAATACGGAACAATAGGGCCTCCATCTACTCCCAGGGCTAGTGATGCCTTCACGTTATTACGAAAGCTCGAGAATTATGAGCCATGAAATTAAAACTGTGAAAATCGCTTTCGAAATGCTCCAGCTAAAAAATGAAGGCGAGGGAAACATCTAGTTCATAAAAAGTAAGTAGAATACTCAGCTGCTGCTGTGCCGCCTGTGCTCTGTGCAGGATTTCGGAAGATGATAACGCCTCCTCCTTCTTGATGCTCTTACGTGCAGTCAGTTTTGTTTTCCAGAAGTGATCCGATCTAGATAAGAATTAATCTTGTCTTAACTGTTAGATTCGTTAATGCTTCGTATGTACATACGAGACGCAAATACGTAATTCACGCAGTAACGTACACAAACATAGTCGAAATTCCTGCCATTCTCTGCAAAACGGCCGCGTTCCTTCATTTAAAAGTAATTCTTGCTGTGTGATATTATCATTGTACATACTTGAAATAATACCAAAGCCTACAGTGTGGATTAACACGTGTTAATGTACTTTACATCTTATCAACTCTACTCTCACACACCTCCAGCATTGTTGAAAACTTTTCCCCAAGAAGTTCTTGCTATTCAGAGCGGATTACTTCCTCTGCTGCTCTTAATGGTATGGTAATGCCAAGCGTGCGAAATGGCAAATTTATGAATCTCCCATAGTTAAGGATAATTATCATAATAATGTGATCAATTATTTATCATCATTTCATTCTCCTTATTTATTATTAGTATTTATTTAGTTCCGTCCATAAATATAAACTTACAAGTTTGTCCTTCTCTCTCCCCTATTCAACTATCCCAGGACTCCAATGCAAACAGAGCCAGCAAGACCTGAGCAATTAGTTCTGCGCCTTAACAAGGCTGCTGCAGCGCGCCCATAAATCACCCCGGGGTCCCGGAGGATCCTTGTGCTACTCTGGCATGGACATGGACATGCTACAGTCAGTGCAGTGGCTTAGAGCTGCATTTTATATGAAGAGGCAGTCGGGCCACTTTATCCAAGATTTAGGTTATCAATGTTATCATACATAAGTTCAGTATTTCAAATATTATTATGTATGATTTTATTTGTGGTGAAGTACAAGGCCTCTTCACAATTTTTGTGATTAGCGCAGCATTACTAAGAGCCTCGTGTACTTTTCAAATTATTCTATTACATTAATTTCTTCTTACTCTGGCAATGCCGCCACTGGTCGTTACTCATACAAGTAACTACTCATTTTTCCTCACGAGGTATGAGTGGACCCCGAACATCCAAGTACAGAGCAGAAATATTCCTGCCCCTGTGGGATTCGAAACCAGGTCACCATGCGTGCAATGCATAGCGCGCTAACTCACTCTGCCACGGTGACTACTACTACTACTTAAGTTCAGTATGTCCCCGGTAATTAAGTGGTCAAGTTCAAGTCGTGTGCCTGGTAACTCATCACCCGGTAAATATAACATAACAAGTTAGGTATATCATGCCAATGGTATTTTGACCACATAATAATTCATCATACGTCTTGGAATTACTGCTGAAATAATGGACTTATTAGTCCTATAATCTGGCAGTATAAATAAGGCGATATTATTATAACATAATTATTATTAGGTATGAATCAGAAGTGTGATGGTTCGAGACCATGCTCTGGTTTCGAACCACTGATCTAATAGTCACAAGTCTGATGATTGTTACTGAGGTTCAATCTAAAGATCTCAAGAAAATAGGTGAGATAAGAGATACATTATTATTAGCTTTGGTGAGAAGGGATGAGTTGCTCATTTAGTCCAACAGATACACCACTGGCTTGGTTATATTTTGCATATTCACGTCTTATGTCCTTCCTCCAATAAGTCAAAATCCTGGCTACTTGTATTTAAAATCTAAAAACGTCTGAATGAATTACATACAGGGTGTTGAAGAAAGGACCTCTTTTATTTGATAGAGAACGAACTTTCTAGTGCTTGTACATAACAACCAAGTAAGGTAAGTGGTTAGCAATGGTAAAAAGGCCACGTATCAGAAAAGCCACAGACGTATCCCACCAATGCAGTCATTCGTCCTTATTTCTTTGATTATTATATTGATTTTATTAAATACCTAGGTATAGATATGTATAATAATACTTACATACGTTTTTTGTCACTTAAACTTCATGACCAAACAGTTGATATTACTTGAAAAACAGTCCACCGCCAACCGCCGAAAGAAAGCATTACATAGATCATAGATAAACAAAACTATATCGAAATATCCAATAGTCTTGTTGTTACCTCTAATATATTTATTTCCTAGTGTAAATAACATTTACTTTATTTTCAGAAATCAGATCTATTCAATATTACACCCTAAATCTTATCTCTCACTGTTAGACCATCATATTTTTCCTTCCCATTTCAGAAAATTAGCAATACCAGTCAGCCAATACACAAAAGAGACACTAGATATTCTTGACGTAGAATAGACCCAAGTATTTCGACATGAAAGACGAAAACAATACTGTCCTCAAAGTAAATATTTAAGATTTGTGCTGGTGTGTGATTTATGTGATTTACCTGCGGGAAGCATGCAAGAGATGGAATCATAAAAAACAAACAGATTTTTAAGGAGTATAAATATCAAATAGAAAAAAAGCTTCGTTTAAAAAAAATGTCAGGGAGTTGTGGTGTGAGAAATTTAAAGGTGAGATTTTTTTACCACAGTACGGACACGGAATTTTACTTTTTTGCGGTTTCCCTTCTATTTTTTTCTTGCTCTCTCTTTTTGATGTACTAAAACATGAAATAATATTTAATGAGCTTTTGTCTAACTTTAATAAGAACAACTATAAGTAGGTATTAGTAGTAGTAGGAACATTGTTTTAAGCTACAAGTCGTTCTAATAGATTTTTTCAACAGAAGGTCCTATTGTTCTGGACGTTGTGGTAGGTGGTATAATATTCAGTTATGGTCTAATGGAAGAACAATGAAATAAAATGGTAAAATATTATTCAGAATAGAATATTTTGGCATTCAAAATCAAGGACATCCATCAAGGGAAACGGTTGTTTTACAAAGAACGCCTCCGACCCATGTATCAATACCTTACACAAGTTGAGAAATTGACCCATCATCTTATCTAAATATTATTAGTTACTTTTCTACAACCGTTGTGTTATACATTATACATATACAGGGTGGACCAAAAAAACGTTTACACCCGTTAATGGTAGATTACTGACGACATTTCCAGGCGGGATCTGCAATCCGTTTTTTCGGATTCGCCTTCGTAACTGCACAAAGTGATTTTTTGCAACTTTCCGAAAAAGTCCGACTTTGACTTATTCTTCAGGTCAGTACTTTTTTCCTGTTTAAGATGAGTTGATTCTGAATAATTTTGCAGAAAGCCAACAAAATTTCGATGTTTCTAGCTACACTACTTTGTTTTTTACGATTTGGTTTGTCATATTTTTTTACACCTGAACAGAAAAAAAACACCCACAAAAACTTTTTTACTAAATAAAACACTCGACATTTGTCCGAACAAATTTTGGCACAGACATGGGCAAGTTTGATAAAAGTTGGCGGCCGCCCCGAGGATGCTAAAAAATAATTTTACGATTTTTTATCACGTGATCTTCTGGGAAAAATTATTAGATGTTTGCCAAAAACTCTTCAAAAATCCTAAGAGTTTTCTAGCTGTAGACTGTGTAAGGGCGTCTTGTATTGTTTACAAAAATTGTTTACATTGCTTTTTTTGAATACCGCGGTCTCACATGCCTTCATCAGCCAATTTAGGAAAATTCAAATGATAAATTTCTTGCTTCTCAGATTGTCAGTGGTGTTAGCTAGATGCGGTAGTGCTAAGAGTGTAAAACGCATGACCGAAGTTCAATTCTCGACGGTCAATATTATTTTAATTATCAAAAAAATCTGATGGAATATTTTATTCATACCTGTATCTCACCTGTTGTAACACCAACAACTTATGGTTTTTTTTGCGGGTAATACCATTTGTAAATTGAGTTATATCAGATACTATTGGTATCACAATAGACATAATTATTATTCATGTAAGCCCCTGAGAGACTGCCTTGATAATGTAAGGATGGTTTTTCTTATGCTTCCCTACGAGAGAAAAAAAAACTAGCGAATTTTCCAAACGAAAATAGAGTTTATGAAATAAATCCATTTAAATATGTAGGTAGGTTCTTCTATCAT
The DNA here is from genome assembly GCA_024516035.1 of Bactericera cockerelli. NCBI lineage: Eukaryota > Metazoa > Arthropoda > Insecta > Hemiptera > Triozidae > Bactericera > Bactericera cockerelli. The sequence continues at coordinate 17,501,629 of CM044960.1, forward strand.
AAACAATACTAATTAATTAACAAATATTTACCGATTGACAACTCTTAATAGAAGTCTTGAAAAAAAAACAAGATAATATTTTGTAAAATTAATAAACTTTTGCAGTCTTTATTATGTTTTATACTATTTTGATATAAACAAAAAGGTATTAAAAAAAACATTTTGTGTTAGTATGTTCAATGAGAAACGATTAGACGCGCACGATTAGCTTAGTGGTAAGCTAGTCCACCCGGTCCGAAAGCCAGAGCCAGCAAAAAATTCATGACTACAAAATAAAAGACTGTTGCCATTTTTTATTTAGCCATAGTACACACTATGGATTCTCCTCACACAAATTTTTGAAACCAATTGTGACTTTAGTACCTTAGTTCTAACTCAGAAGGTAGAGGGACAACCTTCTTGCCTTTCTCTCTCTCTCTCTCTCTCTCTCTCTCTCTCTCTCTTTGCCTCTCTCTCTCTCTCTCTCTCTCTCTCTCCCTTCTCAATTCCCTTAGAGGAACTGTTGGAAGTGGCGTCCACCTTCCTGGATGCAAAGGTTGAACCTCTTCATCATGTTCCGTCGAATGTTGCGGAAGATTCCAGGTTTTTCTGTCAGGTCATCGAATGCCAACAGGATTCTTGCTACCAGATTTCGTAAACTATGTTTTTCACGTGATCCCAAATGTTCCTGTTGGGAACTCCATATGCTAAATGCGTATCTGCCATTTCAGCATCCGAATTATAATAATGTAACTTGTACTAAAAAAACTCAAGAAGTTTAAAGATAATATTTCATAGAATGCAGAAAAATATGCTTGAAAACTATCATCGAGAAACAAACCATTCATTTGACTGGCCTTTAATTAATTCCAAGGAAAATAATTATCAAACATAAATAGCTAATTACTCTTTGAGTACAAGACGACCCTACACGGTCAACACTTTTAAGATTTTGAACATCATTTTTTGAGACTTACCTGGTTTGTTTACCCAGAAGATCACGTGATAAAAAATCGTAAAATTATTTTTTAGCATCCTTGGGTTGCCCGCCAACTTTTATCAAACTTGCCCATGTCTGTGCCAAAATTTGCTCGGGCAAATCTTGAGTGTTTCAAATTGTAAAAAATTTACATGAGAATTTTTTTTCTATTCAGGTGTCAAAAAAGATGCCAAACCAAACCGTAAAAAACAAAGTAGTGTAGCTAGAAACATCGAAATTTTGTTGGCTTTCTGCAGAAATGTTCAGAATCAACTCATCTTAAACAGGAAAAAAGTTCTGACCTGAAGAATAAGCCAAAGTCGGACTTTTTCAGAAAGTTGCAAAAAATCACTTTGTGCAGTTATAAAGGCGAATCCGAAAAAACGGATTGCAGATCCGTCCTAGAAATGTCGTCAGTAATCTACCATTAACGGGTGTAAACGTTTTTTTGGTCCACCCTGTATATTACCTTTAATACCTGAACAGCTCTACACTATTCACTTAATATTATTAGATTGTGTCCTTGTGTCAATGCTTTTTAATTTCTTTTTCTTTTTTCTCGAAAACAACTCATTGGTCGAAAATTGAAAGTATCTCTGTCTTGGAAGTTGAACGTCTCCCAAATTACAACATCCACTAAAATAGAAGACCCTGATAGTCGCTACCACTGCAGTCACTCTTTGTTTACGATAGCGTAGCAAAGCCACGGCTCATTAACTCCTATCGACGCAAAGTTCAAAAATACTGCCCCCCTTCTTTCGGTATACAGAATCCGCACTGCATTTTCATAGAGCTGTTATTTTTTTCTGCAATAATAGTGCCAATAAAACTGGAAAATTCTTCCAAGTTGTGTATTTAAAAAAATGGAATGATAATAAAAATATATAGTTCTGTGTTCTGCTGGGATTTAAAACTTATGTACTATTTGAACCTATATAGCTATGTACCATTATTTGTGTCCATAAAAAATAAAGCAGATAGTTCAAAATTACCAGCAGACTTTATCCTAGTACTGCACAATTCTGAAGTTTTTTTTAGTTCATTTTACAATTCAGTCTTCGAAAATTAAGCTAAATTAATTCTCACTCTGCAAGACCTTGGAATTTTTAGTACTTTAGCAACTTATCCAATAGTGTTGTTAATAGCTTGAAGATTAGCTGCACATTATACTCTTTGCTATTGGCAGCATGGAAATCATGGAATAGTATAAGCGACGGGGACGTATACGTATAGTCAGGGCCACTCATAGATCAATCAATGAGCCAAATCAGAATGGCCAGAATTTGATGGATGCTAAAATAAAATTAAATGAAGATATGGGAAGGTTTTCAGACGCAGTACATCTTATTACCAATCAGGGAGTTAAAGGAGAACTTTATAGGTATTCAAAGCTTCCCTACTCAAGTAAAGAACAAAACACCAAGCTTTAATCTAAATGACATTTTTTCGGTATTGAATTACAAAGCCGATCGTAAAAAATGAGAGAAAGAATGTGCATTAAGATGCATAAAACAGGAGATAGGTATACTTTAGGTTTTTTCCATTGCATTGACATTCTATTGATATGCAAGGTGGTGCTTTTAATGATCGGGACTTATCTGTTCTCTATCCTATGATTGCGTTTTCTTCTCGCCAATATCTTGGAAATTAAATAAAATTCTTCCAACACCAAGGCTGTCTGGTACGACTTGATAGTTTCCCATTCGTTTCCCACTGTCAATTAATTGGCATTGTTTTGCGTAGGTATGTCACTTCACATACCACTCTGTCATGTCGTGTATGAGGTGTCAGGCAGTTATTTATTCTCCCGAGATCACCAGACAGCCACATAGATGTCTCTGTTGGTAAGTGCTTTGATGGATTGGCGATTTTAGGAATTTCAATTATGTTAAACACCATAATTATAATTTGCCAGGTTGTATCACTATTGCCGATGACGTCATTCATTGTACCTTGATAGACCTTTCATTTTATTTTCGACAATACTGATACTCGAACCTCAAACTCTTCATTGAGAGCCTCGCCAAGTAAGCGACAGTGACATGCTCAGACCAACCATGGTCTTTTTTCTCTACGGTGGTGCCTGCTAATTTTGCAATGAGATCCCTGAATATCTATATTAAAATATTACTTCATCCAGTTTCCCCTTAGTATACAAAAACATATAAAAAATACTAAATTAATCATAGGTAGGTATACTAGCTTCTTGTTTTTTGGTGATATAATAATACATTATGCAGGCATACAATGAACAGATTGTACAGTGCTACTGTACATACAAATCCAAACATACTTTTTACACAAGTATGCAGAATATTTTCAAGTAACATTAAAAATGCTAAACACATGAATATGATAAGAAAAGTGTTTCATATGCAAATAAAAAATATACCAAGCAGGAAGGAAAGCATTTTGAAGAAATAATTTAAAAACAGCATTATTATTATCTAAATACACATGTTGTCTCTAGGAACCCAGTTTGAATTAATTCAAGTTCTAAGTCTAAGTACACCAATGTAAAAAGTAGATACCTATGTACTCGTACATAACACAAAAGACATAATTATCATTGTTTTTTAGGCGTCATGAGAAACCTAGAACAAATCTGTTTTCACATAGAAGTAACGCCATTTGAAGAATAAAAGGCGAAAAAGAAAGTTCTTTGAACAGCAGCAATGAAAATCTATAATCTGTTACAGTGATCATTAAGGACAAATTGTTATGGGAGCTTCCTCTTATCCTGGAAAAAAATCTTATCATGAAAGAGGTAAAGTACAACTTGTATTGGAATTCTTTCGACTTAATACTTAGTAGCAAGTAGCTACTTTATTTTCAAGGCTCACTGTCACAGCATTATAAAATATAATCATGTTTAGATAATTTTGGACATAATGTTGAAAGAATGATTTGAGTCACCTTCAAGAAGTAAGTAGATATCCCCCAAAAAACACTTCGTGTAAAAATAGTCGTCAAGTGTTGGAATGATTAAAAAGAACTGATATCAAAAACGTCAATTTTCTATGTTTGAAGGAAATATTTTTCACGTAATAAGTCTCTTGATAATTCAACCAAAATAATATCCTCACAACAACAATACACCTTTGAGCAAACTTCGATTTGGTATTTTGAGAATTTAACCAAAAAATAGCCACACAACAAAACAATGCTCTTGTAAGAACAATCTTGCATGATTACATAACCACGTCCTTGACTACTGCACATTGTTTTGTTAGCAACGTACTTCACATACATTTCAAACAAAACAGTGTGCAGTCAAGGACGTGGTTCTGTAATTATGCAAGATTGTTGTTACAAGAGCATTGTTTTGTTGTGTGGCTATTTTTTGGTTAAATTCTCAAAATACCAAATCGAAGTTTGCTCAAAGGTGTATTGTTGTTGTGAGGATATTATTTTGGTTGAATTATCAAGAGACTTATTACGTGAAAAATATTTCCTTCAAACATAGAAAATTGACGTTTTTGATATCAGTTCTTTTTAATCATTCCAACACTTGACGACTATTTTTACACGAAGTGTTTTTTGGGGGATATCACTACTTTTTGATTTAATTGATTTTCATATGATACCTAGATGAAATAAAAACTGGTCAACAATCAACAGATAAAAGAAAAAATACTTTTAATTAAAGGATGTTGATCTTTTAATTCAAGGAGAAAAAAAATGATAGAAAAAAAAACTTTGAAAAGATGCTGAAAGAATATTTCACGGTACTTGCTGGAGAGAGGAGAAATCTTGAGATAACAGGTGTATTCCTTATTGAGTGGCACTAGATAGCGCTCAGCAATTTTGTTGATCTTTTCAAATTTTGAAACCCACTGCTAGATTCATTAATAGAAAAGTACCCCGTTTCAGTATTGTTGGCAATAATTAGAGATGGGTGATACCGAGTATTTCATAGAACCGGTACTTCAGTAATCGATTACATAAAAGTACCGAGTATTTACCGAGGTTCTTTTGTACTTGGTTTTTGAGATTCTGCGAGCGGATGTAAATGGAATAGTGGATTTATAAACAATTGGACCAAGCTTTATTTACATTTTTTTATATACAATGAACATAGTAACATGGTGAAATAAATATAAACAAAGCCTGATCAAGTGGTGATAATGCCTTCGGCATTCTCTTCAAATCTAAATCTCACAATTTTGCATTCAGAATGTTTACAGGAGACGAATCTCGATTCACAAAATTTGTTGGGTGTTTTAGTTTCAAGTGTTTCAATAGATTAGAAGCTCCACCTCCTATTTTATAACCTGAATTAAATAATGTACATTTCCCTAAACCGTCCAATTGTTTGACAAAGAAGTTTCAAATATGTAGAAGACTTGTTTCTACGAGACAAAAAGAAAAATATTAGGACACCGACAGCCTGAATATTATTCATAGATAATATCGGAATAATGAAGTACCTCTCTCTGCTGTACCCAGTTCTAGAGATGGGTATTTGGGTATTATTGTAATACCGATTATTTCATAGAACCGGTACCCGGTATGGTACCCGGCCTCGGCGTGTAATACCAAGTATTTAATAAAAACGGTACCCGCCTGCTACGTACGATACGTCGGTACTCGGTCCCAGTGTGTAATACCGAGTATTTCATAAAATCGGTACCCAGTACGGTATGCGGATCCAGTGTGTTATACCGTCGCCAGTGTTGTACCCGGTACGGGTACAGGTACCTAGCAAAATTTTGTACCCGGTATGGGTGCGGGTACCTAATTTTATTATGTACCCGGTGCGGGTACTTTTGTAAATGTACCCGGTATTTTTTTGGGTACTTTTCGGGTACGTTATTCTTATCTATAGTAAGTATAGTAATAAAATTTGTCTAAATTATTTTAACTGTGGAGGACAAAGTCTTGTCATTAGAATACCACCTAACAACCAAACTAAATAAAATACCAAATTGATGGTTAGCCTTTAATGAGGTCTTGAACTCCAAGTTCCAGGTTAAAAGTCTAGTAAGCTAGATTTTATTTTTATTTAAAATTACTATTAATGTTAATGTATTATTATAATTATTATTATTATTATTATTATTATTATTATCATCATCATCATCATCATCATCATCATCATCATCATCATCATCATCACAATCAAGAAATAAAAAGATACATTTATTAAAAATAAGGCTTGCACCTTTTTAATTTAAGTATGAATTTGTGAAAAAAAATAACTAAAATGTAGAAAAAATAGTATTCTATCATATAAAACAAATTTGAAGAAAATCGGTTAAGCGGTTTTGAAGATACAAGTGATTTAGTCGAAAAAATCAAAATTGCCAGGTGTATACAATGTGAAACAATCACGAGGAAGTATTGTGTCCATAATTAGCAGTGTTTTTTTTATTTATATTTATAATGTAGGTACATATTTGTAAATTTTGAATGAGATCTATGTAATTTACGATTCATAATACAAAAGCATTGATCAAAATAAATGCTTTATTTAGACTGTCAGTTGTCAGTGGATAGCCTCCGTGGCGTAATGGTTGTAACTACTGCCCGTAGTTCAGACATTTCGAGTTCGATTCCCAGTTGTTGCAGACTTTTCTAATATTTTTTTCCCCTCTAAACACGTGAGTCTGGAATCTACCCAGGCTGGGCGAGTTAAATGTAGGTACCTGGAACGATTCCCAGCGAATGGAGGGTAAAACCCCCCGTCCTGACTAGTTCAAATCAGGACGTTAAAACCAAATACAATCAACTGGTCACAATCGTTTTAAAATGAGTTTGGTGTGATAATTGGTGCTTCTTTTGTGGAACTTCAACCAGTAATAATGAAGAAAAAAACATACCTATTTAATCTTAAAATCCATTAACAATAATTCATTAATAATCAACTAGTGTTTTAACCTTGTATTGAAAAATTAGTTATGAACTCGTTAAATAACGGACAACTTTGTTTAGTGGTTTTGTTTACAATACAATTTTAATTATAATATGTACCTAAGTACATGGTAGGTAGATGGAATTTCGATCTTGGTAAAATAAAGAGGGAAATGAAAGTGCCGAGTCAGCCGAGTATTATTGTATGTTCCGAAATTGCCTCTTACTATGGCTCTAAGAAATGTTGACCCATATATTTGCCTAACATCGAGTTACTAAACATGGTGTCAATTCAGCATAATCAGTTAGTAGGTATAAACAGAAGAAGTGAGACATTATACTAGATAATACATTTAATAATTATAAATTAATAAGCAAGCATATATCCATGGAATATACCCTGAAAATTTCAGCTCGATTGGACAAAAAATGCAACTTATATCATGTTACAATGTTACATACATAGGTAGATGGATAATTAGATTGTGACAAATCAATGTTGATCGAGTTAAACCATAGGTACTCACTTCGTTCGAAATTAAACGGTCATAGGAGGTTGACTCAAACTACCAACTACTGTTTTTTTTTTCTCACGAGAAAACCGGACATCCAAAGTACAGAGTAAAAAAAAATTATACCTAGCCGGGATTCGAACCCAGGTCACCTTGCAAACTTTGTGTTTTACCTACACCAGTCGACGACCACAGAGACTGCTCAATACATATTATAATTTATCATTGTTTTGATTTATTTTAATCAATATTTTACCTCTTACTGGCCAATATTTTATACACTTCTCATAATATAGACCTAGTTTACCTCTTGATGTAGAAATCTCTGAATGAAGTTATAAAACGTTATTATTCCCTGACCGATAACTTAGTCTGCTGGCAGCTTGGGTGAAGCAAATATGATTGGATCCCACCCATATTTTAAGTTCTATGTGAGGCGAAGATTTTTTGTTACTCTCATAAATCTTATTTCAGTTTTTTATTTTTATGTCTCACACTGTCGCTGATTTTTCTAACATTTTATTTACATCGTAGTATATTTCTGCGTAATTAGACCTTTAGAAAGAAGCTTCAGTCATCAACTTGGGATAAATAGGCGTGGCTCCAGGGTTCATTTTAGATATTCCTTTAGATGGCTTTAAATACTTTTCTACTTGTTTCAACCATCTGAAATTAAGTGATCTCATTCCCTTTGACTAGACCTTTCTAAAAACACCAGAAATACAACTCTAGGATAATAATAGACGGCTCTGGGCTCCATAATAAGTATTCCTTTCAAAGGGTATAACTCAAGTTTGGTCCAGTGTAATACTTTAGTTATATTTTTATATTTTTTCCTATGATAAGGCCTTTCGAAAAATACCACAATCGCAGCTCCAAGATAACCAGGGGCGGCTCTGTGCAACTTTCCCGTTTTATTTTAGAAGGCTATATCTCCTATCCTATAAAAAATAAATACTTGAAACTATAAAAGGTATGCAGAGATAAAAATTCCCTTTTCAAAAACGTATCTCACGTCTTTCCACGATAAGCACACGTTGCTGTACCCTTGACAGAAAATTGGTCTGAAAAAAAAAAAAAAAAAAAAAAAAACCCGTATGAATAATTTCATGAAATTCAAGATTTTCGGCGTGGCCAGTAAACGACTTTAACTGTACGTAGGAACCTCGCGCTTTCGTGAAACACAATCTATTTTCGCGTCTCATTACGAATTTGAAATAAAAATTGATAAAAGTTAGCGTTAAGTGGGCGAAAACAATAAAACAAAATACATATAAACTCTGTTTCGTGTTAATATAGGCCGGGTGGCTGGCGCTACTTGACGAGCGCTCGCCTCCCGGCGAGCTTGATGCAGCAAGAATAGGAATAAGAGCCCCTGCGCGATAGGCAAAACGCAACTACTTCCTTTGAAGAAAATGTGGAATGTGAAGGGGTTTTATCTGAAGCGGATAATTTAGGGAAGAGAAGCAAAGGCCTAGGCAAAGTCATTTGTTGCATGTGTCGTATACTCGTAACACAGGGCATATATTTCACTCAGTCTCCCTAGAATCTTAATTTATACAGTTGCTTATATTAATTTTCTTCATTTCATTAACACGTTCGTTACCGAACGGCCACATGTGGCCGTTATCAAAATTTTAACGAGGGACCGAAACACACATGTGGCCGTTATCAAAATTTTAACGAGGGACCGGACATCCATATATGGCCTTTTTGAGGTAGGTTGTTAGTATTAGAACAGATATAGGATCGATTCTTGTACAAATACGATGCCAAATATGCAACAAAAAATCATTTTGGTACCCAGGATGCAACAGCGACTTTACCGCCTGGTCCCTACGTAAAACTTGAAAAAATTGGCTTGGTAACGAACGTGTTTAAAATGCGTCTCATTGAAAACTTCATGAATTATATTGAGACTTTATTTGAAAAGTTTGAAATCTTTAGCTTTGTTATTACTCTGCTCTTGTTTGACTTGACTTCTTCCTTCGTTTGTTTTATTGTTTAGGGATTCAGTCCTTCATCGCTAGCTATTTGATACCGACAATAGAACGGTCCTCTTTTCTCCAAGATTTTTACAATTGAAGTCTAATCTAATGTTTAACTTTGGAAACATTCCTTTCATTACACTATGTGGTAGGCTCACTGAAGGAGCATGTTCACAAGATGTTCTAGTAAACGTTAGTTTTCAATAAGAACGTGCGATGAGACATATGAGTAGCATTTCCCTGTGACACACATCATTTGTTTATACGACGCCAGCGTCAAATCCCCGTACAAATGATACCGAGTTTGTTGTTACCGAATTAATAATTAGGCTCGTTGATGATGGAAATATCACATCCTGGATGGGATTCGAACAAGGTACACGCAGCTATGGAAAGAGAAGATGTCAGTGAAGCGGCGAAAAATAGTGGAAGCCATTTGTTTGGGAGGATTATTGCGGGGATTCGTTGAGGGAGGTATACAGGATATTCACATGAGAAGCTGGAGCTGGATTTCTTTAAATAATATTTACATTCTTAGTTAAAAAGTTGGTTAAATAGATCATTTCTTTAACACTGAAATAATCTTGTGTCAGGCTTCAAAAAAAAATTTCGAAGATCCATTCCTTCTGAGGTCCAATATTTTCTACATTTATAACCTATTTCAGCACTGTAAGTAGATTGGAAGAAAAGAATGCACTCACCACTGAAAAAATAAGAAACAACTTGTGCACGGATACTCACTAACAAAACATGAGATAGTAGGTAAACAAAAATCAGCTATAATAGTGTGTATTGGATGATGTACCATTATAGGTCAGCTAAGTTCATGCCCTATCTGATAGGTTTTGATGATCTCAAGTAAGATAAGGACTAAAGTTGTTTTTGTTACAACAAAAGATTTTTCTGTGGTATATTTGTTTTGTCATCACGAGCAGGCAAAAGACCACGACACTTGCTGGTGCAAGATTACGAAGTGGTAGAAGTTGTTACTTTAGGAACCTGAAGATAAAGTCATCAGTGGAGGCGCAAGGTCTAAGTAGATGGCAACACAAAAATGTGTTTGCCGCAAAAAACTTATTTTGTCTCTCATTTTTAGCATGAAAGTATGGAGTTATCTAACTCGAGGAAGAAAAATACTTTAGCAATAATATTTAAAATAAAATAAAAAGCGAATTCTCCACTAGAGGTATAAACAAAATTGAGACGAAGACCAGACAGAACAAGAGTATTGCAGTTTGATCGACAACAAATATACCGATTGACCTTTTGGTAGTTTGATTACGAGATAAGTAGATACCATCAACCCCGAATTCTGATGTGACAAACTTATTTTATACAAATTTAGTGTCATTGATTTGGTTTCCAAACATTGTTTTTACGCAATCTTCACATGCCTCGGAAACTATGGAGCGACTTATATCAGAATGAGAGAAAATACCACAACAGCAATAACGCGAAAAAAGAAAAAATAACCGTTCTCTAGAGAAATTCAGATTACAATTTGCCATTTTCAAAAGTTCAGTATACATGGCACTTTCAAAACTACCTAATATGGATGACAAAAATCACATGTAGCACTGGAGGAAAACGGGAAAGAGGAAACAGCTGCAAATTTACTGCGAAATGAAAACTCCAAGACACAGTTGATCCAAGAGGAAACCAAATATTAAATATCCTTTGGAGTTATAAATTTACAAGACATGAAAGAAGGAGGGAGGGAATACTTGTGTAAAATTTACTAACAAGAAGGTTGGAGAGAGACGCAAGGTAAGAAAAGAGGAAATAACAGGAGCACTGGAGCACAGGACAAGCGTGGTGGATATGCTGACATCGTAGATAACCCGAGCGTGGTTTTTACTTTTCATGACGTTCTACAGGAAGTGCAGAAAGTAAAGCAAAGAGGAAAAGCTTCCATAAGAAGAGAGACAAATAACGCAAGTAATACAAGACTCTGAAATATGTTTAGTATGAGAAATGACACAGAAATAATCCTGAAAATAGCAAACTACACATTATTCGATCCTCATAGGTGATATGGAAAACATACATAGGTATACTAGACTTCAAAATGATGGAACTCAGATTGAACATATCTGAATTGTTGCTGACCAAACTAATCAATAGCTTCTTGGTTCATAGTTTAGGAGATAAAAAAGCGAGATTTTGGAAGTGCAAGATACATTATCTAATACAAATAGCAAATACGAATAAGGGACGATCTTCAAGAATACAACATTTCCTCGTTGTAATTTAACATTATAATCTGGCCCTAAGTGGGAAAAGGTAGAAATAGGAGGTTTTTCAAAAATAAAACATTCGGATATGAACTGAAGGCACTTCCTAATTCAGAAAGTTGTTTTGTGCTCAATAGAGCAGAATAACGTTTCATGAAGAAAAAAAATCAGTCAAAAGTAAGGAAATAAAAAGAACTGTCCCCTCCTTGTTCTAAACGAATATAATGTATATGAGATGCAATTTATTATATTGAATGCAAGATGCAGCACATTTCATCAGGATTGGAGAATGGCACAGATTGCATGCAACCCCAGTGCCGGATTACCCATATGGCGGATTTGGCAGATGCCAAGGGCCCCGCGCTTTAGGGGGCCCCGCGCTTGAGCAGCTTACACTAGATATTATGAGATTTTGAAAAAGCTTGCAGTAGGTATTATGAGTTTTTTAAAATATTACAGTAGGTATTTTTGGATAATGAGTAAGGAGAAAAAGAAATAAAAGGGGAAAAAACACACTCACAGCAAAGTACATAAATTGAAAGAAATGCGCGGGGCCCTATACTATCTACTGCTCGAATCAACAATGATCAACCACATGGACACTAGCGGATTACCTACCCCAATGGCGGATTTGGTAGATGCCAAGTTCCCCGCGGTTTTGGGGACCCCGCATTTCAGGCAGCTTACACAAATTATAAGTGTTTTTGAATGACCTTTAAGTCGATTTTTCTGGATTTTAATATTAAATAAAATCACAGCCAGTTTAGCAAAATATTAAAAGAAAAACCACGGGGCCCACCTTAAAATCGACCACATACTCGTATATGAAAATAGGTAGATCTCCTATAGCTATTGCCTGCGACTCTTTATATAATATAATTACTCGTATTTGGAAAGAATAATATAGACAAAGGACGTGATTATTGCCTTAGGTAATCTCAGCCATCAAACCCATAAAGTTTCTTCTGAGTGCTCAGTGATCGGCTTTATCGACATCTTAACCAATGATCTTCATAAAAGTCGCCTGCGACGCTTTTAATGTTTTTTTTTTTTTCAAGATATCTTTTTGTATATATTTTCCCTGTATATTACCACATAACTTTTCAAAAATTTCGCCTGCGGCGCCGTCAAATTTACTTCTCTTGATGTTTTGGATTGTTTTTCAAGACGTGCAATTCTAGTACCATTAAAAGAAAAAAAATCTTTGGGCATTTTCGAAGTGCCCTTTTGATAGTTTGGAATTATTTTGGCCAGTGACCTTTTAAAAAAAGTAGCATTCAATACTAGCGATAAAATCTCCATAGTAATCGATGATCTTCTTGAATCGATGATCTTCGGAAAAAATGTTGCCTTCGGTGTTATAAACGTCGTTTTGGATACTATTATGGATTAGTGCCCAGGACACTTGGCTTCGATTTCAAGGTTCTAAAAATAGTATTTTAGAAAAAAACTCAGTACAATTTTGGGGCCCCGCGCCTCGAAAATGCCAAGGGCCCCGCGCAGCCTTAATCCGGCACTGTGCAACCCCAATGCAAAAAATAGGATGCAATTACGGGTCCTCTTTTTATTTCAATAATACTTAATATGGTATTAGATTAAAATTACAAGATTCGAGTTCATCCAATCAGGCAACCCTAAGTAAAAAGAATCTTCTCCTGGCAAATTGAGAACTTGTGTCGTATGCACATTAGAAATGCACTTTCCGGGTATTTGAACTCCCCTTGTCATTTTGGATTCGGATGATAAAAAAGAAATCAAGAAAGTAGACCGCGAATGATTCACGGATTTTGAACAGTTCCTCTTCTTGAATGGTTATTTCAACTAGACATCTACTCTTTCTTGAAAGCATTGTTACATGGGGTATGAAATGGGTTCTCCTCGGTTCTTTCTGATTCTCTGGTACATACATAAATTAGTGAAAGCTCTTTAGAGTAAAGGATAGTGATACTAGTCATGGGTCAACTTTTTTAGTTCTTCAAAATAATGATTCTTCAAGCTAGTTTTGTTTAATGATGCAATTTGAAAGATCATTGGTAGTACAACACCACTGAGGAGGTTCTCCTTTTGACATCTCTTGTCATCTCTATGCTGGAGCAGGGTTGAGCATGTACTCACAAGACTGAGCGCACCCCCAGAACTTCAAACAAACGGTCCCAAGCTTCAGCCAAGGCATCAGCTCCCACGGTGTGACCTATCCCATGTTATACAACACCGAGCCATAGTCAATACTGTGCATTACCATGTTTGCATGAACCGGTCACTCCCTTATCAGCCAAGACGGCTATCTCTCCATCTGTTATTAATTCTCAGGACACTAAACTGTATCAGTGGACATTAGGCATAGTTTGTTCTTTGTAAATGTACCTGCAAAAGCTAAACCAATCATACGTTCGATGAATTTATTACTACAAGTACAACAGTAAGTATTTCTCTTATCATAAAATTTATCATTTTACGATGGTGTTTATAATTATACTAGTTATTTCTTTATTTTATTAATAATAAACTGAATTGAATAACTACTATTTTTATACGTATAAAGCCATGATTTTGCGTATTGTTTTAAATGGGGAAACTAATACTTAAGTCAGAACTTGTGATCTCGACTTTGTCTATTAATTTCGCCCTTTAGTGTCCTGAGAAAGGTTTTATTTCGCCCTTCATTTTAGAAAACAATGGAAAATCAATATTTTATAATATTAATTGTTAGTCTCGATGAGCAATGGCTGAAATGAGCATCAACAGACCGGTGATGAAGTAAAACTAGAAAATACAGACATTAAGTACTTGTATCTTAATTCAAGAGAGTAGACATATATGTAGAAGAAAAAAAAATCAAAGTTATTAAATCTTGCTTTAGTGAGATCTGCAGGAGAGACACTTCAGAAATGGAATAGAGAGAATGAAGCTGGGTATATTACATGGATTGTTTTTAATCAAGTGCTTCTCGATAGCAAAAGCTATAACATGCAAAAGCCAATGACCTCTCATTACGCGAAGATCTTTATTTCCAAGTAAACACAACTTAAATGAAGAAGTGTTGTGTGGAATAAAGACATTACCACGCACTCTCTAAATAAATATTTTGTACAAGTAAGTGAAATACCTCTGCGGCTCGTAAAACTCATAAAAGACTAGATGTTCCAAGATACTTATAATTTTAATTCTCCCCTGGGCGGCATGAATGACGTTTACGATGAAATTTTGATTAAAAACGTTTGTGTCAGACACACAACTATGCCATGTACCTATTTATTAACATAAAAAATCCTCCTATAAATAATTCGATGCGTTTTGAGAGTTCGAAAAAGAGAAAAAAATGTGAACTCAACATGACTTTAGTTTTTTTCGAGCGAAAAATATATTTGATAGCCCATAAAGTTTTATGGGTTTCAATAATTTCGTTTTATAAGAGCTCATTTTTGATTTCAAAATCCTCAGTCATATTTTCGCTTGTCGCCTTGTTATTTGCTAATATACTCAGCGCAGGTAATATGTTTTCTTGGATATCATTGGTATTGGTTAGGAAGATCTGGTTCCACCCGTCGCCCCCCAGGAGGACTCGGTGACCAAGTGGTGGAACACCAAGATGGAAAGGGTGGACACCTCATCTTCAACATAAATTAATATTAATTATTGGTCAAAGAAGTACATTTTAATTTTCTTTCCTTTAAGGTAGGATAGAGAGACGACCATAGACAAAACGTAAAAGAGGCGGAAAAGAGCTCTCATTCAGACCTACCATTTTGAGGAATTCAGCCATTCTGTGGTCTTTGACCGTTCTGGAGGTGTTAAGCGGTGCTTAAACGTACAATACGGGTAACAACCCCATACTTGTTTAGCGGGTTTGGTTGGTGCGGGTGGAATGTGGTTGTCCGTTACTTTCCGTAGATTAGTGAGTGAGTGCGTAAAGAACAATAAGAAAAATAAACCCAAACAATAATAATGTAATACTATCATTTATCTTCTCATACAACCTCAACTATGAGGTTGAACAATGCCGACCCCAAGTATATTTGGGAAAAGGCAAAGTGAAAGAAGAAGAAGATTGTCATTAATTATTATTGTTATAATATTAACCATAAATAATTATAATATTAAATCAATAAATTTTGATAATATGAAAAAGAAGAAAACATTTCTGCACATTGTTATCATCAGGTACATGAGATAAATTTTATAGCGTATGTCTGTTTGACTATTGATGTGTTTGGGATGTGATGTGATTTGGGTTTCTAATTCCTTATCTGAATGATCAACCTCCACAAGAACACAACCCAACTAGTTGTCTTCTTTTTGCCAAAACGGTCTGTACGTGTCCAGTGTCCATGTCCATCCTTTGTAGTATGCAATTTTTTATTGCCTTCTTATTTATTTGTGTTGGGTCCCTGGAGCTAATGCCACATTAGTAGAATCATAACGACCCAGCTGTTGTGGCCTCAAAGTTGGAATTCCACTGTGTGCTTCTCGAGGAGGTACTGATTCTGAGTTCACTAAACCGAGTTTTGAGTCACTTAATTCACTTATGAAGTTAGTGAGTTTTAGACTCTCTTTGAATATTGTTCTATTGTTCGCGACTGTCAAGTAATTTAATTTCAATAATCGCGTTTTTAAAAATAATTAATTCATCAATCAATTTTTCAAATCGTAAAATTTACGCGGAATTTTTAACATTGAATTTTTTATTACAAAAATTTAGAACTAAATTTCTTTTATTTTTACGATATCAGTTTTTGATAAGATCATTAGTGTTGACATCAGTGTTCTTAATAATAATTTATTTTAATTATTTTCTTGCATTGATATTTTTAATGTTTCCTTTTACATCGTAGAATATTTTTTATTACCTCCTTTTGGAATAAAAATCTTCTAATTTTGCTAAATACATACTTAAAAAATATATGTATTACTTTAAATCACCTTTAACTATACCCTATGAATTGTGAAATTCCCATTAAATTTTGTCAAAATCATAATAACTACGTTGAGTTCAAATTGGTGCATTAAGCTCTTAATTGATTATATTGCAATTTTTATCTCTTGGTGTTTAATTAGTATCAATTGTTTTTATTAGCGTGAATTTTGAGTGTGGTCCGGCATATTCAATTTTTAGAATTGTTATGCGGAAGGCCCCTATCATTTGGAGTCTTCTGAGTGAAAGCCAATGATTGGATACCCTTATTCTTACGGTAAGAAGATGGTAACTATACTACCTATCTTAAAAAATTTAACAGTCCTATTTCTGAACAGAAAATGCTGTCTGAGCAATGACTCCAGCATGAATTCTTTTGTTATGAAATAATCACTCTATGTGATTGATGCACTTATTCCATGATTAAATTGATTGATTTTTATCCACGTACGAGTATACTATGTTAAAATTTGGCAATTTTCTTTTTTTTCTCTTCTTCTTCTTCTTCTCCTTCTTTTTCTTCTTCTTCCTTATAATCATATAAACATTCCTACTATATTACTTTTTGAACAAGTAAGTTGTGATTTACTATGAATGAATATCCAAAAAAACTATTGTTATAAGATATTTAGCATGGAAGTAGGTACATGATAATCATTTGGAAAAGTTCGGGATGGCCTCGATTGTTGCAATGGTGAAACGAGTTGTCCACTTAATTGTAGAGTGTGGGCTTGATTCCTTACCAGCCCATAAAATTTAATAATATTTAATTTGATAAAATTACCAGCACACATACCCATAAACATTTGGAATTTTATTGGGTGTAAGAACTCTTTAATCCCATGCGGACAGTGTAAAAATGACAACATGCTTCCAGGATTATTCATGTCACTTGAAAACACACTCAAGAATTCCAGGATATGTAACCTATCTACGAATCCTTTTTCATTGTTTACATTATTTTCCAATTCCTTTCCTTTTATGAGAAGAAAAAGCAGAGACGTAACACACCGAGGTAATTGAGTGGCATGAAATCGTTCTGACAAAGTCAATTAGGGGCTGATTCAAAAAAAGGATATTTGGTAGACAACCGTGGAGAAGTTGTACAAAACATTCCTTGGAAAGGATAACAATAGTATTCTTCTTCTTGTCATTGGGAGGACGAATGAGAGGACCTACCGAAAATGAGGAGACCCCCTATCGGGTTCCCGTAATAATTAAGTATTGGATATCCACAACATTTTCTTTCTTCTCTCTCACTGCGGCGATTATTTTGATGTTCTGAACAAGGGATGAATGTTTGTATGGTTTGGGATGAGTTGGTCAGGTGGAAAAGTTCTAGTTTAATGTGAAGTGATCTGGCTCCTTTGCCTCCATGCCTCTACTGTCTGGCAATTCGACCATTTTCACGGTGTCTTTCAACTAGGCTCCATGGTCATATTCTTTTTTTCTGCATTGGGCACAAATAACCCATACAGCCATCATCTTCATCTTCTAAAATCCAAGTCTAAGAAGCTATTGATATCATGATGAGACTCCCGTCGTTCAAAGAGCTTCACTGTTGATTTGAACGAGCTGTGAAAGTAATAAAATGGATTTTTTCTACCTACACATAGAACACTCATTTAAATGGGTTTTCTTGGTTTGTATTACAAACTTTGTGACCTATCTATTAAAGAATAGACTTTACTTATTACTAGTAAACCAAACTATGTATGTATTTCTTTTAGCGTACCATACCTCTCTATCTTACATCCGGTTTTCACTTCAAAGGCTCACAATTGATACAAAAGACACCTTTTGCTTTAAAATCTTCTAAATATCCAGTTTCCTGTAATCAAGAATATGTCTAAGCTAAAAATCCAACTTTTGAACACATTTCTGTCACCCATCCAGATACTA
Organism: Bactericera cockerelli; assembly: GCA_024516035.1. Classification (NCBI taxonomy): domain Eukaryota; kingdom Metazoa; phylum Arthropoda; class Insecta; order Hemiptera; family Triozidae; genus Bactericera; species Bactericera cockerelli. Next base: position 17,519,988 of record CM044960.1, read on the forward strand.
GCCTTGGTAAACATTGCTTAACAAGTGTTACTCAAGTACATGATGACAGTATGAATGAAGTTCGTGCTAAACACGGAACAGAATTCTTTATTTTACTACCTACTTCTTGAATTGTTTATTTTCTGAACCGAAATTGTTTAGTATGCACTATTTCTCAAGGTACTCGTACATTACTTGACAATAGCCGGTCTAACTCGTACTGAACATAATGTAAGGTTCAAATATTTGCGCATTGAATGCATTAATATCGTGGTGATTCTTTTCATGACCAAACATAGCTATGTCAACTCAATAAGAAAAACGTCGCAAGTTTATTGAACATAAACACATTAACAATTAAAAGCATGCCAGTTATTATAAACATAAAACCCCACTTCTCTAATTGTCGGTTTGTTATTAGTATGTTATGATCCAGTTGATTGCCTACCAATAATATTACTTCCGAGAAATTTCTAATATTAGAAATCGGAAGTATTGTGTTCGTTTTTGTAAAAAAAAATATTTTTTTGCTCCGATTTCAATTTTTTTCATATTTCTGGACGTTTCATAACCTACTGAGTAAATTTGGTTTTGTGTCCGTCTGTCGGTCTGTCGGTCTGTCGGTCTGTCTGTCTGTCTGTCTGTCTGTCTGTCTGTCGGTCTGTAAAAACGATTCCTTGTAACGCGCAAATCTCGGAAACTACTCAACCGATTTTGATGAAATTTTGCACACATCTAGGAGACATTCTGTAGATGGTCCCATTTTAAATTCATTGAATTCATACCAGCGGTTCTGGGTGAAAGAGACCATGCGCCTGACCACTAACTTTTTACTTAAACGCTTATATCTTGTGAACGGTACACCCGATTTCGATGAAATTTTGTAAGAATATGCATATTATTGTTTAACATAGGTTATTTATATTTATTTTTAAATTAATTATAATTAGACTCTGATATTTAAGAAAATCCGAAATTTTGGACAAAAAAGTAAAAAAATAAGGACCACGACTTGCCGATACAGAATTTTTTGTTGAATTTAGAATGTAGAAAAAACGATATTCTACCATATAAAACAAATTTGAAGAAAATCGGTTGAGCCGTTTTGGAGATACAAGTAATTTTCTATAAAATCTCAAAATTGGCACGTGTTTACAATGTGAAGCAATCACGAGGAAGTATTGTGTCCATAATTGGCAGTGTTTTTTTTACAGTAGGTAATTGGTCAGCTTTACTTCCAGCATTAAGATTGGAGTTTGAGCCCTGGTCTGTTTTTTTTTTTACTTCCGAGAAATTTCTAATATTAGAAATCGGAAGTATTGTGTTCGTTTTTGTAAAAAAAAATATTTTTTTGCTCCGATTTCTATTTTTTTCATATTTCTGGACGTTTCATAACCTCCTGAGCAAATTTGGTTTTGTGTCCGTCTGTCGGTCTGTTAAAACGATTCCTTGTAACGCGCAAATCTCGGAAATTACTCGACCGATTTTGATGAAATTTTGTACACATCTAGTAGACATTCTGTAGATGGTCCCATTTTAAATTCATCGAATTCGTACTGGCGGCTCTGGGTGAAAGAGACCATGCACCTGACCACTAACTTTTTACTTAAATGCTTATATCTCATGAACGGTACACCCGATTTTGATTAAATTTTGTATGTATATGCATATTATTGTTTTACACAGGCTTTTTATATTTAATTTTTAATTAATTATAATTTGACTCTGATATTTAAGAAAATCCTAAATTTTGGACAATAAAGTCAAAAAATAAGAACCACGACTTGCCGATGCAGAATTTTTTGTAGAATTTAAAATGTAGAAAAAACGGTTTTCTACCATATAAAACAAATTTGAAGAAAATCGGTTCAGCAGTTTCGGAGATACAAGTAATTTAGTATAAAAACTCAAAATTCGCACGTGTACACAATGTGAAGCAATCACGAGGAAGTATTGTGTCCATAATTGGCAGTGTTTTTTTTTTTTTTTCTTCTTTCTAAAAGTGTAAAAATGACGAAATTTTGGCAATCATTCTTGGTTCAAACATTCAGTTCCTTTTTCATTCGAACTACGTATGTAGGTGTAGAATACCTATGTAATGGATGTAACGAAATGTTATTTCATTATATTTTTCATCATTTACGTTATTAGTATTGTTGCCGGCAAAATTAACATTTTTATTTTGTTAGTTTTCTACTTTTGTACTCATAATGTCATAGAAAGTATCTTTACCTATGTAACCGACCTCAGTAGCTTGATCTATAAGGCGGTGGACTTGAAACCTGGAGGTCGGCGGTTCAAGTCCCAAGTTCAGCAAAGATTTAGTCAAGCGAGTTTGAGTAGTTGTGACATAGCGAAAGTGATTAACATAAATATGATAACTTAACTTTTTATCTTTACCTATGTAGTTATTTTTATGTTTCTTAAGGAAACCAGGAACATCCTTGATGCTTATAGGAATTCCAAGACGGTTTTAGGCTTGTTATTCTGATTGCCCAGATGCCCAGGCCACAGGAAACATGGTTCAATAGAGATACTTACTCATACCTATTGGAAAGATTTTTAGATATTTCAAAACTTCTCTTCATTGTAAGATTATTATAGTACTTACTCGTCAAATAGTCAAAGCGGATAAGTCAAAAACAGGAGCCGCTCCCCCAAATAAAGTTGCAATTATTTGCTACAGAGAGAGTACTTACTCGTTTATTATATTAATATTATTAGTAATGTACAATTCCTAAGGAGGCAGTAAGATATTTCATTGACGGACAGAGACCAGGTCATATTTTTTCAGACGTTTAAGGAGAAACCCATATAGGTACCTATATGAATAATATGTATTAAAATTCAAATATAAATAAATGAATTAAATTTAAAATTTCATTAATTTCTAATCAACGTAGCTCAAAAGTGGATAAACCCGGAAATTTGGAACAAAGATTCATCCACTAATTTTAGCAACAAAAAAATGCAACATACATCTGCAGCTATGACATAACACCGGTCATTATAAGTTTTACACATGGATTATGGATCAATAATCTGCCCTCTGATAGCATCACATTTTCTAGCAAGTGTGCCCTGAATAGCAAAGCAAATGATATTGTAAGGATATTTTACTGGGTAATTAGATATCATTTGATATTCTTGTACAGCTGTGTAGCCACAAAAATCAAGATGTAATCATTAACCTTTCTAACACCATTCATTTTTTAGTATTTTCCAATATCCCTGTAGCTTTTCTCTTGATGGTCTCCTTGTTGGCACAGCACGTGAAGTGCTATAATTTCCATCGTACTAAACACAAGTGTTCAACTTCCAGGAGTTTCTAGTTAAGTATCCTGACTCGAAGGGTCACACTTCCGGACAGTCTCTTAACAAATTGAAGGACAGCTAAGGTCATATTCTAATCACTCACTTTGAATCCTTAATTAATTGATAATTGAGCTAGGGGATATGAATAGGTACATACTTAAAAATAAGCCCTACCTTGTTCCGATGCAATCTACTTTTACCTTACAGTTAGTTCTGAGTATTTCATTTGACGGGCACACAGAAGGCTTTGAATTTGGACCTTGTCAATTAACGCCAATGACATGACATTTCAATTGGAAAGGTTTCCAAAATATTATCCGGTAGACTACTCTCTCGTTGAATTCATGAATAGAACGCTCAATAAAACTAGTTTATTAATAATAATTGGAAGAAATGCCTGTAGGTAAATACATCGTTGCTGTTAAACGGTAACAGTTCTTTTTGAATTATAATGAACGCTTTTACCATACCTGAACTTCCCAATGAATCCGCATTAGAATTTCCAACGCCATGTCTGCTCGAGTGTAACTTCTTTAAAATTTCATTCTATGATATTGTAGTTGACCAGGAACATCCCGAATAATAGGTTGGACAAATCAAGACTAGAGCAAATCTTTGATATTTTTAAAATTCTGTTTGAATATATATATTTATAGTTACCTATTCTTGTATGGGGAGAATATGAAACAATTCGAAACTTGATGTAGATACCACATAGTTTTATACTTGGTTTGCAAATTTTACAGTGTTATCAATAAAAAAAAAACGTTTAGCTGGATGATCCCTTATTGTCCATCTTGCAAGGTGCTTCCTGTCAGATGTTGTGAGTGAGATCAGTCATTTTATGTCTTACTTTAAAATAAATAAAACCATGGGGACATTAAAAATTACATTTCTCTAAAGAAGTGTAATTATTTTTCTTTTGAGTGCCACATAAATACCAGCCGTGTGATAGGAGACAAAACGAACATCAAAACGCAAAAAGAAATTGGCACCGAAGATATCAGTTATAGTGCCCATACCTACCTGAAAATATGTCCCCTCTTGTGTTGGAAATTGAGTTATTAATTTTATTGGCAAGCATATTTGGAATGGTTTTATTTGTTTTGTCAGTCCTCTCAGCGACTCAGACTTAAAAGTAATAAAATTAACGATCCAATTAATGGACTTGGAGATATTTCATGATGTCCTCAACCTATGATGGGTCATCAACTGAGAGCCAGGTCTCATCAGGGGCTCACCAGAGAAGCTCATCCTGGTTTCTAACTTTTCTAACCCCCAGTTGTCGTTGAGTACTGTAGTCATTAATCAGTTAGTGCAATATTGACATAATTTTGGACCTCACTATAAAAAAAAATCCCAAATCCCTTGTATACAGCAATATTTTAGGTAGGTGTACATTGTAGAATTGTACATAGTTTAACAAATAACTTGTGATAAACTGATCAATAACTTTATTTATATCCTCAATACAACATAAGCGCGGAGATAACTGGGAGTTAGGGACTGTGATTTCAATATTTTTAAATTTGCAACGTGGAAAATTTTGCCAGTTTTAAACATGTTCCATAATTGTATTGTAATTAATTTATGATTGCCCATTAAAAAGGTCATTATTGTTCATTAACGAAACATGCATTCAAAATAAAGCCATGCATTCGCATCATCAATTCAAATTGGATATTTATGACGTTATTATGCTTTATTTTTTAATCTTTGCCAGACAATATTTTTATTGAGTGATAATAATAAATATAACTTTAACTACGTCAAGTCGAAACAAAATTTTCAGGTAGTGTTTTCTTTAAACTTATTTTGAAACAACAACCATAAAGAATCTAATGTCAGTAGACAATATAGTCAAACCTGGATGTAAGAGAACAATTTTCAGGTCAAATTTATCTCTCAGTAGGGAAAATAACCTCCTTATAAGAGAAACCTGGATATAAGAGACAGAGAAAATAAAAGTTGTCCATGGAAAATTCAACATCAATTTTTTCCAATGTGAAATTTCACAGTTTCGACCTTTCTCTCGCAGTTTGAATTGGCTGTCTGTGCTGCTATACATCCACCCACAGCTCCTGACTACTCCTGAGAGTCCTGAGTGAAACCACCACCACCACAATACTAATAATAATCATCGACACCAACATCACGTCAGGATGATTCTCATCATCACCAATATCAAATTCACCATCATGTCTCGTGAATTGTATTTGAAATACCGATAGTTCAAATATTTTGTCCTGTTAAAGTAGATTTTCGTGTCATCCTTTAGGTTGTGGGGTACTGTGCATTCTGCACTCTAAATTATTCACGCATCGCACAATATTACAAATGGGTTTGCTAGTTTAGGTTCCAGGCTCTCCCCTTGATTCCTTGGGCCTTCATTTTTGTATCTTTATGAAGGTCGGTGTTTATTCATAGGGTTTTGAAATTCTTACAGATAGTGAAATTCAAAAATGTATGACAGATTATGATTGATTGTAGTTAATTCAGATTTAACTTATCTCTTTATTTAATTTACATTTTTTGGATTTTCAACACGATAAATTTTAAACAAAATAATGAGAACGAATTAATAAAAATATTTCTACGACCTGGCGGATTCGGAAGTTCAATTTTGTCAATGATTCTGGGTTAGATTACATGGCTGCAAATAATAGTGAATACATGCTTGACTTTTCAATTACGAAAATATATATAAATATATATATATATGTATAAACAAGAATGATATAGGAACAGTGAAAAGAGCATTTCTTGATTTTTTATAAAAACCAAAAAAATATTTATTTTCATCTATAGAGAAATAAAAAGAAGAGGTACAAAAAGAAATAATAACATTGGATATAGAAAGGATACAAAAAACATCCTTAACAAAAGAACTAATTTCTCTTGAACAAGCCTAAGCATTTGATGCCAAAGTGTATCCCTTGAAATAACATTTGATCTACAAATTATCTTGAAAATCTTTTGAATTGAGAAAATATTAAATTACAAAATTATTGCCATCCTACAAAAGATCCATCTCCATGATCCATTATCCAAACTTATTATAGCTTCAAACCTTTTTTACTTAACCCTTACCAAAGCGGTGGCCGTTTCAAGCGATCCACAATAGACAACCTGGCATTTCTTGAGAATGCCATAGCTGAAGGGTTTGCCAATAATGAGAATATTTTAGCCACATTTTTTGATGTTCAAAAAGCATTTGATATGACTTGGAGGCACAAAATACTTTTGAAGTTACATGGTTTTGGAATAAATGGTTTTATTTTACGTTTTATCCATAATTTTTTGATAAATAGAAAAATAAGAGTAAAATGTAATGGCATTCTTTCAGATTCATATTCTCTTGAGAATGGAATAGCCCAAGGGTCTTCTTTAAGTCCTTTACTTTTTATTATATTTATGGATGATATACTCGACATAATAAAGCTACCACTCCGCCGTCTTTTGTTCATAGACGATTTGTTGATCATCATCAGAGGTAGAGATGTCAATACGCTTATTCAGAGATTGCAATCTACCTTGAATGATGTTTTGCAATGGTCTAAAACAAACGGGTTAATTTTTTCATCAGATCCCTCTAAATCAATGTGTATCAATTTTTCAAGAAGACGCAATCTTTCTATACCTCCTTTATTTTACGATGGTACTCCTTTAAAATTTGTTGATAAAACTAAATTTCTTGGTCTTTTCTGGGATTCAAAAATGTCCTGGTCTGCTCATGTGATCTTTACAAAAGAAAAATCAATTAAAGCCTTGAACGCATTGAAAATGGTATCCAACAAAAGATATGGCGTTCGTCGTGCTGTTCTTTTAAAGTTTTACAAATCCTACATTCTTCCAATATTAGATTACGGCTGCATCATATACAGTTCAGCTAAAGATCATATTTTAAATAAATTAAATCCAATCCAAAACTCAGGTATCAGAATTGCTACTGGTGCCTTGAGAACCAGCCCTATTTCAAGCTTGCTTGTTGAATCTGGAGTTCCTCCTTTGAGTTTAAGAAGATCTAAGCTCATTATGAGCTATGTCTCAAAGATTGGTTGCTGTCCTACTAATCCTGTTCATGATGTTCTATTTCAATCTAATATCGATATTGATCGATATCCATCAAGTAAGCCGAAACCTCTAGCCTTAAGATTTCGTGAAATTGGTGAATTTATGTCCTACATAAACACTAGTGAATTTGCACCTTACGCTAAACATCTTCCTCCATGGTCTGCCAAACTTCCTATAGTTGACAACTGTTTGAATATTGGTAAAAAAGATAACATTCCTGCGCCTATTTTTCAACTGCACTTTTCCCAGGCAGTGAATACAAAGTACCCTAACCATGTCATCTGCTACACTGATGGGTCTAAATCTATTGACAACACTAGTTGCGCTTACATAATTGACAAATTTGTATCTTCATTTGTTCTCAACAACGTAAACTCAGTTTACAGTAGTGAATTAATTGCTATTTTGCTATGTTTAAAAAATATCAAATTTTTACCATCACACAATTTTCTGATAGTATCTGACTCAAAAAGTGCTCTTACTGCCATCACCAATACTGCATTTGATAATCCCATTGTTTCTGAGATATATAAAACTTGGTCAAATCTAGTGATCTATGGTAAGTCTATTACTTTTTTATGGTGCCCTTCACACTCAGGCATTAGTGGTAATGACGCTGTAGATCATGCTGCTAGGCACCCCAACACCACCTTACAACCTATTAAGTTGTGTTCTGCTCTTGATTTTAAACCTATCATAGCTAGAATAGTCAAAGCCAAATGGCAGTCATCTTGGGACCTTATTCCAAATAGCAATAAACTGAAATCAATCAAACTCACTGTCAATGAGTGGAGTTCTAGTCACAGAAACACGCGCATGGAAGAGGTTGTCTTGACTCGATTGAGGATCGGTCATACAAGACTAACCCACAGCTATTTGTTCAATCGAAAACCTCAGCCTTTGTGTGACTGTGGTGAGAACCTGACTGTTCGACACATTCTAGTCTGCTTTTTACACTCGCGGACCCGTGATTCGCTCCCTGTTCCTCCTACGCTCTCTGACTCTGTTGAGAACGTTGATTCTTTATTCATCTACCTCACGAATATAAAAATTTACAACACTATTTAAAAAGGGGATATCGGCACGAACGACCTGTTGCAACACAGAGTTAAAGTGCCTAATAAGAAAAAAAAAAAAAAAAAAAAAAAAAAAAACCTTTTTTATTCGTGATTTTCAATATCCGTTTAGACTTACGTGTGTTATATTATACCTTTTCAATTATATGAAGTAGTGAACATGTTTTTTACTTTTATCTATAAATAATTACCTAGATGCTCATAAAAAGTTACATAACAAAAAGTGTATAGGTAAAGAGATGTGTATGATATAGTTATTTATTACCTAAGCTACATTTTCTACTGAACTGTAGCTCAAGAGTATAATAGAAAAGTGAAAAATAAATAAAATCTACTTCCTTACATTACATGTGCCAAATGATTGTTACAATGTTCCTTTGTCCTACTAAATATTATAGATTTTGGTGATTTATGGTAGTCAAGTGGTTAACGCGTTAGTCTGGTAATCCAGGTAGCGTAGGGATCCGTTGATTCGAGTACCACTCAGTGCATGCATTTTTCCTAATTCATTTGAGCTTGTGTAGTAAGACTCTGAGGGTTAGGTGGTAGAAAATGCTTTGAGCATTAACGTCGCCCGGTGGTATACCTTCCACTAAAGAGTGTTATTATTATTATTTATCATATTTTTTTATTTAATTTACCTCTTCTAACTCCTTGTTATGCTGTCTTATTAGGTTTCTCCTTTTATTTTATTGATGAGATAGGACATAAATTCTCTGAATCTAGACACAGGATAATATATTAAACTTGTATTCTACATGCTAACTCCTCAAGGAAGTCGATCCACTATTGATTGTAGAGCTAATTTCTTAGTACTCGCTGGCTTAGTTCAAAGAATTCTGTTAATAAAACAAATTAAACAATGTGGTAACTACATTACACAAGCTCGGAGGTATGTTCTTATTTAGGCATTTGAGCAGTTCTGGTCATTTGTATCTACGTATAATCAGTGAACCAGCCAGGTCGAGATATTTTGTCAAATGTAGAAAGAACTGAACGAGAAGAAGATTTGGTTACATTTATGGAAGTTGTTTAGCAAGGTCGCGTCTGGACTGCCACATTTGATGATAAAATAATCTGCCTGCGTCTTCAAGATGTAGGAAAGTAAAGTCCAAGACAGATAAAGTATCGAATTCCCAACCAGAACCCACAGAGCGTCACATAAATTTTGTTTCAGAGAATTGTTTGATTCTGTCGTAGGTAATCGTGCGACAAGATGAGACCGAGCTGAGAACGCAGGAATTGTGAAGAATAAATCAGGAGCTGGAGAAACAATGAGGAATTAAATTGGGAAGAGAATATTGATAAGGCAATCACAAGACAAAAGGCAAGAAATACTAACGCCTCAAGTATGAGATGAAATCAAAAACACACCGACGGAATAATATAAAATGTGTAATGGTATTATATTGAATTCTCAATGTGAATTTCAAGTCTCAACATTCTATCGACAGACAGTAGGAAGGTATGGAAGAGAAACAAAAAAGGAATACGGAATTGTATACCCAGTGATAAAATAAATATAACATTCATTCTAATTGTTTTAATCATAAAGTGGTCAGTGCCTCTAGGGCTGGAAGCCTCCATGTTCTATCGCCTCCGGCCCACCGCGCCGACTGTTCAGAGGCTGGATGATTTCCTTCGTTTTAGCAAAGCCAATAATACATACATCAAATGTTATAAATATCATTTGTGCTAAGATTGTTTACCCTACAAATATACTTCGAATCACTCATTTCAGGTCTTGAATCCATGATGGTAAATTTTGTGAGGCATTTCATTAGAAGAGCACTGCTATTTTGTTTCCAACCCAGTTCAATGTTTTCTAGCGGTAGATTGTTATTTCAGAAACCATTTTTAGTATGACGTAATTTTCATCCTTCCCTGAACCATCTGAGTTTTGAAATCCAGTAAGCAGTGTTTACTTTTTCTTCGTTAAAAACACTTTGTGGTACCTTGGAGGATTTCAAGATGGAGAAACCTTGAGCTCTCATCACTCCTGCATTTCTCTCTTCCTTTTTCTCCTCGATATCTTCTTCTTTCTCTCTAACTTTTTCTCTCTCTCCCTCCCCTATGCTATCGTCAACGAGGATATTGTTTCTGTAGCTCTTACCCTCGCAGAATGAGTGCAGTACTTTTCTCTTCTCAGAAGTCCTCTAAAGAGGCAAAGGCAAATGTGCAGCAAGCATCTCCTCGGTATTCCCAGAACTGACATCACTGCCCTTTGATTACTGCCTGATCAGAAGAAACTACGTTGAACAAAAGTTCTAGGTACTCTTTGGTACGGGTCAAGTTACAATCTACTCTTGATGGCTTCAAAGGAATAGTAACTCTAAATTTTTACTTTCTTTAACCTATAACGTATAGAAAGTATTGTTTTCGGTCGGTTTTTTAGAAATTGAGCTGATAACATTTCTGGACGAATATTAGACTATCCTGATTCCAAAAAAGTGATTTTTATCAAATGGTCCGTTCGTATGTATGTGTGTGTAGTCTGTGTACGTGTGTATAAAAAATATCTCAAGAACGGTAAGTTGTAGAGCTAGGCGACCATTTTTTTTTTGTTATGTCTCGAGAAAAAATAAAAATTCAAATAGGTATCTCGTAAAGTATCAGAGTTATCGAAAAAAATTTAGAATCAAATCGTCATCTGAATATTTACACACATTTTACATACTTTGAACATTAATTTCGGACATATTGGATATTTTCACCTGGCGCAAGAGGTAGAGCTGCGAGCATCGCTCCGGTATCCGTGGGTTCAATCCCACCACCCAACAACTTATTTGTTCTAAATATTTTCTCGAGTAGTTTTTAATCTTCTAGTTACATTTTTTCTCCAGTCTGATTTATTAATTTAAAAAAAAATTATTATTAAAAAAAAACCTGCTCATGTTTTGGGTGATAGTAATGTTAACACCAGTTTATTGTATTATAAACTCAGCCATTTTAGACATTATGAAATTGTAAGTCACAACTTTCACTTAACAACAGTTAAGTGTTACTTGGATTTAACTACTCATTGTAGTATCTACATTTTCATCGGTGTCAAAAAATTGCGTCTAGATACTCTTTTCCTGAGTTTATTTCTTCTTATCTCTTAAACTTATTTATAATAATTTAGTTATTTCCTGGTTTATAAATGTTAATTTTCTTGGGATGTAGTCTCAAAGTGCCTAGAGCTTAAAAAGATTTTCTTTTGTCATTCTCACTCCTTTTTCTTCCATTCTCTCACTCACTTCCTCCACACCTTCTTCCTCCTCTACTCCTGTGTATACTCTCTCTTATCCGTTTTTCATTTACTGAGCCGTTTCATTACTATGCGCCGTTTTCCCAGTTTTACTTCATTTTAATTTTTTCTTCGCTTTCAATTAGATTATTCAAATTGTTTTCTAGACTACACAAGAGAGAAAGATTTGCTGAGTGTGAGGAATATTCATTTGGAATGTTGATTAAGACGAAGCTTTCCATTGTAAGGAGAGGCGCAGTTGTCTGACAGAGGAACATGGCCGAAGTGAATGAGAAAGCTAAAATGAATATTATAATATCTATGAATATAATTTTAATTTAGATTCTTACACATAATGTTTAATATCTCGTATTTCAGTAAGTTTTCCTGGTATTTCATTTAGTAAGTTCTGAAAACTGCGAAAACTGCATTTCCAGTATTTTTGTTTGTCCAGTATTTCTTGTTAGAAAAGATTCTTCGAACCTTTTACTAATGTTCTTCTTACTTTCATCAATGTCGAGTGCATTTACAAGATAATGTGCAAGTACATTACTCAGACTTGTCTCTTTCCTCTCCACCTTCTTCTCTTCCAGAGAAAAGAAAGGTCAAAAAGTGAATTGAATTTTTCAAAACAGAGAAGCTGAGAAAGATGAGCTGATGATAAGGCACGGCACGCAGCCATGGCAGGGCTCAATCTTACATCAAGAAAAAGGAACCTCTCACAGAGCTCCTTGAGGCTTGGAAAAATATGAAACAAGAGATTTTTTTTTAATATGTAAGGAAAAAATGAATTCTTTTTAAAACACATTTCAATGAAGATCGAAAGAAAATGATTAGAAATAAATATACTCATGTGGTGCAATGTCGAGAAAAAGATCCTGATCTATCTAGAATCAACACAGTCCTAATATTTTGAAAGGGGGCTAATGATTTTACCTGTAAAGCTTTGAACTATATTGATCCTATCTAAATATTCACATCCTAGTCCGGATTGTTGATGCTTTAAACAGAAATAGCCTAGGAGTCTCATTGGAATCATCTACATCATTATTATTATTATCAACTTGTTAGAATGTCAACTTTGTAACATACCTACTTGCATTCAAACCGAATTGTGATTAAGGGAAGACCAATTATTATTTAATGTAACTAGCTTACCTATTGACTGGATGACGGCAATGTACAAATCAAACTCGTCAAATGGCTATTTTTTGTAGTTATAATTATTATGCTTATAGCACCCGTCTTGGCGAAAAAATCATCTTCTGGTTGCCAATAATAAAATTTTCGTCTACTGTAACAACAATATTAGGCACTTTGTAGGGTTTTTTAATACATCCAATTCTGTATGAAATTATTAATTTCTTTGAGTAAGATTCTTGGTGTTAAGTTTAGATTAAGTTTTATGGTAAATAGCCATCATAAGTAAATTTGATCAAAAATCGTGGGTGGTAAGGTACAGCACGTGCTCTACTATGGTTCTTTCTTGGTGGATGTATCAAGTTCACCACACCACTAGCTTGTGCCAACCAGCTGACATAATTGCGCTAATTTGAAGATAGATTACTTGTTGGGATGACATCTTTTTAACGAGAAAGAATATATTTTGCATCACCAACATTGCGTAAGGCCTTTAGACCTACCTACAATAGTGTGTCTGTTGTCTATCCCTTAATACATGCATACTATTGATGTAGTGTTAACATATTATGTGGATATATTTCAGGATTCCTCTCGTAGATATATCATCATTAGTGATCAGCTTGATTGAAACTCAATGAGGTGTGAACTATACTCAGCTGCATCTACCGGATCCAAGCTCTGTCCTCCGCCTCATGTCACCTCCTGCATTTTCTAAAATCTAGACCAACAATATTTTTTATAGAAGCAACGGAAACCTGTTCATTGAAATCTGTTTTCTCCAGATTTTTTGGTAGGGAGTTATTTCCAAGTAATGACAAGCTGACAAGTTGTTACTGATTTTTATACTAGACCAGGAGGTGGATGCTGGTTAGAGACTTCCAAGAAAGGTTCGTTGATACTGTATGTATTCACTTTTACAATTTTCATATAATTGTATACATTAATATTTTTAATTGTACTAAATTTTATTTTAGCACAACTAGCATACATCACGAAGGTTCGAATTTAAATGGTCGCATATCCAAGTCATAACCACGCTACACGTTCCTTACCTTCATTGACACTAACGAAACTGGTGTATTTAACATGCCATCAACGCTGGCTGCTTAAATTTAATCTTCATTAAATTCAATGTATCCAAAATTTCCAAGACATGCCTTTTAAATTTGTTAATAGGTAGTTCTGATAAAATTGAACCAGTTTCATGTTAATGTCCGTATTGAGCATTATCAAACGGGCCTCACAAACATGAGATAGACGTTCCACAAAATTAGTATAAAATTTTCTCCTTATTTGTTAAAGATGGATTTCTATTGATCTTTTACACAAAGACGTGAGGGAGAGATATGAGACAGCTGTAATCTCAAAGACCTTCCAGGGATGCAAATCTACCCTAGAGCCCGGTCCGTGCCCTGAACCCTGGCCTATCTTAATCCAATCTTGAATCTGTTCGGAATCTTGAGCAATATCCAATGCTGCTTTGATCCGAGGTACTTAGGATGAAATTGGATATGGAGCATTCTTCTCTCAGTGATCTTCTCCCAATCATCCCTGTGATCCGAGTGAGCATTGCCAAACACAATGCATGCATGTTTGTAACATGGGCTTTTGTGCGAATCTGTCCCTCTGTATTGCGAAATATTTCATAAGCTTGTGCTTCTTGATCACTATCGCTCATATTCCTCTAGTGTTTTATTTACTAATCGGAATTTTCTTTTAGAAATTGTGCTCAACTTCACATTTACCTAATTCTCTTTTCAGACTCGTGATCACCGAGATAACCTATTCGTCTTACTGTCACGTTATTTTGTCATCCAGATTGCATCCGATGAACCAGTATTTCTTCTCTTGGTTCACGTAAGGTTGAAGTTTCTTTACATGTGTCGGCAGTCGCAGGAATTCCTGCTTAATCGCAGGCAACTTCCTTATTAGTCTTTCCACTCAGTCATACATTCTTGTCGGTCAAGTTATTATCTCTCTTGTTTGTCTCTTACATGCTGCTATATTATTGTCTAGCTTTCCTTTGCCCATAATATATCTACCCAATATGTCCACAAAACAGCTATAGCTACAAGAACGAGGTTTCTATGAATTTGTATGTACTAGAATATGCACTTTACGTCGTATTGTTGTGCATGAGCTTAAACCTCATCGCATTCCTCTCTGTGTAACAATATTAAAACTAACATAAATTTGTTTAATCGGCTGTTAAATGATAACTGTTCTTGTTCTACATTCGGAGGACACAAAAAACATATAGGATGTGTCGAAATTGGAATACACAAGTTTGTTCTATCTTCGTTTTAAGAACAGAAATTTATTTAACTTCTTCATGTAAACATAGTAGGTATTTTAACGTGCTTAATAGAATAGATTCTGATAGTTAACATCAGATACTGGTAAAGTTGTAGGGCTCGAATTATTGAACCTGCTGTGGTGGGACGTTACTATAGTATCTGATTTAAGTTCTGTGATTGACTGTTACAATGGTAGTATCAACACTATAGTAGCAGTCTTGCTATAGCGTCATTAATTAATTCGGGCCTAGGACTCAGTACGTCCAACGTAAATCATATAATTATCAGTGTGTAAATGTGTTTTTATGCATGGAACTATTACGTGATGCACAAAATTGAAAGTAATACCAGCCCTTGCAATTTATTAATTTTCTTTTCCATATATTTTTCATTTCTTACCCCGAGTTACACCCAGTATATTGAGTTCGTAGCATTATTAAATTCATCCATTCAAGAAAATTTCCACCACAAGTTATGGCAATGGTTTCGCTTTTTGCATGACTGTCTTGGTGCAATAGATCTCTATGGTGCCTCTGTGGTACAAGGCTTGTAACTCTGTGTGGTGGTAGTCAGTAGTTACCACGAAGATCAGAGATAGAAAAACAAGTGAATCAGACCGAAAATGTACTGGAAACAGCATGAATGAACAATTTGAATACTAATGACTGACTCGTGTTATGGTAGGATTAACTCAAGTCTGTCATAGGTTAGAATGGATTATTTATTATTCTAAATAATTATTGATGTGATTTTATAACTGAAAAAGTTCTATTTGTACATCATAAGTGAAAAATATATCACATAATACCAACATCAAGTGAGGGACAGATATCTGTCATCACTCATTTGTGGAAAGGGCCATAACACAGGATAACCAATTGAGTAAAATTGCTGAAGTTTCTATATCGGAATTCGGATTACTTAACGTTGATTCAATCTGATCTCATATTCCATCTGGATAGTCGGAGATTAATATTACTCATAACTTACCAAAATACGAAGTTGCTTTGCTTGAGAGAAGTGAAAATCTGAGAATCACTGCGTTAAAGAGCCGCCTTTGATATAAAGGAATCCAATCAGGGTCCCAACTCACAAACTTCGCTCTAATCAGACAGTTGAATGTTTTCTTCATTTGATTTTGATAATAGCTATGACCCAGCCATGATGACAAAGCAGGAATAAAGGTCAACTGGCAGCTGTTGCGAGGATGATATGATAGGGACACGCACCTACGAAAACATTGGAAACCTTTTCAATCAAACCCACAATAACACAGGCATTCTGATGATAATTCACAATATGTTGCAAACCCACACAAATGCCTCATCATTTTACATAGGCTTCTCTTCTTTCGAAGAAAATAAAGGATGAACATTCGACATTGGGACCAAACCGTGTTCTGAATTCACATAAGATGACCATTTTAATAATGTCTTCACTCTCTAGTGGTGATAAAGTACCTAATCGAAAAAAAGTCTTCTTCAGTTTATGCCAGAATAGCAACAAATGACAAAATCCTTTTTCATCAACATATTTTTTTAGCAAATCCATCAAGGCAAATTAGCATTAGAGATTAGCAAATCCACACGTAGGCTGTCAGTATTGTTGGTATAGTAATCATTTGACTTTTCATTCTCAGAAAACCTTTATTTTCATTTTGATTCCTGTGTATTAAAAATAATGTAGATATAATTAAAATTATGTTCAGAACAGGAAACAAAATGGGCGTAAAATTTGGTAATTAAATTGAGCTATTCTGGAATGCCAAATATTTCACATCCCTTTTGCTACAACTTCGGTTCCAACCTAAATTTATGTACTCCTAATTCGCCGGGAATTCTTTGAATCGACGATTCATCGAAAAAGAATAATGATGAGGCTCCAATCATGAATACATCAGAATGGCAAAAAATCAAGCATACACGAGAACTCCGGGGAGAATGACTGATGATATAATAGCTACCTTTGTAACTATGAACATGGAAATGAGAAAAGTAATTCATGCCATTATTCGCAACACAACATCTCATTTCATTACGGCAATGATTTATAAAAAAATATTTAAGAATTTGAATTTTTGAGATCCCTATCTGCAAATAATAGTAGTAACGATTTTTTTGATAATTATAGGCTTTAGTGTCTCTGCTGTGTTTGACTGCATGTATAATTATACAGGGTGTGTTATGCGAGAAAATAGGAATTTAATAATTATGTTCTGTGAAGATTTACAGTTAGCTACTCGTTCATTATAATAAAATAAATGTTGGACCCTTAGTAATAATACTAATGCTTTAGTATTTAGTTGATTTCATTTTAAAAATCATTTTGTAGGTAGGTATGAAACAGTAAACACCTAGTGAAGGTAAAATATTGTAAATAATAATATCTATTTCTACGTGTAAATATTCAAATAATTATCTATATTAATGCAATTGTATGCCTACTTTTTTTTAAACTATTTAGGATGTAATATAAATTCATTATAGTTATAATGTAACCCTTATGTTTTCATGTCTTGATTTCTCTGTTTTTCAAACATGAGCTCTATTTTTACAATTTGTTGGTCAACCCTGTATTACTTCAGCCAAAGTATACAATTATTCGGGTAATAAAGTCTGTAATTTTATGCTGAAGGAATAACAACAATCATATCCGAATGAAACGGTTCGCCGGGGAAAATGAAAACAATTGAATACTTGTGCTCTAATAAGTAGGTGGGATTGCCTGGATACCGGCTCTGAGATCCATATAGTCTTTATGAGCAACGAAAACCCGTCGTGGTCCTGTGATTGGTTTGATGAGGTCAGTTTTTTGCATTTCGTCAAAACCTCCAAATTTCATGGGTGATATGCTTCAACTTCACTGTTAAGATTTTTCATATGGATAAACATTCAACAAGAATCAGGACAACATGTACCTTTCAAAACAGATATACATTTCTTGTCATATAGGATCACTGGATCACAGATTTGGTTAATAGAAGAGAACAGTTTTTTGTTACATAAAAATATACGGTCAAATATCATAATACTGAGTTCATTATTACCTACTTTTTACACGAAGCTGGTGAGTTCTGAATGACAGAGGAGATTTTCTTGTCCGGGCTCCACTCATACCTCGTGAGGAAAAATGAGGAGTTACTTTTATGAATAACGTCAGTGGCATTACAAGAGTTTATTAGAAAATCTTGTGAAGGATGTAAAAAAATAGGTTCTTAGTATCTATCTAATGCTGTGCTACCCCCAACATTTGTAAAGAGTGTCTTGCTTGCATCGTGATTTTACTTTAGCTTAACACTACTTATCAAGCCTGGGATGTTGATGTTTATATTCATCACTTTTGATTGATAAAAATATGGAGTAGAAGTTTTGTGTGCAAATTGAGTCTAGGAAATTATAGGAGGTACAAGGTACGTATAGATCTAATAAGTGTGTGATTACGTTTTATCTTTGATCAGTTGAATCTTTGTAATACCATAATAGACGATGAGCACCTTAGATTTTTTTCTACACGGACTTATCTAGATATAGTAATTAGAACTAGATCATAAATCTCAACTATCATTAAATCTTCTTTGTTTGCTTTCGGTGTAGCGAATTGGCAGTTCACTAAACAAGATCAAGGACTCAGGAAACTACTGACTGCTATAGTGATTCATAGAATTTCAATAATTTATGCTGAAGGCAGAATAATAAACAATCATATGCTAGCAGCACTGAGCGCCTGACTAAGAAATCTTCTTTTATTTTAATTATGTAATTATAGAGGAATACTGATAACTCTGCAGCCATCAGACATAATGAAATGATATTTTATTTTTATATTTGATTTGATTTGAATTCATTTCTGAGAAGTATACAGAGAAGTATACAAATGAGTCATAATTCAGTAGATGTAGGATGTTCTGGTATACAGTAAATGTTTGCAAGTACTCTAGAAACTTCTCAGTATGCGTCTAAAGATAAGATCTAAACACACCATCAATAAAAACTATTATGGAAATAAGGAGAGCGATTTTCAAAAGTATGTATGCTTTGATGACCTGTACTAACAATTTTCAAATCTACATACTTGTTCTCAGAATGAGCAGATGATATGAAACTTTATTTAGAATTGATTAAGAGAATACATAGTGAACCCTGCAGCATCTCAATTGCATAGGTTAGAGATAAGAGTTCTGATAACAGCCCCAACATGAACGGAACGGCAACAATATTTATCAGAATTCTGTAACACAGCACTATTCACTATATTATCATCTTTACAGCTTCTATGAATATCAACAACTAACATTGTGGAACTATCGAAATATTCCTTCCAAAAACTTTATCAGTATAATCAGTATCAGTATAAACAGAAAACTGAGAAGTTGTACTAGATGTACATGAATATCAGAACATACCTGGACAGCTGTTCGAGCTTATTGGCTCTCATCAGCAGGTAATAGTTCTGAGTACCCATGCCATCAACTAACCTCTCTATATTAATCAGTATAAACAGAAAACTGAGAAGTTTGATGTAAGGAGAGGCCTCCTGGCCTCCAGCAATTATGGCACTCTGTGTCAATCTGGCAAACAGCAAGTACAAATTTATCATATCTTTCTAAAGGTAAATACCTTAATACCTCTAATTAAAGAGCTATTCTTCAAAAGGTATATTCAGAGAAAACGCTAGAAATACCTACATAGAAGGTGAGTTTTAAAATGAGAAAAAAAACCCATTAATGAACGAGCTAGACAAGATCCAGACATCCTCCTGCAAGACAATACCTTATTATTACTCTTCCTTTTTGATCAAAATACTTTCTTCATAACAAAAGTTGCATCGTAACCTTATGTTCAAAGATTCCCATGATGTTAATTAGAGATAACCTGCGAACCCGAAGTCTACCTGACGTACCAGAGATGATTTCTAGCAAGACATTGATTTCTGAGACTTTGATGTCGGCCTTGACATCTTCCTCGTTTCAAAATGGACCATTAGATCGTAGAGATAAGATAGAATGTGCTTTTTGTAATTAACCTTCTGCTTTCGTTGGTATGTTCTGGTAATATTTGGTTCAGCTTTCAATCAATGGTTCCCACTAAAGTGGTCTAGGAATAGTTATTTTCATCACAAGGTCAGAGTGACAAGGTGTATAAGTAAAGAGGATTTAACAACACACGTTTTGTTCAAATTTTGTTTTATTTTGAACATTCGCTGTGGTGGTCCTCTGAAGACTTGAGATTATCTTGTGTTGATAGTTTTGAACATTGGTAGGTTCTGATACAACTTACAACAAGCATATGAAGTGTGTGTTACTGGAATTTCTAGTATTTGCCATATAAAATTAATGTACTGTCTTCAAGTTATTAGTAGAAAATACTTTCAGATCAATACCTATCTAGATCTAGACTCAGCCCGACTAGACTAAAGTAATTCCAAAGGGAACTTCAAGTTAAATGATAGGGTTTGTTTGGTGTTCCCATCTACATCTATCGTTAATTAGCTTCCAACAATTACACCAAACCAGGGAGGATACTCTCCAGATGAAACAAATAAATCATTTTCACCATTCAATTAATTTCATTTCTTCATTCAAATTGAAGAACGTACCGATAAATAATATTCAAGTCAGAAGGAACAGAAAAGAAGAACAAAACGCTTCTTCCATAATTTATGTGTTTTCAGAAGCATTAAGAAAACCGAAATTTTCAAAACAAATCCTAATATGTATAAAAAATAAAATTAATGAACTATGAAAGAAAACATGGATGGCTCCAACAGGTGATACCAATGCCTCAGTAACCCTTGCCTCATGCCACAGTTGATCTCACCTGATATTGCGTGGATCAGAGGGTATCGCACCTTGCTCCTTGTCACACCAATTTCATCCAATTTGTACTTATATTTTTCTATTTTATGAGCATATTAAGTATATGGATGATGGACTCCATACGATGGCCCATTGCTAACCGTTAACCTTTATGTTAAATATATTGATTTTTTTAAATATAAAAAATGTTTTCTGATGGACAGCATTAAACATTCAGTGTCGGATGAAAAAAACGAGAAAAAAATGACGTATATCGGTGTGATACACATTACACACTTTCAGATTAAAAGTTTTTTAACTCATCATCTTTGATTTATTCACAATCATAACAACAACTCAAACTTACTTTACTATTTTTTTTTGCTGAACTTGGGACTTGGACCTCCAACGTTCAGATTGAAAGTCCACCACCTTATCGATCAAGCAACAAACTGAGGGCGGTAAACTTTTTTATTGCACTCAAGATGATTTGACATGGTGTGTGAGTTATTTTCGTAGTACAACTCGTTAAATATTAACATAGTATAGTTAGGAAAGTATTGATATTTTTTTTTAAATTTTATAGTCAGTCTGAGTTTTCATGATCACGCAGATCCAGCTGAAGGAAAAACTATGTCTTTTGTAAGAAAGCGAGGAACCATCGATCGAAGAAACAGTGAAGTCATCTGGCAAGCGTTTTTTATGGTATCGCTAATGGATCATATTTTTAACCCCTTTTGTTTAAGATCGTAAAATCTTTCATCTTTTGTTTCCTCAGTTTATGATAATGTAATTTGGAAACACTTTGTGGACCAATGACTCATAGGGTCTCAGATGCACCTTATGCATTCTTCAATTAGACAGAAGGTGTGTAGTAAGAGCTCTAGAGACGATAAACTAATCTGGATCTTTGGTTTATTAGGGCGCTCTACTTAACTCTTCCAGATGAGAGGAAGGTTTCATATTCCATAAAGGATCCCTTTCAATATTAAGATCCTTTCATCAGACGCTCTTATCATCGATTTGAAGTCTTTTGTCTCGGTAGATTCAATTCGTTCGCAATCAATGAGGTTATTTCTAGATCAGATCCCGCTGCTCTCAATTATTGCACTCAGAAGTTTCTAAATCTAAATCATTCCTGCAAGATTGCAAGTCATGATATTGATTGTTGTCGATCGGTTCGCTACTCATTTGAGACTGTCGGAAAGATTGTAGGCAGACCATCAATTAGTTGGGTATTTGTATGCCCCTTTTCTAAAGCTGTATTCCTTTGGGTGCATCGATGTAGCATTCCCAAGATTCCTTTAACTTGGTTACACCGTTCAACGTGTTCGTCAAGAGAGCTCTTGAAACCACTTGGGGTGTAATATCCTTCTTGAGATAGGTACTTGGCATTCTGTACACTCTTGATAATTTACCAAAACTGATCTTCTGAAATGTTGTGTTATGTGGACGTTATTAACTTCAAAAATGAGCTCCTTGGACCTTGTAACAATATAGTAGGACTGGAAGTACTTATCTAGTTGATTTTAAGCTAAATCACTCTGAAATTTCAAAACTACTCTTGCGATTTAAGTGAGTTGTCTATCTAATACCCTTCCGTATGCGTTAGAATTCTTCTTCAAGTTCAATTTTTTTAACTGTGTAGCGTTTAAGATCACTTGCTAAAAAGTAGATTAGGGGCGCATTTTAATTTGCTTTTGATTGACGCCGCTGTGCAAGTACAACATTATTATCATCGGCCTTTGTGTGTCCTGTCTCCTGTCTCCAATCGGAAAGCAAAGGTGATTGTGTCGGTTTCCGTTTGTGTCTAAGTCGTCTCAAGGTTATCTCCATAGCAGAAACAAACATTATGTTTTAAACAGGTATCATAATATAAATTTATAATGTACATGTACCTATTATGTCCATGGCTTGATCGTTTTTTTTTATGTAGATCTTTATTGAGCCCGTTTTGTTTTTCTTGGCGTTGCAAAGCTCCATATGTTAAACGTTATGGAAGTTTTTTTTTAAAGTTAATTTTGTGATTCTGTCATTGCGAAACTAATTTAATAGGTAAAATGCAAAAGTTGTTGTAGTATTCAAGCAGTCACTTACTACTCACTCATATTTACTATCTTACATAGTTAGGTAGTACTTTAGGTAACTTGTTGTTCCCTGAAGTAACAAAAATTTCATTTTGTATTTTATTGTAATTGGATTTGGAACCGAAATAATCTATATATTTATGTTTTAACTTACATTAGTATGTACTACAAAATGTAGCAAACAAATGTAGCAAATGTATGTGTAGATGAACTTTGAGACGCAGTTGTTTGACGCTGTTAAAGGTTCCTTGAAAATGGAACAAACTGCAAACAATAGACACAGGTCTTGTCAATCAGCACACTGATTATCTCATATGAGTAAGCAAGAAGGTTCTCTATATTCATCTGGAAATTTTCATGAAGCAAAGCAAATCTCAACATTAAACAAACCCATTAGCGCCTACACTTAGAAGTTCCCAAATTGATCAATTCTGAAATGTTAACAACGTACTCAGGAGTTCTAATTTCTGCTCTAAATAAGGCCATAAACTTCACAGATATAATAGGCTCCGCCGCTCTTTGGTACTAAATTAGAATCCAATTATTATATCTACTGCCAGGTCTTTAGCCATTTGTATTACATGAGAACCTTTAGTCTCGCCTGTACCCTAGAGTCGCACAACTGGTTGTCGTGCAGATATGTATATGAATATTAAATGCAAAGTAATAGTTTTCATAAATGCTCTGTGGTCATAGTCATAGACTCATTGGAACTGGATAAATCGAGCCGTTTCTTGAGAGCCTTTTAAAGTTTCAATTCGAGTCTGCATGAGTAGCCTAAAGAAATAATTTGCTTGTCTGTTAGACGAGCAAATTATAGTAAACCGGCTAGTCCAATCGGTTTCCTGGCTGGCCAAGATATAATATATTTTACCAGTGTATAGTTATACTATTATTTTATATGCTTTGTTTAGTATTTAATTCCAAATTCTACGGTCTTCTTAAGGTACCTAAGTAAATACATATTGATATTAGTTTGATCTTAAATATAAAACTTACATAGTGCCTATGCAATTTGAAATGATAATAACAAAACTTGATGTTCAGCTAATTCTATAAACAAGCGAGACAACTGGTGATGTAAACAATTTGCTCTGTAATTCCTGCGAGACAAGAGACAAACACTTACAAAACAATTTCAAAGCGTACTCTGGAATTGTGGAATACAGTCATTAAGTATATACCTATTATATTTCCTAAAACATCTTCATACCCATTTGACTCTCGACCATTTAACTCAGAAACCAAGCAGTAGATATAATTGCATTTTAACGTTCTGTACGCCGCGGAAGAAATAAAAATGTACTTATGGTAATAGTAAAACTTTGTAATGTGCTTGGAAGAAAGTCCTAGACCAAGAGATACTAAGGAATAAGAAGGCTCACGAACATTAATGACACAAGGTGTCTACCTTCTTACTTGAACTGATTATTTTGAATTGTGTTCTATTCGATTTATTTAAGGTATAAACTTTTAACTATCTCTTCAAGATAACATAATACATTAATATGATGACACAAGGTGTCTACCTTCTTGCTTGAAATGTACATTAATATGACCTACTTTTAAAGCTTTTCTTGTTTAAATGCATTCTATCAAATTAAATATCGTAATTCAGTTGGTGTTCTTTTATCTATTTTTCCTCTACCTATGATACCTACTGTATTGATTTTAACCAACAAAACTAATTAGATTCTTCTTTGCCTAATGTATTCTCACAACTTCATACTTGCATTACCATGCATCTTCAATAACAAAACGTTCACTCTGTGCGACCAACAGTTCTCAGCTTCTTTAGCCATGTGATGGGCTCTGAGTTGGTAGTATGTAATTTGCTCATGATTAATTGTCTGTGAGGAACAAATTCAAAACCATTTAAGTACCTATCATAATAATTTGTCTTTTTACTTCTTCTTCCAGGTTCTTTTGTTTCTTATAGTGCCACAGATTGGTCAAGTTGTCGGACTTGTCGGCTACAGTTGGTAATCTAACATGTAATTTTTGCCTCGTTCTTCATTTAAATTCTCTATTATTGTTATCATTATTATTTATCTCTTGCTTTAGTTGCTTTTCACTATTTCTTATTTATGACTCTCCATTACCTCCTCAATGTTGTAACACGTCTCTCTGGGATTCCAGAGAGAAAATAATTGAGGGTCTGATGGCAGAGTGGTTTCCAGATCTTGTTTTCATCTAGAACAGCTGAACAGTTGGCCTGTCTTGGATGTCAAACCCAGGAGCTCCTGTTGTTAGGTCCAAGCTCAATTTTTATTCATGACTAGTAGGTTGCTCTACCTTGAAACCAGTAATTGTTTTAGGCATTTTGGTATAAAAAATTGTTGTTGCATATATCTCCTGATTTCATTTTATTTTAACTCATCTTTTAGATTACGAGTGCTCGTACTATTGTTAGTCTAGTTCTAGTACATATTTATAGTCTAGAAGTCTTGTATTTCCATGAAATTTAGCAAATTTTACAATACTTATTCTCTTCTGTGTTTCCTATTTTGTTCCAGGTAAGAGAACACTACAATTTCCATCTGAGAGAGATTCAAGAGATAGATACGTAGGATGTTGCTGGTTGCAGTGGATGCTAAACTTTTCCTCAAGTTTTTTGCTCGTAAGTTATAAATCTATTTCGTCTCTCTGTATTAGACCTTGGAGAGCAGTTAATCAACCTGTTCTGGGTTATTGGGTGCTCTAAATATTAAAGTCTCTCTTTGAGTAAAGGAGAAGTATGCTATCTTTGGGTAAAGAGGGGCTAAGCTCATCTCGTATACTATTTTTATTGCTGGGGAGATTCAAACCGAGTTGAACTTTGTGGTGAAGTTCAGTTTTGAGTTGTTCTTTGTGTAGATGATTAGACGAATGGAGAGCAGAAAGAGTAATATCCAACAGAAGTGGATATGGCTTCTAATCCCCTTTTTCTCCTGCTCTCTTCTCTTGCGTTCCTAGTTTTACAGTAAAATTGGTTGGTAAGCGAAAAGCCCTTGTATGTCTTTGGACTTATTTCGAGGTGGTCATATGTTAATTCGGTAGTCAAATATTGTTCTTATTCCAATATCCCGGTGACATGGCCCACATTGAAGGTAAGTTGACCTAGTTCAGTGAATAAAATATTCCCCATTCATCTATTTTTTGGCAGTATAAAGCTATAAAAGTAAGATTAAGCTATAGTTTAGGACTTTTCTGTTCCAGGTACCTACTAACCTAGCCAGTAGTATGGCTTAGCTGTTGAAACATTCAATTTGCAGAGTTCGAATAAAAGTCAAGTTACTTTTCAGCTCCTTTGATAAAAAATATTTAATTTATACTATGCCTATTCAAAATTAAAATAAAATAAAGTTAAAAATAAATAAATAAGGAAAACAGAACGCCTCGTTGGTATGTGGACCGCCCGCCCTACACTCAAGCAATAGTAATTATTCCTGAAGGTACACTTTTCACTTTCCCATGGAGAAAAATCCGAGAATCAACAGTTTCCCCACGGTGAATGAAAATAAAATATATATCATGCTATATAAAAGCTTTCAGAAAATCTTGGACAGTGATCAAAAAATACGAAACTTTTTTTTCTCGTGAAGGTTAGAAGTGGGAAGAGCTTACGCAAGTGAGAATAAAAAGTCCTTACATTAATAGCAGAGGAATAAATAAAAAAAAGGGATATTTTCAAAGGGGTTTTGGCTTTTTAATACACAAAATGTACTGTGAGGTTATCTTTTACATAGCTACAGTGAAGTACTTGAATTATACCTCACGTTCTAATTTCCCTTGATAGGTGATTATTTTATGCTGAGGCTTTTGAAAGAATGGTCTGTAAGAATGAAATTACTTCAGTATGGGTGACAAAAGCCAGTATACTCGTATAGGCTAATCTACAACTATTAATTAGAAAAAAATTTCCAGTGAATGTACTACTCGTACCTATACGATTTTATGCATCTCTCTTTGGTCGAATGATACTTATTACTTTACAATTAGCCATTATGGCTTTTGATTGCCTACTCCCTGTTCAGTGTTCAGCGAAACTGCTTAATCTGCACCCGATGCCAAGTACGGGAAAACAGCTAGTAATATAATAATTATTATCTTGAAGTTTTGTTTCTGTAGCTATAGTTATCAGTGGCGGCTCGTCGGGTGAAGACACTGAAGACATTTTCACCTAATTTTGAACAGTGAAAACACTACTCATAATCCCTTGAACATGACACAATTGATCCAACTCAAAAAAAAAAAAGAGTAAGCTTTGTGTAAAATAAATCAATGCTGCTTAACATTTCATGTTACTTTCCAAGGAGAACACCAAATGTGAAGACAATTCGAAATTGTCTTCAGTTGTCCTTGAATCAACCAATCAGAGTTGAGTATTTCCAAGTAGGTATCATGAAATATTAGGCAAGAACTATATCTATGTAATATGCTACTGAGGACAGTCTTCAGTTGTATTCAGTTTACATTATCTACACGACCGCATACGAAATGTCACGAAGCCACATACCATGTGCGATGTCATGTGTTTTTGATATTAACATTGTTGCCAGTAGCATTATGCCAGACCTAGGAAACCAGTCAATGATTTAGCCTCACATATCTAGCACAATCTTGTAATATTAAAAAAAAAAAAATAATAATAATAACGTAGGCGTTAGGAAAGCAGGATTTTGTGTCAGGAATTTTGGATATTATTTCTCATTTTTTGGGTTCTAGTTTTGTTCATAGTTCCTAAACGATAGCCGATACCAATAAATTTTAACTATTTATGTATCTTGTCAACTATAGTCTTATAAAGGACATCTCGATTGAAGTCAAATCTCGGAAATAATTATTTAATGTAGGTACCGAAATTGAGCCAAATAAGATAATCTGGTATCAACTTGTTCCAAGAAGTTTTTAAATAGGGACAATGGTGGTACTGTTTAAGATCCTGACTATGGAACCACTTTTAAAAAAATCATGAAATTAGACGTGTTGAAATGAAATTCTCAAGAGAAAATTCTGTTCAGGCGGTGTAGTATTATTTTTTCAAATAAATAAATACGTCTTACATGATTTGAGGGATTTCTTTAAATTTAAAATATAGCTCTTGAAGTTTGTAGAAATTTAGCTATAAAATTAACTTGGCAACATTGTATCTCTTATCTTTAGAATGTAAACAAAACTTGTGGCGCACTTTTTAAATTTTATTAGATTATTTTCAAATCGTTTCAACGGTAATCAAGTGACTTTTAATTGGTGTAACTAATTAATAAAGTTATTTCCCAGTATTTGATACAGGATAGAAACATTTTCCCTACCTGATCTGACCTGTGCTTTTCATAATAAGTTGAATACGAAGTAGCTATGTACTTCTTTCAGTGTCAGAAATAACATTATAATTATGCAGGTAGCTAAGCACACAGCTTCCAGTGAAGTAGGTACTTAAAATTATAAGGCAATATCTGTGTTTTTCATAAATAGTCATTTAAACATCAATGGTAACACAAATTTAAGCTGATTTTATATTTGTAGTAAGTATGTTTTCTTAGATTTATTTTGTAATCTGGTGGTGGATTTTCTTGCAGTTTTGGATTGTAATTTTTAGTCTTCAACTAACTTTCTTTCCTTCCCAGTTCTAACCCCTCTTTAAAATGTTGTACCTACCTATCTACTGAGGTATAATCCTAATATTTTTATTTTAATTCCGTTTTACCAACTTTTAGTTAATATTTTTTATTAAGATGAATGAATACCTAAATATTTTTTATTAAGATGAATATTTCAAAGAAACAATGAGATTCCCACAAAATCATGGGGTTCAAACATTAAAAGTAACCCCATTCAGATTAAGAAGTAATGAGTCTAAGAAAGATATTATGATTACTGGATGTCCAATTTCTCCAATTACTATGTATAACCACCACTAAAAAAGTAAAGCAAATGCCTGCCCCACAGCCATACAGTTCAAGCCTGAATGGCTTATGAAAAATGAATGGCTGTGTACCAGCTCAAGTGTTGACAAATTGTTCTGCTGGCCTTGTTTATTCATTAAGTACCAAGTGTTCTCCAAAAAAAGTACCTATAAAAACTTATATGATGCAAAACTGGTATGAGAGAAAATCATGCTCTGCAGGGAAACAGCCATAACTTACAATGGGCTGTGTTTATGAGACCATAAGAACTAAGATCTGATAAATTAATAATTTTATTTTTTCAATACTTCTGGGTATAATTTGTCTTCACCTAGTCTTGAAGTCAGGAGCCGCCACTGATAGTTATTAGGTATGGTAAAAATTTTTGAGAGTAACAATAATTTTATATCTAGTAAAATGTATTATAATATGAAATGTAGGAAGTCTTTTGTAGATACAAGCTGGTTGTCGATGATTATTATTTATTCTATTCGGAGAAAAATAATTCCTACTAAATTGCCGTTTACATTTTATTCAAGAAGCAAAAGCCCGAGATCAGCACGAAATATTCCTCCTCCTCACATCCCATACTCTTCCTCAGTGAATGTTACTTAATGATCAGATGGAAAATCTTTCAATTAATTTCTACTTTTCTCCCATTAGTGCAATTAAAAATAATGAGATTATATTATATTTTCGAAAAATCTCTTATAATTCCCTCGCGCTTTCTTCTCTCGATCTTTCCTTCATCGTCTGCTTTCATATCATTCTAGAGTTTTTTCCTTTTCTAAATCCACAATTTTCCGCGTTTAGACTACTAAAAATATTTTATATGGTTTCATCATATTCATGAAGTGAGCTTTGAATATGATTTCTAAGGGTAGTGTTCCTAACTGTTTACCGCTGGATTTCCTATACCCACTAAGTGCTTTTGTAACATTGCATAAATGGATAGGTTTAAACTCTTTTGATGAGAATTATAAATAAATAGTTGTAAAGTTTTTTGACTGAAAGAAATATTGGTGTACAAAACTTCTCTTACTTCAAGTTAGTGGTGAAGAGCAGGTAAAATTCTTGTCGGATGTAAAGTAGCTAGTTTAGAGAAGAACTTCTCAGAAACTCAAAAAGTCGCTTATTTGACTCTCACCTCTCACTTGCGGCTGACTGTCTTCTAATAAACTTTTTTTTTTAACATTAACCAGTTTATTAATATTATTTTCAGTCGCTGTAAATTCCTCCATAGAAGTATATCATAATAATATATCTTGCTGATCAGCTTCAGAAAAAAAATTGACCGGTCATTCTTAGGCATTTATATCAGTCCATACTAATGGCAGGTATAGTAAGGAGTACATATTCCTTTTATCGTCTTGAGAAATTGAGATCATTTTTCTCGCTTTTGTCGAGATTGGCTCTTTCGCCAACATCTCTGTTGCATAACAAAGCAAAGCTTTACAAGTCCAATGTGTTATTGCAACATAATCCTAAGAATAATGGATTCCTATATTAGATTAGAGGTCTGGAATGACATTGGTAGAAAATTTCAGCATTGTATTGAGTGAACATAGCAGTGATATTCTTAACCCGTTTTGTAACAGTCTAAGCATTGTTTCCTGATAACATAACACAGTCACTGTGAAATACATTAACATTGACAAGAGCTATAATCAGTACCACTACAGCTAAGTATACACATATTATGTGCAAATAGCACAATATTCTTCATTAGGAAGGACATGAAAAACCATGTACCAACATTTGAAAATCACAAAAATTAATAACAGGAAAATCTCGAAAGAACCTCTTCATCTAAAATAAAACTCAGGAGATAATCCCAAAAAACACAACACTTCCAATTTCTAATATTAGAAATTTCTTGGAAGTAAAATAAATGAACACCAAACTATATTCTCAGGCGATAGTGAAGATACCATGGACATAGAATTTGATCAAATCAAGTGCTGTCTTACGGGTTAACACTGAGAACGTATACCCAGTGCCATTATTTACAGATTACGAGCAAATGTGCCATTAAATAAGATTTGTCGGATCAAGCAACCACCGCCACAGAACCGCTCGCATTATGAGCGATTCGCCGCGACCTTGAGAATGAGAATGTGGTCAATTTTGTGGACATTAGGTGCCTGCTCTCAAGTGGGATCAGTGTAAATCAGCATCATTTGTAGCTATTCACAACTCTTTTCATATCGTCGACATGGAAACTTGAGCCAAATGTTCTAGATACAGGAGATATGGGATTAAAGCATTCTCTGTTTCTAAACCCATAGACCACGCTACGGTGATGTTGCACCATTACTTTTGCAATAAGGACTAAGGGGAGATTGGGTTGCATTACATGTTCTACTGTGGGGTTTGATAAAATCGCTGTGATCATCCAAATGTTTGTATAATGTGTACTGCTGCGTAAGACAATTAGTCCAAAATGATTAAATGTATTAACTTTTGAAATTAATCTATCAATATTAAAATATTTAGTAAATAAATATATAGGTATCAGCTATGTTATGGCAGTAGAGATGCATGAAATGTAAACAGAGCAATAACAATAATGTAAAGTTCTAGTAGAGTTCGTAATACTACTCATTTTCTGCGAATACAAATAATAAAAATGACCTAATTCAAATTTTACATAGTTTGCATAGGAAAGATAGAACATAATGTTATTTATAGAGAACATAATTATTTAGAATGTTATTATAACTGAATAAAATACAATGTAAATGTAAACATTGAAGCGTTTACATTATATGGCACTGTAGATATACTGAGTAATTCAAAGGTGGCACACTTCCATTCAAGAAAATAAGATAATCTAGTTCAAATTTATGTATTTAACTACAGAGATTCAGAGTTGAAAATTCTCATGTTCGGCATCATCATTCAAAAGATGAATAGATAGATAAATATTAGTATGTTAAATGATTTAGATGAAAACTAGATAAAATAATTTAATTATGTAGCCGGCAACGTTTTGCAAGGTAAGGTTCATCCAGGCTGGGCGAGGTTAATGCTAGTTGCTCATTTTTCCAGAATGTGAGTTTCCAGCAAATGGAGAACCCATGTCTTGAAGTCTCAAATGTCCACCTTACTCCGTAAATATGGTATCAACTCTGTAACTTCCTCCAGGGTTGCAGATCGCAAAGTAGTGAAACCTCATGTCTTTGCGCTTTCCTCATTTTTATCATGTTGAACTGCTAATAATGATTGGGCCCCACTTATCTTATGGCTATCTTCTTCTCCTTCCTGTTTCCCGAGCACCCTTCAGATTCTGTTTCTCGGGTGTTAAATAGACGTTAAGGGATTTTAAACCGGGATTTCAAACACAGCTTTCATGTAGAAAGCGACTCGCATTATGCGATCAGCAGTCGTAAGAGCCTTTGATTTTTTAATTAATAAAGGAGTGCAAGCAAAAAACTCGCAGCCATAATATTGAAGTGCTCAGGTCTGACGAGTCCATTCAAACAAAGGTTGAGTTGAGGGGGTGCAGGGATCCCTAGTCCTCCCACACCTCCCTCTCCTCCACAATCATGCAATTAATGGTCAAGTGTAGCTCTGAGAAATTTTATTTTATGATCATTATTATCGGGTATTCTCCTTATGTACACAGCTATCTATCTGTTCAGACAGATTGGTTACAGGGTGTTATGCCGAAGAGAAAGAGAGCCATTTTAATTTTAAAAAATATGAAAGGAATAATAGAGAGATGGTGTATGACACCTTGTACCTTATGAGAAAACTTGTGTATTTGTTCTGAAGGGTTGGACTTTAGTATTCCTAGGTTGTCTTCTGTTTTTCCCATATACGCCTTCAGTCCATATGCCGTTTTTATGTACAATCATGTATAGTTCCGACATCAGGGCCCCATTTTTGACAGAAAACCCGATGTTTCAATCGAGGTAAAAAAAATACAAAAGGCACACAGGAAAATAAACAAGACAACATGAAAATTGGCACCTTCTCTTCTGTGTGTAACCCTGTGAGAAGGATCAATACAATGCTACTTCGGATTTCTAGCAAACTCTTTAGAATTGTAAGTCAGTTTTTTATTCTCAAGTGATGCCGAGTGCTTTCAGTATTATTTTTTCCTTCTACCTTTTGAAGAAAGGAAAATGCAAATAAAACTCAAGAGGAAAATTACCTATTGGAAAAATAATATAAGAAAATTATTTGAATAGGGGGTGAATTGCTGCTGTCGGGGACTGAGGAGAAGAAATTCGGATCGCTTTCCAAAATGTAATCTGCGCCGAGGGATCTAGGGACATGGTAAGGTAAGCACAATTTTCTGTGTTCAAATTGTGTCAACGGGATTTCGTTTTCATCTTGGTGAGGGGGT
Source organism: Bactericera cockerelli (assembly GCA_024516035.1). Classification (NCBI taxonomy): domain Eukaryota; kingdom Metazoa; phylum Arthropoda; class Insecta; order Hemiptera; family Triozidae; genus Bactericera; species Bactericera cockerelli. The sequence goes on from CM044960.1 coordinate 17,553,224, forward strand.
GCATACTAAACTTATTTTATAACAACACAGAACGTACGAATATTTTTTATTTATAAATCATATTCTATACAATAGCATTATACAAATACAATAGCACGTCATACTACTATGCAGGTAGATACTACTAAGGGCTTTTAATATCCGACACAGACGAATTCTGATTTATGAAATCAATTTTTAGCCACACTATGTACTTGAGCACTTGAGCAGCCATACCCGTAACATCGAATAACAGAAGCGAAAAAATCCGAACCATCAGGAATATTTTTACTGTCTTTTGTATCTTGTATCCTTCGCCAATCCATATCTTTTCGCTTTCGCCAAAACTGAAAATGGTCTACAATACTCAGGAGCAGAACAAAGACAATAATTTCTTACTTCCCACCCTGTTGCCAAATCCAATAGAAGATAGGTAATAGTGTAACAATAAAAAATAAAGTGAAAAATCCAGCAAAAGAATTGAAAAGTTTGAGTAAAAAGAATTCGACGAGCGATCTTTCCTTTCTTCTTCCATTCTTTTCGTCTTAAAAGAAAAAATGAAGCGGAAAATTATCAATTTATATGATTTTCTTCTGGTGACCGCTTCGGGGGAATTTTCTCTGATTTGTGCTGCACTCCCGGAGTGAACAGAAAGCGCTTTCTTTCAGCACTTTCTTTTCTATTCCAACTTCTCTTTCACGGATAAACAGCTTTCTCTCCAGGGCCATGGTATAATACAAGTGCTACAATTTTCCAACACGATAGACCTCCTAGAGATATCGGAAAAGTTAAAAAAAAAATTCAACAAACAAAGCTCAGGACACAATATAGATAAATTAGAAATTTATCTGAAGTAAAAGCTAATATTAGCGAAAAAGCCATCGGTAAATCTTATATTGTCAGTCGAAGTACTCAAAGTCGAAATCCAACTTACTGCTCTCATGTTTGAAAATGTCTAAGTACTCTAAGTTAATGAATTCTCGTAATAATTATGATCTCAATTTATTTTGTTTTGTCTATTTTTTCTAGAATTCATATTATATAGGACAGGAATACGAACTAAATTATTTATAGATTTTTTGTTGTTGCTAATTCATACGATTTTTTATAATTTTTCTAACTATAGCATACTAAATTATAGCAGGCAAGAGTTTATAAAGAAAAGCTTCCAAAACCTACGAAGCATTTTTCTCAACATAATGGAAGCTTTTCTCCATGAACTCTGGCCTCTCTTTTGTAAGGATTCAATGGGAATCTTTGCTTTGAAACCATCACTATTTTCAGTAAGTGTGTTTTGACTATTGTCCTTTACCTTTTGTACCTTTTCATTTATATACTATAATTATTATTAGTTTAGAGAGCTTATGTCATTATTTTTTTTATTATCTGTGTGTTTTTACTGATATTCATGTACATCTATTACAACTTCTCACTTTTCTGTTTATACTGATACTAATTTACGTATAATTATTGTATTCCGGATTAGGGTATGTCTATTCAATTTCAAAATACTTGATATTTTTGCAATTCAATGATTTTCCTTCCTATGTAATATTACACTATATCAGAACTACACGAGCAAACACATACTTCCTAACAATATTATACAGTTTTAACAAAATGCTCACACTATAATCGAATAGAGACTTGTTGTAAGGATGCTTCATATCAAGTATTTTGTATAGGAAACTAAACTACTTATGTACTTGCAGGTACCCTCGACTGAAAATTTAATATTCTTCCAAAACACCAGCAGAGCTTGTTGTAGAAAGCTCTGATAGCAAGTATCGCATGATAAGGAGTACTTAGACTGTCTGTTCCAGGAGTACCTAACTGTAGACTGCTATTGGTGTGTGTTTTGGATTTTTACAGGGGCTATGATAAGAGTATACTTTACATAAACATTTTATGTCTACCCATTCACAGTTTGAGCAAATGTAGAATACGAGTATAACCTATGCAGAAACCCATCCCTGTAAAATAAGGTCTTTTAAAATTCATTAATTTAATCTGATCATACATTAAACAGATTCAATTCTTGTTGAGTTTTGAGAGCAGAGGACTCCCAATCAAGAGGTAGAGGTTTTAGTCCGAATCACAATAAAAAAATAGACAAGTAAGAAAATATCAAAACAGGGAAACGCTGATGATGTATAATTAATGAAGAACATAGTTACTAATTGCAGCACTTATACATAAATTATCTATAAATTACTTGGGATACAATTTCACGACCTCCCGCACAAGCCTATTCACAAGATGAGTGCTAGACCACTCGACCTACAATGCTATAGCTACGCATTGTTCATCTATTGGCTCAATGGCTCTAGAAAGGCTCTCCAAGTGTGCTTTGGGATAGGAGGTTATGGCAATATTTATTCTTTAGTATCGTGAATGCCATTATTCTATTAGTGTTCTTATTAAGCTTTATAAAATGCATTCTACCTCTTTATTATTTTAAATAGATGCATGTTGTTAAACCCGTTGGCAAATGGAGACGCCAAAACTTTATGAGGCAATATTTCAAATTTGTATAGTTTCTTTGCTTCAAAGGATTCAATTTGTTCATTTTAAATTTAGGTATCTAAATCTAAAGCATCTTTTGTAGATAATTTCTACGAAAATCTCAATATTAATTTTTCTAGGTTTGTCTTGATTTTTTACAATACAATTAATATGTTTAGGTATGATTAAAACATTTATAATATGTAAAAGCTCTTAGCAAGCGGAAGGTTATAGGTCCGCACACCCAGAGCCTACAAAATTTTGTATTAATAATTTGTTAACAATTTCGAACCAGAGTGGAATTTTTTTTATATGAATTTCTACTATTGTGTCACTTCTTGCTCATCAGAGTGGATTATTAATGTGTCACTCATTATTAATTATCACTCATTATTAATGTGATTAACCATACATAAACGTATTTTCCGCATCATCAGACAAAACCAAATAGAACTTAATCTCAAATTAAAACAAACTCACTTTTTCAAAAACTTGGCGTTCTCGCACCATCGACTCTTTTCAAACAGTTTGCGGGGATATGCATTAATAATCGCTCAGTTTCTCTCTCGAGATGTGAATGACTCGCAGAACAATATGAGACCTCTCTACAATGCTAAAGAGAGAAAATATTTTCCACATTAAGAACGTGAGTACACGGATGAACTTTGTACGAGCTTTTACCATAACTTTGGTATTAATTTTAATATAAAAAACCGTTCCATAAATTCTATTTATCCTGTGTATGGGTTTCTCTTTGTCTAGCTCGTATATGTATATTAATAAGTTCGACTACATGTAAATAGCATAATGTGGCTATATATTCCGATATACACATATATTCACCATTTTCGTGTTCCAAGCTTTAGAAAGTTGTCTGGTTTTCGTTCTCACAAAGTAAATTCTAAGATGAAGAAAATAAGCTGCCATGAGTCAGATCAATATTGTAAGGAAATTATCTAATACATGGCATCAAACTTATTTTCCAGCCTAAGGCTTATAAATATAATAAAATAGAAAATGATTCTTTTTGGAAGAAAGCTGCTCCAATGCCCAAGTCCCCGAACCTTGGAGGTTTAGCAGGTAAACTGCATACCTTAAATTTTTGTATAAAACTACGCGTCCCTATTTCTCTCTCGTGAAAGAAAAGTTTGAAAAAGAATTATGCATTATAGGTAATTACTGTAATCCTCAAGTAAGGCAGCCTCCGTGGCGCAATGGTTGTGACTACTGCCCGTAGTCCAGAGTTCCCGAGTTCAACTCCCGGCTGGGGCAGACTTTTCGAAGAAAATTCTGTTCCATCCAAACACGTGAGGCTGCCATTTCCGGCCCTACCCAGGCTGGGTGAGGTTAATGTGGGTAGCTGGTACGATTCCCAGCGAATGGAGGGTAAAACCCCCGTCCTAATCCAGGACGTTAAATGAAGTAGAATCGTTGGCGTTAGGAAGGGCAACCAGCCATAAAAAAACGTGCTCCACACTACCAACCTCAACCATGAGGTTGAACAATGCCGACCCCAAAAGCAACATAAGCTAATATGGGATAAAGGCCAAGGGAGATTCACTGTAATCCTCAGGTAGGTATGTAAACTGTTTGTTTTTTAATATTTAAAATTATCACAGTTATCTCAGAAAAGAGCTCAAGTTTAACAAAATGTGAAGAGTAGGTAGATTATCACCATCTTTCATTGCATCGTCCATCACTCTCTCTCTTGTGCTGACTTTATTGTTAGCAGTGAACCTGATGACCTCTCCTTTATATCCTCGGAGGACAATGTCAGGAAACCTCCTTCTTTCATTATTCCAAGAGCATCTATATTGGTCTTTTCTCTTTTTCTTATGCTTCTTTCATTATTCCTAGAGCAACTATATTGGTCTCTTCTCTTCTTCTTTTGCTCCGTCAAAGTTTTTTGTATTCTCCTATAAAATCATGATTCTATCTTGGTGGTATATTGAAAAACAAACATACAAGCTGACTCCAAAGTGTTGAAACAGAGTCAGTTTGGCATGAATTTCATTACCAACTATCTGATCTACAATAGTTTCAAAGTGTTTTTATTAAGACTTTTCTGAATTATTTCTTCTTTCTGCTTATTAGGTTCTTCAAAATAATTAAGTCATTTCTACGATTATACAACGAGGGTAATTATATCAAATGAAATTTTTATCGAAAAGTACTCGTTGCTCTAATGCTCGTTGCTTTTCCACCAGACTGTGACTTGCATCCCATAGTCCTCAGTTCCCACATAGTCAGCTAGCAGGACTAAACTTTGGAGATTGAATAATGAGATTATATCATCGGGCATGTTCAAAATGAATCTCAGGAGCGTCTTTAGCCAATTAATAATGAGAGTCCAGGGAATCTTCTTGGCTTGGTGGTGGGTGAAGACTGGCTTGGAACAAAACTGATCTGTGATCCATTGGCTTTTCTTGGTGAGGTTTTCGACGTCTCACATTGTATTTGAATGACAATGAGTATTTGAGAACATATCGATAAAAACCAGAGAGTATTTAAACTGGTTAAACTATGAGCTGGGCGGAATTACCACGAAAACCCAAATTGAAAATTATGAATAAGTACCTATATGAACATTCTGAATGCTGTGGTATTTACCTGTCTTGGTAGAAGCCAATAATTATTATTGAATTGAAATGTTTATCCTACAGTAAAAACTAAAGGATAGCACTGTCTTTTAGATATTTATTTTGTCCTTACACTTATTATAGTTTTTTTTTAATTTGCTAGAGTTATCTCAACTCTCCTTTCTATACTATCAGTGCACCCCTGTTCCCTCTGCAACCTCCCATCCTATTTCTTTTTTCATGACTGTCTCTCTTTTGATTTCCACTAACTGTTCTATTTTCTCGTCTCCTCATCTCTCTATTATTCTGCACTCTCGATAGTGTTTCGTTCTCTCTGCTGAATTGATATTCCTTTTCACCTTTTATCGTATCAGTTTCTTTTAAACGAGACGTCTGACATTTTGCTTGAACTATTCTCTCGATATCTTAACTTTCTGCACGGTGCTGTGTGTCAGTGGCGATGAACGCTGGCAAAGTTCTAGGATGGAATTCTGAGATCCCATTAAACTTTAAATCAATATGTAGTATATATACTATACGTTAAAAAGCTTTATGCGTTTGAGCATTCTTTCCTTATAGATTGTTGGATTATTTTCTCTCAATTTATTTTCCACTTTATCAATATTCTAATTTGTAATATTATGAAACATATTGGATCAAGTTTTCTTTACATAGATTAAATACAATACATAGAAAATGAGATTCAGAAAACAAAACTTGATCAAGGGCGGTGCTATTGCCAACGACATTCTCTTCCGATTTTATAAATTAGGTATTTCATAAACACACAATGATCCTGACTTTCAAACAGAACTATTTTTCTACCTCTTCATTGCAATGAACACAGCCCCTGAACTCCATACTGTCTTGATGGGTCCTGCAGGTCGTGTAGCGACGATTATTAGTAACTCTATTAGAACAATCATTATTGAATAATCATGAACTTGAGTTACATGAATCAGTGCTCGAACATGCACTCGTTATGTTCATATAGTCAGTGCACTTGTGGCGACGGGCGAAGTAATTCAACTGCAACCATACCTCCTGGATGGTGAACATCTTGATACAACATTAGTACCAGTCCGAACTTCTTCATGTTTCAGATGGACTTTTATTTTTTCTTTATTCTTTAGGTCATCTGTTTTTCAATAGCAAATTCATTTCTGGGTCATTATTATTGAAAGTCCTTCTGTTCTACCAAAAAAATCTGTTCAGTATAAAACCGCTGGTCTCCTATCAAAATATAATACTTGTACCTTGAAATTTTTAACTACAGAAAAGTTATGTCAAGTTTAGTCCGTACAAAAATACATGGAGTCAAATGAATAAACGGGAATTGTTCGGTTAATTCTGCCGGTGAGTTTTTTTTATCTACTTAGCAATATTTTTTTTTACAGTAATAAGACATATAGGATCAAAAATGTATACATAGATTTAAAAATTGTATTTTAGCCAGCGTCGATGGCATGTTGAATACACCGGTTCCCTTCAGAACACCGAAGTTAAGCGACATCCAGCGAGGTAAAGACTTGGATGGGTGACCATTCAAATTCTAATTCTCGTGACGCTGGCTTTTCCCGGCCCCACTCAGGCTGGGTGAGGTCAATGTGAGTAGCAGGTTTGTGAGTTTCCTGCGAATGGGGGGTAAAACCCCCGTCGTGATATGACCATGGCAGTTTAAAAGCGACGTTAAAACCCCACTTAAAAAAAAAAAAAAAAAAAAAAAAAAAAAAAAATTGTATTTCAGCAATATCAATAACTGTATTTCTAGCAATATGTACTTCCTGCATGAAATGCGAGCCATAGCATATGTGAAATATTGATCAGATATTGAAATACCATGTACCTTCAAATCCTTACCTTCATGAGCAGTGTTGGCACTCCTTCTGTTATTTAGCCAGACAGCCACCAAGATAGCGATGATATCACTTTGGAATAAAAAGCATTGCCCAATCAGATCACACATTTCTACTAATTTCAGTAGAGTACCAGACTGGAAGACCTACACCAAACACCATACTGTCACCGTACCGTACAGGATGCAATTTCTCAAAAAATGAAACAGAATGAAATGGAGAGAATTTCAAAATTCCATTAGCAGCAAACTTATCGATTTGGTCCAAATTTGAAAATAAAGTAATCTGAAGAGATATTGAGAAAATTTATATTCCACACTACATACAGGATGGTGCGGCAGATATCTACTCACAAGCTTTGTTAAAATTAACGAGTGCCTTTATCTGATCATCTGAGGAAACATACATGATAATTATAATAACAACAATAAATAATATTCGTTTCCAAATGATTTTCCGCTTTTCTTAGATCCTGCCTTCCCCTCAGTTTTCATTTGGTATGACATAACTACAAACCCACTATACTTGACGTCTTAAAATCCTCTATCCTTTAAAAAATATTTAGTTGACTCACATTTACTGAAACCAGTGGTGTTACTTTACCAGGCACCATCTCGATAATTAATCATATTTTATTAACTAGATGTTTCGTTTGTTGGACCTTTAGACTGAGGAAAACTCAAAAATATGTACACATAAGTAACTGTGAAAAAAATTCTTATAAAATGTTACTCGTGATATCTTTGATCCAGAGTGGAGTGGTGATTACGGATAATGTTTTTTAACTCTCTGGATGGAAACACCCTTTATGTTAGCATAAAATATGAAAACATTTTATTTTATGAAAATAAAGTATCCAGAACGTAGAAAAGTATCCATAGAGAAATAATATAGATATAATTTAAGTGATCCGTATAGTTCCATAAGTATATTCATTATTCTATGTGTTTGGTATTCCTAATATAAATAACATTCATATATTATTATATATGTACAATTGTACATAAGAGTGAGAGCAGTTGATAATATGAGAGAGATAAAGATATATTTCGTTTGGAGCAAATCCAAATTCATATTTCACAAACAAATGAGAGAAAAAATAGGTAAAAAATTGAATTCATTAACTAAACTTATAAATATTATTGGTAAATGGGTACGTGTCTAAGTTCCCTACCCTGCTAATGTTTTGATAGATTATTCTCTGAAAAATATAAAAATGAAAAACTATACTCTGCTTTACTAAAATTGTGCGAAAGTTTGGTTAGAGAAATATAGTGTCTAAAAGAACTTCTTCAGTAGCACGTTCTTGGGCTCAATAAAGTGCTAGGTACCGTCCACCTTGCATTGAAGTCTGTGATGATACAAACAGAAATAGATCTCTTTTCCATTTTGCTGATGTTTCCTGAAAAGTTCTTACTCATTTTTGAACATCTTCTCTAACCTTTATACTTATATCAGACCTTAACACTTAGACGACCGGGTGTACCACCGGTGGTACACGCACGTTCGTACGGAATGGACCGGGTGTACCACCGGTGGTACACGGGATCGGTATAGCCGCAGTATCGCCGGTCCCACAAGAGAATTAACGAAAAACCATGCCGGTCGTCTAAGTGTTAAGGAGTCCCATTGATATTCAATAGTTTCCTTCACTACTTAATCATCTATCTTGAAGAGCCTTGAGACTACAGCCTACTACATACACCTTTCATGGATGACTACTTTACACATAAAACTAGCATTCGATATATCACCTATTCGTATTGTTACTTAAGTCACAACACTCATAACTAATCGTTTTGCCCCATTAAAACGACACATTTACTCCTAATGACACCTCTCACATGATTTATGAATGTTGGCTATCATTGTATGGATGTTAATTGAATAAAATTAGGTAAAATCCTTTCCCTATCCTGAGAATGAATATTCTAATATTTCCTAAGTTGATTATCTGATCTCAAGCCGTGCGTGTCCAATCGGTGATTTCAGAGGATTCAATAGTGTTGAATTCCCCAGATTTTCCAGAAGTAGGTGAATGGCTAGTGAGTATCTTATGCCCAAAGGTAATAAGGTGCAAGAGATGCAATGAATATCACCAAGACCTTCGAGTTTGTACATTTTGTATTTATAATAGTTTCAAGTTCATTTGTTCTTCAGCATAAAAACTTTGTCAGGAGTTAATCACAGAGGTTGTGAGCTGATATATCTCATTTAAGTTGAAGCTTCTTAAGAATTCCCACAGTTTGAATGGTGTAGGCAACCTGCAGAAATGCTTATATTGTTGTAAGCATTCTACTCTGGCACATCGGTCCTGTGATGACACATGAGTTGCTCAGTCCTACGTCTCATAGCTCTGTACCGTTCTCCAAGCAGATTGCGGTGGGAGCGACCCAATCCCCGAGCCTTGTAGAAAGTGCACTCACACGTCTGAACTCAATCATATTTCAATACATATTTAAAACTCTTTGTTATATATTTATTACTCCGAGCTCCGTCCGGTAATTACATTTTAAACTCCTATTAAACAGACAGTAGGTGTAACAAGAAGTCATTTCATTTTCGGAGGGCTTGGCACTCCTCGTCCTCGGTTCATTGCGGTTCAAAACTTATTGATTGAGCACAACTTGCCCAGAGTTTATGATTCTGATAGAACTTGGGGATTTCTGAATGGAACACAGGCGTGGTTTTACAGTCATGATTTTATTTGCATTGTCACTATTGTCCGACATGTCTACTGTCAGCTACTAGCTACTTATTGTGTTCTTTAGGAGTCCTCTAGACCTCAAGACGATTGTGATCATAATGTCAGAGCTATTGTACAATGTACCTACATTAATCAATATTATCAATTTCTCTTTTGCCCATAGACCACAAAGGAAAAGCTAGACCTTTGACTGCTCAGTTACTATTTCTATTTATAAGTTTACCAACATCTAACTGTATAACTCATAATTCTTATGAAAAAGTATTCAGTAATTACAATCTAGGAGAGTCAGATCAACTCTGAATATTTTTCAGGCGAATCGACATGATATGAAAATTGAGTCGATCATAGATACATATTTTCATTTCTATGTAATGTTGACCTGATTACCATAACCCTAATGTACAAAGCTGCTTGAATTTTAAAATTCTCATAATTCATTAGTTTTATTGTTTGCCAGTTCAGCTTTTAGTCGTGTTATCATCATTTCGCTCTATATATCTTTTTTCCCAACGATTTCAATAAAATCCTTAAATCCAAAAACCAAAAACCAAACTTCTACTCTGAGCGGTCAGATGTTTCGAGATACACCCAGGCCTGTGTATAACTTCTAATATATTTATGTCTCTGATATATTACATAGTGGTTTACAATATTTATCTCCGGATTACTATTTATGTGTTATTACTTTGTTATGCAGCTATTTGTTGTGGTCTAAGCTATCATGAACAGCCTGGTTGAAAAGTTTCGTATACTCAATTAACTATCTAGACAAGGCTGGATTTTCAACCAAACTTGATTTTACCTACGCAATTAGGTATACTTTTTCTAAGATCTTATTATCATTGTTTTCCTACTCACTAAAACCGACCCCAGTAGCTTGATCGATAAGGCAACGGACTTGTAACCTGGAGGTCGGTGGTTCAAGTCCCGGTTTCAGCGTAGAATTATTAAAGCGAGTTTGAGTAGTTGTGATATCACGAAAGTGATAACTTCTAATATAATTTACTTTACTCAGGTATGTTTCTTATTGTGTCTTGTTTCCGATGAGGAAACGCAGTTTGCACCAAAATTTTCGTAACACCTTGTGACGTGAGTTAAGTAGTGTGTGGGGGTACCGTACGTAGGAAGGTTGGGAGGATCATATTTTAACGTTATGGTTTGGAAGTAATTTAACACCGGTGATGCAGCGATGAAAAAAAAATCCGTTTTCAATAATGTTCTTCGTATTTTGGAACCAAATGAATAAGTTTTAGAACTAATATGGCTAACTAGCATTCGAATGTGGTTCTCCCAGCCTAAAGCTGGAGTAGTCTGGTGTGTAGGTAGCTGTGAGGCTCTGGGGTGTTGACCTGCCTGACCTTTGTTCTGATGGAGGTATAGTCGGCTAATTATTTTCTCTTACTGTGGGGGAAATGATCAGTAGATAACTGTCTTCAGTCCAATAGAATCTATTATGTGTGATTATTCTGTTTCCAAGGTATTCGTCACATTCCTGTCCATTGCGGCTATAAGTAGTATATGGACATAAACCGGGCTATTTGGAGTGATATTTTTACTAAACAGGTAATTTTGACAGTATTTATTAGAATATATTAGATGCTACATTTTAGTTATTGAATCAATCAAACATCGTATTTCGAATGATGGTGTTATATAAATATGATCTTGGTGTTGTCAGAGTCTATGGTGTTGTCTTGAATGGCTTTTGGCCTTTACGAAACCAAAACCACATTGAGTACCAGAGCTCAACATAAAGTTGTACCGGATGCTAATAAAATTATAGAAGAAGGACTTAATAGAAGTTTTTATCGTTAGGAATGTATTATATTTTATATATAGGTTCGTGGACATTTCTATACTAGAAGTTCTAGGCTATGTAGGTGGGACGTTAGCTCAGAATAAGAAGGCAAACATCAGTTGATTAAATATTTTAGAAAATAAAATCTTATCTGACCATACATCTACAAGTCTACCGTTTTGAAATAGCCACCGTGCACTATCTTCCATTTGTCTTTGAAATCAAGACATGTTCAGATGAACACTTCTGCCTGCCCCATTATCTGATTGAATAGGTTGCCTGCGTGTCTCATTTCATTTTATCTTTAGTATTTTTTTAATTTTTTTACGGAAATTCAGTTTAAATTTGATACTAGAGTCTGGAACCAGCACACAGACTGAATGCTCCTAACTAAAGCATGTTTGCATGACACAAGATAAGATGGGTATCTCGTCTGGTTTCTGCTTACAGTGCCTTGTTTTCTTCTTTTGTAAATGTTATCCACTGTTAATAAATCAGAGATAATTATTTTATACATTCGTTATTCCTGAACTACATGTTTTATGTTTAATTTATGAATGAATTTGGAACTTACTGGTGTAACACTAAAATCAGTGATCAATGTTTTGCTACACGGTAGTCCGGTAACCAGAAACCATGTTTCTTGTTGAAAAGAAGCTCGTTTATATTGATTTCTTGTACCTAATGTATATAAGAGACAGACAGAAATTACCATTTCAGTTTATTATTACCATTGCTGAAAATTTGACTGAACTATTTTTATTTTTTATTTTAGAATAACAAAGTCTTTCTTTTTTTAGTTAAATCTTCAGTGAATGAGGCTCCCCGCTCCAACATCAAAACCATGTGACTTCTACAGGTATCTTGTGCCTCTTTTCGGAGAGATATTGAGAGCCCTGATGATCTCTATTCTTACGTTTTATTTATTTACACTTTATTTATTTTTTATCAATAAATTAATAATCATGAATAAATTAATAACAATAAATTAAAAAATAAAAAAATTAAAATATATTCAAAATATATATAGAACATACAGTAATACAGTACCTCAACAAATAAGTTGAATTGGAGCCAGTTGATCTGATATATGTATTAATTTTGTTGTATGTAATATTTCTGTTCCAAATAAAGGTTTATTTATTTATTTACAATTGGTTTGTAATACGGGCGAAGTTAATGCCTTAGGTATTCTTTGACACATACTTTAGCTCTTTGTCTCATATCGAAAGTGAAGGATGTAGGGGACCACAAGGGGAGGGAGGGGTGTAAATGAGTATGTGGTACGAGTACCTACCATTCATAAATAATTTTATTAATGATTAATTGATTACTATTGGTAGAAATATTCTGTCCACAGTTTGGTCAATCCTTTTTCCACACATCCTATACATCTAGCATTTTTTTATATTCATAAATCAGCAGCTGTTTATTTTTTTTAAGAAAGAAAATGGACGGCAAGAATATTTTATTTTTATTTTATTCTCCATTTTTCCCGACGTTATTTAATATAAAGGTGTAAACAAAGAAGCTGTTATTTTTTGCTTGCCTGCCCCACTGCCCGTGACTACATTCTTGCATTTTGAATAGTTAATTCGAACACCTCTCTTAATTTATTACGTAGGTAACTCCAAACACATCCGACTTATATTATATGAATGTACCGGATGGGACAAAAGTGTTTGACCATAAAAAATTGCTATAGTAGGTAAACACTAAACCTAAATGAATATTGTAATATACCTAAATTAGTATTGGTGGATTTACATAAACACCACTATTTTTTTATTTTTTTTTTTTTTTCTTCTTCAAAAAAATACCTAACACAATTCAGTTGGTACTGAAAGCGTAATTTTTCTATGTATAATAAATAATATAAAAAAAACGCTACAACCTGTATTTCAATGTTTCCAGTTTATGGTGTAAGTTTACATTCTGTGTACAGCTTGTATCTATTATACTAAATATTTTGCCATAGAGAAAGAGTGAGAGAGTGCAAAAAGCTCGGGGCAATTTTGAAAATGAAACTCCAACTAGGAACTTGCCACAGCCTGAACTTAGTAATTCAAAGCTTTTTAATCATTAAGGTTTTTAACATCATATTTACGAGGACCTCGAGTTGAGAGAAAGAGCAACTGTTTGGCCCCCAGTGGAAAAGATGTTGTTACCTATGGAAGTGAGGCAGAGAGATTTCCTGGAATTCTGGAAAATGGAACTCCACGAGTACAGAAAAATAAGGTCAAATATTGTCCTAATTCTGGTCAAATAAAGCAGCCAGGACCTTTTCTCCCCAAAATACCTATATATTTGTGTCTTTTTGTAGTTAAAATTAGAGACTCTAGTGCCCGATATAAATAATTAAATAGCCACGCTGCAGCAGACACCCAAACTCATGGTTGAAATCAGATACTATAGTAAGAGTGTCCACCCCAGCAGCGTTCATTAATCTGGGTCTAGGTCCATTCCAGTCAAAATATTGAAAAAGTTTTAATTTTGTACATTTTTAACTGGTAGTAGGTAAACATCTATAAATTTACTCTAGTCAACAGTGATATGCTCACATCTTTGACTCAAATTCCTCCCAGCCCGCGAGGCGTGTGCCCTTTACTCAAAACCCCTCATTGAGTAGTGAGTGAGGTACTCATTACCCCTCGCCCTCTGCTCCGTACTAATCACTAGAGTGATGGCTACTCATCAAATTAAATCCCACCTAACGTATCATCAGAAGCTGTATAGGAAATTTTCGTCTGAGTAAACATAAAAGAGCCGCAGGCTGCGCCTACTCAAAGCAGGGGCAAACTTGTTGAAGTTACCAAGTCTACAGAAGGGGTGCAGAAATATAGAGTAAAACGAGAACTTTAGTGAAGAATGTAATTTACTCGAAGATTTTGGTAAAAAATATTGGATAGTTAAAAGGATCATCTATCCGGTGAATGCCGTTTTCCTAAAACCTAAAAGATCTCTCACGTCATTCAAGACGGAGGCATTACCCTTAAGTGCCCTTAACTCTCTGGAAACTTACAAATCAGCTAAAAAAGATGACAGAATCACAAGAGCTCGATTTTGTGAATGAAAATATATTACGCTACGCTGTACCTAGAACTCATTCATATCACACCACGGACTGGGAATAACGGAAACACATCCTTGAAGTCTCAACATACTGACCCCTGAGCCTGGCCCTGCCTGCTCAATTGGCCCAGGACACTTATACCCACAATCAAACTATAATAACACCAAGGAATGGATAGACATATAAATGTAAATAATCTTAGAAATGTCTTGCGGGAGGAAACCCAAAGACCAAACACTCGTTCTGAAGAATCTATAACCGATCTTTTTCTGTTAACTGTCGATGTAGTCAATTCTATTATTCTAACTGAATGTACAGAAGCGTATCTAGGTTTTATGAAGAGATTCCTACACTTCCTACCATTATACCAAGAAGTTATGTTGCTATGTGATGATCAAATTTATAAACCCAAAGGAGTTTGTATAACTTGTGCTTCTGGTATCAGCTATTCCAGGTGCCTATTTGATAAAGAGCAGTCAGGAGCACAAGCTAGACGTGTAATTTCTCAACTCAAATTACATGTCCTGATAAACAAACAATGTAATTGTAGTTATCTTGGATAAATAATGAGGTCTGGGTAAATAATAAAGTCTATCATTATTACCACATGCACAGTGTCTTTTACAGAGGGTCGATTAATATGTTTGTTAAAAATGATTCTTCGGATGTAATATTTTTTGTGAGCGCAAGCAAGCCCTCAAGATTTAGACCTTTATTACCAAGATTTCTAAGATGTGTATTTATATTACGTACTTAAGCATTCCGAGAACTTACATGAAGATAATAAAATATTACAGTCAAGGTAGTTACAGAACTTATAAAACTTATCTTAATAATAGGAAATGAAAAATTCCATGGATATTCCCAACTTCCTTTTTGAAGTTGAGCTATATCATAAGGTCATGAAGTATCTATCTTTTTAGCTTCTTATTCGTATTGCATTCTGTAACCTGTCGGTAAAAAGTAGGTACAACATACATACCCATTTTGCTTTATTTCTTTTGGTAATTAATTCCAATTTCTTTCAAAGAAATTAAATTCTGAATATCAATAAATGAAGCCATAATGTTATGAAAAATAATTGTCACTGAACTTTCAGCATCGCGAATTTCAGTTTTATAATGAAAAGAATATACCTACGCACGCGGTTTCTTTTTATTGATTTAAGAAATATATCTTGAATACATAATTAAATAATTATACACCCTGTATGGTTAGTATTTTCAAATTCGAATGAGCCGCTGCAGCAGAAGCACAGTAAGTACCAGACAGACATTGTGTTCTTGGAACAATGTTGTTTTTGTTCAATTAATTTTAATTGCTTCAAATTAAAGATTCCGAACAGAGCAAATATTGAATTGAAAAAAATTCATTCATTCTCATTTAGAATTGAAATAAATTGCAAAACAATGGTGCGGGACATTGCTGAACATAGCTTCCTAAACGAGATGAACAAGGATGATCTTTGTCGGAAATGTTTCTCACGAACCCAGGTCTCGGGTTTGGACCACCCGCAACCGAAAACTGTGCTTATCAATACGAAAATGTGTTATGTATTCTGTTTGAATATTTCGTTCAACGAGGATTTCGATGTTTGAATAGGGATATGGAATTCTAATTCATCGAGATTTTAGTGTCTACATGGAATATCAAATCATGCACGTACTTATGGCACGTAAAAAAAAACCTTTGATAATTTGTTTTTATAAAATACCTTCGTTCTGCATATTACAAGACTAAAAATATTCGCGGTATCTCATTGATCTAACCGACAGAAATATTTATCTGATAGATTTGATAGTGACGCACAATGACATGGTGTCCTTTATTAAACACTCGCATTTCTCTTGACCAAAGCATACATACACCTTTTCTGCGTGACTTATAGACAAGGTCCTCCTTAAGATAGTCACATTTAGAGTAGAAATTATATTTCCTTTGGAATTTCTAATAAAACTCTATGCATTTGTTTTTTCTCATGAACTTTTATCTACCTATGCAAATTTTGAATCACCAAAAAAATATACCTACCTATCTACCAAAGAAACAGAAAATATTAATTTCATAATGCATCCTTCCACTTCAAAACTCTAAAGAAGGGGTTGCATGAACTCCCCAGAATATCATTAAGATGTTCATAAAAGTTGTAGTCACAAGAAATTATGGAAAGGGGAATTCATTGAAACTATCGTCAAGTTTTTCATATTGCCAGTTAACTTTTTATTAGCTAAATTACAAAAATGGAAACAGCTGCCCGCCCACTTTGTCAGCCCGATGGGACAGATCCATCATAGTTAGCAAAATACGAGGTGTAGGAAATTGCATTAGATTTCATGTGTCAATTATTACTCAGATGGGAGAATTTCAGGTAGAATTATGAAAAATCTATTATTTTACTGTCAATTCATTTAGTAGATTCTGATAATAATGTCTACAAGATTTATTCTTTCAAAAGCTACTAAAATAGTAGTTGACTAGTTATAATCATATGAGGTCACAAGAGTCAGCAAGAAACTTTCAGAAATAATAGTAAACATACGAGTAGGTGCAGTAAACATTAAATTTTCTTCATTTTTCATATCTGGGTCCTTCTTCAAAAGTGTTAAGAGGTGCTACATCAGACGTAAATCTGCCATCAACAATAACCATACTAGACTCCTCAATTGAGGCTTTTCAGGAAGGCTATCAAATCATCCCGGTCCTTCTGCTTCTTCAGTCCTGCGTACACCATCTTGGTTCCCGGGATATACTTCTTGGGGTTCTCGAGATAGATGTTCAGCGTATCGGCATCCCATGTTATGCCTTTGCTCTTGTTGGCTTCTGTGTAGTCAAAGCCAGGTGTCTGACCCGTCTTGCGACCAACTATGCCCCACAGATTGGGACCCACTTTGTTGCCACCACCTTGATTGGCTGTGTGACATTGGGCGCAAGCTTTTGTGAAAATCTTCTTGCCATTCTCTTCGGACATTGCAGACAGAATTTACAAATGGAATAAAAATTAGGCAGTACTTCTTTAGGAGCTGTGTAGGTTACAAGTAAAACAAGTTCAACTAGATTATTGTGTTCAGTCAGTGAATTTGAAGTCAAATTAGAGCTAATGTTTAAATGAATTGGCTGTTTCTCATAGTTTACTTGTAAGCCAGTAGTAAAGTTTACTCTGATAAATAATAGCTGATGAGATAGATAGAGGGGAGGGGGTACCTATAACTATAATATAATTATTATGATTTTTTTTTCTGTACAGTCATCAAGCTATACATGAGTTAGTAGTAGGGTAGGTATGTACAAGTTTAGTGATCTCTAATAGTGACCACTCACCGCCGGTAAGTACATAATATGTTCATTTAGCGTCATATAGCAGTGCTATCAATATTATGAGGCAAACTGACATACACCCTACGGTCTTGAAAAATAAAATGATGACCTTAAAAGAATGATAACGGAGAATCTCGAATCAATTGAAGAACAAAATGATGAATTTAAAATTTTACATCTAGACACCGAGGATTCTCTTACTCTAAGGATATCGCGAGAACTCTCTGAATCTCGATGAGAATGGTCAGTGTTGACGGATGGCTGGGACAACTGGTTCGTTAGTACCTCGGTGACATCCCGTGATTGTTCACAGATAACTTCTGCCTGGTGAGGAGTCCAACGAATTGCCTGTCATCAATCAATCCTTAGTTTCCATCAAGAGCGGAGAGAGGAACTTTTTATTTTATGGCGTTGAATATAAAAACTTGCGACTTTTGAGCTTCACTTGAGGAAATTGTTAACCCTTCGTGTTTTGCATGGCGTACTTCTAATAATTTTAGAGCGCTCACTAATTTTGTTTATTTCATTGTTTTTGGAAAATAAATTTGTAATAATATAGTCCGAGAAAGAGCCCGACATCCAGAATTGATATAAAATCCATCATACATAGATATTTAGGAGCAATATTTTGTAAAAAATTGCAATTTTGTCAACTTTACTTTTAACCATGAAATTTTAATCATTGTGAGTTACTTTCTTTATGGTAGTAAACTTTGTCTGCTTTGCCCAATCTTTTTCCTTTATCAAATACCAAATTTTAAGACTTCAAGGGCTAAAACATTTTTTTCTTGAAAAGAACGAAACATAATTTCATAAACAACAAGCAACTGGTTTAATCTTCTATTTATGATCAGCAAACAGTCAGGTCACGCTTATATGACCATTCCCAGATCGATCTCAGTTCGAAAACTTCTATTTATTTATTTCTAACATGTACGTGTTTTTGATGTTTTTTTTCCATTATTTTTTTTTTATAAATTCTATTACGCCCCTTTTTACCTACATTGATATGTGTTTGAGTTTAAACAGGGTGGGTTCACAAACTCAGGAGTTGTAGTTTCTTGTAAAATGTATGATTTTATATCTTTAATAAAAATATATCTTAGATATCTAATCTAATGATGACAATTACTCAAGTATCTATTTTACTAATGTATTGTTCTGTTTGTCTTTATTTCAGGTAAGATTATAAAATCCAAGTCCCTGAGAGTCTTGTATTTGTAGATACCCACCAATAACTTTGCAACAATTTCTGATGCGTCTGATTCGGTAAGTGCTTCACATTTTTTTTATTTTTAATTTAAGATCGATTTTTTGATTCCGAAAGATGTTTCTAATGATTTTGACTAAATTTCAGTCTTGTTTCAACAAGCAATCCTAACCCATTAAATAAATACCTCTGACTCTGAGTACTTCTAGTCAGTTCTATTCATTCCATGGGTTGCTAGAAATCCCTGTGTGCGTGCTTTATGAGACACCCTGTTTGCCAACTAGATTCTATTCTATTAGAAGCGCATTACATTGTTTCGTTTTTTATCTCATTCTACCGGGTGTTTCCACATTGTGTTTTGACGGATTATTGAGCTTTCATCTTTTGTGGTAGATAATGTGATTTGGAAATATACGAGGAGTCTAAGATCCTAACCTACAATTATGAAAGGTTTCATAAAATGGAACAGAAAAAATAGCATGTCGTTAACATTGCAGAACCGTTGGATTTGGACCAATGACAGACACAATGAGTTGCCATACTAAAACTGTCTTTCAGATCTATTCTGCTTTCAACTATTAATGAATAGTTGAATACCTGATAGAACGTGAAACCTTTGGAATTGGGACTATGAGTTAGCTATTGAGGGACACCCTATATATTTCATTTATTTCCAACATGATAATGTAAATGTATTCCATGCATTATATAAATATTTATAATTATTAGCAAGTTCATTACGATCAGACACTTTAGACCGCTCTTCAATGCAGACTGTAGACTCAAAGTGCGAAATTACAAATTAAATAAACTCAATGTAATGCATACCAATGCAGATAGAAACAGAGGGCTGGGTTTAGTCATTATTAAGTGTGTAAGTTTTGTACTGTGGGAATAAATAGAGAAAGGTTTAATTTTAGGCTGTTTGGCTTTATAGTTGTTTATTTATTTACCAAGTGTAGAACATTCTTTTACCTTAGCTATTTTAGGTATGCTAGTATGCCACCACCCACCCTACTTATCTGTGTTTAGTATTTCGATTTCGCAAACACGAGAAAAATTCTAGCGACGGACGAACATCATTCACAATAGCCCTCAATGTTTGTATCAAGAGTAAGAGTGTATCTTTAACAAGTTATTCTTGCAAGAGCATTTTTTATTGTAAACACAGCGGCCTTTGAGCGAACAGGAAGATAGACTGCTTAAGGTATAAATATACTGGGTATATAACCTTAAGCTGTATATTTCCAGTACCTACACTGTATACCTATAACCTGTACCTGTACCTGTAGGAAAAGAGAGACCTGAAAGTACGGAGAAAAAATAAATAACAAGTCAAAAGTCAAGATGAATTAGGATGAAGGAAGTGCGAAGGGGAGGGGAAATCTTAGAAAAACAAGAAGAGATAAACCAGGAGGAGGAGGGGGAGGGAGTTGTGTACTTTTGAGAAGAAAATTTAATTTAAAACTTACACTGCGCGACATATTAACAAGACTTGTGTTGCGACCCCACCAGTGCTGGAAAGCGGAATGAGGAAGTAACACTGTGCATTGTTGGCACACTGAGTGAATTTTTTTGGTGAATAATTATTTAAGTTGAGTTTTCCTAGCGAAAGAACTTAACAGTCACTTAAAAAGCTCATCTAGATTATTGATCCTTGGGGTTCTTTGGACCCATATAGCAACTAGATCTAGCCTTATAATTTCAAGGGTTGACAAGGCCACACTTGATACTTGAGAATATATCTTTCTCAAATAGGGGTCTTTAAACGAAATTTCGCTCATACCCAGCTCGTTTTCATCTTGAAATCTCGTTTACCTACATCAGACTGAATTTTCTGTTTTAAGTTACAACTGAAATGTACCAAGGAGCCATCTACGATGGTTTCACTGCGGCTTGATAGAATTAATATTCTGTGGATTACCAAGACT
Source organism: Bactericera cockerelli (assembly GCA_024516035.1). NCBI lineage: Eukaryota > Metazoa > Arthropoda > Insecta > Hemiptera > Triozidae > Bactericera > Bactericera cockerelli. The sequence goes on from CM044960.1 coordinate 17,574,180, forward strand.
CTAGCTAGAAGCTAGACCATTCCTTTTATAGACGTGGTCCCTGTACGTCCCAGCAATGTCAGCATCGTATATGTTAATGGTGCAGTAAACACATCCCATTAATATTAATGCATAATACTCTCAAGTGAATCTTCTCCTGAGAGATTTACCCTGCCGGTAATTTAATTATCACCTTTCCAAGTCGCCTCTGATTGTTGAATAGGAGGCTGAGGAGGATGAGGGGGGGGGAAAGGGCAGTTAGAAGGGGACAGGCGGGGGTTGATGCAACTTTCTCTCTAACATTCAACTTTTCACATAAAAACTCTCTCGCTAGGAGCGTACCTTTTTATGGCCTTTTTACTTGATGAAATGGTATAATGTACAAAATGAATAGGGTCAGGAGGAAGGAGGGGGGGAGGAGGGGGAGAATGGGAAGTAGGAGGAGGAAGGAAAAAGAAAAATTGAATGAACGATTCGAATAAATGAGAAACCTGTACTTCATATAAATAGGTACCTTCAAGTGGGGTAGGTGGATCTGAGAACGGACGAGATTGAATGACTGTACCAGGTAGGTAAATTATAAATATTTACTTACCAGCCAACACTCTTGAGGCATAAAGTGCACTAAGATAGACTTCTTTATGGTTCATTTATTCTCTATTAAATAACGAGTGTAGTAGCGCACTGGGCTTCCACGCAGGTGACAATGGGTTCGATGCCCAACTAGGTAGAAAAGTTCCTACTCTGTTTTTTTGCTGGTCTGGGTTCCACTTACATCGTGAGGAAAAATGAGTATTTACTTGTATGTATTATGTAGTGACCAGTGGCGACACTCACTACCACTGAATAAAGTATCTAATCACTAAAGGATTTAGAACAGAAAACAGCCTCTCAGTGATGCTGTGTTACTCACAAAAATTGTGAAGAGGCTCTTACTTCAACAGAAAGAAATCATATTATTCGCTTATAACTAGAAATTGCAACACAACAAAGATCTAGGACTGATCTTTTTCACCACATTTTTATTTTGTAGATTATTCTGAACCTCCGAGAGCTTCCTAATTGCCAATACAAAGAAGACGTTCTTCATTATTACCTATACTATAATTTTATTATTATAAATTTGGGAAAGTTTTTCTCTGACCTACATTTGGTGTCTCCACCTTATCCCTTCGTTCCTCATCCACCTAATATGTTAGGAAACTTTCTCCGTATAAGATTATCTTTGTGTTCCCGCTTCTTTTCTTCGGAATTAATGGAAAAAGTATTAAAAAATTGAATAAAAGCTGGAGGAAACCATTTTGTCGACTTTCACATCGTATGAGGATTGAGCATGTAAGTATTAAGCAAGTGAAAAAGAGTGTATCTACCAATATGATGCAAATCTTTTTCGAATTTAAATTGATTTCAACTAAGATGCTTACAAAAGTGCTCAGGATTTTAAAAAGGCAGTCTTTCATTCCATACAAATTTTACATTTTTTTTACTTACTAACATTCTCCCTCGACTTTAGTATTTTTAGCTTACCTACCTATATTGACTATAGAAGTATGTTTATATTTTTATGAAATCGAAGGATTGGTACACGAATAAACGATACTACCAATTGAAACAGGGAAAACACAATTTCAGAAAACATCAAAAACATACAAGAAGCCATTGAGCACACATGTGACACAACATCTGAGTTTTCCCCACTGAGATCATAACATAAATATCGCAAGATCAGAGAATGCATTTTGAGAATAATATAAATAACAAAAGTGTTGCAATTTTGAATTAATTATAGCTCGGTCACAAGGGTATACTTAGAATAATAAAAAACATTTTCTTTTTTAATAATAAGACAAGAAATGAAATAGGGACGGTTGTGGAGATATGAGGGTGGCGGCTGAGGGAAGGAAGAGGGGTTGAGGGTTGAGAGGGAGAGTAAAAGATGACAAAAATAATTAAAAAGGAAAAAGCAAAAGTCCTTACATAATAAATTTGATGGTGTGAAAACAGCACATATTTTCTCTTGCTTTTTCACGTGGACAAAGAAATACCTTCTTTCTACCTTTATACATTAGTAATACATTTTCCTCTCTAACTAAACTTTCATAGGTCTACGCCTGAAATATAAAACATTTCTCAACAATATTTGTACAGGAATGATAATAATTTCGAATTCTGTGTCGTCCAATCTACAGATGGAGCAACCACAGACTTTATCCTCCACGTCAAGTTTCCTCTGGATGAACTGAAAGTTGCGTTGAAGAATAGGCCGAGAATTAAGTCAAGTAAACAGGTTGGGGGACCAGGGGTGCAGGAGAGAGCACAACTTCCATAAGTTAACAATAAGTAAACAAGAAAGTGGATGTGCCGAGGGGAGGGGGAGAGGGGCGGGAGGAGAAAAAATGTTACAAAGTATAACATCATCCCTTATGATCCCGAGAATTGAGAGGATACCCCCAGCCCTCCGCCCGTCTACTCCTGCTTATAAAGTTAATCAAAAACCAACAATGGAAGGGAGGAGAAATTTTCTGAAAGAGAGGAGGGAGAAAATAGTTTCCATGAGGGTTCTATCACAAAAGTCCGAAGGTTCGATTCGGTTGTGTCTGCACATCCACTAATGAGAAATGGCATTCTGGAAGTAGTTATTGAGAAATAATTCTGTAAAAATCTATGATATTTGCATGATACTTGCTGAATTTTCTATCTGAACGAAATTCTTACTATCAATAGTTTTTCTTGTCAACTTGTCAGCCATGGTCAGCCTCATTATATGATACCTAATCTAACTTCTATCAAAACATTTATTTTTATCACATGTGCAACTGTTAGTAAAAAATGTCCATTTCTTGTTCCTAGATTTACATAATTTTACAAGTATGATAAATGTCATAAAATGTGCTCTCGAGAACGGCTTGATACTCATAGAAACACTTGAAAAAATCCTGTGCATCTTGACTGGACCCTAAAACTAGAAAAATCCGAGGGTGCACTGCAAGTGGACTATGTTCTGATCTTGATAACTAAAAGCTCAGAGAAAAGCGATTATATCGCGGCCTCTCAAACACAGAGGAAGAAAAAATAATTAAATTCAAGCAATTTGAGATTAAATTATCAGGGAAGAGGAAGAAATAAGTTGCTCTCCAAAACCCTTTTTTTCTTTTCAAAATATAAAAAAGAGATCTTAGATAACGTATCTCATATTTGAATACATAACAGACATGTGTGTATACGGATATGTTTTAGAAGGTTTTGAGGCCTTTAGCATATTTTCCTGCTATTTTTCCATTTCATTATTTTTATCAGTTGGTCGTTTTCCTGGCGGAGGGATTTGGGTTTTGATGTTTTAATTGAATGTGCAGTGACATGGGTGGCGTATCATTTGCATGGCTTGCTCTCTATTGAACTCTGTACCGGTAGTCTACAAATCAGTTCGGTTTAAAAATATTTATGAAATGTGAGAGAGATCACCATTTCTATATCCCTTTCCTGTGTAAACCTGGGTAGATTTGCAAAAGAGATTTGAATATTAAAATTTTTCCTGTAAATTATAAAATATCTCGTACACAAGAACAAATTAAAACAGAAGGTATTTTCTCAACTATCCTTATTCTCACTTTGTTTTGCCAAAAGCTTGGGAGGTACCAAACCTGAAGGTACCAAACCAAAGATATATTTGCAGCAGCACACTCCCAGGAGATAGATCAAAGACATGGCTGGGGCAAGTGCTTACGATCCTTGAGAGCTCTAAATCTTCGAGACCCATTCTGAAAAACTCCTAACATGGCGCAAAGGAAACTGGAAACAAAACTACAAGCACAAAATTAATGAAATTACTAGACTGGTGCCCACACACAAACCCTTTAGCTGCACTTGTGTGTGTGTGAGAGAGAGAGAGAGATAGAAGGAGAAAGAGAGAGAGAGAGAGAGAGAGTGAAGGAAATTAAGGAAGGGGGATCACTTTTGGTCATAAAACCTTACAGTCCGTTATTCTTATACTTTGAAAATGTCCCCTTGGACTCTCGTTTGAAACTCCTGGAAAGGATAACTTTGAATCCCTCTGACCATTGTAGATTGTACCTTAGTTAACTTTCGTTTTGTTCTATGTGGGACACGTTGTTAGGACTGTGGAGCTGTATGAATAGGAGATGGTACAGTTTCGTTCAAAACGAATACTTGATTACCTTATGTCTTTGCAGTCTTTGTTGTTACAAGATAAAGCAACTGGAAGGTGACCAAAGGAATTGCTTTTGGGGCCCCGCTAGTTAAAAGTTCTGTTACTTATTTCAACATTATTATGTCCGATAAATTTCTAATATTAGAAATCGGAAGTATTGTGTTTTTTTAAAATAAAAAAAAAAATTGCGATTTTTTTCCCTTTACTTTTCAAGACAAATAAATATACATGGGCAGCACCAAAAAAGAAAACTAGGTAAATTATTTGTTTTCTCTTTTTTGATTTTTATTTGGAATAGAAAATGATGTATTGTTCAAGTGTGAAGTACGCGAGTGTCTGTTTATCTAACAAGACACAGCTTGTGAAGGGGCTTATTCTATTCACTTTACATGGCATACGAACTTATTACTGTTCTTAGTGAAATATACTCGTTTATTTTTCTAATGGTTTTGACCTACTATTTTGCACACAGTTTTTTTTAAGTTTCAAGGAAAATTATGGCCACTAAACTTGAACTGAAAAGAGAGATCGTCTAACACAGAAAACGTTTTAAACACAAAAGAAAAGAGTGCTTCTCTGTGGGGATAGGAGAACGGGAATTTTTTGTGGAAATTTGAAAGTAGGAAAGGAAATGAGGGAAGAGGAAAGCAGAAATGGGGAGGCAAATATAGGAAGAATAAAGGAATGAGATATACTCTTTCTGGTTCCACATGGGGAGAGGAATCGTCATATATTGTGACCCAATTCACCCAATTTTACTAGAAGTGGTTTATGTTGTGAAGTGAGCCTCACAAACATTCCACATAATGGAAAACGTATTTAACATAACTTTATTGTGATTTTTTTTTTAAAAATATGTACCAACTCCAGTGAATCCATATTACCTGGGTACTTTAGGTTCCATGTTCAAAAGTTTTTACTGGAAACAATGTATTTGACCAAACGTTACAGCGTAAATCGTAAATTTCTAGATATGAATCGGAGTTGGAATCTTCAATGGTAAATTGAAATTGTTTTTGTGAACTAGAAAGCAATTTAGCATGATAAGCAAGTGTACAATTACCTACATGTTCACCAACATTCACTTGACTCACTGATCCTACCTTGGCAGTCAGTACGAAATGAATGCAGTGCAGTAGGTGGATGAGACAGCGAGGGGTAGAGAGATTAATAGACGGGAAATGGGAAGAGAAAAGAAATTGTGTGTGTTTTGCAGGGAGGGAGGGAGAAATAGAGAGGGATAAAAGGGGAGAGAGAGAGAAAGAGAAGTAACTCTATACATACATACACGTCAGAGCTTTTTGCACGGAAAATTCCCAAAGGATTGAATTTTTTCCCACATCCCTACAGCCCCCCCCCCCTTTGCTTCTCTCTCTTTCTCGCTCACTTAGTTACTTGCTCTCTTCTCGGAGAACTGTAGGTACTTACCACTCTCTCTCTTTCTCTCACTCTCATTCTCCCTCACTCACTCACTGACTATTCCTTTCTCCCCATGGCTCTCCTTCTCTTTATCCAACTATTTCTTATTTTTTCTTAGGAAAAAATCTCGATTTGAAGAGAGGAGGGAAAAGAACAGAAGATATTAGGTGAAGCGACTGTTAAACGTACTGGAATAACTAACAAAAATCCTTGGGAAAAATTAAATTATTTACTTTGTGTTTCTTGTTGTTGTTTTTACTATTTTTGATTTTATTTCTACTGTTGTTCATTTTGTCTTTCTTGTATAACTACAGTTACTTCCTAGAACCAGCTAGCCAGGTTATATCGTTACTTGTTCGTTAATTCCAGGATCACAAAATTGAGTCACTTCTCGCCCATCAGAGAGGATACTACGGGACGGGCAAGCTACAACTCAAATTTCTACTATGTACTCAGTAGCTTCTATTTCATGGCTACGAAATAAAAAAGGCTGTGAAACACTCATCTTAAATGAAAAAAAAAAAAAAATGATTGGTTTTGGCGATTGATTAAAAAAAAGTTTTATGGTGAAGTTTATTTGTGAACAATGGAAGGATTACTACTAAGAAAAAATATTATTATATTTAAATTTATTCAGTCGTAAATAAAGTTATCAACTCATGAATCTCGGTACAAGTAGTACAGGTTGGTGACAAATGGTATTTAGTGCTAAAATAAGTGTAAAAAGTTATTATTCATTATTTTTGGACTTTTTTCGAACCATTCTAATATTAACAAGATGATACTCAATAATTATAGGGACCAGATATTGAATGAACTCCTATCAGGGTATAGTAGAGTTTCACAGTAATTGTCGTATAAATTATCACTATTCCTGCAGGTTGACTACCACGTTTCATGTTCGCCTGGTTCAAAGAAAGTCGAACATCGGAACTCAAATTTCCCATCACTGTGTAAAATGATATTTCCCAGGCCAAAACAGAAAAGTATCAGGTAGAAAGCTTTTGCTTTCTCTCAGCTTTCATCAGACCTTTTTGACGCTTTCCCTCGCTCTTACTCTCTCTCTCCTACTCTCCCCTGCTCTCTCTCTTTTACCTCCTCTCTCTCTCTCTCTCTCTCTCTCTCTCTTACCTCCTCTCTCTCTGTCTGTCTCTCTCTCTCTCAATTTCTCACTATTGCTCTCCCTGTCTATCTTGTCTTCCGTCTTTTTAGTTTACTTACTCTCACTGTCTCTTTTTCATCATCTCTCTTATCTACCTGCTTCTAGCTAACTCACTTATCTTAGATATGTCTTTACTAGGTAAGGTATTGATTGGGTTTCCTTCTCTCTTGCTTTATTATCTCTCTCTCTCTCTCTCTCTCTCTCTCTTTCTCTATAGACTTCTCTCTTTTGACAGCACTGGCCTGTAATCCCTAGGAGAAGTAGAAGTGAAGAAATCAAAGACACCATAAATAAGAAAGTAATGTTAATCTCAACTCACAATAAGAAATCGCAGACTTATTTCACCATTATTATACAATTTATAATATGGAAGGATCATCTACCTTCTAGTTGTCTCAGGAAATCATCATGTAGCCACATCTTACTGATCTAACACACCACTCTACAGCTGATGTAATGTACTGTTTCCTTGAATGAGCCTGAGCCTAACCCCTAATGAAAACTGTCAATATCCATGTTATTTTCCTATGAGCCTAACCCCTTCCTTTTCCTGTGACCTTGAAACAGTCCAATTTCACAAGGGGAGACAAAAATGGCGGATGACAGTAAAAAACAGACAAAAAATTTGCATTATAAAAATTCTAGGTTTTTTTAAAACGAAACAATTTTGTTAGACGGAAATTAAAGTACATAAATAAACCAGGAAGGAAATATACGGGTGGTGGTGGTGGTGGTGGTGGTGGTGGTGTACCAGGAGCTTTCACCACCATATTCTTGAGATGATCATTTGGTGTTTTGCGGATATTGTATAAAAATGTTTTCATAATTATTTTTCCATACTACATAATAATTATACAACCTCATTTAATTGAAGGTACAAAAGATACCAGTTGTTTTTTTAATGAAACGGTAAGAGCCATATTGTTCTCCTAATTCTCCTTGTGTTCTGTTTAAGAACTTTTTTAATTCAACACTTCATAAGTCATTTCACTTATATATTGAAAATATTATTCCATTTTATTGATCTTAAAAACAATCTTTAAATTTCAAGGAAATTCAAAATATTTCGTTACTTAGGTACCTATTTCATATTTTATCACGATTAAAAATAGTACTATATACGAGTACTATTTTTAATCAAAATCATTGTGTATATAAAAAATACACGGAAGTATTAGTACATTATAGCTATAGCATATCATCATCATAGGGTGGCGTCATCGTGAAAGATGGTACCCAGACAGTGAAGGAATGACTCAGCACTTCTACCACTGTCTTTACAAGGAGGCTAATAATAGACAAGGGCCCCAAGAACCAAACCAATGCTGGTCAATTATAGCATATACCATCCAGTAATTAATATGTAGATATTGTACATAAATTTAATATGTTCCTGATAAGGAGGAAAACGAAGTAAAATAATACAACATAAAAAGCACACGCAGTGTAAAAACGGCATGCTTATGAAATAACACAGAACATCAGAGGATTTCCTGTACTGATAACAGGCCCTTATCACTTAGGCCACAACGTCCCTCAAAATCTGTTATCTTCAGTGATAACCACAAAACATGAAAAAACTACCAGAAGTGTCTTTATGAAAGAACGCAGAAAAATGAATGGTTTGGATGAAGCTAATATTGAATGACAAGCTTGTGTCGCTGATGGAGATGTATTTCTCAATGGAAAAATTTATCTACTAGCTTAAATCCGGTACTTCGTCGTTGTTGAGGTTTTTGTTCGTGGTGGGTGTCCTATTTGGAATGTTTCAAAATACCAAAAGGAGACTCTGTGACAAATTGGGAGTCATATTTGGTCCAGCCATTTTCCAGTTCCGTTGATTCGGAAATGCTATAAGCAACTCCTGTTATTGTGTGGTTCTTTTTTTTTTTTTTGGCAATGGCTATTCTCCTTACTATGGGAATTTGCCATACAACCAGTGTGGTCGTGTGTACTGTGGTTAGGGATATTCAAGAAAAATAAAGTACCACCCTTGTCCGCCCAAAAGACAATAACACAAATCATTGGGGCATAACTAGGGATAGCGTCTGGAAGGTCATCCAACAGTGAAATGTGCAAATGTAGGTGTGCCATAAAACAAACGGTTCTCAATCATGAGAAAGAGGTTGCGAAATGCCGACCTCAAGTAGGTTTAGGAAGAAGCAAAGTGGAATAAGAATACGATTGGAGTATTTTATTTGTATGTTTTTTTTTTTTTTTTTTTTTTTTGGCCCTAGCAACAAGAATCTATTCCAAAATTTAGAGGATATTTTTCTTATAGGAACTAGGCTGAATTGTTTCTTCCTATGACTTTTCCCTCTTTGTTATATATTCTTGTGACTATGATATAGATTTATAGATACACCAATGATTCACCATCACTCCCCCCCTCCTCCTGTTGAAATTATCACTTGTGCTCAGAGTTCAGCAGGCAGGTTTGTTAATTATTTTAGCCATAAAGTTTACACCCTTCCCATACATACTCTCCCTTCTCCTCCATGAAGTTTACACCCTCCCTTCTTCTCTCCCTCAGACATATGTAAGCTCCCTGGAGACAGAGGGAATATTTCTATGACAGAATAGGGAGAGAAGGAGGGAGGGGAGGGAAAGAGAGGTAAATAGAGAGATGGATTGAAACTGTGCTCTATTTCCAATAAGAATTTCATTTTTCCTTATTTTATTACGTACATAACTAACTACACACCTATTATTAATTAAAGTTATTGCTATCGGAAGAAATCATACTCTCTCCGTAGTTCTCTTTCTCTCTCTCTCTCTCTCTCTCTCTCTCTCTTTTCTGTCAGGAGTATACAGAGGAGTAGAATGAAGGAGTCTGGACAGGAGATGAAGGAAGGAGTGTAGAGAGGAGGCGAAGGAATGAGTGTAGAGAGGAGGAGAAGGAAGAGGAAAAGAAATTAACCGTCAGCTTAACCTTGGTAGCACACAGGGGATTAAAACATATATTTATAATCCTGTTCTCGATATCTCCACTCTCCCTCCCTCTATATTTTTATCTAGCTCCCACTACATCTGACGTCACCTGTTCAGAAACAAGTTAAGCTCTGCCCACAAGCTTTCGGATATTATCGAATGAATCTGTATGTCCTTGCTTACTTTATCTGTATTTTCTGTTTTCTTTGCATCCACCCCCAACGAATCTGATAGGTGTGATGTGAAATGACCTTTTTTTCTCTAGTGAGATACCAATTTGGACCATATTATTAATTTTAAGTTTTTACTTGACTCTTTTTCATCAAATGTTTCTTCATCTAAAATATGTCGATGAGTGTAAAAGATCGGACTATTTTTAAAAGATCAACTCTAATCCTGGGGAGATCATGTCCCCCCCGTAAATCATAATATATGTATTAATTATTTATGTTCATCAACCTTAAATTGCACTTTTCTTGTTAATTCAATTTCTTCTACAAATTTCACAATAACTTCTGATGAACTTTAAAGTCAACGAAGAAAATTTGAAAATATTTCGACAGACAGTTATGAGATGACTGAGAAGGAGATCATTATAACGGGGTGTAATGGGATTATATTGCTGCTAAATTACTTTATATCTATATTAGCAGTAGTTTTTTTCCTAATGAAATTATCTTAAATTGATGACTTATGTATTTTCGGGGGAGAAATTATTATCTTCGGCATCTTAAAAGGGAAAGGCACATAAATAAATTAATAAACATCGCTCCCCTGCTCCTGAAAATATTTCCTGAAGTTTTCTGCACATTTTCGGTCTCTGTTGTGTGTCAAGAAATGAAAATTCAAAACTAACCCTTGAATGCAAGGTATCTAAATTTTAAACATTTTTTTTCTCTCGTATCTATGGTAGTCTGAATAGGGACCCTAAACACGCATAATTTCCATGGCACTCTCCATGTCTCGCTGTCTTCTTTGTGCTATAGTGCATTCATAAGTCATGTGCTGATAATGCAGTTGCGAAGAGGTTTTGGTTTAATGTATGAAATCAGGAAATGATGCTATCCCTCTCTCCCCAATCTGTCGGTGTGTGAATACCGGTAGAAGAGAATCACCTAACTTGCCAGTGTTGACTATTGTCTTCGTCTGATTACAGTGTCAGCAAAGGTTAACTAACACCATGGCAAACGTACATTCTCTACTTTCGCATAATTCCTGTTTATATTTAATGGAATATTTCCCTTCGTAATACATTTCCCCGTAATTAGAAACTGAGCGATGTAGAATTACACACGCGCATACATAATGACGCACGTTTGCGAGGTATACGTCGCGTTCGACAGATTTTCATAATGGAAAATTATTTTTCTCAAGAAGACGGGAGGATATACTCGGAGGAAAAGTCAGCGCCGCTGTGGAAATCCACTCTCTATACATAATAGATTGGAATGGAAATTAGTTTCCCATGCCTGCAGGCATTCCTTGTGAATAGGAAGTGATGTGAGTTATGGTTGAGACGAGGCTAGGAGTGGATATTCGGATTTCGGATCTGATTAGGGCGGAGGTGTTGAGGAGCAGGGGATGGAAGCTGCTCAGAAAGCCGAAGGTGTCTTATTAAAATTGTGTAATATGTAGAGAGAGTATTTCATGTGGGTTTCCTTTATACCAATTGCAGTTCAGTATTAGCTGGAGTTGTTAGCCAATGATGTACAGTAAATTTCAAAAATGGAAGCAGCACAAAGATATTTTTTTTAGAAAAGACACGCAGAAATAAAGAAATCTAGCCACTGATAATATTATGCTCCTCATATTCATCAAAACTGCGCCTCTGATACTAGTAAGAATAAGTCAAGTGATAGTTCCAAAGTCCCCATAAGCATCAGCAATACACCACTGATTAATATGAGAGGTTTAATCCACTGATAACATTAAATTTATATGATGAGCTGCCTGTATGCAGTTATCGATTCCAGACATTATTAGAAAATGAAAATGTTTGTATTAGTTTCGTAAAAAATCGTACAAATTCGCCCAGGGGAGAGAGAGAGAGAGAGAGAGAGACAGAGAGAGAGAAGGGCGAGTGGAAGTGGGGGAGTATATAGGGAGAGAAATATATAGGGAAGGAAAGAGGAAGACAGAAAGAGATGGGTAGAGAATGTGGTTTCTTTCCCATTCTGTCCCTAACATACGTATTTTTCTAGGCTCATTCTATTCATTTGCAAGAGCAGTATTTATGCTATGAGAAAAATCAGTTTTCGAATTTTTAGGATTTGAGGTAATTTAGTTTCATTTTAATATACTTACATAATTATTCATTGGTACTGTGGATCGCACGTTTTTCAAGCAAACTTGATGCCTTGTGGAAAACCTCTCATTCAGATTATTCTAGTCCTGTTATGAGATGTGAAGATATTGAATTAGACTCTTGAAAAATACACCCTGAAAAATTGCTTATCTGATTATTGCATTGCTTTCTTCCCAAACTGAGATAGTCCTTTGTATTGCACAAACCTTTCCCTCTATCCACCTCATCCTTTTCTATGTATCTGTGAGCTTTTTTTCCTCCTCGGTCGATATCTTTCATGAAACTTTCCTCTCTCTTTCTCTCTCTCTCTTTCTCTCTCTGCTAAGGATGAAATATTATGGAGGCCTAGTTTTCTTCATCTTGAAAGGCTTTTCTCTACCCTGGGGCAAATTAGATAAACGTTCTCAGAGAATAACATGGATGGCTCTGTGGGTCCATTTAGATTCCACTCTCAGATAACCTATATTGAGGCCTCTTACTGTTGAAACTTTGGGATTAGAGAGTGACCCAAGCACTACAGGAGTTGCCTTGATTTTTATGGAAGATCTTTTTTGATTTACACGCACCCAGTATTTGAGGGAGAGTAAAAAATGGTAGCTCAGGGTATGGTTTTGGTGCTAGTGGTTCATCTAGCTAAAATCTATCAACTTCAGAAAGAATGAATACTTGCATAGTAAAGAGAGTTGGTTAAAATCCTTCCGATTTCCAATATTAGAAATTCGTCGGAAGTAATAACATTACATAGAATTTGATGATAATAATTTATTCATGTTCTAGATAATTTTTCTGGTATAATATCTCTATATATAAAACAGAAAAAAGGACTACCTACCTACCTACCTATGTTTGTTTGTTTGTTTGTCCGGAGTTGTTTAGCCAAAACGGTAAGAGATAGCGAAAAATGCCTCAGAATTGACCCCCCCAAAACCATTATCGTTTTGTCCAGAAAAATTATAAAAAGTTCAAAAAGGCATTGCTGTCCAGCAGTACGGCCATGCCTTAGTAAATTTGAAATTTAGTCCCGTTGCAAAGCACGGGCAAACGGCTTGTGTGAAATAATTGTTAAAATGGTCTCATAAAACCCTGTGATATCTTGATAAATACACAATTATTTTATGTATTTACAAGGGAATCATAATTTATCTCAAGAGAGCGGATCAGTTGTTTTGCAAGATAAAGCATTCTCATGGAATGTGCAATTGGAGGTAGGATTAGGAAAAACGGTACCATTAATTCATTTGAAATGTCTTGCAGTTGCAAATGGAAATTATAATAGCAGTTACATTGCAGATGTAAATTGTCTCATAGTATTTCAAACCTTAACATAAGTAACATTGAACACTTGAGCATCCTTGTAGTATATTAAAAGACACATTTCGTATTATAAAACACAAAAGAAAGTCAAGAGACGAGAGCGCCTAGATACCTAGTAGCTGATAACAGACTGTTCTCCATAGGGGTTGATGACCTCAATATGATAACACTCATAAGAGAGAGAGGGAATGCTGTCGTCAGCATTTTTCCATCATTTTCTTTCTAGTCACTTTAGTTCTACGCGAGCAGGTTAGTATATTCTGCATCTCTCTCGCCCTCTCTATTAATGATAACTGTCAGTAGAGTGCACCTAATAAATAATACCTATATCGTGAAAAGTTAGCCATTCAAAGAGCCAGAAAAGAAAATCTCCATTTCGACACAAGTGAAAGCTGTTTTATCTTCCATGAGCTTATCTCAAGTGATTAAGGTGATGCCCATTGCCTAAACTACTCGTGTGTATATTAAAACCCACATTTTAACAACCAATCTCTTGCGAGAAATCTCTTCTTGTAATAGAAGAACATTTTTTAATTTTCTTTCAAGTGCAACCTGACAAAAAAGTAGAGATCTTTAGGATGCTTAACTAATATTTAGAATAACCACTTTATCTTGATAAATACCCAAAAATAATTAAATGTGGCTAGCTGTCAACAAAATTGCGAAGTTTCATGTGAAATGTTAACTGTCTATTTATCTTTTATTAGATTATAGTGGTGCATGTCATCATCAATGTGATCAATGGTCATACACACCACAATATTAAATATCATGACTGTGAAAGAACGCCACTGAAATTCTGTGAGATACCTGATTTGGAAGAGCTTAAAAAACCCACCTCATGTACCCATCTGAATGTCGAATTTTATTGTTTTCCAATGCAAGAACACAGAGCACGCGCTTGCTTGATACCCGGAAAAGTTTTAATAAAATTTTCATTTTCCATCTGATGCTCTCGTTCAGTGGATGGGTGATGCATTTCGGATCACATCCAGTAATGAGGAAATCGAATTTCCGTTCTCCAAACAGAGAGGAGGTGATAACGAGTTTTGAAAGAGGAGTTGGTGGAGGAGAACAAAGCAAATCTTGTTTTTGTAGTGACTTGTATATCAAAGAAGAGCTTTTATTTCCAAGAAAACAAAAGTGTCAGTAATAAAAATGATACGTTCGCAACATTATAATTATGTAGTACCTACTTAATTTAGCCTTAGACTGTCGTATACTCTTGCGATCGAAAATTTCTTTGAATATGGCTGTAAAACACTTCTAGTATCTATGATTAAGAACACCAATTTTTTTCGAGTTCCATCATTTTGTGTACGTTAACCTAGTACTCACAACAAGAGATAGAGAACAACAAACACCGTAAGCGAAGCAAACAATTCACTCACCTCATAAATATTTAACGAACATGAAATGCAGAAGCATCTCCCCCTCATTCTTTCTTTGCACGAAAACAAAAAAATCTAAACTTAATAAAAAACAAATCTTAAAAAATAGCTGAACATTATTAACTGCATTAGGTTTACTTTAGCTATCAAATTACTTGGGAGCGAGTGTAGACCCCCAGACATTGCCATGCATTCGTTAAAGTCACATATCTGCACAGCCAGGGCTCCCTGAGGACATCAAAATTGAAGATGTACGTACGCAACGATTTTTTATTACGATTCTGAAAATAAAGTGTTCAGGATTTTTATTTGCTTCCCCAGAAGCAGGATTTTTTTTTTTTTTTTTTTTTTTTTTGCAGGGTGTAAATTGAATATTGCCTCCTATCTACAAATGTACGAGTACTCTGAACGTATCAGTAACTACTCGTATGTTACAGTATACCAGTATTTCGTTGATATGTTTTAATTTGTATTTTTAATACTTAGGTATCACACACAAAAAATCAGTAATCCATTGCCTACCTCCAACCAGAATGCATGTTTCTAAGATTATCTAGAGAAGCACAAAGTATTTTTTGGGTATGAGATGTTAGAATCTTTCTTTGTTTATTACGCATTCTTGGGTCTTCTCGTATAACTTACTACATCAGATTATTTCTGAAAAAGATATCGGTCAAATTCGAAATAAATAATTTGGGTTCTAAAGTAAAGAAAGTGCTACTTTTTTTTATTATTTTTTATGAGGAAACGTTTTGCTGATCACTTTACAAAACACCTTCGCTTTCCTGATATTCAAATACTGTCTGGAGGAGAGGAAGAGGTCTCTAAAAGCTCCCCTGCATGTTGCATCCCGCCCACTGCTCTGTGTGGATAATCTCTTGGGGTCTTTTTTGTAAACTCTCAAAATCTTGCCTTAGCCCTTAATGTTGTGATGAATAGCCCCAATTATTTTGCCTATATCCTTTCTGTACGTGCCAGTCCCCTCTGCAGACTGTATTGTATCGCTCTTTACATTCCCCCTCGGGGACGCTCGTTGCTGCCTTTCCCTCTCTTCACTCCTTCCTCTTTATTTTGCCTTTAATCTATTTTTATTACTCTTCCTGTCCATTTCACAGCGTTTTTTAAATGAATATCGAATCAGGAGTGCGATTACTACATACCAGCATAATGTTGGAGGTGATCAATCAAACGAGGGAGCTGCTTTCCTGACACTTACCATACTTACTGGAGGTGGTGGGGAGGGTGTACATCACACAAGATTGAGTGGTGAGTGAAGGAAGCAGTCTTCATGTTCATCTTGAGAACTGTTCCGGATATCTACAGTTCCTATTGGAAAATGTTTTATTGTACATGTTTTCAGTCTTTTTTGATGTCCTTGAGATTATGTTCAAATGTAATAAGTACATCTGATCTCGCGTTGTTGCGTTAGAGACCTACAGATTTTTCTCAGGAAATCCAAGAAATTAAGGTGAAATGATGGTAATTACACAACCATCCATTTGTTTTTACCCATCGCTTTACACCCTATACACATGTTTTAATTTAAAATATTCAGAATTATAATCTATAAATCGCACCCTCAGAATTAGATGGTGATATGTCAAAAACACCAACTTTTGGGAAATCGCAAAAGAAAGTTTGACTTATCGCTGTATTAATACAATAAAAGCTACTGTTTTGATTTATATGTTCTTAAGTTGAGCATGTTCTTTTCTATAGTTCTATGTAAAAAAAATGTATTTTTCTTCAAAAGAACTTACCTTTGTAACCGTTCGAAAAAAAGGCATTTTGACTTAAAACTTCATTCTATGATTTTGCCTTTTTTCGAGAAAAAAATCAATTTTTAATAAGGTGATATCGTATTATATTACCTTTTCTTCCATGAGAAGTGAACAAAAGTGGGTATTATCTCGAAAAAAATTCGAGATAGCACCATCTATTTACAATTTTGAAATGATAGTACCTTGATAATTTAGTTTTATAACACTATATTACCATATGAATCGAAGAATAAAAGACAATTTGAAACTGGAGGTACATTAAAATCTATGCTTTTGGTATTAAGTCAGAAAAAAAAAGAAAACTCATTCAGTTTAAAAAAGTGAAATGTAAAATACCCAATTGTTTTATTGCTAAGCAGTAAAAGGTAGAAAACAAGACAATGTGAGTATAAACTTTATTGTTTCTTGAGACTTAATCTCAAAGTTTCTAAAAAGAAATAACTAAAAACAAATAATTATGAATTTCAAAAAATTGCTTGAGAGCAATAAATTCGGGACAGTAACTTTCTCAAAGTTTTTGATTTTTATAATTTTTATTTTACATTGGATTTTCAAGTGTGAAGTATCCCAAGAAAGGAAATTTTGTTGGTTTTAAGACGGTGTATATTTTTTTTCATTGTGAGCATGTTTTTTAATATAATAAGTCAAATAACAAAAAAGAGGTCTAAAGAGCATGAAAACACTGCAAATGATATCGGTGTTTTTTGTGTTATTTCTTCGAAGTCTTCATGGAAATTTGGCTGTTACTTACCTCTTAGTATCTGGTATTACCCCCTTCGAGCTTGTATGACAGCCTGCAATCGATTTCTTATGGACTTGATTAGGTTGGCAGCCGTTTCTTGATCGATAGTCTCCCACTCCTCATAAAGCGCCTGTTTCAGGTCCCTGTGGTTCATTGAGGGCGGGTTTCGAGCATGGACACGTCTTTTAAGCTCGTCCCAGAGGTGTTCAATAAGATTAAGATCAGGACTGTTGGCTGGCCAGTTGAGGGTTCGAATACCGTATGACAGCCTGCAATCGATTTCTCATGGACTTGATTAGGTTGGCAGCCGTTTCTTGATCGATAGTCTCCCACTCCTCATAAAGCGCCTGTTTCAGGTCCCTGTGGTTCATTGGGGGCGGGTTTCGAGCATGGACACGTCTTTTAAGCTCGTCCCAGAGGTGTTCAATAAGATTAAGATCAGGACTGTTGGCTGGCCAGTTGAGGGTTCGAATACCGGCCTCTTGAAGAAAGTCACTTACAATACGTGCTGTACGAGGTCGGGCATTCTCTTGCATTAACACGAATCCATCACCCACAAAACCTGCATAAGGGACAACATGATCTTCAATGATGTCAGTGACATACCTCTCTGCAGTTAGGTTACCTCCTTGTCCTCCACAATTGATGATAACGAGCTCTGTTTTAGTTTCCATAGAGATTCCACCCTAGAAGATACAAGATCCTAAACCAAAACTCACAGTTTCTTGAATATAACATTGATTATACCGTTCACCTGGTCTTCTATACACCCTTTTACGTCTGTCATTGAAGAACAAGCAGGGTCGGCTCTCATCCGTGGACAGAACGTGCCCCCATTCCCCATTTCCTCAATCAGCGTGTTGAAGGGAAAATTGTAAATGACGTTGTCGGTGTTGTCTGTTGAGTTTGGGTCCCGTAGCTTTTCTTCTTGGTATGAGACCTTTCTTTTTCAAGCGTCTCCTTACTGTCCAAGGGCTGACATCAACACCAGTGGCCATAACAAGCTGCTGTTGGACCTCAACACCAGACATGTCTCGATTTCTTAAGCTTGTCATGACAGCAAATCGGTCCTCCTGGGCAGTTGTCTTCTTTGGTCTGGCAGATCCTGGTCTCTGATCATAGCTACCTGTCTGCCGATACCTTTGGTAAATTCTGTTCACCTTAGACTTCGACAAATTTAGCTCCTTAGCAACATTTCTTTGCTTAACACCTTGACTCACAAGTAAAACCACTTTCACAGCTATGGAGTGCGATGTCTCCATGATGAAAAGAAAAATTCAACTGAATTTCCTTCCTCATAGTGTTGCATTTAAGGAAATTCAATAATTTACTGGCCAAAAAAGCGTTATCACAACAAAAAATCTGGTGTAAACATCACACGACTTTCCTTATCCCCCAAAAAGAAGTCGGTGACTCAACGGTAACAGATAGCTAAAAATAAATGCAAAATTCGTAATCAGAACTTCAAAATCATTGAATTTGATATGTCACAACCCCCTTCTAGGATGAATAATAAAAAAGTTAGTCAAACCGGGTCCCCCCCAAAATACCGGTAAATTGGTGCCGAGGTCCAAAAAGTTCGAGATATCAAAAAAATGATCAGAATAGACTCCTATTATTTTTTTATTCTAAGAAAATGTTGTTCTCGAACTTTTTTCGTATCTTTAACCAATTTAAAGAAGTGGCGCTTGCGGCTAATATTTGCGGCCCTGCGACCGCAGAATGCGGCCGATTTCAACCAAAAGTTTCGTGGTTCGTCTGGTGTATAAAATTAGTTACCATACCAAATTTCAAGTCTCTAGCTCTTACCGTTCTTGAGTTATCCTGTTCACAGACAGACAGACAGACAGACAGACAGACAGACGGACAGACAGACAGACAGACAGACAGACAGACGCACGGACCAATGGCTGAAAACCACTTTTTTGGTATCCTGAGGCTATGATTGGTCCAGAAATGTGAAAAGCTGGGTAGGTCAAATTTTCGACGAATACAATACTTTCCTTATTATAGGATAAGGAAAGTAAAAATCAAATTTAAAATACCCTCGGTGCACGTGTTTTCATCAACAAAATGAGGTGTTTCTGGAAAGTGGCCATTATCATTGTTGCATAGTACATAACCAGGACACATTGTGTATTTTCTGAAAGGTATGAGTACAAACTTTTCAAATATATGCATACTTTAACAACTTCATGCCACACAAATTGACCAGACCAACTGAAACGGTGAAATGTCCTGTCCCGAATTTATTGCTCTCAAGTGTATATCGAAAATACCGGGCCAGATTATTTTTAAGTCCAAAAAAAAAATAATAATTTATAAAAGAAAGTAATATAACATAATCTTTTGTATTAGTAATTTCTACCTTGACAAAACACAAAAAAAATATTCGACAAAGAGAGTGATATTTCAAAAAAATCATGCACAATTCAGTTTTTATGTCAATTACTGAAAATAAAATTTAATAAAGAGAGTGATAAATCAAAATTTACGCAAATATCACTATATTCCAAGAACTGTACGTCTCGATCCAATGAGCTCTTGGTAAACACTGATCGTAATACCATCTTGTTCCAAACTCCCTCCACTTTTTCGACATAATCAATAAACAACACTAGTGCTATCTCGGGAACGGTAAGGGCTAGAATTATAATTCTTATACCAAACGAAAGGTCTCGTTTCGCTTATTTCAATAGAGTAATAAAAAAAAATTCATGATTTTTGACATATCACCATCTAATTCTGAGGGTGCGAAATATTTTTTTATAAAACTCTCGAGTCCTTTTTCTAGATGTACCTACTATAAAAATTTGTTTTTGGAACAAGTTTTTTCTTTTCTTTTGCAAGATTTCCAGCCCCATAATCTTTCTCGTTTGCCTCAAGGTTGTTTTGCTTTTTATTTAAAATTTTATGGAAATAACAATTATTATTATTTCATTCCTTATGCTGGGTGTGAAGTGTTTCTTTAAGTTTTGTTTTGAATTTGTTTTTATTTTAAAAATTGAAACATGAATTTTGGAGCATTTGGTGACAGTCAGATTATGTTTTATCTGGTAGAAAATTATGTACTGACCCAATACAATTATCTAATGTTATTATTTACTTTTATTCAATACTTTTATTCATTATTTACTTTTATTCAATTCTCTTCTTTTTATTTCACTTTGCCTTATCCTAAAGCTTCTTGGGATCGACATTATTCATCCTTTTCACCGTGTTTGTTACGGCTGGATGTCCAACCTTGCGCCAACCTTGTTAACGATTTGTTTGTCTTTTGCTTATTGTCTTTTGCTCTCGTATCTACGTATCTAATGAAAGTCCCTGTTTAATGCAAGACGTTCAATGACAATATTCATATTACTAGAATTAGACTTTTGCGAACCTTGAATCTTTTTGTCATCCTTACTGATCTCCCCAAGCATGCGTGCCCCCAGTGTCTCTTGTTATTAATTTGTTTACAAAGCATTACTCTTGCCTCCGTCAAATCCAGCAAAAGTTTTTACAACATACATATTAAACTAAATATTAATCAGAAGCGTAAAAATCAAGCAAACTTTCTGTTTTCATTAATAAAATCCTTCCAAAACTCATTCGAGGAAAAAAGAGATGTCAGAAAGTTTCACACAACTAAGACTCAGGACTTTGTTATTATTGTCGTCGTGACTGTGTGACGTTTCTCTTAGTAAAAAAGCGAAGGCAGCCACGTGCCTCTATTGTAAAGCCATCGCATCCTTGTACAAGGCACACCTCCTTCCTGTGTTTCATTAAAAATTAGAAACTTTCATGTAACTGAAAATGAAACAAGGAGAGAAAGACTGGAAAGAGGCATAGCAAAGTTGGATAAAGAAACGGAAAGACGAAAAGAAGACTAGATAGAAAGACTTTTGAGAACTCTCCTGACGGCCATTTTGAGATTGAAAAGTTGGGGAAAAGGTGACCGTATAGTTACTCAGATGGAAGTAATGATTGTCCTCTTTAATATGAAAGGCCTTTGAAAAGGTTAGAGTTCATTTTTAGATAGTTTTACAAATTTGACACAAGAGCAATTAAATAAAAGAGAAGTAGATGTGTCTTGTGTAAGGGTGAGAACAGACTACGAAAGTACAAAGTTCTACTTGAAAATTGTTTCAAGTTTTGAAAATAAAATCATTATTTTTGTTAAGACTTTGAAAGTCCCCAAAATGAATCATTAATTATTTTGATTTACTCGATAGAATAGCAAATAATCATGATGGAACTTTGTATTATTTGAAGCACGGAACAAGGAAGAGAGAGAAAGACAGATTATTATAAAGCCTTTCTAAACAAGGAAAGCCATGGAATGGAGGGGTTGAATAATGAAGCTGTGTACTGTGTACAGGCTCTCCCCTCTATTGCTAACCGTCTAATCCCTCTTGAGAGTTACCATGAATATAATAATATATTATGTATTTATATATTACCCAGGTACATATTTTAATTAATATACATTTTTATCAATTCAAATGCTATCGGAGGGGTATGGAAAAGATTGATCCAAAAGTTGAAAAAATGCAGCATAATATAACAAAGGGTTAAACTTACTGTTAACTCTTCATTATAATTTAATTTGAGTATAGGTAAGTCTGGATGAAGAAAATTGACATTTAATTTTATTTTACATATTAAGCATTACTCTCTCAATGTCAAGTGTTTTTTTACCAACTATTCCCAGCTCATCATGGCCGTAGTTACTCTATAAGGAATATCCCATAGTTCTAGCTCTTCAATGAAAACTTTAGATATCAACGAGCTTATTTATATCTCTCATTTATAATGATAAATATGCAGGATACCTACACAGTGGTGAACTTTTATTTTAAAAGATTAGTATTTTTAGAGGCTATATGAATCAACAGCTGTTTTCTTTTTTAAATAATTCGAACTTTTCTCTTTTCTTCCAAGTTGAAAGTTTTCTCTGTTTTGGGTAATTTCAATAAATCTTCCCAAGTTCCAAGTTTCATCCTCGAAACAGCTTACAGTGAATATACTGTTACATCCCAATACAATAGAAAATTCATTTTCTCTGAACTTTTCTTTCTTTTTCTCTTGTTTTTGCTACTCATCATCAAGTATTTTCAGCTTTTCTATAGGTTTTCTTCTTGGTTATTGTTACTTTACTTAAATATACTGAACCTAATATTAGGTATTACTTAACTGAATTTTATTGTGGCTTGTTTTTGTAACAAATTACTATAATAATATATTAGGTAGGTATAACTGATTTTTATTGTGGCTTGTTATTGAAACAAATTACTAAAATAATCTTGAGAATTGTGAAAAAATTACACTCTAATAAAAAAAATCAACACCAAAAAAAAAGGATGTCACTATAATGAAAATTATACAACTCTGTCATACCTCCTTGTACAAATATTAGTAACTCCAAATACAGAGATAGTAATTAGAATAAAAACTGTTGTACAAATCATTACAATGAGCACACTAACACTAACAAGTTCATTTTTCTTATGGACGTGTATTCATTAGTGTGGTAATATGGACTTGAATAGGTAACAGATGCTAGACAAAGACATGGGAAATGGTCTTTCATTATCTCATGCTAATGGTGCTTTTGTATCTCAAGAATGACTCAGGACAATATTCCGAAAAACTCAGATGAACTTGTTTTAAGTTCTTGATTTTATTTTACTGGAGTTTAGAATTCTGAACGTGCTCTCAACTATATTCTCTAGTATACAAAAGTACTTTGCAATGTTATTATTGTGAAATAGGAGGATGGTACTTTGGTTTGAATGTATCATGTACCTACATTTCTCCTGTCCCTATTGATATTTTTGATAGTTTATGTTAGTCAAGGCAATTTTTTTTTCAGAGTCGCTGTAAATTTTAAATGAATATAGAGGAGGATAATATTTATTGAATGTGTGTCTTGTAATTAAGTCTTTTTAAAAATCAACATTGTTGATCATATAATCCTCCTGTGAACTTTTCATAGCATCTCATGTAAGTTAGAAGGACCATAGGTTCATCCCGATTAATATTTTATTTAGAGTTAGACTGTCAGTGCTAGGTAAAGTTAGGAGGTATGAAGTCTCATAATGACAATTATTAATTTAATTTATATAAAATATATTTATTTTTCTATGTTCACAGGTAATTCATCCATAAAGATACGAGTAGCACAGAGCGTAATTTTTACAGCACCAGGATTTTTTAAGGTAATAGTAGTATACATAATACCACAACCGGAATTCGAAACACCTCCGTTACCTCTAAAATAAAGCCTAATCTACATGATAAATAATAATTTATATTATGTATGCATTGTACATAGGAAATCATCTTTGCAAATCAAATATACTGTGTCACTATCGGAAAAGCTTGTGGTTACAGAGCTTATAAAACTGCGATTACTGCGATATCTTCTATCCATCTGGCGATGATTGGTTCACTGAATCGGTCTACAACAACCATGACTTGTTGTTCTTCCGCTCTGACCAGACAGCAGTCGGATCGATATTAAATCGATTTATTAGATCACGCGATGATCCGGCTAATTCAACAGCCTGGGGTTCGACTCCTCGCTGGGCCTGGAACGCCGCGTCGGTCTGCAGGAGGGGTTCTTGTAATTCTATTCATTATTGAGAATGTGCTCTCTGATTTGATGATGAACGGTAGGGCCTGGAACCGAACAAAACTTGCTCCGAATATTTAGTCCTCCGTTAGAGATTAACCTTAATAAAAGTTTTATCAGTGTTACTCAATTTTTTTTCAGTAAAACATAATTGTACATTAATTACCTGTACATCTTGGTAGTCATAAAACGTGATAATATTATGTATATTATTTGTAAATTATGTATCCGAATTATTGGTAAAGAAGTTACCAAATTGTAGCGTTTGATCATTTCAATATTGAACACTTTTACACTAGATATTGACAAATACTTTCAAATACAAAAATATAATTAACAATTCACTGAAAGTTTGGAGATAAATTATAATAATATAATTTGAAACAGTACTCGTATAGTATGCTTCGGAGAGAGGTTAGAAGATCTTAGGAGGTGAACATCATTTTCAACTAGCTGAACCTTCATTGTTTCAAAGATCATATAATGAGAACATCACGGCATCAGACCAATTTGGTTGAAATCACCTGCGCAAATCACCCTGACCTAGACTAGTCGCTAGATCCTCTTGAATCTCCGTGATGCTCTCGCCCGAGTAACCAACATTTCCAGAATCATTCATCATGCGTCGTGACAAGACGGTTTTGGAAAGGTATTGACTTTGTGAAACCTAATTTCGATAATCTTTATTATCTCCTTATGAAATCAAAGTGTAAACAATGGAGAAGTCAGAGCTTGGGTGACGGTGGTGTACTGAGTGGTGTCGAATGGTGAGGAGCAGGCGCGGCCGGTGGGAATTTGGTTTGGGGGTGCTGTCAAAATTTTACGAAAAGAAAAACTATGCAACATTTAATACATGTCTGCAAGGCCTAGTGGTGAAGTGGTTATGTCAGGGAGAGGGAATTCTAACTAGGGGGTCAATAGTTCAAGTCTCACGTGTGGTGATTTTCGAGAATTCTGTTAGAGTGGTTAGGGGTTAGGTATCATAATAAAGTAATTTGTTTTAATTTATAAAAAATGATTAGCTGACGCAAATATATTATGATGATAATTTTGGAATAACGTTTATTTTTCACAACCATTGTAGATTTTTTTTCAACATGCATGAGAAAAAAAATGTTCAAAAGAAAGAAAATAAGGATTTATAAAGGACTTACTCTTTAGTCTACTGATTATTTGGAGAAGAATCCATTCGCTGGATTTCGAACAAAACTTGTGAATGGCTTTTTCATTGAAGTCAGAATCAAATATGTATGTTTGAAATCATTTTTTTGTCACGTGAAAACAAAGAAAACTTATTCTTAATAAGATGTCAACTGAATAGATTTTGTTTTTCCATACCTGCTTTGAAATGTAATTACCTAATTCCTATGTGATATTTTTTTCATTAAAAGTAAAAATATACATTTTTAACTTTAAAGAGAATGAATTGATAATGCTAATTTAATTTTAATATCCTTTATAAGAAGTTTCAAACCCAACTTAAATTGATTGCACAAATTTAATCTTAAAATGAATTCAAAAAGGATAAAATAAATGTTATAATTATAGACCGATATGTTTACAAAACTTTGGGTAAAATAAACTGTTAGGTAAATTCAATGATTAATTGTTATTTGTTACACTGTACTTTAAATCATTAAATAAATTGTAAACGATTATTAATTAATTTTCAAAACAAAAACACGTGAAATTATTAACATAAATTACGCGGAACGGAACGAAAGGGCACAAAACAAAACCAGGTCATTCGCGGCACGAGTGAGCCAATGAACTAGGTAGTTGACAGTTGTTGTACTTGTTGTCTAGTTCCTTCTTCCTTCCGACTTCCCCTCTCCTCATGAACGGAAATCTAAAAATAAAACTTGCATTTTTCTCCCGCATAACTCTAGAGCTCTGAAGTTAATCAGAAATTTTTCGGCGTACACTATCTTTCTCCCTGGAGACAATTTCTTTTCGTTTCTCTGTCCCTCTCTTCGCCCCGCTGTGCGGGTTTATTTGGTTGCTCCATGCCTTCTCTTTCAAGAAGGCATGAGCAGAGAAAAGAGAAATGCTCTACGGAGAAGCCAAAAAGTAAGAAGAGCGTATTAGATTTATGTTCTCTACAATCAAGCTTGAGTAAAGATTTATCTAATTAGGTACCTAGTTTTTATTTAGTACGATTTTTTTTTATTATAATGATAATTTTATGAATTAATTGTTCGAGATATGTCTAATGATTTTCATTTACTACAAGCTAAAGAACCACGAAAAAAAAAACTTTTTTTTCCTTTTCGTCTGGGGGTGCTGGAGTTCCGCAGCTCCT
This sequence comes from Bactericera cockerelli, assembly GCA_024516035.1. Lineage (NCBI taxonomy): Eukaryota > Metazoa > Arthropoda > Insecta > Hemiptera > Triozidae > Bactericera > Bactericera cockerelli. Next base: position 17,600,293 of record CM044960.1, read on the forward strand.
TAGCACCGGCCGTCCCTGGTGAGGAGTTGAGGACCAGTGCTGGAGCAGGAAGAGAAACCCAGGGTGCCCTCTCTGACACTGACTCTGATTGTGTGTCCTTCGAAGTCGATACTACGAAAACTAGAAACTATTTCGTGACAGATCATTCCAATAGCACTTAACGTAAGATATATCTAATAATAAAAATGATGATACAAGAACATCATTCAAAAGAAGGATTTCTACATGGTAACAAACTGAAAAATAATTCTGCTTGAATCCATAATAATTTTAACGTCTTTTGATCATACAGTTATGTCTAATTGAACAAGATTTATTTAACCATTAATTTTGCATAGTTTCAACAAAGAAATACTGTCACCATAGCTAATGATATACCTTTTCAACGACAAGGACTTCAAATATAAATAAATACAAACATGCACTGGATGGTAATAAAATAAGAAAAACCAATATTCACAACAAGCACTCTAGGTGGTAAACCTATGGCCCATCAGCGTAACAAAACCCCAAATATTAGAAAAAATACAAGGGGGTCTTTTCAAAACCCTTCACTAACCCCTTGTGCTAGGAGGTTTTCTATTCTGTTCATTGAGGTAGTTCCTTTTATCTTTGAACCTCAATGGATAGTTAGTTTATGGCTTTACGCGTCTTTTTGTACTAATCTTTTTGAAAACCTTTTGTAAAAAGTTAATTATATGATTTTCAAAAAATTCACTTTTAAAAAGTTTAATCCTCCGTTTACGAGTTTTGAAATCCTTGTTGAGTTTATAGTTTGAGGTATGTGTGTTTTGATTTTGCAATGCTTGAGCTCGTGTCTCGTAAAGATGTCCCAGATCCTCATTGAGATTAGCTTCTCTGTTTGACTGCACACGTTTTCAATTGCTCATCTCGATGGAAAGTAGGTACTGGTTGTGAACGAATTTTCTTCATGATAGGACATTTCTTTCAATGCGATAACTTGGTAAGAAAGTAGCTCTGTGTTCCGATTCAATATTTTAATCTCAATGAGGAATTAGAATATGGTTTTGTGGTTTAAAATACCAAGTACCTATGACTTGGGTTTGATCTTGTGGTCCAGCATATTACCTACCTCTCCTATTTGAATCTACTTCACCCGCTTATTACTTACATTATTTCTTCATTATAAGTTACCTGATGATGTATTTTCATATCTAATTCACATAATAGAACAGAGTATCCAACAAAACTTTGTAAACGTGTTAAGTGCCATTAACGACCATCTAATTGGGATTATGAGGTCCGAAAGAACCCTAAACAAGACCGTTTTATCAATGTAGTTAGATTATTTGGGAGAATGCACTTTGATGATGGTATTATGTAAATGAGCCTCCGGATAATCCACAGAGTGAGCCCCGGTGTCAATACAGTGCTGAGAATTAATTTGTATCAATTATTAGAGAGAGACCAGATTAATTTATTTTCCAAGTATTATCGACACGTGTGGCATAGCGCGCATGGAGTAACTCTATTGTGATAGGGAATTATCATAAAATTCCAACTTTTGTATCTTCGCTCCTCATTATTACATGCAAATCGTTTTCAATCCGATCGTCAAAGTCAAAGTTTTTAGTATTCTATCGTGAGTTTTATCCATGGAATTGTTGACAGTGGAAGTTTTGTAAATCCAATATAAAAGAAGTGTTTGCTTCGGCTCCATTTCATTTTGCACCGTTGCAACATGTTGAATGTTTTCTCTTTGACTTCTTCATCTTCTGAAGTTTTGATCGCTTTCTCTTTAGATTTTGATGAAGAAGTACTTTTTTTAGATAAAATTTCAAGTGTGAATTTGCTACTTCTTAATTAGAATATTCTACTAAAAAGACGACTAATTTCAGAATCATCTCAATAAAGCTTTGTTTCAGAATGAGGAGGGAGGGTATCACGGTCTTCCACCTCCTCATCTGCATATTAATCCTGCCTGGTTGCTACCGTCGCGTCGGCGCGTCGTGGAGATTTTGTGTACAAATAGAGTCGTTGTGCCTCGGGATCCGGCCTATCAGTGACTGTGTCACTTTGCCTTGTGATGATAATTACCCCGGAGCTTAAAACAAATAATCATATGTCACAGCAGGAGACGCTGCTACACGCGGCCTGTACAACAATATTTCAGTTCACTCTCTTTCCTTCCAGCACTGTAGGTTTTGTGCTTTTTAATCTGCTTGCAACTCGCTACTCCTTTTCGTATTTATGTTACTCGATCACGCACGCGAATGGAAAATATAATAGCTAATAACATGGGTACAAAGTCGGAGCTCCCTGATATTGGTATGTGATTTAGTGCTTCCTTTGGTCGGCGCTCGGTACAGAGGTCTAAAATTACGGTCATTCTCTTGTTCTTGTGTGTGGAAAGAAGTAATAATTTTCCTAACAAGGGATGGGCGAAAAGAAAACATTGTGTAGGTTTTCTTTTCTTCCTTTGTTGGCTTTTTCGTTGGGCGTTTTTCTGTCGTCAACATTTTTGCTGAAAACTTAAGCGTGTTTTTATTTTCCGAGCTCTAACTAATATGGGTCAGTGTTTATCAACTGCAGGGGGTGCTTTTAAAACCTTATTACTGAGAACAATTAGGTATTGCTGTGAGACTAAAGAGAGAGTTCATTAACCTTATAATTTTCAATGAACTTTATTTGATCTAAATGATCTTCCAAATTTGGTTGAAAGTGACAAGGTATTAATTATGTAAAATCAAAAGTAGACTTTTGAGTTAAAAGATTGAAAAAAAAAACACTTTTTAGGTTTTAGTGTGACTACCTATATTATAATATCAAAGAAGATTCTTGTTTGCTCACAGCAGACCATCTTTCAACAAAACTCTACTGAGGAACATAACTGAAAGACTCACTCGTATTACAAGTTACAAGGAGTGGCAATTCTCTCCTGCCAATATGAAAGGGCACTATCCGAAATCTTATGAATAAATTCTATGAGCAGTAGACAACAGAACTGGAACCGAGCATAGAGCAGAAAGCATTCCAAAGAGCAAGTCACAACAAGTAACAAGGGTAATGAGCACATTGACACAATAGTAACGTACTCTACACAACATGGTAAAATCATACAAATTTAATGAACAATTAGATGTGACGATGCTCAACAGTAGGGAGAACAAGGAGCAAGGAGTGTTCTGTTTCATGCTGAACAAAACCACTGGTATGTCTACAACGAAATTGTTGAAACTGGTTTGAAGAGGCCCATTGAGTCTTGTTTTTTATTTTGTTGTTATTATCTTGTATTATTAGCATCATTACCGGTAGCGGTCATCTCCTCTCTCATTTCAAATTAAATTAAGATCCTTAAACTCTTTATTATGGTAACGTTCTGGCATTAAAAAAGGAAGTTTTCACCTCTACCTGTAACGAGGCATAGACGTCCTATGCTAATCTGGCAGGAACCTCCATCAACGTTTTATCATTCAAGAAGAAACAGCCAAAAATTTAAAACCGGTAGCTGGTTTAAGGAATTCAAAAAACCATCAAAATAACTTCATTTTAATTTTGTTTGACTTTAAAACCCATTTTACATGAGATAGACACAGGATTTTACTGCATACATTAGACTTTAGTATTTTGCTCCATCAGGAAAAATTCTTAAATTTATAATTTTTTAACGAGCAATAATATATTTTTTTTTAATTTCAGGATTATGATTCAGATTAATCGATTAGTATATAAAAATGAAGATTTTAAGTGATATCCGTGGTAAATTTAAGGAGAGGTTGAGATCTTAATTATGTGAAGTTTATGACATATGACATGTCATACTGAAGTAGCTTTGGGCTAGATTAATCGATTTTCTGCTGATCTACCAGAGATCATGGTGAACGTAACCTTTCTACTAAATTTAATGGAATGGGTTGGAAGAGACTATAATTTCACTTGTACAGGTGAAGTAAATTATTGTACCAATATTCTTGTTTGATCGATGTTACACTTAAAGAAAAAAATTATTGTCTCCAATAGAATAAACATAACTATTATCAAGACCTTGTAAGTAGTCACCGTGGCCGAGTGAGTTAGCGCGCTAGGCATTGCACGCACGGTGACCTGGCTTCGATCCTCAGCTAGGCAGTATTTTTTCTGCTTTATACTTGGGTGTTCGGGGTCCACTCACACCTCGTGAGGAAAAATGAGTAGCTGCTTTAATGTTAGCAGCGACCAGTGGCGGAATTATAGGCAAAAATAAGATATTAGGATATTAAAAATACGGAAAAGACCTATAATTCTGCGCTACCCACTAAAATTATATAACAACACAAAGTAATACATTATTCATTATGAAGACCTTGTATTTATTGTACTCAAGATTTTCGATATTAATATGAAAGAGGATTATTCAGAGATAACTCTCATGGTACAAAGCTGGATGGATGCTCAATTGCTTGAATATTAAATTGGAAAACACAACTCTCGTTTGGGGCATCATAATCATACAATTTCCTGTAAGCAAAAAGAAACTCCGAAAATGCAGTACGCTGCAGGATACTCAAGGGTTAAGTATACTCAAAGGTTAACCTTTGATATTCATCCCTAGGCTCAGAATATGTATAATGAAATCAGTAAAACAAATTTTCAGTAAAATATCAAGTTACATTTTCTTTAAGAAATGAGGTTATCTTCAACTAATCGTTCCTCTTGTAAGTATCGTACATGTATTCTAGATCTAAACAGTTGAAGTTATCAGAGATAAAAGAGTATTGGTAAAGACTGAATACATAAATGTTGTAATGGATTCATCAGTGCTATCAGTAGCCTATTGTTGGGTATCAGTTTACAACTAAGTACCTCTTGATGGATCACTTAACTTGAATCCACAAAATAAATTCATTGGAGAAGATTCTCATGTTATAAGATAGAATAGACATTTGAAGTCTTCTCGAAGCATTAATTTCAAGGATAATTGAATATTATAATATTCCATAATATTCAGCCGAAACCAATATGCTTTCCTGGGTCATGCATAATAATCAAGTTAATTTTATATTTTATAAGCATTTGACTAGACATAGACAAGTATTCTATTTAGTTATTTACTATGTGTGGGAACTAAGGATTGACACATGGACAAATAAACTTTGTTACTGAGGTGTCCTATAATTTTAATAATAAATTAATTACTAATTATATGTTGTCATATTGCTTCATTTTGATTAAGAAGAAAACGTGGGATAAAATAATAAATAATTCTTTAGATTAATCCTCCCGTAAAAAACTCTTTTAAAGAACCGGAAAAAATACCGTCTACACATGAAGGGATACAAAATGTATTTTAAAAGTACGCACAGAGAGGGTATTCGGGTCTCCCTTGAACCTATGCTGCAGACCTACCCACATGAAAAAAACCAAGTAGACATCATTTAGTAAAACAATTTGTAAAACATTTTATAATGTCTCGCTGAAAAGTATCCTTGATCATTATTCTCTCTTTTTTTTCGTGCACACATTTTGAGAAATATTCTTCATAATTACAGCTGGTGAAAGATTTGAACTTCCTTTCAAAATATTCGGGGTAATACAATACGTTAGATAGGTTCATAACATTGCCGTTGGTATAATCTAATACTAATGGACTTGTCCTTACTGCTTAGACATAGGAGTGTGGATCGAGTTTCTGGTTCAGGTATATTATACCTACTGTACGCATGTGCTAGTAAGTTGCAGTAGTAACCTGTAATGCCTAGGTTTCATATTATATTGTGTTTCATGCAACCATGCTGTTATAATGGAAGGTGAACCTCCAACTGATTTGGAAATGAAACATTCTAAAATGGCAGAAAAAGTAGAGGTGTTACATTTCAAGAACTTAGCTCACACCCTGTCTTGCACAAATAATCCTGAAATTTGAAGTGCAGTATCACACTTTGCGTCACATCACTTCAAATGCCTAGAAAGTATCACAAAGCACACCAGTTGAATAAAGAATAAAGGGCAGGGACATAATTTCGATTTTTCCAAAATCGGAAAAAAGGACTTTTAGGCTCGTCTTTTGCTACTTTAATTAATTAGTAATAATTAAATAAATAAGGAGGTACACTCATTGAGTCCCGTTGACCTTTTTTTCATGTCATTGAGTCCCGTAATTTTAGCAGGTACCTCAGACCATATGCCTCATTGAGTCCCCTAATATTTTTGGGTCTACCAGACCATATGACTCATTGAGTCCCTTTACCTGATGTTAGTATACAGTATGTCTCAGAAGTCCTAGCGGAGGCCCTGTAACTTTTGAACGGCTAGGAATTTTGAAATTCTGTTTTTTTCTAGACATAGGTAAAGGCCCATGGCAAATCTGATGGTGATGTTAAAATTCAGGTTCGATCCCCGGAAGTGACATTTTTTGATAAAAAATGGCCATTTCTCTCGAAATTTAAATGAGAAGGTATACTTTGGGTTTCATATTATTAATCTACTGGCCATAACAGGTAATTATACAAAGTTTCATTTTTCTGCCATAGGTGTGTTTTGAACTTGAGAAAAAAACCCCTGTCTCATAGAAGTTATCTTTAAAAAGAAAGTTTAGTAATGAAAATTTCTTATTGGTAGAGGTGCAAACAGTCCCGGAATTATGAGTACATGTATATTTCCTCTGGCTTCAAATTGCCTATGCACAAATATATTTTATTATTATTTATTTAGTTACCTATTATCATGCCCAAAAATTTGGCAATAAGGTCTCATACATTTCATGAAAAAATAACAAAACCTTAATCATTTCTATTACTCAGCCTCGTTAGTAGAGCTCCATTGCAGGTGTATGTTAAGGATGTATACCGATTCCAGCCTGGGTTGGGTCGGGAATAGACAGCATCACGAAGGTTCGAATCTTGGACCTGTCTTCACCTCGCTAGACGTTGCTTAACTCTAGCGATCTTATTTGAACAGGTATATTCAAAGTTCCATCGACGCGATTAAAAAGGTGATTTTTATAGGAAAATTTACTGTGTACTCTAAAGCTGATTCTACCTGTATGAACTCGATTTTACAGAGATGTACATAGTAAAATAAAAGCTGTCAGCAGCAAAGTCTATAATAATATTTTTTTTTTTTTTTTTTTTTGGTTTAACACTTTGTGCGCCAAGCCCAAAATCGTGATTTTCCCCTGGGGCCACGATACAAAGGATTGTCTCTCAATATGCTTCAAAACTAGATAGGTGAAAACCAAGCACACTCTGATCATCCTCAGGAGGCCACGCTTCAAATTCTCAATACAAAATACACAGTAGTGTGGCCCATACTGAGACACAATGCTTCAAAGAGAGGTCTAGTGTCTCTCAAAATGAGAGACGTGGCCCCAGCGGGAAGTCGCTGTCGCTCATATTGAGCGACGTGGCACACAAAGTGTTAACGTCGCTTTCAACTGCCATGGTCATAATATCACGACGGGGGTTTTACCCTCCATTCGCAGGAAACTCACAAACCTGCTACTCACATTGACCTCACCCAGCCTGAGTGGGGCCGGGAAAAGCCAGCGTCACGCTATAATAATAATTATGTAGGAAATATATAAAATCTATGGATTATTTATAATCAATTATCAAAGGGCTAGGGAGAATCGCGAGTTTTAGCACCTCCACTAAGATCCATAGGTTTGGTGTTAATGTTCTTGAGATAAACTTTTTTGTATAGCGCACAAACAGAAGTAATTAATAGTCATAATTGTTATTGGTCAAAAATTTGAGATACCTAGGTATATATTTGTTCCCGCCGCGCCGTGTACCTACAACTTACTATTAAATCTGGCCGCAAGAAAGCTGTAATTGGTTCAATGAAAATTCGACTAAACCAGTTCTCTGGCAGAAGCGCTCAACAACGTATCATTCTAGCGTAATAATATCTTTCCAAAGTTTTTCTTCCAATAAATAAAATATAACCAAGTTTGAACACAGAAGTTTGTAGCCTATTTTTGCCAGGAATTCACATAAGGTCAGCACCAACTATTTTTGGTCAGCACCACTCTTTTTGGTCCTTGGATCAACCATTTTTGGTCCTTGGATCAAACATTTTTGGTTCTTCGAGCCGGAACATTTTTGTTCCTTCGAGACGAGCCAACAATATTAATTTAAAAAAAATGACTGGTAATTTAAAGGTATTATTTTATTTTATTAATTTTAAGAAGTGAACTTACCTACTTGAAATTTGAGTGACATATAAATGTTATGAGATACCTTGAGCTTTAAGATATTAATAGGAAATATCTACTGAACATGCTGAAATATCTCTTTCATAGAATATAGGCAAAAGGTACTTTTGGAAAGCAAAAGGAATATTTCCTGGGGCTTAAACTTCTTATCCACTACGGCATACTTAAAATTTAAATCCAGAAGTTTCTATTCAGTACATTCTCAGATTACCAAAGTATCTTACAGGGTTGTGACGTCAGGGCCGTAGCAACTGCACAACGAGCCTTTCCAAAATTTCGAGGGTGGTTTTTTTTGTGTGATAAAAATATTCTCTGGTAAAGATTTTCAATTCATTCTCCTCTCCACTCAGTTCCTCTTCATTTTTTCAGTCCCGCGTTGAGAGTCACAAAGTTTACATCGTGAGGTTACGTTTCTCGTGTTCCTGTCTTGCGTTCATTTTCCAAAATATTTTTTTATAAAAAAAAATCTTCAAAGAATAAATTATTTTATTTAACTGTGTGAATTTTATTGTTATAAAAATAATTTCTTTTTCGAAATATTAAACCCAAAATTAAATTTATTTTATCAGCAATTATTTTAACTAAAGCAATTTAATTTATTGTGTGCTTGTTTTTTCTCATGTGAAATACCTAAATGTAGGTGTACCTAGGTATTTAAAATAATTCTTACATTCTAATTTCGATTGATTTTTTATCACCGTGGTATTAATCAGTGTTTTCAGTGTGATAAATAAATTGTGCTCCTTGGATTACTGCTAGCAAGAGATTAACCCTAATTCGATTTTTGGATTACCCTTTTGTTTACATTTAGGAAATGTAAGTTACAAAACTTTACAATACATAATTATTATTTTTACAGTAGGTATATTTACAACCGTTATTTTATCAGTGCTAATCAGGCAATTTTGTAAATAGTTTTATTTACAAAAAGAAAAATGTATACTATCAACTTACTTAAAAAAAAAAAAAAAAAAAAAAAAAAACTTAAACCACCTGATGTGGTTGGATATTTTTATTTAATTTATTTTTGCACATTTTACAGTTCTGTTTTAAAATATAAATAACTTGCAAAATGAGATGCTGAGGACCACCAAGTATTTTGCAGGATACGTTATGAATACATTTTAGTAAAATATGGTACTTAAGCTTTATCCAATTAAATTTTATCTTTTCATCATTGTAAAAGTTCAAGTTGTTGTCTACATAATAGTTAATCTTTTATTTGGTGCAATTATAGGTATTTATCATGTTCCGATTTATGATTGATAAAAAAAAATCAAAACTGGGAATTAACGACTTGGAAATAAAAGTTCAAGACAGTAAAATGTTATCCTGTTAAAATGCAATTTTTGATGCTCCTGTTATTCAATAATTATGCAATTAGACATACATACAGAGTTATGATGGCTTTGGTACATACTTTTAGTGGAGGAATGTTTTGGTACATGTACAATGTACATTGGAAGTAAGATACTTTGTTGTTTGTGTGCAGGTAATTTTGGTGTCAAATACTTGAAATAGGTACAGTGTACTTGGTGTATGGAAACCAACAGAACTAAGGAACTAAGGAATTACAACCACCTTAATTAATAAGAAAAATAGTTTATTCACTGACAAACATTTAAACTTTTTTTTTAATTCATCTGGTCAGGTAAAAAATATATCAAAACGCTTGATTAAAAAACCGTTCCGAAATTCGACTCAGCGCTGGGGCAGCCCGTAGCTTATCAGTTCCCAATATCTCAATGATCTGAAATTCTAAAACATGCTTCTGATCCAGTTACAGAAACATTCTAAATTTTGGACGAAGGACCCATTTACTAAGGATACATTGATTAGCTTATTAAACTTTCTCATTAAATTATACATTATTTTATTATGGTGTAATGAACTAATATGTATAATTAATTTTTAATACCTACTGAGTTCTAATTACTCAAATGCTCCACAGATTAATATGAACCTACATTATACTCGTATGTATTTATTATTAATCTTGGTTAAATGAATAAATTTCATATGGCATCTTAATGTACGAGCTTTTAATTTATTGTAGGTACATTATGTAGGTAGTTACTTTTTAAATTACTGAAAGTGCAAGGGTCACATCCACTAAGTTTTAGCTGTCAGGATTTCAGAAAATTCAACAAGAACTCGACATCTACCATGATTATTATTCATTATGCACACAAATAGTATTAAAAATATTTAGGTACCTTAGAGCTCATAGAAATAATATATTAGGTAAACATGTTTATTGTATCTAGCTCAATTAGAATTTAAAAGATGATGTTATTTTTTACCCCCGTAGCAAGCTGCTCGCCATTTATTATTTAAAAAATTAGCTTCTCAAAAAAATGATGCATTCTCCAAATCATATGATAGCCTAAAGTTTTATCCACAAGGTGTATCACTGTACAATGTACATAGTATACTTATGTACAGTGTAGATACATAGACTTACATACATGTAAGTCAGCCAGACCCTCAGCACTGGATTGATATCAAGCTTCACTCCGTTCGAAATGAAAACAATGGGAGGGCTGTATGTAGCCTTTCAATTCTGACTCGGAGCTTTAACTTTTCTCCACTAGGCCATAATTTTATAATTTTCTTTTTCCTTTTTTTAATTTTCATCTCTTATATTTTATACTACTAGTAAATTCTGTTCAATGTGTAGAAAATGTAGAAGATACTACAGCAAAGTGGACACAAACACTAAGTAGGTACTTAAAATCTCATGTGCGATCTTGAACGGAACCCAATCGAGGGTAGCACTTCGTGGTATTTCATGCCCGAAGCATTCAAAGCCCGATCCATTACTATCTATCCAAACAAATAAGAGATGGCATGTTATCGAAGCTTCTGGCACCCTGTGTAGGGCAACACTATCGTCAAGGGTTGACCCTCTCCCCGAGTATAAGATGAGCCGATTATTTCAGTCTGTGTCCCAAACTTGGATGAAGATCCCCTCCCCATAAATCCTCTTGGGTCCTCTTTAAATCTATCTTCTTCACTTAAATTGACGGACTTTTTAGTTACAAGGGTTTCAGCCTTGCTGGCAATTTTTTGGGCTCTAGAAGTGGCATTTAGAGGGTTTTCAAATATTTGAACAGAAATATTTAGTCCCTCATTGCTATTCCTTTATTCCTCTCTATTTGAGTAATATGGCTTTATTATTGTTTTATATACTCTCCTCCTTATGGACATTTCTTAGTTTCTATGATCGATATAAGTAAGTATTGGATTCAGTCAAATATATTTTAACTTGGACTATTATGTTGTACAGTTTTTCATGTTTACTTATAATCTCTTCCTATTCTTTGCCTCTTTACTTTCCCCAATGCGACAACCCACCGACCTTCAAAACATTCCTCTTGGTACTAAAGAGGCCTCGTTATTCCCCACCAAAACTCTCCAATCCCATCCTCTCTCTCTCTCTCTCTCTCTCTCTCTCTCTCTCTCTCTCTCTTTCTCCCGCTCCCTCATATCTCTCCCATATACCTCTCCCATCCTTCTCTCTCTCTTTCTCTCTCCCGCTCCCTCATATCTCTCCCTCTCTCCCATATACCTCTCCCATCCTTCTCTCTCTCTTTCTCTCTCCCGCTACCTCATATCTCTCCCTCTCTCCCATATACCTCTCCCATCCTTTTCTCTCTCTCTCTCTCTCTCCCGCTCCCTCATATCTCTCCCTCTCTCCCATCCTTCTCTTTCTCTCTCTCTCTCTCTCTCTCTCTCTCTCTCTCTCTCCCGCTCCCTCATATCTCTCCCTCTCTCCCATATACCTCTCCCATCCTTCTCTCTCTCTCGCTCTCTCTCTCTCTCTCTCTCTCCCGCTCCCTCATATCTCTCCCTCTCTCCCATCCTTCTCTTTCTCTCTCTCTCTCTCTCTCTCTCTCTCTCTCTCCTGCTCCCTCATATCTCTCCCTCTCTCCCATATACCTCTCCCATCCTTCTCTCTCTCTCGCTCTCTCTCTCTCTCTCTCTCTCTCCCGCTCCCTCATATCTCTCCCTCTCTCCCATATACCTCTCCCATCCTTCTATCTCTCCCTCTCTCAAATATATCTCTCCCATCCTTCTCTCTCTCTCATCCTTCTCTCTCTCTCCCGCTCCCTCATATCTCTCCCTCTCTCCATATACCTCTCCCATCCTTCTATCTCTCCCTCTCTCAAATATATCTCTCCCATCCTTCTCTCTCTCTCATCCTTCTCTCTCTCTCCCGCTCCCTCATATCTCTCCCTCTCTCCCATATACCTCTCCCATCCTTCTGTCTCTCTCTCATATATTTCTCTCTCCCTCTTCCTATCTACCTCTCGCATGCTATCCATCACATCCCACTTTCATGCATTTTAATTCCTTTCATACCCAGGGTAGGTACTGAAATCCCTTCTATTATTATAATTTAATTACTGCACCACCACTAGAGATCAGCCCTGTGAGGCGTGCTATAGATACAGACGGTACTATAGGTTGCCAATGCTCACATGGTGGTTAATGCAAGGATATTTCTCTTTTTGGGATTAATATTTAGGAATTTGAGGAGGTGGAAAAATGCAGTTGAGACCTATATATAGATTTGATAGGTCAAATTTTCGAAACCAATTTTAGGAATTACTAATTTTTTTAGCTTAATACGTAGTAAACCTATTCGTTACATAAATGGGCGGAAAATGTATCGAGAACTAAATATTTCTAGGTAGGTATTACAATAAAAGTTACAATTATTTGGTTCCTAAATATTACAGTAGGTGCCTAGTGAAGAAGGCTGTGTACTGTGTAGGCACCTACAATGAAAAAGACAGTGTAGGCACCTACTTTTGATTGAATTTTCTTGTGAATAAAATGACAGTTGATGAAATGTATAAAAACGAATTAAGTCCATATTTTTTAGTATACATGACTTTGTCCCTAGTTTCTTCCAGCATATTAAAACGGGCGTACAGTGTATCCTACTTGGTACATTATAAACATCCTACATAGTCCAATTTCAATTTTATTATTCCTCCTCCCTCTTGCTTTCTTTTTGAAAATTTCTGCCCGGTGGAAAATGTCCATGTCAGATAATCCGCTTATGTAACTTTTTCTCAGTATCATTATGTACATAATATAGCAAGATAATATGTATAATATACGTCCTATTATAATACTGAAATTTATGCTGACTCACTATGTCGTATATTTATACTATCCCGGTTTATATACCGAGTATTAGACGTTTCATAATATTATATTACTACATACTCGTACTCTCTATTATTATGTAAAGTAAGTTAGGTAAATCATATAAATTTTATATACCCCACCATATTTAATTTATACTGGTACTAAATGCCGCTGTACCTACTTCTAACACGTTTTACTGCTCATTCACTGTCGGATATACATTGTACATATGTACATGTACACCTACCTTTAGATGTTCGAGGAACCCTATATATACCAATACATACTTGCAATATACAAAATTAGCAATTCCGTTACATAATTTTCCCGTAAGGGGAGAGTAGCTAACAAGTCCAGATAAATTTAAAGTTGCTCCGGAACACCAATCCCTGCTTGCCAACTCCTTTGGCAGCCAGACAGCCTCTCTTATCCACCCCAACTCACAGCCACATCACCTCTGTAACTCTTCTGGTGTTTTGCCAAGGGATCCCATGGGGTGGGAGAGGCAATAAACGCCAGAATAGACTCCAGCTCCTTCGCTACCTGTATTGGTCATTCTTCCTTTCTCTTTCCCGTTTTCCGCCGTCCAAATCATCCCCCCGTAAGTGTACTACTCCCACCTAATGCACACCATATACTTAATCCAAAAACTCTCCAATATCTCCCTCCCTCCCCAACCATCCCTCCTACCCTTCTCATCCATTAAGTCACAAATACTCATCCGCCCTTAAGCAGTTTCCATTAAAAATCACGTCAAATTGTTTGGAAATATATTTGTTTGTCACCCAACGAAAATTAATTTCACACACCACCAAAGTAATAATAATAATATCAGGAACTGTGAAAAATATTTTGATTCAAAAACACCTCCCCTCTGTGTGTCTCTTACACCCCCCCTCCCTCTCCTCAGGTTTGGAGGCCCATTTTATATATTTTGCTCATTTCTCTCCGGTGATAAATTACACCTATTAGTATTTTATAATTTACCACACACACAGATGCCCCCCTCTCTGCTACTCTAGTTTGCCCCTGTATTGAATACCCCCTTGTCCTGGCCCCGATTAATGATTGTCCCTGGTTTCCACCCCCTAATTTTTCATATTTTTCTCCCCCACACCCTCACGCCTACTCCCCCTCCCCCTTGCAATAAAATTGTATATTAATATTTAACTTCCTATTAGTCTCTGTACAGTTTGGTGTAAAAGCCCATTTGTCACACAATTCTTTATTATACTCGTACTTCGAATCGCTCTCTTTTTGTAAAAATATTTATTATTTTGTAAATTGCCATTATTATCATTACAATTGAAATTTTAAGGAAGTATTTAATTTTAATTAATTATTAATGTGAATGGTATGGAAAAGATCTTGAAATTTTGTTATGATTTTTTTTCTTCAGAGCACAGCTACTTATAAGTACATAACCAACAAAACTATAACATGTTAGCTTAACTTAGATCATTACCTTGTGACAAGCATTTTATTTTCAACTGTTTAATGGAAGTAAATTTAAATTCCCAACATAGTTTTCTCGCAAAATTATTAAGGTATCTTTATTGAACAGTTATTATGACTATCCCAGTTGCCTTAGTCTTAATCTTTGATCATGAACTTTGCTCTTCCTAATAGTATCTTTTCTTCGAATTCTTATTGGCCCAGGAATTCATAAGTTTATGAGCATGACTCATTTCCCATGCCATAACATGAAAATCTGTTCAACTGACCCTGATATCTCTGAAACTTTTGCCATCATATATTTTCTTTATTTACTTAAAACTTTACTTTGTAGACATTAACATTTTTATTCAATTTTTGAACTTAACAGAAATCCGTTATAGTCTGAGTATAAGTACCTACCGCACAAGCCTGAACTGATCAGTACACCTTGTGAACCTTTCACTACTTGTTGAACCCAATATTTGGTATTTAGTTAATATTGAATATCTTTCAATATGGATGAAATATCCTCTCACTTGAAAAAGTGCTCATTTGCTGAGAATTTGGGTTGGTGAATTTTTGAAGAAATTTCCATCAAAATTGCAAATTAAAATCAATATTTTTAAATTATCTTATCAGTTCTATGTGTAATGTGTATAGTTCATAGATAGTTAAGGTCTATAGATACTCTGTTTTGAATGGTCACCAAAACTGGCCTTGAAATGTTTTGCTTTAAATAATCAATAGTCCAACTTTTGATAGACTTTGATTTTACTTATTCATATACTTTGTATTTTTTTGTTCTTAAAAAGTGCAAATAACACACCATAAAATGTTCTGAAAAGTGTTCCAATCTGGCACCTCAAGTAACTCAAGGGCTTACTGATCGATCAGAGTAAGTCTGAAAGCCCGGAGATATTTGGCGAGAGCCCCCATTAAGTCTTAATGCGCCCATTGTACCCACTGATGAAACTCTGAGATAAGGACCGCCATTCTCTGCCACTACCCACCACTCTGAGGCCTGCAGATGGTCCCCGATAGCAACTTTCTGGTTCAGTACAGTCAAAAGCCACATTAAAACCGCATTTTCTGTAGGTAGATGACTAGATTGGCTAATGGACTATAGGTCTAATTTCTTGTATATTATTAGAGTGATAATAAGTTTCTGAGCTAGAGCCTTAGAAGGGGTTAATAGAGGTCCATTTTTTATGATACCATTCATGACTTAGGAAATAATTGACAGTCAATTAGACAGTGGCTAGGGTTAACCAACTTTTGGCATTAATAGTTAGGTAGGTACTTTTGAATAATGTAAATTAATTTTTCACTTATTACAAGAGAGTCTTGAAAAATCTACATTTTAAATTTTTAATACACTGCACGATCATACTAATATTGTATACCTTCTGTACATTTGTTCTATTGGCATTTTTGACAGTATCAATTCGATTGCAATATTATAATGCTCATTATTTGATAATAAAAAAAAAATAAGCAAATAGAATTGAAGTACATACCGTATAAGCAGTTAAATATCCGGCATAAAGATGTAATAATAAATGTGTGCAGTACTGCATTGAAGAAAATGTCAGTATTTCTGGTCGCCCAGTACAGTTATTAGTTATGTAGATATAAACAGTACGGACAGACACAAGAAAATGGAACAATTCAAACTAATTTATTCGCTATTTATCTTGTAAAACTTATCAATAAAGAATAGTGTATAAGTATATTGAAACATTAGTATGTACTTAGGATTGAAGAATAAGAAATATAGCACATAATAAGCAGAGTCCAGAATTCAGCTCCAAGCGATAACTTGATCGACAGGGTTAGTAGAAAAAAGCACATTTCTGACTAGCAACTTTAGCTTCTGATGGGCAATTTTTATTGTTGCTCCAAAAAAAGCTTAAGGCAGCTGCAAAATTTACGTAATTTATTTCTTAGTAAAATAATAATATTTTATATGATTTGTAAAATATGAAATTATTGTAACACTCGATTCTCTATTTTCCAAGAAAATGCGTTGAGAATTCTTAAAAAAAAAAAAAAAAAATAATTTCAAACGTTTTTAACAAGAACTTGTGAAATTACATGTAACGTCATTTAACGATTAAAATCAGGAGATTTTAGAAATACTACGTTTTTGATGGTGCTGCGTTCGTCACACCCTGTATTTTGCGATCATAACTTTTTGCACAAAGAAAGCTAAATTACATTCTGCAAGTTGAATACTCAGATTGTCCGTCTTCTCTCAGGATTAGAAGAAAATCTTGCGTCTCTTATCTCCAGCGCCAAGATTCTGGTTATCCCTCCGGCATCGCACCAGACGTTATCTATTGGTTTTATTAATTGTTGCTTTGGTATCTCCGGAGAGGGTTGACTGGGAGGGCAATCCCACGTCCCAAGCAACCTCTCGAGACAGGTGAGCAAAATTAGTGGACGCGGCGGGATTCGATTCCGCCCCAGCGATCCTTGTGTGACTGATATCTAAATCTGACTTTTGCAAGTGGGCAGAATAGCTACCGACTCGGACTTGTCAGCCCGTGGCCGTAGGTATTTGTTCTGCTTAGAAAACCTGAAAAGGTCTCTGTAATTTCTACCCATTAGACAATTTAAATAAAAAATCATTAGTCAATTTCATATTTGACACATAATAATACATGTAGATACCTATGTATAAATGTATTTATACGTATTTATGACTTGTATACCCACCGTCAGCCGTCAAAATAAAAATATCTAAAAAGTAGGCACCTGCGTTAAACATTTCATTCATTGGCATTTTATTGGTATAGTTTTTTACTCTCTCTCTCATTGCAAGTTTGAAGCAAGTAGATAGATAGTGTTGAGTTATTATTGATTTATCTTTATTCTTCTGTGTTCCAGGTAAGTTTGCTATCTCCCAAGATAAATTCATTTCCCATCGAATATGGGATGTTCATGTAAGTGTTGGCTTGTATTTTCTGTTTCCAAATATGATTTCTTGGTTTACACACATGAACTAAGCGGGACATTTTTATACTGAGAAGAGGTATTATTTGTGATACTCATCTGCTCTTGTGTTAAAAAGGTACCAATTCCATTGAAGATAATGCTTATATCATTATTAGGTATCTGAAGCGGTATCAAAACCTTTTTATATGTTGGTTAATATTATGCTAGTAAAATACATGGATTAAAGTCAAAAGTAAGACCATGATATCATAAACTCAAAAGTTGAATAAGAATAGATAAAGGCCCAAGAAGGGTTTAAAGTATATTTACACCAAGCAAAAGTATAAAACATATAAAGTTAGTAGACAATAGCGTTTCTTCAAAATACACTAATATACCTACTGGTAATCAATAAAACCCCCTTCTCTTGATGAAAGAAGGGTTGAGGAAACGGTAGCAAATAACTTTAAACACAAAATTCATCCTTTCAATAAATGGGAAGGGAAGCAATAATAATATTTTTTAATGAAGACAAATAGAGAGGTCGTAATATCCCCCCAGTGCCTTCTACAGTACATAAAATAAACAATATTTACTTTGGAAAAAAAAGTCCAAAAACTACTAAAAATAAAGGGGTTGAAACACGGAAAATATAAAATACATTTCAGTGCACACAAAAAATATCTTGAATGTTCTTTCCTTCGACAGACTACCCTCACCTCCGCCCCTCAAGTATAAAAAGTTACGTCCTGTAAGGGAGAAAATCGGTAAATTATCATTTTCGTCGGGGCTTTTTAAATTTGTTTAAAAAAAGTTTCAAAAATCCGGGAAACTCAACGACTAAACAAATAAAACAGACTGAGTTTTAATTTATTGGTTCTTACCCCACAGTTTTAATTCGTTTAGAAAACTGTAAGAGACTTTAAAAAGACATTACCTACCCTGTGTCCTAGTCTTGCCAAGATTAACCATATTTTGTGTGACAAACTGTTCAGCAATACAATCCTGTTTCCTTGTAATTTATTTGCAATTATTAGTACCTAACACCATCTGAGTAAAATTCTTGTGTTGTGTGAGAGGTATCTTACTTGGTTGGCGGTGGTATGTTCCCACTGATACACAGCTAGATAGGATCCAGCTAATAAAGTCTTGGACTTCAAAGTTCCACTCATGCACCGGTTGTCAAAGCTTGCTCAGTAAAAAATAAAAGTGCCCTTATTAGCATACCTGCAGGGTAGGTACAAGTGTGAGGTTACTTGTAATTATCCGCTCCGGTCATGATAAGACGCAGGCTAAGTGATAATGATGCCTGACAGTCGGACCACAGTCATTCGAATTTGCCTGTGAAAATGAAATGGAATAATAAACTGCTCATTTTTGTCACCTACTTAAAATACACTCAGGAGAGAGACCTGTCCACTTGATTCAATTTGAATTTATTAGCCTCTTGACCTATCAGCATGAAATTCAGTATGGACTCAATGTAGTCAATGTACTGACATGGCGGTATATTAGTGAGGGACAGAGCGAGCCTGTGTGAACCTACAGCGCGGACCCAAGCACTATTTCCTACATGCTGAATGTATAACAAAATCCCGCCACTGGCAAGAGACACTTGCCAGTGACGGGATCAGCTTTTGTCTGCACTGTCCAGGTTTAAAGTGAGAAAAAGGTATCTGCACTTCTAATTATCTTAAAAGGTGTAAACACTGTTTCATTCACGAAGATCTCTCTCATGGAACAGATGTGCAGTACTGCAGTAAGAAGGAATTACCAGTCATGGACGAAAAATCATTGCGGTCACAAAGTGCAAGCTTGTTTAGTTATATTATTTTGTCGATTATAGACCCTTGTAGTGGTACAGTGGTAGTCTATATTAAAAATACATTTTTAATATGAGATCTTGTTAGTCAGAACATAACTGTCAGAAGTCCAAGTATTGGACAGTACCTACACGCACAGGATTATGTAAATCGGAGTGTTAATAAAAACAAATGACCCATGAAATAGCCGTAACCACACGGCAAATATTCAAAACCCTTGCACCTATTGAACGTACACCTATATTTCGTACATTCAAAAGTATCCATAAAAGTGGTTAATTAAAAATACTGAAATATCAAAAGTCAGAAACACCTTTTTGCCTGAGTCTTCCGCCTTGGCTACTCGTTGAGTGCCTTGAGACTGGCCCGGGGCAGTCCTGGCTCTGTGGACTCTGGATACTTCAGTGGCAGTACCACGATCTTGTGCCAAACCATTAACCAATCCCTTGTGGACAAGTTATCCCAAGTCATAAACATCTAATCAGAAATAGATTAATTAATTCCATATTTATTGAGAATGTAAATTGTTACAACGAGACTGCGGATGGCTGGATTGGCTACCACATATTGTCTAGTGGTTACTTCATCGCATTGGGTTCAAACCTCTTCCGAGCTACAGTGGTCTCGGACTCTTACGATTGATAGTATTTATTGTGCTGGAGATAGTAAGTGCTTCATTATTACAATACATCATAATTTTACTGTAATTTAGCATTTTGTCAGTCTGTATACTATACTTACTGCTGAGTTATACAATGGACATAGTACATACTCTACTCACTTGTTACATAGGTAATAGGTATGTACAATTGGACATAAATAAATCTCGTTCATTCTTTCGCAAATTATAAATTTTGATGTTTCTGCTGCTTCATTGATCCGATAAAATTTTATTTCATGATGTGAAACAATTGCGAAAGACACCATCTGGGTCTTAAGAGGATGAAATTTATTAACAAACGAAAAAGTGAAAGTCTATTAAAATAATATCTGAACACAAAATGAGAACTTTATAATAAATTTGAATTTAAATTAAAAAGTTTCTTATTATCTTTTCTCATTCCTTGTCTTAATTGCCGAAAGTTTCATCAAATGGGGGTGGCTGGATGGTGGGTAGAGAAATATTGGTATATTTTGCTGAATAGTTTATTTTTTTGTTTACAAAAGTTTCTAAAGAACATTTAGGATGGCTGACCAAACAATGTACGAGTATTCAGTAGTAATTAGTAAATGTGTTTACTACATTATTTCTCCTACAACTATTAGAAAAAAGGATTCCCTCCCATTTATATACTCTGATACGTATACCTCTCCTATCATTATTGGTTCATGTAAGATGTGGTTTTAGAATTAATTATGTAGATTCTAGGAAGATCCGGGGTTAAATAACTGATTAATCTGATTAAAAACACCTTGAAGACTGACTCCTCCCAGGCTAGTAGTCTGAACCAGTCTTCTTCCACCTCACCACCGGCCTAGCTCTGACTTCCATATAATTGCTTACTTGGTATTCTAATTAGGCTTTAATTGCTTTCATAATTATTATTCCTTTCCTTCTCTCCTACTATTCCATTCCTGCTCCTTAATAGATAATTCTTTTCTTCTCTTCGGAAGTTGAGAAGCATTGTGGCTGTCTTAATTTGACATTTGAAATTATGATTTTGGTTTCCTCTGCAGCTTCATGAACTTTTCGACTCCGGTGTTTTCTATTCTGAAATATTATGATCTCTTTTCTTTCTGTTTTAATGAACTGTCTAGCGAGTCATTTTTTTATGTTTCTAGATAATATTTACGAGATTGTAACTATTATCTATTAGTATATTAGTTCATTCACTCCACTTTTTGGAACTTCTGTAGGTCTATGTTTATCTTTATTATGTTATTTAATTTGAGGATCCATGCAAACATAATTACGTTTCCTTCATTTGCTAATGCAGAGGACTTTGATCTAATCCTGATCATTGCCAATAGAGGTAGCATTGAAGTAACTCCTCCCAACCTTATATTAGTGTCCATTTACTACGGACCTATTGATCGTACTGATTTGAACTGTTCGTACCTATTATACCAACTCCTTACAAGTTTTAAGGTTTGGTGAAAAGCTCTTGGGGGCTTGTAACTTGAGTCCTTTATCTCTCCTTGTACAAAGGACTATCTAATATTGTTCAATATTAGGTATTGTTATGGGGTGGGTGTCTCGTACATTTTCGTTATTTATACCGTTACCAAGCCTTTTCCAACACTTCAAATCAGATTTCTCCTTATGACCTTTATGAGGTTCATTGTTGTAACGCTTTCTACATGTCATACTCCGAGCCTCAGTGCTTCTCTTACGCAACCGGTGAACTAATTTCTTCACATGTCCTACATTAGATATGTTTGAGTTGACTGGCCACTCCTCTTTATTGATCTCATTAGAATAGATTGATTGTTGCCGATAATATCTTCAAGTTTTGTGGTCTGGAAGTCAAGTTGGTTGGAGAATGGATACACTTCATATACGTGAGCATAACAACTTAACGAGCAAACACTCGATTGACGTATTTGGTAAAGTAAAAGGCATGGACTATCTTTTGAATAGAATTGTTCTGCAGAGAATATAGAAGATTGTATTGTGCACATTTGGCATTGCTTCATCAAATCGTAATTGTTCACTCATAATATTAGGTCACCATGATCTGTCAAAAGTCTTGCTAATATTCTTATATCTACATAATAATATAGAGTATTTTTGCCTATAAATAATGCCAGTATATTAGTAGGTAGCTATGCTTCAGCGTTGTGGGCCTCAGGCCTCAGGTTAGTCTTCCAAAATATCTTCTCTAACATATATTTTTTTGACTTTATATAATTCTATTAACTTTCATTTAGTTGCATGTTAAGTATTTCAATTTCTGTTTACACTGAACTACCTATGTTGACAGTTAATTAAAAAATAATTATTATTTTTCCATTATTTATTAATATTACAAAAATATTAAATTCGGCATAAGAATGATAGAGGGCGTTGAATTTTGGTTTTCTCATGTTATCCCATTTAGTAGTCTATAGGTACCAGCCGTCATATTTTGAGTGATGTGTGGTGCTCGTCCGCTTACTGGGTATTGGGAAGTCTGAGGGCCGCCCATACTCAAGGAAAGGGTTACTTCTAATTTAAATGTGTTACTTAAGTTGATTGTATCGCCTCGAGAGGAAATCATTAATATGTGCTCGTTGCTAGTATTCAGAAATCCATCTATTCTCTGCTCATCAGAGCCCATCCGTCAATTCGTGCTTCTTATATGCTCACGCTTAATTGAATCTAATTTAAACTGTTTACTTGTACTATTTCCAATGGGTTTTGTGTGCTACATAGATGAGTAAGCTGCTGATGCAAGGCTCTGAACTGGGAAGTGTGGGCAACTCTTGCTCTAAAGTTTCAGGTTTCATTTCTAATACTTCGAGGTGAGATTTAATATTTGATTTAATACCAGCTTGATGAATAGTATACATTTCTATTTTCGTATTTTTTTAATTTAACATGTCTAATAATTAGTTTGTGTTTTTAAATAAATAATTGTCAGTTATCGCTCTTGCAAGATATAGGTTCATACTCCTGTATTAATCAAATAAAGTTGGACCAAATATTAAACAAATCCACTGTATTCAATGGGTGTTTCATGCCTTCAATACTTATTGGTAAAATAGTCATCCAGTACCTATGAATGTACTGTCATTAATAGAAATTAACATGACAACAATAAAAGATTCAATGTCAACGTATGTTAATCCATTCTCATTTAGTCCACCTACATAGTTGTCTAAGCAAATAGGTAAGTTACCATAAAACTCGCCAATTCCTCGCTACTGTACTCGTACACCACCCATGAACACTTGTTGAGATAAGGTATTTTATTGAACAACTACTCCCTTAGCAAATTACCCAACTATATCTCTAGTACATAAAATTCAAACGATATTTTTATTAGAATAGTTATGGATTTTTTATTGCTATTGCAGATTTAGTCACATACCTATTAACTATTAAGTGAACAACATCTTTTATGCTCTGACTTACATCTAGATGTAGATGTTGAAATAAGAGGGATAAACCCATTCCATAACAGTGCAGAAGTAGTCCAATGGAACGGAGTTTCAGAGCTTTCGCTTTCAGAAGTTAGAACCTAAATAAATAAATAAAAAACTTTGATTGTGTTTTTGGCTTTTGAGTCACTCTTAAGTGGTAACAAATTATAATATATCACATTTAATGTCACAGAAGGACTATTTAGCTAAATGTAACATCGATCACCAATTCAAAATAGATGTGAAAAACTCATTACAAAAATTCACCTTGTGATGAGAACGCAGGACAGATTAGCTGTGTGTTCATCTCTTCCCATCTAATCCTGCTTTAATGTGTTTCGCTGGAATGAATAACGAACGAGTGAAATCTTATTTTAGTGTTTCACGAGGAAAATATACAAGAGACGAATTTCTTCAAATTTCTCGCTCATCATGATTGTTATCAACGAGTCTTTAATGATTTTCTGCATGGAAGATTTGCCTCCAATCTCTCTCTTGTTTATGACAAAATATGAAAGTAGAATCATAAAAATTTTCAACTTGTTTAACGCTAAGTGTTTAAGCTCCATTAAGACCCTATTATTTCTTTTCCATTTCTTACACACAATATCATCATCAAGACTGCTGACAAGGAAACGTTTTTGTCTTAAATTTAGCTTTGTCTTAAATTGTGAGTGGAGTAGGGAAGACGCCCTGGCATTGTTAAAGTGGAGGGTGGAGGATTAGAACAGAGAGGGGGAGGTGGAGGTGAAACATAAAATTCCTCGCCTAACAATAATCACTCTGTGGCACCAAGATCTCTCGGAGATTCAATCATTTCAAAGTTGGAATTGAAATTGAAGCAAAATAATGAGCACTTTTCCCTTTTCAAATAACAAAGGACGTAGGGAGTACATGCTCGTATACTTGAGAAGGAACATTTCTTGCTTCTGTTGAACAGGCTCTTTTGAGTGGAGTGTTCAGTCAAGAATTCTCTAACAGAAATATCAGGACCACCCGAAGATCTAGCATAAGAAGTTTCCCAGTGGAAAGAGATTTTGTGTTGTTGAAAACAGATCACTAATATGCTAAAATGGGCTTTTTAGTTAAGAACTATATCATTCTCTTAATGTAAATAATATTCGTATTGTGGAAGTATATAATTTGATGGACGTTATTATTTTTAAACAAATGTAATATCTTTCAACTAATAACTGTCATTTGTCTACCATTATTTTTATTGATAAAACTGTAAGTATAAGAAATTTATTTTAATCTGCACAGTACTACACCAGATTTTACCAGCACATAATCACAACTCTCAGCACATTGCTTTGCTTTCCTATCTGTGCAGGCTTTGTCTTAAGTGGTTACAGGGCAGAAGGGGAGATAATATATAAAGAGGAACTTTAGAGAAATACAAGGAACATAATAAAACTGCTGAGTGCATGTAAAATTTATCTCCTTCAACCCAAGACATCCCCGGAAAGCCTCCCCACGTCATTTTCCTTTCGCCCGCAATTCAGCAGGAAAATTATTTGATTGTATTATTGTACATCGCCAGAATATACCTACATGTTTCCTGTTCATACTGTTCAGAGGGAAATAAAAGAAAATAACGACTGAGACAGGGAGAGAACATGAGAGCTGCATTTCTTTTTGAACAATCAAGTTGAGGAGAGACGAGAGGAGAAAAATGTAATAAATATATGTGTCTGCAAACAGGAGGGAGAGAAGAATAAAACGTAATTTTGATTTTGATTGATTGAAATGTTTTTTCTCTCGAGTAAATAAAATTGTGCCTCAGAATTCCTGACGCATTCTTGAGCCCTCGTGTGATAAGAATCTGGTTTGCGTGAAAAGAAAGTCGAGGAAGTTCCTTTGTAAAAGCCTTTTCTGATCCTACTAAATTTCTTGGAAATCTCAGGACATTCTGTCAGAAAATCTACATAAATTCCTACCTACAGTCATTGAAACCCTAGAGACATGGGTATAGGTTTTTCATTTCAAATTTTGTATTCGAAATTAATGGAAAAATTACCTGCCTACTCTATTCAGTTCCAAATTCAGAATCTGGAAGCTATCTTTAATCTTAACCGTCGTATGTACGAGTACATTGTGCATAAACTAAAATGTTAACCTTTTAAAAGAACTCATGTTATTTCAAAACGAAAAACACATTGGTTAAGTGACTACAGTGATCTTTTCATCCAAAACACTCCCAGAATTCATAATCACACATTGATAATATGCTGATTAGACCAGTAAACTTACATTAAACGGTTGAGTTATGCATCGTTCACATGCCCTTTCACCACAGTATTATGAACTATGATTATTAGATCTATTAAATTACTATTAATAGCCCTACCAGCTGCAATGACCTTTGTAAATATCAAATAGGTTCAAGCGAGTGTATACTTAACAATTAACAAGGAGTACTGATTGTTCCAGCTGACAATCCACCAGACTCAGCTTGTCAGGCAAAATTTTCTTGGCATATTTTGAATTTGTGTTTGCCAACGCTATTAGAATCCAAATAAAATCATTTGGGCACTGATTATCTATTTCTGAGATTTAGAAGAACAGGAAAGCGATATGAATAGGAAACAACTTGTTATGATCTATTTTATATTTTTAAAAATGGATACATTATGAAGGTACTGGCGATACATAATAATTATGAAAGTGTTCCAAACTTGCATACGAATTACTCGTATTCGAATTTTTCTTGTCTAGAAAATCTTCCAGCAGTCGTTCCTGCTCATGGACTCATAATATGTTCCAAACGAAGGACACACCCAAAATACTGATAAACATTGGCAACCCAATGGAGCATGCACTCCCTAACACACGACTCTGCCAGGGGACAACTGAGCCGTGTAGCAAGTGATCTCATCCGGATCCCATTTGCAATTTAATTCGCAAATTATGTTTGCAATTTGCTCTTTAAGATATATTTTTCGCATTTTGAATAGCAACTGCACTCTTGTGTTAATGGACATGTGGTGTTCAACTATAATAGTTAGGTTGAGTATTGTGTGTCTGTTTCATTGAGAAGTGAGATTGTGTGTTCAGTTTTACACCAATGGATCGGTGTTTGGGTTGTGGCAGGAATCTTGATAGCTTGACCTATGGCTCTTAATGTCTAAAACTATCTGGTGGTTTTCTTCTTCATTGCCATTTTAACAATTCTGTCATATAAAACTTTGGTTTAGTCACACTCGAGCACGTCCTCATCCAATGAAATCACTGCAATACTAACGGATGCCTTCAGAACAACAGATTTGTTCATAAGTTTGGCTATTAGTTACACCGCAAGTTATTTATGGTTACATTTGCATACCTTCATAATATTATGGAATATTTTTATAATATAAGATGCTGTAATTATGCTTATCGTTAGGAATGGGTGGGTTGTACCCTATTGATGATGGCTTGTATCTGCTAGCATATCTATTACCTTCATATTATAATTACCTGCATATTATACACCTGCTCAGATACCCTATCCTTCTACATAATATGTTGCTGGAATTACAGGTACTTTACCTATACATAGTTTTGTCGTTAGGGTGTGGAAGGTGTCGGGTTGGACTGTGGAAATAGCTGCAACTGTTGCGAGGTTAATTACAATATTTCAAGAAAAAACATTACAATATACAATATAATTTTATTTATACATAATTTAGTGCATGAAAAGAAAAACATACTTGCATAGATCATGAAGTAAATACTTGTACACCAATTTCCTCAAAGCTACCACATAGTGTGTTAATCATACAAAGATTTGTAGAGCGTTTGGTTGAATTAAACTGTGTAAATGGTCTCAACTCTGGCAAGGTTAGTTGTAATTGCAGTAGATAGAATCATGTACTATCTAGATGTACTTCAAGTGAGCTTAGAACCATACGATGGTGATGAAATACTTCAACAGAGCTGCATGTGAAGTGCATTTCCTGCGGAAAGCTTGAGTCTCCGTTTTATAGTGGACTAATAAATTGAAGTTTATCTAGAGCTGTATAACATTGGATTCAGTGTCGCACAAGTCCTGCGCCAACCTTCAAATGTATTGTCAATGTCATGCGCGACATTCAGTAGACTTATGGAAATTATTTGAGACCTTCAACACAAAGAAGTAAATTTCTTCTGACATTCTGAATTGGGAGGTTCCAGTAGCACTTTATTTATTTAGTAAAGAAAACTGGACTACGCCCTTTAATTTCTTAATTTGTACTTGGGTCGGTAAAAAAGTAATGTGTCCTTTATGTCATTATGGCCTCGTAGCAAGCGCTTTCATGGGGAGATATGGTTTTTTATTGCGACGGTATCTTGTCATAAGAGTCATCCTAGTGTCATTCAGAACTGGGCTACCGTGTAGAGATATTATTCCTATTAAAGCAACAAGAAGTTGTGAGAGCAATAATTTTCTAATAATTTTTAAGTGTGACGGACAGTATTTTCGATTTCCTGAATAATTAGGATTTCGATCATTGGGTACAGGTAATGACGTAGAGTTGAAATATGAACCAAAAGACCCTGGAGCCTAAAGGGATGACACAATGTTTAAAAGTAGTGGGATCTCTTCTGTTAAAGGGAAAACATGAAATAGATAAATATATTTCAAAGTGTCACTAAAGATTAAAATAAAACAGTCTCAATCGCGTACTCACTGAACTTTTTGTAACAGATGTTCTGCTTTTTAAGGTTCTCATAATAAATATTGTTATTTTTGAATTGTTATCTTTTATTATTGTAAAAGGCTTATATAAAAAGATGGTGTTTAATCAAGATAAAAAAACTTGTGTCTTCGTCTATGTTGGACGTTGCGCGTTGGTGGCATTAAGTGTAGTTCACTGTGGGATTTGTTATTTATTTTTCAGTCATTTTCAATTATGTTAGTGATTTGTTTAGCCAAAGCTCGATTGATTAAGTATAATTATGGTTTGCTCAAATCTCATCAGCAAATTTACTGTAGCTGCATTTCTTTGTAATAAGAGACAAATTTTAATATATTTTGATCAAGTTACATTATGTCTTGGGTGGCTTCATGAGGATCGTCTCTTTGAGCCATTAGAGTATTGTAATTCTATTTTCTAGTGCTCAGTATTCAACTCCCTATAGTCGCCTCTGTATGTCTCCTTAATGTAGAATCAAATTTACTTGAATGTCTCTTCTTCTGCCTTTGTGTTTGCATAAAATTTTGGGTCACAAATGTCATTGTGCGTACAAAAAACCCTTGGGTGGCTTTTATGGGTGGTGGTTACTAGAGAGTCCCTTCGGTCGAGAGCCCTTTCGTAGGGAACCCTTTTATCTTTTTCCCTCGTATATACTTAACATTATCTCTAAACCCTGGGGCCATTTATAGGAGGATATAGACTTGGGAGAGAAAGAATAACATCCCGGTCTTATTTATTATTATTTTAATATCAAATTGTGTTTCTCTCAACCCTCGCTTGCTTTTATTTTATTCGTATGGGGGACTTTTTGAGGTAGCCTCAAGTCCAAATTATTTAAATATGATCCAAAAAGAAAATTTTATCTCTTCGAATGGCATTATATTTATGGTATCTGCATTCCATTTTTTTCTTCTTTCAATTAGGCTAATCCTCTTTGGTCATCCTGTATGTTGTGTTTCGTTATTTACCTAATTTCTTCTGCCGATGATCCATTATTAATTCAATTTTGTACGTATAATTATATTATACATGTATTTATGTTAAAGTTGAAAGTACATAATTATACGACACATGGAGGATTTGTCAGATAATCCTCACCAACTTAAGATCAAAGGAACAGAGGTAAAGACTGTTTGCTTATTCCAAAACACCAGTACCTATATGTAGAAGATATAATTATTTTTACCTCTAGTGTACCTTATTTGCAGAGGTGGAATATTACTCTCCCACTGTAGGTACCTGTTTCTTGCTACCTGGTCCTACATTGTAAGTTCATCTGTTTAATCTTGTCCTCCAAATGTTTAATCCTCGGCGTTACTTTGAACATTTCTGCTTGGTTGGATACGGGAGAGGAAGTGGGGAACTTGAGATGTCTTCTCGTATTAGTTTGAATCCTGTTTTCATGAGTAGATGAGCAGAAACTGTTCCATTGAGGCTGAGGAACCCTGATAAACTAAAAAGTAGAAAGCCCAATACAGGGAGACATGAGATTGGCTCTCGAAAAGAAAATCAGAATTTACGTAAATATGTCTTTTAGCTTCGTTTGAGATCAATGATAGTACTGGATGAAGACACACTCCACCAATTTGTGTAGCCTACCACTACCTACTAGAAGTTACAATAAAGTAAAATTGCAAAGAAATGAGAGTTTTGTGTTTATGTGAAAGGGGCACTGCTTACACATCAACCTCTAGTTACTTTTTTTTGTTTGGTATTACCTGGTTAAACCTAATCTTCTCGGAAAATCCGCTTGAACAAACGAATAAGTTTTCATTTTAATGAAATATTTCACTGTGCCTCAGATTCATTAGCTGCCGGAACACATAGGAGTGGGGAAGGAGACAAAGTGGCGGCGTAATTGGAAGTCGCCTTGTTTGTAAAATGGTCACAAATCTCTGTCAATTATTCCTGATGGAGAAAGGCAAAACAAGAAAGAAGGGCAGCAAACGAAAATCAGAACTGGAAATTAAATTACATCTCGCCGAGGACCGAGGCTTATTTTCGTTCATTTAACTTTGAATTGTCCCTCGTAACGTGTTTCCGAGCAAAGGGTCCGAAAGTTCACCCTTATCTTACCCTGTTTTCTTGCTTTTTTACTTTCCTTATCCTATAATAAGGAAAGTATTGTATTCGTCGGAAATTTGACCTACCCAGTTTTTCCCATTTCTGGACGAATCAAAGCCTCAGGATACAAAAAAAGTTGTTTTCAGCCATTGGTCCGTGCGTCTGTCTGTCTGTGTGTCTGTGTGTGTGTGTGTGTGTGTGTGTGTGAACAGGATATCTCAAGAACGGTAAGAGCTAGAGACTTGAAATTTGGTATGGAAATTGATTTTATACACCAGACGAACCACGAAACTTTTGGTTGCAATCGGTCGCAGAATGCGGCCGCAGGGCCGCAAATATTGGCCGCAAGCGCCGTTTCTATGAATTGGTTAAAGATACAAAAAAAGTTAGAGAACAACATTTTCTTCGATTAAAAAAATAATAGGAGTCTATTCTGATCATTTTTTTGATATCTTGAACTTTTTTGAACTCGGCCCCAATTTACCGGTATTTTGGGGGGGACCCACTTGGACTAACTTTTTTATTATTCATCCTAGATGGGAGTTGTGACATATCAAATCCAATGATTTTAAGGTGCTGATTACGAATTTGATGTTTATTTTTAGCTAAATGTTACCTTTGAGTCACCAGTGGCTTTTGGTCCCGTTTCCATTCCTAATATGATAAGGAAAGTCGTGTGATGTTTACACCAGATTTTTCAAGAGGGTAAAGGACACCGAGGCATTTTGATTGCAAGATTCAGTTCCGTACTGCTCAGAGGATATAAAATATTCATTCAAATTATGAAGGCAAAGTGTAAAGTGTATCCCCTAGGATCTGGGGAAGAGAAAGGGTGGTAGACCCAGGATTTCAGTCGGAGAATAATTGATAACAATTTTTGATCCTATTTTCACCCTCTGCCTCCCCAGCTTCCCGTCACATGTTACATTATTACCCACACTTTCGGGGGCTAATTTGTAATCTCCTAAGTCCTAGGGTTGATGCCCTTTTCGCTCCTTTGAAATATCGTTTCCTATGTTCATGAAAAATTCAACGCCCCTTTCTGATTGAGCTATTCATACCTATACTATCCATGGGGTGGTTTGCTGTTCACAGGTCCAAAGGTATCAGTTGCAAGTTTCAAACGAATATTATCAGCCCATAACACCTGAATAACAACCCCAAGTTTTTTAGAGGGTTCAATTTGTTACATTACTGTAGAGATTTTAAATCTAAATTTTTCTTGAAAACATGATAACCCAGTAACGTACCAATATTCAGTCTGTTCAAGTTATGGGATTTACTCTTTTTCATTTCAGAGTGCAACTAAATTCGAATATAACATGACATTAAGGATAATACAAAAATGCATTCGAGTATTAGAGTAACATGTGAGAATTGTAAGATATCGCTATTGAGATACAACACCTCCTAGTCCCGATTCTGTTCCCCTTTTTCTCACAGTTACTATGTAAATAAACTGATGCATGTAAAATCTTACTTGATTGCTTATTTAATAATTGGTAAATGAATGGGTTCTTTGTGAATTTACTCATCAATATTTATTGGGGTAAGAAAATTATAACGTTCTGAATTGTGTTGAACAATTGTGAAAAGTACATAGCAGGTATGGAATGTAAGGAGAAAGTAACGTTTCTAGACATTTATAAGAAATTTTGATAAAGTTGGAACATTAACTATTTCACTGTTCACTTCTTTTATTTTACTGTTCTGTTTATTTGTACTGGAAGTTTGTGTCATATCATCATCATTTAAGAAGGAGCTTTGACTACATTATGTGTTCTAGAATCTAGATTAAAACCCAACATTTCCGGTCGAAATGATCACTTTTTAGACAAGATAGAATATCATAATTTGTTTTTTTCTCTCACTTTCTATACATATTAATATAATATCAAAATGTTCCATGTGGTTTTTATTTTGCAACAGAAGAAACAGCATTCAGAATCTGTCAAAAATCAACAACACCAACACTTTAAATCTAACGATGAAGTCATTATCTCGGTACACATGTATGGATTCAGAGAAAGAACTAATTTCTTAAAATAATAAAACTGCTAGGGGGAGTCTACTAAGATATTTCCATTAGAAAATGTTCAAGTTAATAAGTGTCTAAATGAAATTATCCGTGATGGGTTTTTGTTTTGAACACAAGCACTCTTCTTAAATTGAAACACTAGTTCCTCCTCATATTCAGGATCTGCTCACAAGAATTGGATTTCTTCTTGGAAATATATTTATGAATGTAGGTATGTACTACATTCAATTCATCAGAAAGTTGGAAAGATAAGAGTCTAATTTTAAGTTTATCATTGCTGAATTAATTCCATATTCATGTCTGGATCGGTTTTAAAAAAAGAAGAAATGGACATATTAGGGTTCCTGAACCGAAACATGAAACCTACAATATAATCCTTCCATGTTCGAAATAATACTTAAAAGTAAGTAGGTTTCTATTACAGAGTTGGGTTCTGTAGAAGTAATGTCATTATTTTCCAATATTTGTCATGCTTGTCTCATTTTCAAGTAGGTGTATCATGATTTACGGTCAGTTCATACAAAATTCCTCGCTTCTTTTAGTTCCTATACTCTTCCGTAGTGATTACAACTAACGGTTGTTTACTCTATGACAAATAGTTCCATTTCCACTTATCCTAATCTTCTTTACGTCGGGCCTGGTCACCATCGTGTATTGTGTGGTTAGTTCTTGCCTAATGTATTAATCGGGAACCCAGGAAGGGTGTGTTCGAGATAAGATTTCCTGAAGACTATTTACTTAGCGATAATGGAATGGTGGGTCACCGAGCAACACAACTCAGGGGGTAATATATCATTGAAGACACTGTCAGACCGTGGAGTTATGATTTTCGATACGACCAAAAGGGTTTGATTTTTGAAGCAACGGGAATGGTTAAAGGTCATGGTTTAAGGATGATGTTAAGAAGATTAGATGATCTAGGAAATTTGAGAGATACAAATTATTAATTTTGATTTAGAAAGTGGGCGCTGATGAACATTGTTGCTGGTGGTGTGAAGCAAGGATAGTTCATAGTTATCTCTGGCTCAGCTATTTGTTCTAGAAGTGAAAAGAGTCAATGAAATCTACTTAATTCTATTTGCAATTGATCTCTGACCAAAACAAAATTTAGACATTTATGAGAACAGACAGCTAGAGTACCTGTCTCAAGCTCCATTGTATGTATGTACTCTACTGGTGGCTAATACAAAGTGTCGAGAAAATTTATATCCCACCCACCTTCACTCTCCGACAAAAAAAAATAGCGCTGAAAAATTTACTCATTTCAAATTTCCCTACCTTGTCAAAATGCTCCCCTCTGTATTTGTGTGTGAATTTCTACCTTTCTCCCTTCTCGCGTTACTTTTATGGAGAAAAATGGAAATGATTTCCCTGACGAAGGGTAATTTTTTAAACTTTTTTCCATTTTTTTTTTTCAAAGTACATTTCAGTAAATTCCCGCTTAGCTCTACGGTGCAGTTTCGGAACAACAAAGGATTTATGAGGATATCTCTATGCGTGCAGGAACATATTTTTTCCAGCCCGAACTTTTTAATCCCCAAATTGATAAAGGAGGAGTTTGTTTGTATAGATTTTCCTCTCTCGTTTGGCAGGTCTATAACCCGTATCAGCAGGTTCAGTGTATGAGGACCCCTGTCGAATTTCCTGCACAACTGTGTTTAATCAACCTGAACTTTTTTGTTTTTATTTATTTTGTAAAATGAAAACAAGGAAGACAGGAGGTAAATACGACATGTGTTTTTGGTGTGTTTTATCATTGTTCAAAGCTAATGCACAGTTTTAGGGATGGAAGAATCAAATTAGGTTCTCACACCCTTTCAGCGGCAGGTTTTGATGTTGGATAGAAGTTGAATGAGTACTACCTATCCTCTCCTGCATTATAAAGGTAATTTTAAAAATTGAAGTGAAAAGTAAAGACAAGAATAAATCCGATAACATTTGCTGCAATATACCTATGCACAGAGCTGTAATATCGGTGTTTTAAGATATTTCACATCCACTAAGTTCCTGAATGCTAACAAACTGTTTTTATATAAGCCATAATCCATCTTATAGAAAGGGATATCAGTGTATTGGACTAATGTGTTATACTGGCATGAAGATACTGGTGGTTATCCTAGATGACAATGCGGGTACCCTGTCGCTATAGCTCCTTTATATCACAAAAAATACAATAAACCCCTTTGCTCATTACTGTTTTAGAGAAATAATCCTCCTATCTTGTATTCTTGAGCTGAGGACATGTTGTTGTAACTTCTGATTTCCTCTCCTTATCCATAACCCTCTTCCATGTAGGTATATTCTCCGGCTTTGTTATTATTGTATTTTTTATTCATCACGGCTCGTCTCTTCCCTTGTCTTGTATTATCTATTTTCATACTTTTTGTCACAATGGAGAACCAATAGAAGACCCAGCATCAATGTAATCTTTTGTGTCTTGTTGCTGTGTCGTTGTGTTTTTTTTTTTTTTTTTTTTTTTGCAATAAATCACAAGATTTTGTATTGTGATGTGTGTGAATAATTTTATTTCCCTGGTGGGTTTGGATCCTCAGGAATCCTGAGATTTGCATTTTTTGACGATCAGTTGTAAGAACCGGTACTTCTCATCTATTTTCTGTAAGATTATCTCTTATGGTTTGGACCAAGCTAGAAAAGTTGTTATGAACGGACAACAGAACTTGTTACTCGTATATTGAATCATTTTGAACATTAATGTGAGTTAAGTGTTATTCTGGGTTACGAAGAGATCATCGAGATAAAACAGCCTTCATCCATTTTGATTGACACAACACTTATTATTTTATGATTTCTTGACATTGTATGTTGCTTGGTATGATATAAGTTGAGATACTGTGTTCTATTAATACCAGAGCTCTGTGCAAAGTATCTGCTAGGCAGATACACGTACTCTGTCCAACGTGTGTCTGGAAACGTTTTTTTACACGCCTCAAAATTCAAATGGTTTGCAACAACATTTTACATTGTGCATAATTTATTGCCTTATTAACTTGAGCTTGTAAATAAGACAGGTTTAATACACTAGATGCTTGTCGGTAAATACCTTGCGTTTAATGTTTTGTATAATTAATTAAAAATCCAGACACTCCTAAGATTACAATGTGTTTAATTAATCAGATACCTATTACCGGTAATAGAGCTTGATGGAAATTTAATAGAACAGAAATGAGTTTTCTCCTGAAGAATTCACTCCAAAATTACAGGAAGTTAGAAAGGCTGCAGTTTTTTTTATTATTTGAAAACTTATACATCTACGCAACATTTTTTGATATGATCAACGAATTACCTAGTTTTGTCGTTGAGAAAGCAATTGTTGGATTTTAAATTTTTTAGTTGGGGTTTAATTGATATCTCTTGCACGGTGATGAGAGAATTTGAGAACAGCCTTGATGATGTAGCTGCTTTTTAGCATTGTATTCCACACTATCTATTTTGTTCGTTCTTGACTAGTGTATCATTTATGTCCTTTAAAGTTAAAGCATGCTGTTTACGAAAACAAAAATCTGATATTTAGGAACATTCTTACATTTACATTATTCTTTTAATGTGTAATGTTCATATTAAACATCTGCACTGAAATTTCTAGTCCTGTTTTCCTCAATCTTGATTCTACATTTTTACTTGAAATTGTCTGGTAATATTTTGTTCTAAATTTGACGAAAGACTAGAAATAAAACGGTACTTTTGTAACCTAGTTATTTCCTGTAGATTCGAGTTACTCTACTGGTCGAGATGGAGTTTCTGATAGCTCCAGCTTAAAAATATGAACTTGCGAGAATTTAAGTACAACTTCAAAAAAATATTTTGTCTAGGTAATCCATGTTTAATTGCAATGTGTAATTTTATTTAGATACCTATATTATATGTACATCTAGCTATGCAGTTTAATAAAATATACCTGGCCACCAAAAATAAATAGGCTTAGTTGTGGAATTTAGTTTGTAATATTTTGATGTACATATTTTCACAAAATTAACTGTAATAAGTAGGTACATACATACTCCTATTTATTTTAATAACTTTTTACATACAATGTCTTTTACTTTATTGTTGAATATCTGAAGTCTGGCTGAAGTATGTTCATGTTTAGTATTATGTTCCTATTTGATATGCCTTAACTACAATTTATTTTGATGCAGTTTGTTCAAAACAAACTTATTACACTTAAAAAGACCATAAAAAAATGTTAGGAGCAGAATGAAGAAGAAGCTGAACATCTCAAGGAAAAAGAAAAGAAACGGAACAAAGCAGAAGATAAAAGACAGAATAAGTAGAGCTGAACATAAGACAGCCCACGACTAATTACGCTAAAAGAAACCTTGTTCTATGCTGGAGAGATTTCTGATATATCTTCAAGTCTTGTCGCTCAGGCTTGTCTTTTCATCTTGAATAATAAAGTGTCATGGAAATGTAATTTATGCATTCCATAAGGCACAAACGTCATGTAGGTACCAAGTATTATTTTCTTTTAGTTTTAGTTGAAAGTTTATTATTTTTTATTGCCTCGAAGGGTTCCTTAACCCTGGCGAAATTCATCTGCAATCATTGGCGCGATGTTATTCTCGAGTGAGGTCAGGACTTGGTAGCACGAAATATGTGTCTCTTGAGGAAGAGGAAGTATGCTTAGCTCGGTGGTAAGATACTCGCTTGCCATGAAGAAGAATTTATATTAAAAAAAAAAAAATGTTTGTAAGGGACATCTTCCGGTGCGCTTGTGTCACTACTCACATCTTGCACTTGCCCATCAGAGGGAAGGTATAGTATGGAATGGGAAAGTTACAACAGAGACCACAAGAGTCTACATTAGCTCCTGTTTCATGGCTCATCTAAGAAAAATTCTTATTGAAAGAGAAAAAAACCATCCTGAGTATTAACAATCTTTTTAGATAAATATATAAATTGTATAATATTTGAATATATGACAGTATGATCGATTCATATCATATGCTTTATGTCTATTTTAAAATTAATTTAATTGAGTATTTGACATAAACGATTATTCTACGAAATATTATTGTGCCTTTGTCTGAAATGGTACTTGAAAGGGTTAGTTCTCTAAGAACCTGACTCCCTTCATATACGAGTACTTGCTTTTTTATGTGTTCTTATTTTATAGGCTTTCTTAATATTATGTTTTATTGCTTTCCTTGTATTATTGTTATTTCCAAACACTTAATCCTATTAAAATGGTTTCATAATTGCTTCATTAAAAAACATGAACAATCTAAGAAGCCTATGGGATTGAGTGTTTGTTCAATGGGAGCCATGAAGCACTTGACATTGTGCTGGATTCATTTATTGTGTTCAATGACAAGTCTGGATAAATATAAATATAATATTATGTAGGTACATGTGTTTGTATATACTTGGTGGTAGTACCACCGTGGTACATATAACAGTATTGAGTACTGACTAAAACAATTTATGTTATAATATAATTATGTACCTACCTATTGTGAAAAGAATATTAACTATATAAATATTTTTTGAAGCCATGTGTCATTTTATACGGGTGGACAATTCTTAATGTAAAATTCTTGTAGGTATAGTTATTTGAGCTATTTATTTATTCTGCTGTAGAAAAAAAAGCACGAGGCGCCAAAGAACAGAAATGATTTTGTGACTAATGGTGAGAATAATTAGGAAACGATTGAATAAGTTGGAATTTACTTTTAGCGTTTTAAAATAAAACCTCAAAAATTCTATACATACCTAGTTGAACATTTTAAGTGTGATGTCAATATTAATGATTACATATTTTTGGTATTCTGTATTAGAGCAGGTAATGTAAAAAGTCAGAGTATCAGTAAAAAACTTATAAATTGTCTGCCAATACCGCATATCTTCATCGAGGACATTCTTAAATCACTCTTGGCACTTAAGTTTATTAAAATGACAGCAAATTGGCCACATAGTTCACAACGCTTCCTTTAATGAGACACAGCTCCAGCAACATTCCAGAAATTCTGGATGTGAGTTGGACAAACTAGGAAACTTCCAAGTGGAATCCAATAAACACTTGAGTCACAAGTTTGGTCCGAGAAAAAGTTTGAAAACTTTTTTACCCGAAGAAATTTCTGTGGCGTTAAATTTATTTAATGACAGTCGTTGCAAATGATGATAGGTTATAGGTATTCAAGATTGTATATTTAAATATGTTCCATCTTTGGTTTAGTTTTAACTTTTAACTAAAAAAAAGGTGAAAATTGTTGAAATTTCAATAGGTATAGTTTTTGCACTAAATAACTCTCACATATTTCATCAGTATTCAAGAATTTTCTTCAAACTCGTTTTTTGTTCTCAGAGATTACTTTTGACCATTGCAAAATGTACGACACATTAGTGGATTATGACACCAAGAGACAAATTTTATTCGTTAAAATTTATGATTGTATTTTACAATAAATAATATGGAAATTCATTATATTTCTGTGTACTTGTACACCTACCTGGTTATCCCAATAGAAAGAAGGCTTCATACTATCTGGCGAGTAAGGGGCCGAAATAATAAATGACCTCATCAAATAAACATGTTTCTGGTTGTTGTTTTTCCGTGTCCCATAAATCTGGCCAGGTTTTGGACAGTTTTGGAAACATGTTTATTATTTCAGCTTCTAGTTGGGGCTCTGTGTTGTGTATCTGGCGGAGAAATAAATCTTGAAACAAATTAAGATATTTATGGCTATCTTGACCGTCATCTTCCTCTAGCTTTGTTTTCTCCTACAGGGTGCTCCATACTGGGGACACTTCACCTCAAAAACTAAACCGATTGTTTGTTTCAATGTTTTAAACATTCAATGAGCAATTAAGAAATGTTCTAGTCACTGAAATAATATAAAGGAATAATTTTGTTCTTGAATCTTGGTTTGGAAAATTATCTCAGAAAATATTAATAAGGCCTTATTAAGATATATCATCCGACTAGGACAAATGAGTCTCACAATTGTTATTCAACCAGTAAGACGTATTATTATGTGGTCCAAGTCCCAAACTTGTCAACTTAGTCCGTCTCTCATACTTCTTCATGAAAATACTTGAACATTTGTATGCAACAATATTCTCTCTCTCTTGTACATCTGATGCGCTTACAACTTCGGTAAAAGCTTCAACAAATTTCACTATACGCAAAAGTGTTTCTTTTTGTTGTATGTTCATTGTACTTACTATTTTGTAAGATTTGGGCAGTTCCAGTAGAGACCCGCTCAGCCTGTACTTCCGTTGCATCATGGCCTGATGTCTATCTCAGGATCTCTATCACATGGCAGTCATGGCACTGTCGCTCTGTAACGAATGGCTTTTGCTTTCCTCGAATGTTCTTTATATTAATTTAAACCTCTAATGGTCCTGATTATAATAAAAATGATAAAGTCTCTTGTAGATTATTGTTTCTCGTATCTTTTTACTGATCTCAACCAAAAATATATTCATGAATGGAGCTGAGCGTTCGTTGGTTTCTTGTTTTGAATGATAAATAATGGAAACAATGAAGATATATGCCATTAATTTATGTAGCTGGCAACATCGTAGGTTGAATGGGTTGCCCATATCTCACCACGTAGAGGAGAGTACGATAGAAGAATTCATTGTAGAGAGGACTCATAATAAATATCAGGGGACTGAGATACAAACCTATCTCCTACTGTATAATATTTAGTTACTAGTTCCTAGATAAATTTCACCAAATATCTTGTCTTTTTAATTGGAGGGTTCCGAAGAATTAATTTTGTGTTAGTATTTTTTTACACAAAAATTTAATGTTTTTATTTTGCTCGTTGCTTGACGAAATATTTGCTTGTATTGTAAATAAAAACCAATTTTTCTTCACAATGTTTATATCCATTCAAAATCAAGAAGTCATTGTAGGTACATTCAAGCAAGCGACTTCACACGAATATAAAGGACGCATCGATCCCCGCAGCCAATTAAAAACGATATCCAAGTTTTGCAATCGAAGAAGTTAAATCAAGTTTTCTTAGATTTTTTATTTTTAAACCTTTTATAGAAAATGAATAAATAAAAAACCAACAGTCCAGCGCAGATATCTCGAGACAACCTCAGGACGGGACACTCGTGACAGGCCTCACCGGGCTGTGTGTTGTACAATAGACAGGAATGCTGCGACGCTGATTGCTGTAAATTGTGAGCGTCTTTGATTGAGAAACTGATTGACAAGGTGACAGCTGGATCTGAAATGATTTGCATAGTGTGAAAAGAATATCGGTCACTTGTAATAGGGCAAGACTTATACGAGTATGATATCCTGGTAATGTTCTATATGAAAATAGTTCTAGCCTAATGTATCATTACCTAAATTTCTTATACATGACTGTCATATCGCTGTCGCACTGTTATTTTTATAGCGCACTGGAATCTCAAATGCCCTTTGAATATTATTAAAATCATTAGTATTTATCCAACTATTTCCTAATCTGTGTGTGATTTTCTGCTGATTTCAGGTAAGTGCGGACTAGTCAGATCGATCTGGCTTGGACTTTAGAGCTAGAACTGCTGATCCCGACCGGCATACCAATGCTATGTTACAAGAACTTGCTGCCTCAATAACATCGAGTAAGATTCCATTGTTCAATTAGTTCTTCTATGGTTTATATTGTGTCCTAATTACATGTCTTGATTCAGGTTCTTTTAAACCTCATTTCAATTTTACTTTTTTTTTTCCTTTTAGGCGCTTTCACTCTGCTGGAGCAGGTAGTTCGCGCCGATATCCTGTTTCTAAATCCTAGTATACATTTCTAGTTTTCTCAGATATTTAATAAGTGATTTTATTAAATAATTTTACTTTTAATACCTATTTTTTTACAATAAACTTGAAATTGATGCACTTATTTCTATAACTATTTTCTTTTCATTCATAGACAATTATTAGACATACATAGGTGTTTAAAACGTATTTTGGACAGGAACCTAAAACTGCGCACAGCTAACTATACCTAAATGGTATTCTAGAGAGGTATATTTCGTATTTTTTAAGCAAGCATAGCTTTTTTTATTGACCATAAAGCTCCAAAGGAGAGAGCATCAGAGGGGCCCCTTTCCCTGCCCCCTTGTATCCCTCAAAAAGCTCCCTTCTGGTAAAATATTTCCTTTTGTGGTTAAAAAACACTAAAATTTTTAATCTCTTCGTGCCACACTACCAACCACCTCCAACAATGTGTAAGATCTTAGTGGGTGGCTTTGTGTGGGGGTAATTTTACATTTTAATTATTCTCTTTTCCTGAACGACGCCTGTGTTATGTTTGGTGCAGTATACAAATAGAGGTTCTAAAAATGTTCTGATTAATTAAAAAAGGTAACTTGAAATTCTGCGTGTACTTAAAAATTGTTCACAATGAGTTTGCATTTATGTATGTACAACATTAACTATGTATACTTGTATACGCTTGTATGTAAGTACATATATAAAACATGCTCAGTCGTATCTTTAGAAGCACACTTTATCTACTTTCATATTATTACACTTCTGTTTAAGCTAAGTAAATACGCCATACATATGCGTTCCCCGGCATTACAATTTCCACGCCCTCAGGAGGGGAGGAGGGCAAATAGAACTTCACAAAGGCTTGCCCGGCCATTGTGCGAGCCTGGTAGAAAATTATATTTGTACAGAACGTGTACAAGTTTTGGAACTTTATCCTATTCAATGGTTTGAGGTTCTGCCGTTCTCACATCAAAAGTTTTTGGGATTCAACTGAGGAGGTAATATTACTACATAAATATACCTACCCACTACATAAACATAACAATAGAATTTCTCTCTAAGAAGAATTTTTGTTTCAGAAAGAATAATTTACACCTGCGTATGAAATAGACAATGTTAATGATAGTCCGTTTGATTTGCGCAATGTATCTATCTAAAACATTTTTAATTTGGACAAAAGTTCAGTATTGAGAACACAAAGTACCTAGTAATTAAAATTAACGCAAAATAAGAGTAAGGAAACTCATATAACTCTATTTACAGTCTTAAATTTCTCTTGCCTAAGGCTTTCGCGTTAGACATGTATTAGGTAGGTAAGTTTCATCGCGAAATAGGATATTTATCAGGACAAACAGAAATTTCTATTATTATCACTCGGTAGTAAATTAATCATAGTTAAATTATTATTTATTACAAAGAGACCACAAGTACACCCAACCATTTAATAATTGGATAAGTAGCAATGTAAAACCAATAAATAATTTGAATAATAATTGTGTGAATGAAATCTGATTAAAGGTCTCTTAATAACCCAAATGGGCATCAATAAGTAAAATTCCCATTAAATATTCATCACAGGGATATGTCTCACGGTTAGAAGGGGTGAGGGTTTCCATTTTATGTGGGGAGCTTTACAAAGCTTTGTAGTTTTCGGGACAGCCAAAAGTTACAATTACCCCTCCCTGGGATGCTCTTCGTCCTCCCTTCTCCACTGCTATTACACAAATTGGTAACTTGGAATATATTATATGTGGGTTCGCCATTATATTCATTATAATGGATACATGGTGGAATAAAGACCTAACTATGCGTACATGTTAACTCTATTGAAACGTGTGCTCATTTATATACAGGGTGTTGCGGAACTTCAAGACCAGTATAATCAAATACTCTTCAAATGTGACACTGATCACCGAAAAAAGTTTTAGTTATCTGGTGTTACACCTAAACATACTTTAAAAATTAAGTGACACTCGCAGAAGTTTGATAGTAAAAAGTGAACCCTATCTATATTTTTCTAGCAAGTCCCTTTCATTTTATCTTGACTAATATAAACAGCTTTTTGTTGCTTTTTACTTCTTCAATCACCTCAGAAGAATAAAATTACGTCTTCTATTCTTCATCTTTTAATTTATGAACACAGAATTGCCTCTAGGAATTTGAAAGTTAGGGCACAAAACAAACCTTCAATTTTCCTCGGCAAAGGCCACACAGAAAGAAGATAGTTTCTCATTACGATTTTGCAGGGAGTTTTAAACTGAACAGAATATACAGTAGCTATGTAGCGCTCATATTAAAGGCTGAAAACTTTTCCCGAAATACCACAATGCTCTCGGTGGGCAGGGGAGTGATGTTAGGGGGGGGGGGGGGGGGGGGGGGGCAGGATAGGGCCATTCATTATAACGAAACTACTATGTAGGAAGCAGGGGGGCTTTTGAATAATTTCGAAAATTAAAAAGGAAAGAGAATAATATTATTGCTCCTCGTTTTATACTACGGGGTGACTGGAAAGTTCAGGGTTCAACTTTGTGTTTAAAACATACCTAATATAGACAGGGTGTGTTGGACGCCAATAAGTACGTACCTTTCTATTGGGTCAATCAACTTCTATCGGGAGGGAAAAAAAAGTGCATGCGGTGAATCTTTCGTTCCGAAGATGACTAAAGTCCGATCTAATACTCTGTTCATAGCTTGTACGTGACATAGCAGCTCTTAGTTTTTATTTAATGGAATCTAGATAGACAAAAGTACAAGATAGATGCGATTATACTTTAGTCATAAATAAATATGTATCTCTATTGTTTGATTTTGTCTGTTCACTCATTTTCAGCAATATGTCTGAGTCACCCTGTATGTGAGAGGGTGGATCACATAAAAAGGCAAACAGGGGGTGATGAAGGGAAAACCTTTGAATTTATATATTCTCGTTAGGAATGATAATTATGTCCCGGTTAATACGTTACTGTCTATTTATTTTGAGTGTTTCCTAAAGTATTCATTTGGTGAATTTTAATTCTCTTGTCTCAGGGAAGAGAGCGTCGAACGATTACATGAATACATAGAATACTAAGTTTTACATGAATTTGAATAAGATTTGAAGAAAAAAAGAAAAAAAAAAATTCTAGACGTATGGGACGTTCTAGATCTAGTTGTTCTGGTACTTGTTGGCGTTCGAGTCATTCTTGAAATGCCACCCACCATTTCTCATTAATAATGTACTTTCAGTACCAATAGGTTACTAGTGACGCTGAATAGGGACACAGCTTGAGAACCGCTGCTTATTTATGAAATAGACAGCGACCGCATATCAGAAGTCTGCGGCCGGCTTTCTATTCAATAGGTCTGTGATGTCTGTATTCTACTCAATAGGTATTGTATCTCTGTCCCTGTGGGACGAGTGAAGGGGGTCTGTAGTAATTTGATGGGCTATTAGCTTTTGTAATAGTATATTAGACACATTAATTTTTTTTTTTTTTTTTTTTTTTTTTTTTATTGATACTTTTATTTACAATCTACAATGCTTAGTATAGGAAAATACAAATT
Source organism: Bactericera cockerelli (assembly GCA_024516035.1). NCBI lineage: Eukaryota > Metazoa > Arthropoda > Insecta > Hemiptera > Triozidae > Bactericera > Bactericera cockerelli. The sequence continues at coordinate 17,644,910 of CM044960.1, forward strand.
GTAATAAGTAAATTTGATGTAGTAGATATGACATGGAGGAGAAGTAGCCCAATGACTACACTCCTTTTAAAATTGCAATATTCTGCTAGCTGTTTGTTTAGCAGCTCTACATGTGACACCCACATGAAGGCGGAACAGATGACACAACATAGAGTTACAAATGTAACTGTAATACCCAATTTACGTTTTTTTTTTATATTAGTTGTGTCATGTCAACCACCCAAAATGCCGGCACCACACCCAAAGCTGCAAAACTAGGGTACAACAGTTAAATTAATTTAAATTTGAAATAAATCCGTGGGATAAGTTCTCTTGAGTCTCTTGACATTGCAGATTGGATTCTCAAGGTCCCTGATGAGCGGGTTGTAATGGTTTGGAATGCGATTTTGGTAGTTGCCTGGCCTTCTTGTAATTTCCTCAGTAACATAAGGTATTTTGAGATCTTCATGGATTGTTCTATTTGAAACATAATATGGAGCGCCAATCATTTTCCTTAAGGTTTTATTCTGGAATGTCTGAATAAGCTTGATGTTGGATGGTTTAGCACACCCCCAGAGTTCAATCCCATAGGTCCACACTGGTTTGAGTACCATTTTATAGAGCAGAATTTTGTTTTGAATGGACAATTTGGAGTGTGGTCCTATAAGCCAGAACATTTTTCTGTACTTGATGTTAAGCTGTTTCTTTTTCATTTCTAGATGTTGGCGCCAAGTTAGTTTCTGGTCTAAGTGCATCCCTAGGTATTTCACTGAGGAGGCTTGAGGAAGCAGGACATTGTTCAAAGCCACAGGTGGACATGTTGACTTCTTCATAGTGAATGTCACATGGACAGACTTGGTTTCGTTTATTTTTATACGCCATTTTTTGAGCCATTTTTCAATTAGGATGAGATGATTCTGAAGTTTGTCTGATGCAATGGTTTTACTTCTGTTTTTTGCTAAGATAGCTATATCGTCTGCATAGGTAGCACTTACTGTTTCAGGAGTGACAGGCATGTCATGTGTGTAAAGTAGGTAAAGAAACGGCGCCAAGACCCCACCTTGCGGGACTGAGGCCATTATTTGCCCATAATTAGATAGACATCCATTAAATTTAACTCGAAAAAATCTGTCTTTCAAGTAGGATTTTAGCAACAGGTAAATTTGTTGAGGTAGAGTGGTCTTTATCTTGTACAGAAGTCCTGTGTGCCACACTTTATCGAAAGCCGAAACTGCATCAAGAAAGGCCGCAGAACAGAAGCTCTTCTCCTCCAGTGCCGCAGCCGCCGTGTTGACAATCCTGTGAACTTGTTGGATTGTGCTATGAGAGCTCCTGAATCCGAACTGATGATTTGGGATGGCATTTTGAATTGCTTCTTCAGACAGAATTCTTCTTAGTAACAATTTCTCAAAGATTTTTGCTAGAGCAGGAAGCAGACTGATAGGTCTGTAAGATGATACTTCGACTGGTGGTTTACCTGGTTTCTGTATCATTACAATCTCGGAATATTTCCAGACTGTTGCCCAATAAGTTATTCTGAGCATAGCATTATATATGTGAGTAAGCAGAGTGATAGCTTTATCCGGCAGTTCTTGCAAAATCTTTCCTGTGATTAAATCAAAGCCAGGAGCTTTTCTTACTTTCGTCATTTTAATAGTATATCTTATATCTGCAGGAGTAATTGGTTTTACTGGAAGTGACAATTGACATGGTACGTCTAAAAAACTTTTTATTATATCTTGTTCTTCTAGGTCTGTGTCAGGTGTAACTGGAAATGGCTTAAAAACTTCAGATAGGTGATCAGCGAAGAGTTGGGCTTTTTCTTGGTCTGTTTTTGCCCAGTTCTGATCACTTTTTCGTAAAGGTGGAACTCTTTGTATTGGTCTTTTTAATTTTTTAGTAGGCTTCCACAGTGAGCCGTCATGTGTGTTTAGATTGATCAGGTAGTCTTCGAAGAGTTCATTATTTCTTTTCTTAAGGAGTTGTCTCAGTTGTCTGGTCAGTCTGTTAAGTCTTGTCTTGTCAGCTGGATTTCGTGTGTTCTGCCAGTGTTGCCTCACTCTTCTTTTTTCTGCAATTAGATCGGATATATGTTTGGGAATATTTGTTGTTCTACTTATGTTATCAGGAGGTGGAGGCGTGGCATATTGGGCTGCCTCTTGTATGAGTTTAGTGGTATACTCAACAACGTCATCAATGTCTTGAGGTGTTTTCAGTTTTGTTTTAAGATTAATATTTTCTTCTATATATCGTCTAAATTCATCCCAGTTAGTTTTTGTTGAGGTTAATGATACGCTTGTAGGTTTCAAAATCACAGTTGTGGATAGGGTGAGAGTAACTACTGAGTGATCTGAGGATAAGTCATAGTCTGGTTCGACGTGTGTATAGTTGTCTGAGATTCCATATCCTATGTAAAAGTCTAAGAGGTCTGGTATTCTGTTGTGATCAGTTGGCCAATATGTTGGTTCACCTGTAGACATAAAAGTAAAACTTCCCGTTCTAGTTGCTGCATATAGGTTTCTTCCTCGAGGGTTGATTAGTCGAGAGCCCCAGTAGGTATGCTTGGAGTTCCAGTCGCCACCAGCTATGAATCGCGGCCCGAGTGTAGAGAAAAAATGCTGAAATTCTTCCGGTTTTGGTGTGAATCTTGGAGGGACATAAATGGCACTAAGTGTTATGTTGAAAGGTAGTGTTTCAAGTTTTATTGTAGTTGCTTGAAGTTTGTGAGTGCAGTAGGAAGGACAGCATTCATAATGAGGTATTGAGTTCTTGATAAGTACAGCGGATCCACCATGGGCACGTCCAGATGGGTGTAATGTAACGTAGAAGCGGTAACCATGTATGTTGAAGTACGTTTTATCAGTAAAGCGTGCTTCAGATATTAGTGCAATGTCAATTTTTTCTTTTTTCAGGTAAATTGCAAGTTCATCTTTATGTTGGGCTAAACCATTGCTGTTCCATATCATTATTCTTAACATATTGATCATTTTTGAACAAGTTTGTTTATTACTGTATTCAGCATTGTCATGATCATGCTATTTTGATTTATCATCTGGTTAAACATTGCTTTGAATTCATTGAGGAAAGGTGTAAGAGTAATAACTTTGGTATTTTCTGGTATGGTATTTAAGTTGGTTCCGAAGTTAGTGGATTGTGTTGCCTGAGATGTTGATGGTTGATCTAAATTGACACGAGCAGCAGAGGCGTAACTTACATGATGGGTGCTTCTTTGAGGAATAGAGTGTGGTGCGTTGTTGTTGACAAAACTTTGGGAACCGCTGTTTGGTTGTCTTTGGTTTGGGTGCTGTTTCATCCTGAAACTCTGGAGATCTTTGTACACGGTACAACCTTTGTAATTGGCTGGATGAGAGCCCTGACACAAGGCGCAGGTTGCTGGAGTGTTCCTATCCTTGGTGCAGGAAATGGAGCTGTGGTCACCGCCACACTTGACACAAGAGTACGGTCTTGTACAATATGTTTTAGTATGACCATAGTTCTGGCAGCGAGTACATTGAGCAGCAGAATTGATTTTCCTTGGCGGTTCCACTGAGATCTTCATGTGCATCAGATACTGCACTTCAAATATCTTCTTGTTACTGTCAGCAGGCTCTAGATCAACAAAGAAAAGATTTAGAGGGTCCTTGGTAGACCTTTTTAGTACATTAGTAACATTGCGCACTTTAAATCCTAGTTTTTCAATTTCCTCTTTGATATCATCTGTGGGTACTGAGTGATGAATGTGGCGTATGACCACCCTGTATGCTCTGTCTTGCTTAGCTTGATAAGTATGAAAAGAAGTATTATTAGATCTTAAATATCTCACGAGCTGTCTGTAGCTGTCTATTGTTTTCGGATTAATTTTAACCACATTATTAGCTAGTGATCTACAGATGTATTCATCTTCTTTGACAACAGATAGTATACTCGATATCATAAGTTGATAATTCGTCACACCCTGTATAAAGACAGGAGGAGGTTTAGGATTTACTTTCCTATTGCTTACTTGAGCGGCGCTTTGAGCACCAGTCTCTTGTTGATCAGATTCCATAGCTAAAGGGCTAAAATAGTTAGAGTTAGTAGTAGGTATTTCTGATGTTTTAACAAATTTAATTCTATTTTGACTGTCCTTGCCTGGATGTTTCCTCTTGTGGGTACTTTTAACAACTTGCCAGCTCGGGTGTTCGCAATTGCTATTGATTTGTTCATTACTGTATGTGAAGACATTGTTTTGAGAGAGAGATCTATTTTGATCTGCAATATTACCAGTGGAACCGAATCTGGTAGGTAAGGGTAGACGTGGTGAATATTGTGATTGAGTAAAAATACATGGTGTTGAGATGGCCGTGGTAGTCGTCACTGTTGTTGTCACAACGGACGGTGAGGAAGTACAAGTAAAAAATTCATCTTGTTCCATGGTGAAGGCATTGAAATTTCCTAATCCCCTCGACAATTGAGGCTATAAGCACTCAGAGTCGAGAGATAGGTAAAGCAAAGTGAACTTACGTATGCTACTGAATGGTTGTAGGTATCAGATAATACGGGTCAGTATCTTAGATTGGAAGCTCTAGGTACTCACACACTAGCAGGTAGTAGGTATTCGAACGATAGAGATAACTTGTTACGTAATTAACACGCACTGCTCTAAAGATGTTTACACTACGAAGGTCGGAGAGGTAATGACACATTAATGATGACTTTTGTGACAGTCCCACGTTATTGCAGAGCCTGTCGGGGAGTACAGTGTGCCTGTAATTTTCCAGTAACTTTTTGCTCTCTCCTCGAAGCGGATTCAAGTTCATAACATAAGTTAGAAGAGTCTGAGCAGAAAAGTGAGAAGTTGTACTGGATTTACATGAATATCGGAACATACATAGGAAGGAGGTATCAGTTATTAGAAAAAATACCGAGAAACTATAACAGCACATACATACCTAGCTAAACATATCTTTCTTTATTTAACAAAACTCACATCTTACAAATAGAATAGCTCTTCCATTGGCTCAGTGCAGGGTAAAGAGCCTAGCTTCTTATGCAACTTCCGTAAATTGACTTTTATAGCATTTTAACACATAACGAGCATTCTTACCGATCAATTTCCCAGCCAGGACTAGGGTCATGCCAGAATGTCCTCCAGTACTAATTGACCTAGTCCCCCCCTGAGCGGGGGGAGCTGCCAGCACGCGGACTAATAAGAGTTTCTTGACGTCATTATTTTCACGAGTGTGTTGAAAAAGTCGGAAATAATTGCTCCATGTTAAAGTACACAATAAAAAAATGTTAGTTCTATATACCCCTCAACTCCCCCCCCCTCAACTTTCCCTCCTCCTCCCTCCCCCCCTTCAACTTTCCCTCCTCCTGCCTCCCCCCCTGATCACCCCGTGTCTGTGGGAAGAGAGCAATACAGTAGGCAGAACTCAGGGTACTTGACTTGGCCCCCTTCTATTTCCTTAATAAACCAGGAAAGCATTTAAGATGTTTATCTTGGCGCGAGGGGGGGCCTTGCACCACGCACGCTATGTAACCCCCGCCCTTACACGCTCGTTGGGGGGGAGTAATACATACAGAGTCCAGGAAATAGTGGGTGAGTGTTTTATACGAAGTATTTGTCTAGCTATGGGGGACTGTTTGCTCCTTGAAGTAGAATTTTAGATTCGACAGACGAGAACTTTTCTGTTTAAGTTTCTAAGAGATTCTCTTATAGGGGACAATATTGGTCGAAACAGGTGCTGGTTCTTTTTGCCCTCAACCATCAATCATATACACTCAAAATAACTATATTTCTGTAGCTGTCTCATGCCTTATAAACACCCTGTATCGCCCCACATCACGTCACAGTTAAACTAGTGAAATGAAATTATGATTGCTGCTGACGGCGAGTTTTTTTTTTTTTTTTTTAACAAGGTATCATTTGTATTTGGAGTACACGCTGCCATGCATGTTCGGCTTGCATGCTTGCCGAGACCTTATTCGTGAGCCTTGACTGTCGAAAGCGTTTTATTGCATACCTACATACAAATCTGGGATTTCTGCTGGCTTTTCTCTTTGATTTTCTTTTCTTACTATATTTTGCGTCTGTAAAGGAAGAATCTTTGTGTCTAGCTGACTAGTTTTCTGTGATTCTGTGTTGGATAGTGTCAATAGAAAACACACTCTACCGGACCCATTTCTTTCAATGAGGAATTACAATATGCATTCTTTTTCTTTTTAAGTTCTTCAATCAAAAGTTTCTTAGTATGACAGTTATTATTATAAAAATGGGGTTCGGTGGTAGAGAAAGCCACAGGCTTTAACCTCGCCCCTTGGTTCACTACGTGTTCTTTTATTTTTCATGTCCTATTTGATGAATGTATGTAGTTAACCAATAAAGTGTAATATAATAATAATAATAATAATATTATAAAGTTAGACACGCTCTCAAGTCGGAGATGAGGGACAGTCTGGCTTATCTCAACTATAATCCTGTTTCATAATCTGACCCAAAGTGAACGGATAAAGCTCTGGACAGCCAGAGGTTCCATCTTCAAGTGCCTGAGTCTGGGCCCTGTGTCAGGAGGTTATCATTTCCCCCTCCCCTGCCTACATCTTAAACTCATTCAGCTCCGAGTGTTTGCGATAATAATTTCCCAACCTCTCCAGCCAAAGTTCTACAATTGGACTGCAATTTTCACTTTTGTATTATTGAAACAAAGGAGAGAAAATGCAGGCACCAGAGCTGCGCTGCTAAATTATGCATTGTCCGCACTTGCTCTGACTCTCATTGTTGCATATTAGATTGAAAAATGCATTTTGTATTCTCATATAATATAATGCTATTGAAATAAAAGTGTGAGAATCCGCATGGTAGGTAGGGCGCTGACGGGTCCCACATAAGCCCACGTTTGAAAGTAACACAGATAAGCTTTTATTTTAAGCTCCACAATATGCTTACGTAGAAATTGAAATTCAAGTTTCAATAAAATCAATCTAATGCATTTCCTAGTTGAAAAATGTGCACTTATTTTCAAGCACATTAGAATTTGAAAAGGGTGAGATATTGAAGCAGATCAGAAAGCAAATGGAAAATATTTTTAATCTGTGAAGCAACGCAACTGATGGCTGAGACTTTTGTCTCCCTCTGGTTGACGCACATTCGTAGTAAGAGGATATGTCTTGGAGAAGATTTGCATTAATTTTATATCTTTTACTTTTACGTTTTTCATATATTTTTCCAATGTTATTTTAATAGAAGAACACAAGAAAATTGGCTTTATTTTATCCAAATTATATCTAAAACATTAACTACAAATAACCGCCAAGCGACTTCGTACCAACTTTGAAACCAAGGCCAAGTAAACACCAATAAATCCCACAAGAGAAAGTGAAAATTTAAATTAAAAAGAAAGAAATAAACGCTCTGAGAATACAAATTTTATAATCTGAGTCAAGCCAGAGAAGTAGCTCCAGATTTTTTTAATTTCAACTTTTTGGAAACAAAAACAGAATAACGGCAGAGGAGAAGAGAAGAATCAGTATGAGGAGGTAAAGTAGAAAAAGGTGGAGGTGTAGGAGGAGGAGGAGGAGGAGGAGGAGGAGGAGGAGGAGGAGAAGGATGAGGAGGAGGAGGAAAACCGTGCGCGGTGGAGTTGAAGAAAATTTTCTTCCTCTGTACACATAACTTCAGTACACAGAGCGCAAAATGCTGGAAATATACATTTGAGAATTCATTAAGAGATACGAAACTTTACTGAAAGAAAAATAAAAGCAAAAACAAGAGTGGATGGGAGAGAGATGGAAGATAAAAAGACGTCAGAGCAGCAGGAGTATGTAGACCTGGTACCTAATTCATATGATTTTCAGAACTAGTCAAAGTTACCACTGATCACAAAATAAACAAAATATCGGTAGTTCTACAAGACCATAACTTAGAACCAATTAATAAGTAATACCTCTTTAAGTACTAAGTGATAATATATTGGGACATACTGAGGCACTAGGAAATAGAAAGACGGGGAATGTTGAACAAAAAGGTCATTTGTAAAGATTTTTTTATCCTGCTACTTTTTTAGAAAGTCTTAGGGTCAAATTATACAACAAGATTACAGTTAATGTAAGCTACACTGTCCCTCATCTCGTAGTATAGTGCGCTCTGATTGGTTAAAAGTTGAAACTCCGACTCGAGGTCGTTTTTGGCTTATCTCAACTTTAATCCTGTTTCATGATTTGGCCCTAAGTGGGATTAACATTTAACCCATGCCCGCTTTAGCTTCCCATTTTAACTCTGAATCCACCCTGTTATTTGTATTGTTAAAACGAAGAAATCAAGAGCTCAATAAAGTAACAAGGGAGAGGGAGAGAGCGAGCGAGCGAAGGGCGAGATGGAGTAATAACTTTTGTTCTGTTATGTTTACAGAAGCTTTGGCGCTTGAAATTAAAATAAATATTGAAGAATAAAAGTATTTTCAGGATTACCTTGTGAAAGTTAAACAGGAGAAGTTGGATGTCTTTAGAAGAGGAATCTCTGTATGTGTGAAGAGAAGGTAAACCGTCAGTCGCTTTATAAAAATGAAGCACATTTACCTGTTTATTATATTGACGTATGGAATACATAAACTTACACCTAGTTAAATGGTTTGACATTTAATGGAAGAATTAATTAAATAAAGTTATATAAACTATATAATATTCAGTAACTAACCACGTAGCTAGTGAGAAAAACTTCAATCTACCCACTAACAAGTAAGCAGATTGAATTTTTTTTTCCATGTACCCATAATAAGTGAAAATAGATACTGTTTTCTGCTATTTATAACTTTTTGAACAACATTTATCACAAAAGAATTCGAGATAGAATGAAAAGTTATAGAAAATTGAGACAAAGAATCAGAGAGAGGCATAGAAAGAAGACATAGGATGAGGCAAAGTTGTCCAAAGTGATGGCAAAGAGAAATGCCAGGAATGTGTGAACCAAAACACAAAAAGCACTTAGTATCAAATATGTAACAAAGTGTGGGAAGGAAAAAAGAGAGTGGGAGTGAAAAAGACGCGAGAAAGTTGAGAATGAAAGGGAGGGAGAGGAATGAAAGGGAAGCGTGGGCCTGCTAGTCTCGTGGAGGACAATATGGACGAACAAAATAAATAGACAATGGGAGTGAAGACAGACATGGCGTGTGTTAGGAGGAAGAAAATGAACTAGGAGAGAGGGAGAGCGAGAGAGATAGATAAATAAAGAAAGAAAAATAGATATACATGGAGTGAGAGACTGAGTTCTCTATCCAAGTCCTTTTTACTAATTTAGGAATATGTGTCATGTCAAACTTTCAAAGCAGAATTTCAAAAGCCCTGCTTCTGGGATCGAGAGGAGACCTTCTCTTACGTGAAAATCAAAGGTCAAAATTTAATCCTTCAGACTTTTAATCCGTGTCAGTACCTGGGCGAAACACATCTGAGGACACTCAAAGACAAGGAACTAGAAACGCCTCAGAGACATAACAAGAGAACCAATAAAGGGAAGAATTGAGAAGGAGAAGTATGAGGAATTTATGAAAGATGTATGGAAGGTACAATAAGAGAAACTGGAACCCAATAGAAAGGATGAACAGGGGGCCGAAGATAAAGCTGGAAAAAGAGGAAAACTAAATCACAGTAGACAGAGGAAAGAGGAGTATGTACTACATTGGTGCAGGAGGTAGATGACTACAGGATGAAGAGGCATCTACCATGAAGGAGGGAGATAAGGAGGAATACAGCATCATGGAGGAAGATACGGAGGAATTGGAAACAACATAAAGCTGGATAAAGAGGAAAACTAGATCACAGTAGACAGAGGAAAGAGGAAAATGTACTACAGTGGGGCAGGAGGTGGAGGACTCCAGGATGAAGAAGTATCTACTATGAGGGAGGGAGATAAGGAGCAATACAGCATCATGGAGGAAGATAAGGAGGAATACAGCATGAGGGAGGAAGATAAAGAGGAATACAGCATCAGGGAGGAAGAGACGGAGGAATTGGAAACAAGCATAAGGGAGGAAGATGAAGGAGACATAGCACTCTAGGATGCAGCAGAGGAATATTACATCGGGAGCTGCGGGGAGGTCAGGCAGGGAAATATTATGAGAACGCGAGCAGCTGACGACAGGCATTTTTTCTCTTGCCGAGGCTTTGTCTGAACTTTGAGCTTTGGAAGATTTTCCCTGATGAGGTGCTTGGTGACGACGAGACATATTTATAGAAATTTACCTCGGGAAAACTGATGAATGAGACGCCATGACAGGAGTTGCGTATATTTCAATGCGATACTGCTTGAGTTTTTTCTCAAAGTATGAATTCATCAGCTTCTTTTAGGTATTAGGCTATTATAGTTACGTTGAAATTAAGACTAAACCACAAAATGGTGATGTTGTACAGGCGGCATAGAAAACACCTTCTTACAGGTTAAGACTGACTGGTCCTTGTGGTACTGAGATTGTACAATTTGAACCTTGCTCCAAGTGAGTTACAGGATCGTCACCATTCAGTAGATATATGGTGATTGTTCTTCAAAACAATCTTATCATGTGTTTAAATTTGGAATAAATAGGAGGAATATTCTCTTGAAGATTGAGTCGTAATAAAACAATACAAAAAATTTGATCAATAATTTTAGAGGCTTGGAAAATATGCAGACCCTCATGCAAAATTTAAAATTTATAGTTCTCGCAAAAATGACAGTTGTAATACAATAAAACATCTGGTTCTAGTCGAGATCTATTGGACTTGAGAGACCACGGCTGGGAACTATCTCTCCCTGGGGACATCTTCCCCCGAGATCTCCTCCCCTGGTTAGCTTATCACTATTCTGCATGACAGATAGGTCCTGCGAGACTGGGGGAATTTTCTTTATTTTTCTTATGGGATTCCTCCATTGTATTTTCGCCCAAAGAAAATCTAACAAACATTTCAGAAAAACTCTCTTGAAATGGAACTTGTTTATTATGATGGACGCAGTCTTCTTTTTTCTTATCAAATTGCTGTTTTCTGTTTTGGTTTTGGGGGATTAGTTTCTGTGTTTTATTTCTGAAATTTTTCTCTCTATTTCTTATTTCTTGTCTGCTGAAGATTTATGCACAGGCAAAACAGAAGTCACAACATGGACCATCTTCCTTGCTTTTAGCAGGATCAGAAACACTCAAGGCTGTACCTTTTCAATTTCAAACTTTAACTTTAGTTTCAACAGTTCCTGTTTTTTACTTTCATTACCACGATCTCCTTATCTTGAAAACCTGGAGATGAACATTTCGTAATTATAGGTAGGTGTATTTGTACTAGAAAATCAGTTGGAAAATGAAAACTACTCAGTAGTTAGGTAGGTAAGTATATTTATTTATAACGAGCTGGAATATTATTTTTTAATGAATATTAACCGATTTCAGTTAGTTTGTTATTAATTCCTCGCTACGAATATACTAACTCGGTACTAGAGTGTTAATTACCAAGGCTAAGGATGAAGTACATGTACTTGTGCTTGTTTTTCATGCAAAAACAGGAAAACAGAAAGGCAAAAGAAAATATTACCATGCACAAGTGTATTTCTTTTTCAAGAAACCCTTAATTATAAAAACACGGTCTTTACGTCCTCGTGCTTCAAAATCCAGAACTCCTCATTATTCGGATACTAATATATATGTATTGTATACATAGGTTTTGGGTACATACATATTATGTACATTGTATATACATAGCTTTACCAACCGTACGTTGAACAGAATTCTTAAAATTGGTTTCTCAGTTGTCCTGCACCTTCCATTATTTCTAAAAAAAGACACCTTCAATTTTCCTTTCTTAATCCACGAAAATCACGGTTTCAGACATTTCTCCGCTACCCAAGGTAACAAGGAGTACCTCTTCAAGTGCTAAATACGTCGGTTTGAAAGCTTTGCCGTCGAAATCGCATGACTTGTGCCCATTACTTTCTAAATAGGAACAACTCCGCTCACTTTCACCGCTCTGGTTCCGTCCTAATCAAAATTGAAAAGTTATTTCCATTTCGCCTCAGGGTGGGTACTTTGCTACATTCCCTGCTTTACCTTATTTAGGGGTAGACGGAGCGTGGTGCCTTTTCTTACCTTATTATGACGCATTTTATCACAGCAATTTGTTTGTTTGGTTACCCTAACCCCCAACTTGTTTTACTTTTCTATTATTTTCGTTTTTTTATGTATAAAATTCTCATTAGCTTTTAACATGCTCTCAGTATATAGGGGTGATGTGGAAATGACTGTCCTTATGGCGATGGATTTATACGTCTACTATCTAATCAAAGGAAATTTGTGTAAATGACAATGAATTCGAAATTCTTTAAAAGTTAAGGCTGTTCATCTAAAAAAGAAGTCATGAAATCAGGCGCTTAATTTACGAGATCTCTTATATTTGACTTCTATGTCCTTTGAAAATACCAGGCTTTTAATATTTAATACCTAAAATTCCAAGCGTAGGCGTAGGTACTATGGAAAGTGACTCCTCTTTTCTTCGGCAAACTTTTCTTTCAGCATCCATAGCAGCTTCTCTCCAAAAATCTCACGTAGCCGCTCTAAAATTTATTAGTCGGGTTTTTTAATTAAAGCAAAACAGAACACATTCAAATTTTCCTTCTTCCCTTTCCTGTCGAAATATTTACTTTTCACAATTTTCCTAGAGTTTTTTGTGTCGAAAAAAGCGTAAGTAGGTAATTTAAAATCACACTAATTTGCATTTCGTACGCCAGGCAGAGGTCCATGATTTTATTACTTTTTAATTTATTTACTCATTTGAAAAATTTAACGTTTTGGAATTAATTCTCAGCTCTCTCGTTTTTATTGCCCGTCCAATTCCAAATTATCGGTTTACATAGATACCTATTGATGGTGATTGTTTGGTAGAATTTTCAAGACGTGATTTGCACCTTGAAAAGTTTTCTGCTTTGAGAGTTGTAATCTTTGATTTCTGTAATCGACTGCCACCATGGAATAAGAGCTGTCGTAAATTGACATTTTTTATATTGAAAAATCAAAGGCGTCTGCAAATAAGTGGTTAATTTTATGGTACTGTATCGGTTTTATAATTATGTAAAAATAAGTATATAATATTGTATTGGTAACAATGATCTTTTACTCGGTGATCAGTTGATAACTTAGGTCTAGCACGTGGGTCAGCCTGATTTCATGATAATGGTTGCATAAGTGTATATTTGTAAGCTATAAATATAAAAGCCACACGAGGGTCTACACTTCCCGCTAATATTCACGGGAAACTAGTATAAAAACCAGAAATATTGCATTGCTCTTTGGAAATTGCATGTTGCACTAGAAAATTGCATGCTTGAGTGGGGACTGCAGCAGGGTTGTTAAAATGCATACTAATAATTAGATCAAACTTACACGGATGAAAATTTCAATATTGTTGACTTCTCGCTCAACACGGCACTGCCCTGGTCTCATTTCAAATTCAGTGATTCTTGTTGAAACGAGAGAAAAGAGACGAATGGCCGAAAACGTATCGACAGATTTGAGTTCCCTAACGAATGCAGTTTTTTTTTAAAACGATTTTACAACATTCAGAAAATATATACCAAAAAATCTGGTGTAAACATCACACGACTTTCCTTATCATAATTATAAAGAATTGGAACAGGACCAAAAGCCACTGGTGACTCAAAGGTAACATTTAGCTAAAAATCTATATCAAATTCGTAATCAGCACCTCAAAATCATTGGATTTGATATGTCACAACACCCATCTACGATAAATAATAAAAAAGTTAAACAAAGCGGGTCCCCCCCAAAATACCGGTAAATTGGGGCCGAGGTCCAAAAAGTTCAAGATATCAAAAAAATGATTAGAATAGACCCCTATTATTTTTTTAATGTAAGACATAGTTGTTCTCTAACTTTTTTTGTATCTTTAACCAATTCAAAGAAGCGGCGCTTGCGGCCAATATTTGCGGTCCTGCGGCCGCAGTCTGCGGCCGATTGCAACCAAAAGTTTCGTGGTTCGTCTGGTGTATAAAAATAGTTAGCATACCAAATTTCAAGTCCCTAGCTCTTACCGTTCTCGAGATATCCTGTTCACACACACACACACACAGACAGACAGACGCACGGACCAATGGCTGAAAACAACTTTTTTGGTATCCTGAGGCTATAATTCGTCCAGAAATGTGAAAAACTGGGTAGGTCAAATTTTCGACGAATACAATACTTTCCTTATTATAGGATAAGGAAAGTAAAAATTTCTTACTATAATAGGCACAGATTATAAATTGTCTTGATTGTCGCTAAGCCAATAATTATGAATATGAATTGTCAGTAGTATTGGGTCACCCAGTTGGTCTAGAAAGGGTTACAATACTGTGTGTGTCCATTGGAGTTTCATGCAATTGGATTACTTGCCACATTTTTTCTCTCTAATTCAATTATTTATCCATGTACATAATTACTACTGTAACATCATTAACTACCTTGGCCTGACTGAACGGTTCACTATTTGAACCATGTACAGAGTGGCTCAAAAGTTATGAGTAAAAGTTATCAACAATAGCTTTCTAATTTGCCAGTGCCCAACCCAATTTGTATTTCCGATTTTGGATAAATGTATCCCTAAAATCTTGATCATTTCTATGATGTAGTATTATAGTTACCTTATTCTATAGATAATATGGTTACATTCGTAATTCGAAATCATGTTACATTGGTTTTAACTCGAAATACAGGGTGGGGCAAAAGTCTGGAAACCCCTTAATAACTTTCGAATGGCTTCTTCGGTAAGATTAAAATTTTGTAAGGTAAACCGTGCTAATAAGACCTTTTTTTAGAGTGGGGTCGATTTTTGTTACCGGCCCCCATGTCAGGGCCAGGGGGGCCAACTTCATTTTTTTAAATACGAACCCCCACCTTGCGATACATTTTTGGAAAGGTCTTTAAATAAAAAATACATTGGTGCCAATTTTATTTTTTTAATACTAACTGTTTGCAAACGGCGTCCAACTTTGTGTATGCAGTAAAGTCTGGAAACCCCTGAATATCTTTTGAAAGGGCTTTCTTAGTAAATTTAAAATTGTGCACGGTAAGTTGGGGTAATGAGACCTTTCCAAAAATGTATCGCAAGGTGGGGTTTCGTATTTAAAAAAATGAAGTTGGCCTTCCTGGCCCCGATATGGGGGCCGGTAAAAAAAAATCGGTCCTACTCTAATATAAGGTCTAATTACCAAGGATTACCGTACACGATTTTAAATTTACTGAGAAAGCCCTTTCGAAAGATGTTCAGGGGTTTCCAGACTTTACTGCATACACACAGTTGGACGCCATTTGCAAACAGTTAATATTAAAAAAATAAAATTTGCACCAATGTATTTCTTATTTAAAGACCTTTTTGAAAATGTATCGCAATGTGGGGGTTCGTATTTAAAAAAATGAAGTTGGCCCCCCTGGTCCCGACATGGAGGCCGGTAACAAAAATCGACCCCACTCTAAAAGAAGGTCTTATTAGCCCGGTTTACCGTACAAAATTTTAATTTTACCGAAGAAGCCATTCGAAAGTTATTCAGGGGTTTCCAGACTTTTGCCCCACCCTGTATAAACACTCTTTCGACTATTCGACTTTTCGACACTCTCTCGCCAGCTCCATGTTTTGTCTTCATGCACTAACCACTCCTTCAACCTTTGTGTTTCAGGAAAGGGGGGTCGGCTGTACCCAGCTTATAGCCTCAGCGGTTCTGACGGCGAAGACAGTTCGGCTGGTTCCGTAGGGTCACCGCGCCCTTCCGTTCGTGGGCACTCTAGTCGACGCCCCGCCCACAAGAAGTATCAGTCCCACACCTACCAGGAGCCCGCGGGACTAAGTGACACCCCCACAAGTGATGCCGCTTCCGACGCTACGCTCACCGACTCGGAATTAGCCAATGCCCGCGACTCCACGCTACTAGTACATAACGGTAAGCAGTTACATACGTATAACTTCTAATACCTATTCAATGACAAAAGAACATAATTATGAGATCTAAACTTCCAGAAAAGAAGGATAATTTTAGAAAAAATTATTGATTTATTGTATTGTATTGTATTTTTTTTTTTTTTAATATGAGTGTTTCACGGCCATTTTTATTTCGTATGCATGAAACAGGATCCCATGAAATAAATAGACTAATAAATGAGACTTAGATTAAACCGCTAGCAAAAAGAGACTTTAGTATTGCGCTGGCAGTATAATTATAAATAATGTATTTGTATTTTATTTGTTACACTAAAGTAGGCAATGGGGATTTCAGATTTCATGTAGTTATTTATTATTATATGTATTTCACCTGTAAGTACCTCATCAATATTAGAATTGGGAATAATCAGGACAAAACAAATACAAGCTATGAAACTTAGAGTTTATAGTTTTTTCTGAATTTATTTCTAAACCAAGAAATGAGAAAAAAGCAATTTGTCATCTGTTTTCAAACAAGGAATGAAATAGTTCTATATTATGTTGTGATAATGCCTCCCCTCACCCACCATTAGTTTTCCAAACCTGTCAGCAAATATGCATTTTTCAGTAGAAACTTTTTAACCTTGAATATCAGGCGAAAAGTTGTGGCAGTTATCTATTTTCAGAACAAGAAGAGAACCAAAAACTTTTTATTTAAACTTTTCTTGTAAAAAAGAGAACACTGTTATTATGTTTTCGTCAGCTCATAGTTGCTGTCTTCTGCTGTATTGATTTTTGGATTTCTTTATGTTTCTGGGGACTCATGTGTTTGGAAAAAGAAAATTATAGTTTTTTGTCATGAAGTGAAAGACCCTAATAATAAATACATTTTTCAAATAAATAGTACTCGTGCGGGTTTAAGCCTTGTTGTGGATCTTGGATAAAATAAATAAATAATCAGTTAGTTACTACTCGTATTAACTAACTGTTTACTATCTTAAATCTTCATGAAAATGCTTTATTGTAAGAAAATTTTCTCAAGAAAAATTGGAAACTTTATAAAAACGATTGCGCTAAGCCTTTCATTTCGATAGATACTTAGATACATGTGTTTTTAACATTTAGTATTGGCAGACAGTTGGTTTGATAACACATTCTTTTAAAAATAATGTTATATTTGATTACATTGGGCTACGAGTGTCAGCCAATGAACCAGAGCACACACCACCCCAGCCCAGACAAGTAAACAGTACCATGCCCTCTGCATTAACAAACACAACATAAATTAAACAGAATGGGAGATCGATAAAAGAATAATGAATAAGCTGACCCAATTCTCTCTGGCGGGTCCCTGTATCTGATGGAACATAAAACATATTGTATGTATTTATTTATGTACTCTCAGGGTATGTATAATGCACTTAATTACTTTAAGCCTCTGCGCTGAACTACATTGGACATGGGGAAATGAATTAAGCCTGACATTTGAGGCCATATTTCTCACCATTGAAAACTTGTTTAAGTGTATTTTTAGCATTGATATGAAATCATGCAGAAGAAATCGTTTTGGCTTTCCTGTGTTTTAGGTTCAGAATATGTTTGGTTTTGAATGCGAAAATATGGATATTAGTATTGATTTTAGTGTCTGATAATTTGAAATCCATGTTTTAAAATTCCGTCCGTCCTAGATCAGTCGAATTCGTTCAGACTTGTATATTTCTCATCTTCAATGTACCTATTGTCTAAAAATGTGAATTTATGAATGACCTCGTATTTAAGTGGACACTTGAATATCTCACCAGAAACAAGAAGGTTCTCGGTGGA
The DNA here is from genome assembly GCA_024516035.1 of Bactericera cockerelli. Taxonomy (NCBI): domain Eukaryota; kingdom Metazoa; phylum Arthropoda; class Insecta; order Hemiptera; family Triozidae; genus Bactericera; species Bactericera cockerelli. The sequence continues at coordinate 17,662,613 of CM044960.1, forward strand.
TCATTGAACATGGTCACTCCAAAGCTGTAAACTCTACACTTGAGACTTCAGCCTACTTCAAGTTCCTAAGTAAACACAGGGCTCTATTATTCCTATGACCGGTGTTATTTCTAATAACATAACGCCTCTGCCCTGGGCCGGATTAGTGATGTTATTTTAGCATTAACATTCAGGCCACTGTGCTAGTCAGACTGGCTTGATTACTTTGGGATCAGGTGCTCATAATTTGACCTTTCATGTGTAAACAATCTGGATTTCTTATTGAAAAATTCTAGACGTATTAATACAAAAATAACATTTCAAAGAAATAATATTACAAAGAATATGCTGTCCTAAATTCAACACATCTCAATTTTGTTCTCATTTGCTTTAAACTCTATTTTCTTGTCAAAATGGTAATGCTCTGAACATGATTTTTAGAATTATTATGCATAAAAGAATATTCTATTGAAGCAAAAGTAAAATATAAATCACAAAAAGAAGTATAAATATGAATACTATTAGTTCGACAGAAAGCTAATTCAATGACATATCTGAGCCAAGTCCAGTAACCTTGTGATCCATGACATGTACCAATGACCTACATGCAAGTTGCAAGTGCGCAGGTACCAAGCACATGCTAGCTAGAATTCAATTTCAGATAAGGATCTGAAAAAGAAAAAAATCATTCTTTCTGTTATAATTTTCAAAACACATAATTATTTTAATACAAATTGTTACTAACAATAATACAAGTTTCTACGTAAACAATAAAAATAATTATTTTCACCTCGCTGTTAAGATACCCGTGGCTGAACATTGCATGTTGGTATCTCTGGGTGGGGCTCTGGCATATTTCAGTTAGAAAATCAATTACCTTCCACATCTATGTAACATCTTTCACCTGTATTTACCATTATCATCTTTCTTTCATATACATTATACGGTACATACACAAATCTTCAGTTATAAATGATCTCTCTATCTTCTCACGAGAGATCTCAAATTGTTGAGTGCAAGTACCTTCCTACTGTTGATTGAATTACACACTTCTTGTAAATGGTCTGGTAAATTGTTTCCTTATTTCTCAGCTCGCCAGTGTGCTGCTATTACGAAACGAAAAATTGAGTTTTAAGAATGCTTCCAATAGTTTCATGGCAGCATGGTGGTATGACCCCAAGTATGGTGCAATTCAACTATGTATCGCGTTTACAAAGGAATGCGATATTTCTATATCCGTCCTTTATTGATTAGATTTTTATCTACATATAAGGTAATAAAGACCCTATGCTTTATAATGCAAGACAATTTTCTGGAGGAGTTTGTCTGTAGATAATAGATACTGTCTCGGACACTTCTTCAACAGCTGTTGTTTCATCTCCTAACTTTCATAGAGTCAATGTCCATATGGTCATAGTCATAGAGTGGAAACCTAATCAATGTAATCAGGAGATGGTTCAACGTGACAATAAAATTATCTCCGGATACACACGGATATTATTCTGGAATTATCCTCAGACACATTCCGATATTATAAGTACCTTGGTGCATGTGAAAGAAGCGTACATCAATTTATTCTTCCTATCAATATTATTCTGAGAACGCATCGGACGAGAATTATCTCATCTCGGATATGTTCCGTCACCCCAGAAGTCGAAATCATCTCTTGGAAATGACGTGCTCTTTGTTTTCTGCCGAATCATCAATTGAATCTGATTGCTTGATTATCCATCGCTATGCCCATTTTATTAACGGCAATTACATCTCCTCCTTGCATGCTCGCTGGATTGTATACGAGCTGTCGTGTCAAAAGGTTCGCTAAGAACATGTTGGAAATAAATAATGAAAATTACATACGGACACTTTGGATATTGCTCCTCTCGCCATATGTTGTAGAGGTGGATTCAAGACTAGAAAAATGATTATTATTAAAAGTTAATGAGGCTAGGTTCATGTGCCTGGTTGTGGTTTGTCCTGCATACTGGGTGTCTCAATTATATGTTAAGTATCCTTCTATTTGTTGATCATACGTAATGTGATAAGTTAAACGTAAATTGAAGAGTGAAGAAAATATACCATCAGACAGCTAAAACTTCTGAATTTTTTTCATTATAATTTTGTTAACATAATATATTATTACTATAAATTTTCAGGAGATTCTCAACTATGCTAAAATGTATCATTTGATCACTGACATATTACATTATTCTGATACTCTTCGAGTGTGTGTTTCTGAGCCTCAACACGTCTGGAATTCTGGACCACCCTGTCTTTATATATTTCATTGAAGATAGCTAGCTAATTATTATTATTTATATGCATGCAGAGAGGAGGAGACTTGCAATTAGCATTATTCCGAGTTATTATTTGATATTTTCACTGTTTTCTGTAAGTCGGCAAAAGAGAATAATTTGTTACACCTATATTATTTATGAGAAGTTCAAAACATCAATTTTATTAACTTTAGTTTAGTTTGATAGTCATGATGAATTTACTGCTGTGGCTCTATAGAACTTATCACTGGACAGTGTCGTCCTATCTAATTACTAATTAGTTTTTGTTTACTTTGTCCGTGAGAAACTGAGCTGCACAAGAATAATTGTGATAATGTGATTAATGGTTTTCAATTAAAAATCAACATGATACGAGGTTTAGCAAAAAGTATCGGAAAACCTCCAAGATCTCCCCCGTAAAAAAAAATTACCCCAATTTAAACATACATCTCATGCAACAAGTGAGTATTAGTCTTTTGACAATAAATTAAAACTGCTGTCAATTTTACCTTATCGTTTTCACTTCACTAAAAGACACTCCCAAAAATACATTTTAAGGCAATTGTAAAAAAACATAAAAGCAGAAGAAGAATTTTCATCTTGCGTTGCCTGAACAAAATAAAGTTGACCTGATGACCTACTTCGCCGTCACACATACACAAGAGAAGGGTAATTTTTATGCTTCAATGGTTACAATATTGACCTTTGATGAAAATGTTGTTGAAAAAATGACAGTAAAAAATGCACAATTAGGCTTTGAAAAACATCAACCTGAAAGATTTTTATTGATTTTTTTTTTTATATCTCACCAATTAATTGACTGGTGAAACTTCGGTCATGTATCGATAATTATAATACTCTGAATAAAATAATGTACAATAATGTAAAGCCCTACCCACTCCAATAAAAAAAATTAATCTTCTAAATATTCTTATATCAGCGGTATTTAAAAAAACCTTTGCAAAATACCAATCCCTGCACATTGGTTCGTAGATCAACATAATATGCTGATAAGAATAATTCTTGGAAAGAACAAGATGAGATGAGCTACATTAGAGCTTACCAAACGAAACTGAAGCAAATACATTTTCAGGTTGAAGTGGATGTTATTAGGGATCCATTTTTTGTTGGTAAGACTTGATTCATTTGTTGTGAAGATTTTTAAATCCCAATGTTCATACAATTAGTTGCCCTCATTTTCCTCACGAGGTTGAGTGAAACACAAAACCAAGCAAACAGAAGATTCTTGTACACGAAAACACACTCACAACATTTTTCTCTTTTCCCTGAAATTTATATTTTAACAACAGCCTCTTCTCACAGCTTTGCTATCGATTGTTCAATTTTCCATCTCACTTCCTCGCATTATTTCCATCCCTGTCTTTCTCTATCCTAAACTCCAATATACTTTCTGCTCTCTCCCTCTTTCCTCACCCCTGGTCCTGCCACCCCTCCTCATTCTATTCCCAATCCTCCCCTAAGCTGGTCTCTCCCTCTTTCTCTCCCTTCGCTTTCACATCACAACTTCCTATCTCTCTCCTCGTTTACTCTGTTTTGAATTCTATGTGTGTGTGCAAGAGTGCTTGGGTTTTTCTTCTCCTTTTGCTTTTTTGGCTCTTTCTCATGGATTTCTGCTCGTTTTTATTATATTTTCTTTTCCTACACTTTTCTTTTTTCATATTTGTTCAACGGATTCTGTGAGAGAAATGTTGGCAGTTGTGTTGAATATGATTATACGAGCGCACCTTTGTGTTACTTCCAGGCAGTCGTGAAAAAACCACTAAGATAGGAATATTCATGGAGTGGCTATGGTTAGTTACTGAAGCACTAAATAGTACTAATCCTCTTCTTCCTTTTGCCCTTCAATTTGACACCTGTGCAGTAAATTGATATTCAAGTTTAGAGAATCAAGAGAAGTAATGGTGTCTTGTTTCAGTGCTATATCTGCAGAATGAATTTATAACTGATTTCATGTAACCCCTTCAGTTGACCTACGCTGCCAACGGATGCATCCTCAATTTGCTGTTCAATATCACATCACGCCCTCACCAAAACTATACCCGCAACACAAAACCATCGCGGTGCCACGTTCTGCTAAACCACAATAGTAGTGTTGCTGATCCTGAAAGTATTTTCTTCTTGTCCAAGTGTGTACTGCTCAGAGCCCACACGCCTTAGAAGAGTGGGAAAGATACATACAGTAAATACTATTGGAGGAAATATTGCAGGTGCCAATATCCAATTCTAAAGAGCAATTTCCAAACCACACAATTCAGAAAAAGAAAGAAAGGTTACTAATTGAACATATTTTAGAAGCTGAGGTACCTCAATAATATGCTTCTTAATATGGTCTCTCTGGTGCCCTTAGAAAGGATTGTTATCAACAATTTTATATCAATTTGATTTATACAGGGTGGACCAAAAAAAACGTTTACACCCGTTAATGGTAGATTACTGACGACATTTCCAGGCCGGATCTGCAATCCGTTTTTTCGGATTCGCCTTCGTAACTGCACAAAGTGATTTTTTGCAACTTTCCGAAAAAGTCCGACTTTGGCTTATTCTTCAGGTCAGAACTTTTTTCCTGTTTAAGATGAGTTGATTCTGAAAAACTTTGCAGAAAGCCAACAAAATTTCGATGTTTCTAGACACTCTACTTTGTTTTTTACGATTTGGTTTGTCATATTTTTTTACACCAGAACAGAAAAAAAACACCCAAAAAAACTTTTTTACTAAATAAAACACTCGACATTTGTCCGAACAAATTTTGGCACAGACATGGGCAAGTTTGATAAAAGTTGGCGGCCGCCCCGAGGATGCTAAAAAATAATTTTACGATTTTTTATCACGTGATCTTCTGGGAAAAATTATTAGATGTTTGCCAAAAACTCTTCAAAAATCCTAAGAGTTTTCTAGCTGTAGACTGTGTAAGGGCGTCTTGTATTGTTTACAAAAATTGTTTACATTGCTTTTTTTGAATACCGCGGTCTCACATGCCTTCATCAGCCAGTTTAGGAAAATTCAAATGATAAATTTCGTGCTTGTCAGATTGTCAGTGGTGTTAGCTAGATGTGGTAGTGCTAAGAGTGTTGGTCGCATGTCCGAGGTTCAATTTTCGACGGTCAATATTATTTTAATTATCAAAAAAATCTGATGGAATATTTTATTCATACCTGTATCTGACCTGTTGTAACACCAACAACTTATGGATTTTTTGGGGGTAATACCAACTGTAAATTGAGTTATATCAGATACTATTGGTATCACAATACACATAATTATTATTCATGTAAGCCCCTGAGAGACTGCCTTGATAATGTAAGGATGGTTTTTCTTATGCTTCCCTACGAGAGAAAAAAAAAACTAGCGAATTTTTCAAACGAAAATAGAGTTTATGAAATAAATCCAGGTAAATATGTAGGTAGGTTCTTCTATCATAAACAATACTAATTAAATAACAAATATTTACCGATTGCCAACTCTTAATAGAAGTCTTGAAAAAAACAAGATAATATTTTGTAAAATTAATAAACTTTTGCAGTCTTTATTATGTTTTATACTATTTTGATATAAACAAAAAGGTATTTAAACAAAACATTTTGTGTTAGTATGTTCAATGAGAAACGATTAGTTCAGTGGTAAGCTAGTCCACCCGGTCCGATCGCCAGAGCCAGAAAATTCATGACTACAAAATAAAAAAGACTGTTGCCATTTTTTATTTAGCCATACTGCCATAGTACACACTATGGATTCTCCTCACACAAATTTTTGAAACCAATGGTGACTTTAGTACCTTAGTTCTAACTCAGAACTGTACCTCTCTACCTTCTTGCCTTTCTCTCTCTCTCTCTCTCTCTCTCTCTCTCTCTCTCTCTCTCTCCCATCTCAATTCCCTTAGAGGAACTGTTGGAAGTGGCGTCCACTTTCCTGGATGCAAAGGTTGAACCTCTTCATCATGTTCCGTCGAATGTTGCGGAAGATTCCAGGTTTTTCTGTCAGGTCATCGAATGCCAACAGGATTCTTGCTACCAGATTTCGTAAACTATGTTTTTCACGTGATCCCAAATGTTCCTGTTGGCAACTCCATATGCTAAATGCGTATCTGCCATTTCAGCATCCGAATTATAATAATGTAACTTGTACTAGAAAAACTCAAGAAGTTTAAAGATAATATTTCATAGAATGCAGAAAAATATGCTTGAAAACTATCATCGAGAAACAAACAATCATTCATTTCACTGGCCTTTAATTAATTCCAAGGAAAATAATTATCAGACATAAATAGCTAATTACTCTTTGAGTACAAGACGACCCTACACGGTCAACACTTTTAAGTTTTTGAACATCATTTTTTGAGACTTACCTGGTTTGTTTACCCAGAAGATCACGTGATAAAAAATCGTAAAATTATTTTTTAGCATCCTTGGGTTGGCCGCCAACTTTTATCAAACTTGCCCGTGTCTGTGCCAAAATTTGCTCGGGCAAATCTTGAGTGTTTCAAAGTGTAAAAAATTTACATGAGAATTTTTTTTCTATTCAGGTGTCAAAAAAGATGCCAAACCAAACCGTAAAAAACAAAGTAGTGTAGCTAGAAACATCGAAATTTTGTTGGCTTTCTGCAGAAATGTTCAGAATCAACTCATCTTAAACAGGAAAAAAGTTCTGACCTGAAGAATAAGCCAAAGTCGGACTTTTTCAGAAAGTTGCAAAAAATCACTTTGTGCAGTTATAAAGGCGAATCCGAAAAAACGGATTGCAGATCCGTCCTAGAAATGTCGTCAGTAATCTACCATTAACGGGTGTAAACGTTTTTTTGGTCCACCCTGTATACATTTTTACTTGAAAATGTGTTCGACTGTGAATAAGATCCATTGAGTCTTCATATTCTCTTTTCAAAATTTGGTCGCTTATCATTTTTTTCCTTACATTTCCTTGATAATAAATCTATCCACCTTTTCTTTTATTTACTTTTACTCAGTTTTCCTTCTATTTTCATAATAAAATGTGGGTTCATGAGTACTTATGTATTACTAGCGGGCTGCACCCGCTTCGCCAAGCCATCACACACACCACACCCACACACCACATACACACACCTCACATACACACCCATCCACACACACACACATCCACATCCACACACACACCCATACACACACCCACCCAAACACACACACAACACACCCACACACACAACACACCCACACACATCACACACACATCACACACACCCATCCACACACACACACACCCACACCCACTCACACCCACACACACCCACACACACACACCCACACACACACACACACACACACACACACACACACACACACACACACGAACCACACACAACACAACACAACCACACCACACACAACCACACACACATCACCACACACACATCACCAACACACACACACAACACACACACACACACATACACACACACACACGCAACCATCATCGCTGTAAATTTCAAAATCCCGAGCCAAATCTATCATAGCGGATATTGATAATGTAGCAAACTGGCCCATATTTCGAGAACGGTTTGTCAGAATATGGCAACAAAGGGCTCAAATAAAATCATGTGATGTTCTCAGACAGTTTTTACAATAAAAATATAGGTCCTCGCGATAACTTTTAAGTTCCGTGCTGGAATCTGTAAAAAAAAAACGTGAAAAGTCTGAAAAAATGGTCGAAATTTCGAACATTCTGGCTTCTATCTCGAGAACGGTACGTCAGAATGTGGCCTAATATGAATTAAATGAAAGCTAGTTTTGTCTAATGTGTTATTAAATAATAAAAAATATAGGTCCTCGCGACAAATTTTAAGTTTCGCGCTGGAATCTGCTAAAAAACGTGAAAAGTCTGAAAAAAAGGTCGAAATTTCGAACATTCTGGCTTATATCTCCAGAACGGTACGTCAGAATGTGGCCTAAAATGAATTAAATGAAAGCTAATTTTGTCTAATGTGTTATTAAATAATAAAAAATATAGGTCCTCGCGATAGATTTCAAGTTCCAGGGCAAAGACTGTCTTAAAATCGGACCCTTCCTCAAGGAAATACTTGAGGAAGGTCATAACTCAAGGACGGTTTGGAATTTCGGACTTTTGATAATTTTCCTGGTATTTTCCGGCAATTTTACTTGGGGTCATCTCTCATCAATTTTTCGCTATCTCTTACCGTTTCGCCTAAACAATTCCGGACACACAAAGATACAAAGCCCGTCCATATTTCTCATTTATATATGTATAGAGATTGCCTGCACTCTGCGGTCTGAAACCTGAGGTCCTTTATATCGCGGTCATATTGTCCACTATGCTCTCTCTTTCTCTCTTCTCGAAATCAAAAAAGAATTCAGCAAGTTCAAGTTTGAGATCTTTCTATTTATACTGGATGAGTTGTAATTTATGTTGGTGTATAAATTATTTGAAAGTAAAACAACACTTGACTTTTTGTTGTCTCCATAAAAAATATTTTACTGAAATGAAGTAGCAAAAAAAATTAAGTGTTAATTTCAAATTATTTATATTTGATTTTGTATATTTTCTAGGTACCACAAATCTTTGTGTGATACAATTATGTTTAATTATACAATTTCTCCATGTAACTTCGACATAGAATTTCTTTACGTAGATACAATACATAATGTCATCAATTAATTTAATTTGATGGATGAATGGGTGATTCAGCATAGTTTCAGAATAAAGTGAGACAGTTTTTTTTTTTTTTTTAGCACAGAATCTATAGTTAATTTAAAATTTAATAAAACAATAATAAAATTCTACAAACTTCTAGACTTTGTAGACTTCTACAAATTCAGCAGTCATTTAGGTGAATTTAATTCCAATAACTTCATTAGACCGTCCTAGTTCAGCCTCTTCCACCTCACCCCGTATATGAAGGTACCAATAAGGTCCCAGAGGTCGGGAGTGACCTTTCGTCCGGGTCCCAGCGTATTATATCACAGAGAAGACGGGAAGGTCAGAGTCAAGAGCCGTTCGTCTTGTTACTGTGCGATACCGTTCACTCTGCTGGGCCCATGGAAGAATATAATATTGGCTATTGTTTTTAACACCTATTTTTTTACTTTCCTTATCTTGTTTTTTTTTGGCATTGGTACGCAACGCCATTCCATACACCCAAAGGACTTTTTTTACACCTAATTGGATAAATTGATTGCTCCTATTTTCTTATAGTGCTCATGCCATACTCCTAGATTCTCAGATTGCTAATGCGTTATTGTTGATGAACCATTTAGGAAGCTACTGGGTAATTGCAAGCACATGTTGCTGACTAAGCTCATTTTGGTCACAATAGATCTTTTAAGGCTGCAGTGTTATTTGTACGTAGTTTCCATTACAACCAGGTCAAATAATAATAATGCACATAAAGTAATTATGAATCTTCAGTATCTTATAGAATATAGAGCTAGACGTACACAGGTAGAGAATAATTATGATTTTAAATCACCTCATGTACCTGTAATATTAGGCTGCTTTTCACGTATTCCTTTGTCTTTCCTTTGCGGTTTCGCTTCCAAATGTCTCCTTGTGTCCAGTTTATTTTGAGGAAGTCTGATTCATAGATTCTAGTAATGTTATGATGACATTACGACATTACGAAGTTTTTTATATTTAAGTTTTTTTTTAGTTTTGAAGTTTTTTTATCGTTCACTATTATTGAGACAGAAGACCGAAAGGCTGCTTCCTTGTTGAAGATGCTCACTGGCCTATTCCAATATCTCCTCCGCAGAATCCTACTTTTACTTTGTAGTCCTGGCTTCACGATCCTGCCTAAACCCAGCAATAGTGACCCAATAAGTATCCTTTCTAGCAGCGCCCGGCCCGATCACAATAACATTGTTAATCAATAAACTGCCCGTTGAGAAATGAGTATGGCGGAATCATTGGAATTAGAAAGTATCTTCCTCGGTGTATCTACAGGTCAGATCGACAGTTATAATTGGGTTCAGGATATAAAATTATGCAGAAATTAAGTCCTTGGAGTCACGGAGGTCAAGGATAGGCCATTTCGCAGAACCAAAGCATTCTCACCCGAGGCTGGACGTTCCTTTGTCCAGGTCTAACCTGTACCTTGTACCTATACCTTGTACCTGTAGTCCAGTACAGTCATGCGTACGTGCAGTCCTACTCCTATCTCATAGCAGCAGAAGTGCGTCGATACATTGGTCTTTTGACTCGTGAAATAAAAGTAATTAATCTGTTATACTGTTATACATTATTACACTGGCCTATAATGAAATATCTATATATTTAGACACATGTCAAAATGTCAAAGAGCAGGCATTAGGAAGCCAACCTACTGACTAGCCCGTCTCCTATCTATCTGACGTCAGCAAAGACGCTTACAAATATCTATGGATTAACCGTCACGATCACGAATGCTCCCCACTTTGCTTCCCTTCCCCAGTTCGCCACTCCTCCGGGAAGCCAAGGTTTGGGTGACTCGTTACCTCTCCCTAATTTGTCACTTCTCTTGTCCTGGCTTTGTCTCTTCCTCTCTAGATACCTCTCCTCCACCCCCACTACCACACCCGGATACCTTTACTCTCTCTACCTAAGTAAATGTATGTATTTTTGGTACCTATTACTAAAGATATACTCAAGCATACTTCCTCATTCTTCAAGAGTTCATCAGCATGAAGGAAAAAAGAGATCATCCCGAAATATGCTAAACCTTTTTTTTCTTCAACTTCTACCATTTTCATTTTTCTATTCCGAGAAGATTTCTAAATAGACAAAGAGAGAAAAGTAGAAAATAAAACGCTGTGAAAAATAAATTGACTTTTCAAAAACTTCAAATTGTAGACTTTGCAGACAAGAGCGGACGGATGGAGGGAAAGCTCTAGACTTTTTGACTTTGAGAAAACCTAGAAAGGATTTCTGAGGAAGACTACAAGGGCGACCTGAAGTTCCGCGTCAATCGAAAGTTAATGTTTGTCAAGCTTTTACTCTCTTCTTCCAGGCTTAGACTATTTTTTATCAGGGCAAATTATTTTGTATGTATGTTTGTGTGTATTCTTGAGAATGGTATTTTTCACTTTTCATTTCCTATAAACTATAAGGTAAAGAAAGTATTGTTTTCGGTCATTTTTCTCCTCATTGTGCAGTTGATCTCCTCAACAGTTGACATACAACTGTCGGATATAGATGTGATTCACATTGGCGTTGTATTTGATATCTTTCTGAACTTTCTAGTATTTCCAACCAATTTTGTTACCCATGTTAATAAATTATTCCTACATATTGACTCATGACTCATGATGGACTGATTAGACAAGGACTAACCTTGTCCCATCAGAAATTTCAACATTTTTAAAGGAACTCCAAATTTGTCAAGGACAATTCTCCAGAAGGACTTTCCCCGGCAAATACCACGCTAAATATTACCTAATGAGGTAGAAAACATGCAATGTGTTTAGCATTATTCATGTCATGCAACATGCTTGACAAAATACTTTTTTCTTCATGTCTGAACGACATTACTAACCGTTCCCGGTATCGTCTTGGAGTATCTGTTCTACTACGGCATGCCAGGTCTCTTCCACACTCTCAATGACTGGAAACATGAGAATGAAAGGGATTGTCTGACCTTTTTTGCAGATATAAAACTTATTATTGAACAACTTTTGCCATACATGAAGTCACGGAGCGGCCGAAAGATTTTAGCTTGGCCCATTTTTCATATCAATGAAAAGAAAATTAAAAAAATAAATTATACAGTAATTGCGTCCATGTAGAAGCGCTACACTTGGGGAACATCCTGTACTGAGTTTTCTCAGTGCCCTTGGACGTTTTCATGCAGTTTTTCTTTGCATTCAACTAGAAGAGGAAAAACCTGCTCCTTCTATCATCCCTCCTATTTCTTTCTGCCTGAGAAAGTCTCCATCATCACTAAATAGAAATACGCAGACCACCACAGGCTTATACACTTCATTGGAGGGCTGGTTCAGTCCCGGCTTTTGTCCAGGAGTTATAAACCGCATTATTGAATAGAAAAGAGACTAGAGAGAAGAAGTGTAAAACCAATAATTGCGGGGTTATTGCCATAGGCAATAACCCCGCCCTTTAGTTAGGACATATGTATATATTTTATTTATTTTTTTCTTGTTTATATTATTAATACTGTCAATTTTATATTTAATTTTTACCATTGTTTGTCTGTATATATGTTCTGCTAATAAAGAGTTTCTAAATAAATAAATAAATAAATAATGAAAATGAAAATTTAAATAATTAATTTTGAGATAAATAATTTCTCTATTATCTTGAAAGTGTGAACACTTTTTAACATTGAAATGTTTTTTTTTTTTAAGTTGTTAAACTGGAAAATTGTCTTGTATACCATTTTTCTGCTACATATTTTAACTTTGACAACAATATACTCAAAATTCTCACTTTTTGTCTTTTGAATATATTTGACTTTGTTTAAACCCAAAGCAATGCTTAAATAGCTCGTGTCCTGTTAAGAGACTCAAACCCTGATTAGGAGACCACGGAGCTAACCACTGTGCCAGCACTTCGTAAATCATCTGCCAGTAGGTACTGAAAGAGGGATTTCTATATTCTCGTTACTTTCGGAAACTGTTTCCAAGTGCAATATATTCCGTAGCATTTCTCTCAGCGTCTTGTCGCAATGCAGCCTTTCAATTGTATAAATTGAATGAATGCCCTTTATAACTGAGGTTTCCCCCGCCTGTCTCTGCTCTAGAAGAAAAGATATTGCTGGACATTTGTGCAGAGAGAATGAAAAGTGGCCTGTGCTATTATGAAGCTGTGTTACTTTAGTCTGAATTATCCATATACAGTGTTTACACTTTTAAGATATTTATCTTCAATGCGCTTTGCCCGCTATGCAATATAGGATTTCTATGCCCACAAATGTATCCTAATGGAATTGTGTCCAACTGGCCACATCAACTATTAGGCTTTTCATTACAAAATTGAACATGAAACAATATTATTATCTTTCGGTAATAGACTTTGAAGATGCAGCTACCTAATGTGTCTTTACCTCAACTCAAATGTACATTATATTGTGTAAGCACATTAATGTAATTGCTTTACAGTTTGCTATTATGTGATTACATTTGATAGGTAGTAAGTACTGAGAATCCCCTGAAAGGTATCTTCCATACCAATCTGTCACTCTCCTGGTGTTCTCTCCTTTGTGTAAGGCAGGGATGGACCTGGGGGGATGGGTCAATACTGGCACAAAGGAACAGGATAAAATGAGTGTTTCACACCCTGTTTTATTTTGTAACCATGAAACAGCAGCTATACTGTAGACGCTTGTGGTCTGAGTTGCAGCTTTCCTATCCCGTAGTATGCCTCCCTTCTGATGGGCGAGAAGTGCCTCAATACTTCCCACTTGGGTTCTGGGTCTGGGTCAACACAAGCGCACCGGAAGGCAAAAGGTAATTCTTGTGAGGAGGAAGTGTGTCTTTGTTTCAATATAGAAGTTGCTAGAGTAATATATCTCCCTTTCACATTGTCTCTTTACCTTCTCTCTCTCTCTCTCTTTCTTCTTTAATCTTAATCCATTTTCGTTCAAAGCTCGAAGACTTGAAGCTCTTCTAGAATATTTTTTAATCTTATTAAGCCTTTAGCTCTCTCGCTCACTTCCTCTCTTGTCTTTTTTATCTTCCCTTATTCATCCTACATGTGTGTTATCTCTCTCTTTCATTCTCTCATCTTGGGCCTCATTTGATCTCTTTCACCCTCCACTCTCTTTCCCCCTCCACTCCACTCCATCTCTCTCTCTTCTCTTGTCTCTCTGTACGTCGCTTTCTTCCTTTTATTAAGTCTTCATGAACATACTTTTCAGTAACTCTTAATGACATTTTTCTTCCCTCTCTTTCACTGTTGTCTCTTTCTTAGCCTAGTTTCCTTCTGGAGCTCTTCTTCTTCGTGTGTTAATTTTCTTTCCTCTTAAGAAAGTTTTTTGTGTTTATATACGTTCCTTTTATTTGCAATTAAACTGTCGGAGTTATTCTGTGAAAGTTACCGGAATATTCTTCATCTTCAGACTATTTTTCAGGATTATGTTTTGAAATTTTTTGAGCGAACTTCTTTTTTTTCTCAAATAAACGAACAGAACGAATTGATTTTGTTCTGCTCAAGTAATTTATTTGTAGTTTATTTTCAGCACCTATATCACCACATTATTTTCAATAGTTAATTCTCTGGTCAATGAGGCAATACTGAATTTTATTAGTTCATCTCGAAGTTATATCCTGAAAAGAAAAACTAAGTACAAGCTATTGCTGATGCGGGTCAAACTGAATGTTCATATGATGCAGTATCCGTACTGGCACCCAGTATAATTGTATTTCTTAATTTAGTACGAGTGATATACAAAGTCATGTATAAGTGTATGTATTGTTCTTTACCACTGTATATACATCAAGTTATTGTTTCAGTAAACGGTTTTCTAGTGGAATTCACTAGATTTTATTTACCTCCGTTTACTGTGTGGTTCCACATGGTAAAAGTTGACTGAAATGCCAAATATATTAGAATATCCATGGTAAAATCGCCAACTTCTCATGTGACTACTACTCGCATCATAACATGGCTTCTAAATTTCATAACACGTTATGTCAGAACATTATGTACTCGTATCCATGTTTTAAACCCTTACGTATGTATTAATATCTGTTTGACTTTTTCAATGGCCACACACTGTACGGCGAACATTTTTATTTTGAAATAAAGAAAACAAAACGATAAATAACGGAGGAAAAAAAGATGTCATCAAATTTTTCGTTCTCCTTCATTAGATCCTTAGCTCTATTTACTGTCTTTTGTCTTAGAGCAGGAACATGATAATTTATAGCAGAGTCGTATGGACCTCTACTGGATGTATCCATCTCATTGCTTTACCATTGGACTTAATTCCAACAACAGTCTTATACTACTTAACTAACTTTTAATAGACCACTCTTTTGCGGATTCGATGGCCCTTGCCACATGGTTAGCGATATGAAAAATAAGTACATGTTTGGATTGACATCCTTACCTCAATTGTATAAATTGTATAATAGGTACTTGCCTCCTGAAGATCTTAATAATAAATAATTAGACATTAATTTTATTATTTATATTTGTACTTTGATTCCTTTCAACTGAATATAATTTATTGTTTATTCTGGAATACTCTGTTCTGGATTAGATAGCTTCCTTCTATCTTGCCCTACTATTGTTTTCCCTTGTGTGATAATACATGAGGAGTATATCTATGTATGTATTTATCTACTCGTCATTCGTGTCAAGTATCAAGAGATTGAGTATTTTACTATTTACAACGAAGTGGTATTTATATTTATGTATGTTAGAATGTACAAGGGTCTCACAATCTACGAAGTGTTCAGAAGATAAAAACAAAGATATTTACTCCACAACTCCTCATGTTCTGCTGTTTCCAAAGTGGAAAATTAACTGTTTGGATGAGATCCAGTTTGTAAGATTAATTTGCTTAAAAATTAATTCCAACACAGCGTAAATTAATTGTTCAATTTATAATTTCAAACATAAATATTTTTATTGCAGCAGAACCGATGTAGTAAAAATAAGTCTAATATTTTCGAAAAACTCATTGTTGTGTTTTGAGTTCGAATGAGTTTTTTTTGCCAACTCGGGTCAATAAATTGAGGCACTCATGTTCTCACATATGTACATTATAATTATGTACGAGTAAGTATTCAGTGCGTTATATTTCCATTGTGAAAATTATAATCTTATGTATGCCCATCATAGCTGAGTGGTTCTCTTTGGGTTCGAGCATAGGTACGACTAGTGATGTACCGCGGGGTAAATACCCGCGGGAAGGTAAATAAAAATCGGGTATTTACCCCAGGGGTCAGGTAAATTCCCCAGATCTTTAAAACTGTGTTTTCGAATATTCCTGCCCAAATAAAGTTTTTCTGACTTGAGCTCTATAAAATTTCAAGTGGTGGGTAGGAAGCACCTACTTTTTATTATTTGTGATTTAATTTCAATTTAAAAAAATAAAAGTCTTCTGTTTCTGAATGTGGTTCTTTACATTTCCTGTGATATGTTTCTTTGTTTGAGTAATTTTACGTAGGTAATTAGAACCAGGGCAAATGGAGGCTGCAATCTAAAAGCCCTACTTGAACAGAATAAGGCATGGCAGAACAAGTATGAGTAATATATGACTAATTACCTAAAAATACATTTTTTATAATTAGTTCTGTAAATCCTAACCTTCATGATCAACATTTTAATGTTTATATCACAGAGGGAGGGATCAGGAATAGGAGAAGATGTTTTATGTGTATATTGGCAAGGAAATGTGCTAAAATGGGTAAATACCCCAAAAATAAATACCCGGGTATTTGTACATCACTGGGTACGACACTAAGTATCCCATTTTACTACAAAGTATCCCATTTTACTCTGTTAAGTACTTGACTAAGATTTTCTTATGTATGTATGTCATTGATGCAAACAAGTATCATTGATTATATTGTTATGGAAGTCTATGTTCTTTGGCAGCATAAAACACAGTAATCATTTTTGTTAATTACAATTACGCAAACTCTCACTGCTAAAATAACCTACTTGGAACTCAAACCACCAACTTTCAGGTTTCAAGTCCGCCACCATATTGATCAAGCTTACTGATTTGGTATTCGGTTAGGCAGGATAAGTATTACAATTGTATATACTACTTATATAATTTTGCTAGGCATTTATATTGTAATTCCTTCTTTTATCACAACATATACTTATTTGATGTATTCTTATTTTCTGTTACAGGTAAGAATAATTACAAATAGTTGGAATTACAAAGATATATGAGCGATTCTGTAAGTTACTTTTAATAAGCTGATCATGTTTACTCTTGATCTGGACTTTCTCTAGTTCTTAGCTTGTTATATTTAATTAATTAATTTTATTAAAAATACCCGAATTCTAAGTTCTAAGAATAAATAGTACAATATACTGCTATATTTCATTTGTTACTAAAGTCCGTGTATATTATTAATCAAAGATATCCTCTGGAGAAGAAGATTATGACCTACACAACTCCTCAGATTCCTGTAGTATGTACTCCTGTTAACTACTCTATATCTGCAATGTGCCAGGCAACAGAATCAAACGCAAGAAATGTTCTGAAAAATTCACTCGGAATGTTTTGTTACGTTCTCCTGAAGATTTCTATCGAGATTTTTTCTCTCTCTCAAAAGGAGCCATAAAGTGGTGGCTTTTATTAATTTCCTCTCAACACAATGTTGTACTTTCCCACAAGCTCCTCTTTCTCTCTTCTCCCGCCCCCTTTCACATTCCAAGCAAAACTTGTTCAATATTATTGAATAGCAGAAGAAACTTCTTTTATGATAAGAGAATTGATTCCCTCGCCTGTCTCACCATTGTATGATAAAGCGACGTTCGTGTTTTCTATTGTAAGGTGGGAACATAAATTCAAAACCGGAGGATCCATTTTTCAAATCAGAAGATGAGGAAAGTAAATAACAATTTTTAATCATCCGGTAAGCACGTAATGAGACATAGAAAAAGCTTTAAATAATGAGATTTTTTGATATTATTCTGCCCCTCTCTCTTTGCTTTCGGGGCTGATGGTCGTTTTAATGTTCAAGGAAATCAACTGCCTATGTTCACCTATATTACAGATGAACTTGGACATAAGAGATTTTTTTCCAGATCAAAATACGAATACTTCTGGTGGATAAGGGTAGATAAAAGATACCTCTACATAATGAAAATGAAAATCTAGATATTAGAGAAAAAAGCCCAGTCCCTCAAGTTTTCTTATATCCAGTTCCTTATTTGTAATTTGTAATTTATTTGCATTAATAATTGTACATAATTTTTTTTGCATTAATAATTGTACAAAATTTGAACGTGACCGCAGTTCGGACGCAGAAATTTCGGTGGTGACCGCAGATCGGACATTTTGACGGCAGATCGGAAACTCCGTAATAGGTAACTTATATTTAATGCGACTACCCCACACTAAGGGGATGCAGTCGTCTTGTTCAATCAACTCGAGTGAAGCAACACACTAGGAAAGAAGTCAGTTATCCGAGAACCCCCCAAGTCGCCGCAGCACTGTTGAGCCGCCCCTGCTTCACTCATTTCAACTTTCCACACATTCAGCTAAAAAGTATGTGACGTTAAATTGAAAATGGCGGAAAACTCTGCTGAAATGGCACCTTTATAATAATTTACAAATGATATACACAATTCAAGCACAGTATACAATCGTAACCAGGTGAAATTACTTTGTCAGCGATTAACCCTTCTCTACACGGAGTGTTTTAAATCTCACACTTGGAAGTTATTACATTTAATTAGACGTTTTTTTAATTTCCATTTTCGGACGGTTCTTATAATGAAGTGTTATGTAACTGTTGACATCGGTATTAGATTAATTATTTTACCTCTTCTTATAAGTACAGTTAAGTCACCGTTGCCGAGTGAGTTAGCGCGCTAGGCAAGCGTGGTCGGTGGGACAATGTTTTGGGGGTGCTGTCAGATAAAGCAGAGTAAAATGAAATTTATAGTGTCACACTTTCAGTATCTAAAGAGTTTGAGTTTGTTTACAATGCCAATCATAATAATTTTGCATTAAGTATTCTAGAAATATGAGATGATTTTCATTGTGTACGAGCTACTTGAGAAAATCCTCTCATTTTCTCTTTTGTCTAGTGGTGCTGCAGTTCTGCAGCTCCTTAGTAGTGGCCGCGCCTGGCGCATGGTGACCTGGGTTCGATCCCCAGCAGGGCAGGAATTTTTCTGCTTTGTAATTTAATGTTCCGGGTCCACTCATACCTCGTGAGGAAAAATGATTAGTTACTTGTATGAGTAACGACCATTGGCAGCATTACGAGATTAAAAAGAAATTAATGTAATACAATTTGAAAAGTGAAGGAGTCTCTTAGTAATGCTGCGCTAACCACAAAAAATGTGAAAGGGCCTTGTGCTTCACCACAAATAAAATCATACATACATACGAGTAAGTACAGTTAATTATGATCTATTTCGGTTGTCTCACAGTATAACCAGTAACCAGGTTATGCTTATTTTTACTTTACCTAACTTATAGTTATGAGGTTCATGAGCCTCTTTAGCTCTTTTTTTATGTATCCACAAGATGTGTGAGAGGTTCTCTAATTTTTACTCTCTATTGTTTTCTCTTACAAATTCCCATGGTGTTATGAAGGGTTAACATTTCGTTCCAGCTCTCGATCGCACCGTTCGTTGTGTATGGCAGAATTGAAATCCAATTTAAATAATTGAGTTTTTCTAGTTCTTCTTCTTTTGTTTTATTCCTCTGAGAATTTCCCCAATGTACTTGATGCAGCGAAAATATGAAAATTAAAAAGAATAAAATCATTATAAGTTTTATATCGTTATTATTATATTGTTGAAGGAACGGAAGAAAGAGTAGACGAAGGAGAAGTATTAGAAGTAAATTGAATTTTTTTTTTTTGTTTTTTTTTTTCTCGAAAATTTCCATAAAATTCCATAAACATTTTATTTTTTTGCGTATTGTGTACAGGGTTGTGAGAGAATCCCTGGTTTTTGTATCTGAAGTCTTTCTTGTGAGATTTTACAGTGTAAAATTTCTGTCTCAATTTCATGCGCCGTCGTTGCGTCGTCGTGATGTTTATCTTGATTCTACATTATTCAATGTAATTTCCAAATGTTAAAATTCTAGTTTATTGAACTTACATAACATCTCATTAGAACTTTCAACTTAATGTTAGGCATAACATTACATTACGAATTGTAAAGTTCTACAATAGAAAACTATACTTCTATACCTTATAGGTAATAGAAAGAAAAAAACTTTTTCCAGAATTTTTTTTGTCAGGTCAAGGTAAACACGCAACGACTATGTTCTTTGAGTCCATCTATGACGTCCATCAAGTTGAGAGTTCTTTGCTTTTGGAGTACACATTCTCGTTACATAGGACCACTCCGGCTTCTAATTATGTATGATCTCTACTAGTCTCCAAGGGATTAACTCCGCCCCCGACCTACAAGTTGACAACTCTCCACTTTCGTGTTTCCTGACCTTCAAGGATAACACCCATCTTCTAGTTCCATCTCGGACCCAGTATGATGCGGGTACATTCACGCCTCAATGGCCTTTCTCCCAACTTTTTTTTTACCCACTCAGCTTTCTTTTTCTCGTGCTCATGGTTCAGTGGCTCTCTCTATCTCCTCCACTTGCTTTGCTGTGTCTCCTCCAGTCCTCTTCCTCTCCTTGGATGTTTGTCAGATCTTTTTATTTCATTTCCAAGCCCTCATAATTGCGCCTCGTCAAAACTTTTCAGCGGGATTATGTTTTATTTTTACTATGTTGTGGATCTTATTCTCGGTATTCACATTGGCGCTATTGTTACGGTTCGTTTATTATTTGTTACTTCCCCACAGCGAGCAGTCATTGCTTGAGTTCTATTTAACCTTCAAGACCACCTAATATATTTTTTTATTATTTTTATCATACTGTCAGAATATGTCTAAACATTAATGAGTAAGTCCAAAAGAAAGTCTACATTCCCCTGGAGCTATACCAATAATACTAAACCAATATAACTTAAACAATCCTTCGTTTTTTCATTGTTTCAATATTTAATTATTCTAAAATAAGAAATATCAAGAGCATTACAGTATTGACACATCATTTATTACGAGTCAACTGTTTTCACTTAAAAAAAAAAATTGGACTCTTAGGAAGTGATGGCATATTAATGATCCTGTATCCCTCGCAGGCAAAGGCTATTCAAATTTAGAAACACCAGATATTCCTGCTAGACCCTTTCAACACCAGGGTATTCCGGCAAATTCCCTGAGGACCAATATCACCAGTACGAGAGCCCTTGGATGCGCCTTCAATATAACGAAAGAGATATTTCTTGTCTTCAATAGCTCTTATCTTCTACAATATTTCTTATATTCAATGTTATCTTTCTTTTCTCGCATCTTCTTGTTCATCCTATGCATAAAATTACATATCTATAATTTTCTGGCCCTTTCGTGTTCTGTGTCCCAAGTTCTTGCTATTTTTGGGTCATTTCATTTCCTGCACATACATCCGGTTGGTCTATTTTTGTATACCTACTGTTTCATGTTTCTATCTGCCCTAGTGTCAATAATTTGTCAACCGATTTCTCTTTGTAATTGGAAATAGTAATTCTATATTATTATAAGGTTGAAAATAATTGACTGAATCGGATTTAACAGTCCTAGTCAGTTCTTTTAATCTCCGATTTAAAACAATACGCAAATTTCAAGATCTAAGTCCACTATTACAAAATATCTATGAATTTTATCGTAAAAATGTATGCTTTCTGGTTTGAATAAACATTGAGTTAGCTTTATTTTTGAATTACAAAGATTATGCAAATATACAAATACACATTTTCACCTTAGATTCTTGTAAGACCCATTTTTATAATAAGGAAAAGATTAGGCAATAGTCTTCAATATTTACGTTTTACTCTAAAACGAAAAAAACGCTCTTCGAGCAAGCTGTTTAAAATAAAAAATCTCAACAAAATTTCAGGTTTATTTTTTATGAAAAGAAAACTCCGCCATAGAAAGTGGATGTGTGTGGAATATTTTTTACAGCTCAAATTTCTATAATGTATGTATATTTACCTACTGGGTAAATCCGAAAAATTACAAAAACTACGAATATAATCGTGTATTACTAATGTGGATATCCAGGCACATGGTGTATTTTTCGTTCTGCCAATTCGTTCTACATGGACACTGGCAGGTATTCAGGGTACCTTAAGTGGTGGATTTCCTTCAAGGCACCCTCTGTCGTGTATTAGCTATAGTAAATGTTCAATGCTATTAATCGACTTTACCAAATTACTATACCGATCTTCTGACCACAAAGTTTAAACCCTATCTTGATTCGATTATTTGTCTTAGATTTAAACATAATTTTACTGATGTAGGCTGGTTCATTATTTTCTAGCATCAAAAAATATCAAAGTATGAAAACCATAACAGAACTATAATCTGCATTTTTATGTATTGTGTATAGTTTACAAATATTTTATAGCATTTGTGGGCCAACTAGTGAACCCTACAGGAAAGGGAAAATGCCAAGTGTTAGAAACAGCGAGAGGAAATTCTGGGATTTAATTTAACAATTAATCATTTTGTGAAAATTTCTCTTCCTCTACTATATCTTTACCTCCTATTTTCCTTCTCTCCTCTAGTTCCTACCTCCTATGTTTGTCTCCCTCTCCCTCCCCACGCACGCCCGACATGTTAAACTGAAACGTTCCATGTTTATTAAAGACATTTTTGTATTCCAAATAATTTTCCCAAACATCTCTTCCAAAGCGTCACATTAATCTGATCTTTTTTTTTCGGGGGGAATAGGATATCGGGCGAAGAATTAATGATTCAGCTCCTCAAGGAATGTCAAGATTGATGAGATTCGTTGAGTAGATTTCGAAATTTATTTTTCTTCTAAGGATATTCGTGTGATTTTGTAACTCTTTCGATCGCAGCTTTTGTGATTTATAAATAAATCCTTCTGTAATAATGCTAACAAAATTCATATAAATACATTTACATAGATATCATACAGCTGTTATTGTTGATATTAACACTTCAAAAATGAATCCTCATCAGCTTAATGTATTTTGATGTCATAGACTTTTTCTACAATCAAGTACAATGCCTACATTTCAGGATTACAAGTTAGCATGTTGGGAGGTGGGTGTTTCTCTTGGTAATATGGGCCGCCTCAGCTCTGGTGTTGAGAATTTCTGGAATAAATTTGAATTGTGTCTCGTCAATTTTTAACAATAGTTCGTTTTCTCTTTTTTCACTGGCAATGAATTTTTTCAAAACTTGAATTTTCACCTTCATGTTTGTTGGGGCCATAAATTATCATAGTTGCCTATCGTTAGTTATTCCTATAATATTTATCGGGCTGATTTTAAACATGTCCAACGCATCTAATATTTGATTTAGTTGAGGAACTCATTTTCAATAAGGTATTAAATACTTTTAACTAAACCGTATATTTCCATTTTAGAGGTAAACTTATAACCTGGAGGTTGGTGTTTCGAGTCTCAAGTATAGATTAGTAAAGTAAAGTATTTAGTAATTAGTAAAGCGAGTTTGAACAGTAACTGGGATATCAAGATTGTGATAAACACAAATATGATATTTTTTCTTTGTTGATGTAAATATTTATCTTGTTATTTCTCAACAGCCGCCAATCCTACAGTGAACAATATTCGCGACCTAGTTTCCCTTTCTGTACCGAACATATCCTTTTCAACAACTCTTTCCCTTGTTTTCCTTTTTTTCGCACATTTCTATTTTCGTAGCAAGGAAGACAAAAGAAAATGATTCTCATCTTGGATGGAGTTCCTGTATAAAGTGTCTATACATATTTTCAAACTTTTTACGTAGCTGTTCCTATATTCCGCACACAACGTTTGTTCTTCAGAATTTCAATAGATAATGCTGCCTTGTTCTGCTTCGTCTTGTAAGAGAAAATGGCTTTCACAGTTAAATTTTCACGCCTCAATTCAAATATTTTTCAATAATGATGATGGGTAGCAAGAAAAAAAAAAAAAAAAAAAACAGAAAATCTTCTTCGTCTTCTTCAAGAAACTAGTACAGAGTTAGATAATCTTTTATTGACCTTGTTGTAACAGTATTAAAGAAAAACTAGAAAAAAGAAATAAATTTATATCACGAATAGTTTGCCTTTAACATAATATCACAACAAATGAACCGATCCATTTTTATAAGGTAAGGTAATACAAACATAATAGGTAGGTATACTTACAGGATGTCCAAATTTTATGTTTATAAAAAATGAGAATCAACTCCAGAAGACATTCTAAGATTACAATATAATCTTAGGTAGTTTATCGAAAAATGAAAAATTCATATAAAAAAGTGTTCACTTGAAAAATAAACTTGTACCTACTTGTTGAAAAGGAGTAAGAATGGTTCTCATGTTTTGTTGTATTATGTTTATTTGGTAAATTTCCCAAGTGAATACCTAACACAATTTGTACCTATTTGCATTCAAAACCGAGTTCTTATTTTGTTCATCGACGTTCGACGCCGTTTTTCGAAAAATGATCTAGGAGTATTTTAGTCTACCTATTTCCCCTAAATTTGATTCTGAATTTTTCAAAAGGAAAAAAAAACTTGGACCTTCGCTCATTGTTTCAACATTTCCTGTACAACATGAAACTTTCGGCTTCTCAACTTCAACTTAATAGGCCATGTAGGCCCTGAAAATACTCTTTCACAAAAGTTTTCTTTTGAATTATGTACTCTGATTTTTTTTATAACTCTTTCTTTTTTTTTTCCTCTTGGAAACAAAATTTCTCCCTAGCAACCTTATAAAATATAGATAAGCATTTCTCTTTTATAACCCTCTTGTCTATTTTGTAGAGATAATTACATGGGCTTACAGTTTACAAGAACATCAAGGATGAAGAACTTTTCAAAGTTTGACAACTTTTACAGAGAGTCTCTTGAATCATTCACTGAATAGTGGCCGTGTATTTAGACCATATTGAATAGATTTTTTTTTTACTTAACATCTTTTAAAAATCAAGGTCATCCGTAACAGGGGTTTTACCTACATTAACCTCACCTAAACTGGTCTGGTACGGGTATACACAGCTTCACGGGGGATCGAATTTGAATGGTCACTCATCCAGGTCTATATTTAGCTGAACTTTAGCGACAGAACGAAAACTGATTCAAGGTGCCACATCGACACTCACTTAGATTTTAATTAAAAATTGCTGATTCACTCTTTGTGTTTTCCAATCCTCTAGGTCTTGAATCCAGATATTGGGCCTGGGTCCACGAGTGGACAAAGAAGATTTAATAGCCCCAAATTTATATCGTCACAAAACGTGCCTATAGGGCCCCTTAAAAATTGTGCCCATGTCCATATAATATTGTTTATCCCCGCTCCCTCTCCTCCTACTCCCCCTCCCCCCACATCCAGTTACTTCTCAAGAACTTACAGAAAGTTTCAATTACTGATGATTTTACCTTTATTACTCTCTCCAGCAGAAAGTATCAATAGCGGGGGAGAATGAAGGTCCATCATGTTTCGCTACATCAGCAAAAAATGAGAAAAAGGGACTAATAGGAAAGAGTAAAAGCGTAGGGTGTAGGTGGGAGGAAAGCAGAGAGATCATTTAAAAAGGCCGTAAAAAATACACGGAGAGCATGTTTCAAGTTAAAAAATAATAAAAAGAAAGCAAGCAAGGAAACTACTTGAAAAAAGTAAAGCTTAGTTTTCTCCTTTCTCTTGACAAGTTTTGATTAAAAATAATAAATTTTCAAGAAAAAAGGCCTGCTAAACTTTTATAGTACCCACCCGTCTAACATAGAAAATACTACTCTTGATTTTTTCCCTTTTACCGTCTCTAACCAGAAAGTTTTTCAAGTGTTAGATGTCGAGGGTGAAATTACTATTTAATTAATAATAATTGTAAATTAGGCATTTACTTCTACTCTAGGCCCTTCTTATATGAAATGTCAATTTTTAAGCAAGAACCAAAAATGAACAACCCTTCTTATTAAGCACTGAGATACTGATAAATTTTCGATAGTAAGATAAAGCACTGTATATTAATTAAACAATTATGGAACCACTTAATTAAAAGAGTTCAACATTGTTTGAGATAATTCATACCCTGGCGAACTCAAACTGTCATCCTACTCTTCATAATATGATTGTCACTAAGATTTTTTTTTGGCAGTCACACTTTTGAAAGCCCCTAAAACGCAATTCTCCCCGTAAAGAACTGTGAAGTTGTCACTTTAGTGAATGGCATTACCCCTTGCTCTACCTTGTTGCTGAAATATTTGACAATGACACGTCATTAGACTTGGAAAAGTTTTTCTTTTTCGCTGAAAAGGCAAAAATAATGAGACTGGTGCAGAGTGAAATGTTAAAAATTTGTTTTTCTTTCAAGCTGGGTATGTGTTTGTCATGCCTTTTGCATATTCAACCAACTCAGCTCCTTTGCTAACGCGAAGGGAGAAGACCCAAGAAAAATGACAGTGTTCCTAAAAGTATTGTTATTTATGAAATATGGTTGCTTTCAGGTAGTCAAAATCACATTTCAGAGTTTTATTAGATTGGTTGTAGGTAATAACCCAGTCAAAGATTTCATTTCTAATTTATTCTTTTCACTTCTTACAAATAGGTAACTTTTGTGTTTGTCCATCAAATTACTATTGTAAAATTTGAAGCATGCTTTTTAAAAATACCTAGTTATTCGTCTGTTCAGCATAACGATGACATAAAATTTAACATGAATCGGCTGTTAGATGGTACCATGATTATTTTTAAAGAAAATGTATTATGGCTGACGGTACCCGATATAAGAACTGAGCACTTTTGCAATGAAGGAAAGACACACTAAATTATAGTGCTAAAAATTTCAACTCATAAAAGATAGAACGCGCCTATAATTTATTAGATAGCAACGATAGCATAAATTTTATCTACATAATTATATTTGTTATACGCTATTCAAGTTTTTAAAAAGTTTGAAACTTTCCAGAACCCGAAAATAGCTTTTAGATATTTGAGATCTATAAATTGCGTGTCATTGTTTTTAGGAGTGGTTATTTTTTAAAATAGGAAAGTTTTGTTGGTTTTACATTAGCATTTTATGTTCGGTATTAGGATCTCTTTCCCTTTTTCCTCTCTTCATCTTTTTCTCTTCACTTACACAGCCTACACATTGATCATCCTCGAACGCAAAATATTCGTCCATCACTAGCAATTTATTACCTTGTTATTATTATTATTAGTAACCATGAGAGTCTAAAACCATAAGCCACAACAGTGAAGCAGTGCCAGCAGAAGGTGTGGAAACCAATTTACCTGTGTGAGTACAAGGAGTGGTTGTGCCGAGCCTTGAGATATTAATTTTCAGTTTTACCTCGGGTTCCCCCAGACGTGGAAATACCTTTTCATTAAAATTCAATTAAGAGAATTTTTCTAGTTTTTTGTTGTTGTTTTTCTTCCTACAACAGAAAGAGAAAGATCAAAGGGAAAAATAACAATAATTAAAAAATATATATAAAAAAAAATCTCTCGCTTTTGGTCGGCGAAAGGTTCAAAGTTCGATTTTTTTTTCTAAACAAAATGGTAGGTATGGTCTTTCATACTGTTTTCTGCTGCGTTAGACGTGTTTTATTTTTGTTATTTTAATTTACATAAAATACATGGCTGACTGAAAAACATAGTACCTAATAGCTAACTAATACGATTCTAAATAACCATGTTTCTTGTTCAAATATTTTGCAATTTTATTGTTAAAATAAGAAACACGCCATTTTCGTAAGGATTATCTTTTCATTCGAAATTCATTTAATTTTGATTTTTCTATCAAATTAACTTTTATTTTTTAACTTGGTTATTTTTTATGACGCGGTGATCCACAGTTACAGTGATTGAAACCATTTTCATTTCTTGTTCATTATAGATTTTATGTCCGATAATAGAAGGATATCAGTTACTACGATGAACTTTCCTTTTGAAAGTTTTTACCTGTGAGATAATCGGAACAAAAATTTGCATGGTAAGAAGCAATAAAACCGTTGACAAAATGGCATTTCCAGTCTGTCCCCAGGTACACATAAATATAACGGCTGTCTCTGCCCCACCCCTATGGCATTTTATTAACAGCGAGGGAAAGATGACATAATTGCATAATTTGTTCCGAGCTTGAAGAAGGCAGAAGTTAATTTTCTTTTGATTCTTGCGAAATGCGCCAGGAAGAGCCATTCCAGCCCCATACACTAAGAGTAATAGTGTCCCATTTGTATGCTAATTCTCCTTGCCTCGTTTGATTTTACTGCATCCCCTTGTAATTGCATGTGTTTTTCTTAAAAGTATTAAAAAAGAAAATTCTCTTGGACTTGTAGGAAATCTCAAATATGATCTCGAGGGTCAATTCTCTAGAAGTAGGTAGAGCTTATTTTTTAGAACACGGTGTCTGACCCTATTGTTTTTATCAGACTTATTTGTTTAAATATTCAAGGATTGATCAGAGTGAAATCAATCAATAAGTCCTTTCCCTGTCATCTCGATGAAAAATTCCTTTCATCATATTGAGAAAATATGTTTAAACGAATCCTCAGGTATTACTTCCGATAGATTTCTAATATTAGAAATCGGAAGTATTGTGTTCGTTTTTGTAAAAAAAAATATTTTTTTGCTCCGATTTAAATTTTTTCCATCTCTAGAGCGCATGAGTGTCACCAGGTATTCTGTCTAAACTTATGATAATTAAATTAAGAGGATCTTTTATGAATTTGAATTTCAAGCCTCAAGAAAATGCCTAAAAAATCTTTTTCTTTCGCACTTTTTTCTTTCTCTATTTACAATTGAAATTAGTCATCTTTGTGGAGCTATGTATATATTTTCCTCTGTGCAGGGTGTTTTCATTGCAAGAAATCCCTGCTTTCTATTTGTTTCTCGTGAATCAACTCTTCGTTCCATCTTACATTCTTAGCTGTCAAAAAGCCTGGCTTACCGGAATTGTACTATATTTTCATATGGCATGCAGGACTCCCTTCCGTGTTGCCTCCATTTGTCCTAACAAATCCAATTTAATAACCTTTTTGTTTCTTGTTATAACATTATCTCCCTGTGAATCCCGGAGAATCATCTTTCGCTGGCCCTGTACATTCTGCATAATGAGAAAAAGAAAGCAAGAAAAAATAGAAAGTAAAGTTACAATTTTTATTTATTTTATTTTTTCCCAACTTTTTCATTTTCACTTAAAAGTTTTCTTGCTTGTCTTTCTCCTCTGCATTTCTCTCCTTCTTGTTCCCACTTTCTTGGAATATTTCTTTGTTCATTTGTTCTGCATTTACATATTTTTTGTATTATTTGTTCTTTCTTTTACGTTTGTAACACTGAGTAGATACCACTATTCTCTTTGTACCTTTGTGCTACTCCACGTATTCAAATGATCCATTCCACTTTCATATTTATTTCTATTTTCTTTGCACCCACTGAACTTTCATCTCTTCTTCCTCGTCCTCTCCTCCTTTGTTAGCTTTCCTATCCATATATCTTCCTCGGCTTTTACTCTTCAATTTACCATCCATTTGTTATTTCCTCTTTTGCTTTCTTTTATATTTTTCTCGTTTCATTTGGAACTGAAAGGGAGTCATCTATTTACATATTTCTATTACATGGATCCGCTTTCTCCATGACGCTTCTGTAAATATTTACTTCCTAGCGTTTCTCTACATTAAACATGTAAATTTTATCCAAGTTTTGCGATCGTGATACAATCTGACTGTTCTGGGTAGGTATAGTTAACTGAGCACAGTTTAGGCAGATTTTCTTTTATTTACAAACTCTAGGAGCTCTCAGCTCTAATCCAGTGTCATAAAACAAAACCATCAAATTCTCACAGCTCTTACTGGAAATATTATTTTTATTTCTTGGAAAGTATAAATTTACAGGTACCTACTTAATATATTACGAAGTAGGATACTGGTACACTATACAAAAAATATACATGCATCAATGTTTCAATTCAATTCTGGTTCTATAAGTTTGACGGTTTGCCATTTCTATGTTATCTGGGGAAAAAAATGCACATCTACACATCGGTTGTCATCAATTTCAAATGCTTTGACAGCCTGACAGACATGTAAAGATCCATCATTCTCTACCACTCAGCGCAGAGGAAGTTGGATTTCAAAATGAAAACTCAATTCCATCTTTGGCACCAAAATATTTTACCATTAAAATTGAGCTTTTGGAAACTAATTCCTGACATTTCTGCTTCTTTTTTACATTAATATTGTGGAAATAAACAGTTTGCCTTTAAATGTAAAAATAAAAGTTTCTTTCGAAAATGTACAATATTTTCTAGATTCATTAATCAAAATCTCTTTTTGGAGTGGGGGCATTAAGAGTTCAAATTTTTGCCCTTGGAATTTTCTTTTCATTTTTTATGTTAGATATTCCCAATATCTATACCTATACCTACAAGAAGTCGAAATAATATTATAAAATCAGTTTATAATTCCTAGGGTCATACTTTTGTTATGGTGTTGTTAGTTTGAGTTTGATACGTGCATAAGCGTTCACTTTTCTTACCTAGAAACTAAATTTTAATATATTTACAATCAACATTTATTTATGGCCTTAGGAATTGCTACTCATTTCTTTCTTTTTAAAATTTAATCCACTTTCCCATGAAAATATAAATTTAAATGACCGAATAACCTTTTTTGAATTTACTAAACATAATACCTATTTCATTGTCAAAAGTCTCGTTGTCATGTTCTTTTTTTTCTTGTTCATATTTTTAAAAATATCCTTATTCTGCTTTTTCTTTGAAATTCTCTGAAAATGTCCTATCTCTACTAATTATCCACACATGCATACTTTTTTTATTAGGTTAGAAGATTTTAATGACAAATCTTTTTTCCTGGATTTGTGAAGCCCTTTCCTCTCATTGAAAAATCTTCGTTCCAGGGGAAAATTACAGAAGGGTAAACATTTCCTGCATACACCGCATGAAGCACTTCAAGTATTAGCTATGTATGTATAATTTTGCCTTTACGCAATTTTGGCTTGGGTCTCCGCCAAGCTAGACCCCTCCTCTCTACTCCAGATGTACTAAATCATGATTTAGCTTAGCATTTTCTTCTGCTTATTTTTTGTACAGTCGGAGTGGAAGTTAGATTTTTTTCAATCCGATATACCCGACTTTATTTTCATTTTTCCGACATGTTTCCCTCTCCTACGATTTTCTCTCTCTCTCTTGCAGATGCCTACCTTTTTTATGTGCAAATAAAATTAGTGAATTTATCTTTTCATTTGAACAGTATTTTAAGTTTAGAATTTTTAAAAAGGGCTTTACTTAAAACGAGAAGGAAAATATGTGCCTTTAATCTTGGTACAGAATGTATGAAAGCTGTGTGTGCTGAGGCGTTGATGTTCTAAACATGAAGGTCCAGAGGATGTTTTTCTCTTGTATTTATGTATGTTGGCGAATTTGAATGTATCAAGAGCAACGTTTAATTAAGTTCCTGTATACAAATAATTATACACCTTGATGATATAAACACATGGACCTTTTCTCTCAAAGCGAAACTTTCAAAACCCAGATTCGAAGTCAGTACATTGATAATTCGATAGTCCGATCTTAATGGGCTCAGCAGACTTTTAAAAAAACGAAAATAAATTTAGTTGGTGAAAATGTGAAACTCGGATAATTTTAGGTGAAGGCAAAAACCACCTGTTCGATTTTAAGATTCAGACCAAAATACCGATCAAAACAGGACATCACATGACGTGATCAGATACAAGCAAATTCAAATTATGAACATTAGTGAAATGATGAAAACGAAATGACATTTATGATAAATTCAATTATGCAACTTGTCATCCTGTGCAGAAGGGGTAGGAGTGAGGTGATTAATTTACAATAATGTGTCGCCTTGCTGTCTGCTGGGTCCTACAGGAGAGGTCAGAGGAAGAAGAGGAGAAATGATGGAGGAGCATCAGGTGGAGGAGAATGATGAAGGAAAACTAGAAACATTTTCCCAATCAAAGAACAAGTCATTGTGCGATAGGAATATTAAGTTTTGAATTTCAACACAATCACTCCTTTGAAAAGACATTGCGATTGTTATTTCTTACAGTTGGAATTGGAACAAATTAGGTGAAAATACGCTCAAATAGGTTAACATAAGGATTTTTGGAAGATAACACAGGGTAGGTACTTAATCATTATTTTCTATAACAGTTTCTGATACGAATAATTATAACTTGGTAATCTCCTTTCAGTCCTTACGGTAGTAGGTAAGCATTTCGTTAAATCCCGTAAATAAAATCTGATTCTTATTTTATAATTGTTCATAGAAACTTCCAAATCCTTTCTACGCCTTTAATAAATCCCATGAAGAAAACTCTGATTCTTGTAGGTTGAGTGGAAAAGCACACATTCTGATAATTGTTTGCATAAGATACGTCCGAATCCTTTTTATATTGCAGCCAAAGCTTCTCTGATACGTCTTGGTTGCAGCGGACGTGTTTTCCACCTTTCAACTGGCTTCAAAGTCCGGGAAATTTCCCGTCACCAGGTTGACTCCCGGGTCACGTATCGGGACTTTGGATTCTAAAACGTTACTAGCTTACTCCCCGGGTTGTCTATAGGAGAAACATATTTGTAACTGTCGAAAAATGTGCGTCCTGTTTTGTACAGGGCAGTTGGGTAAGTCTTATGCACCTCCAAAGTGCTAGCCCAGTTGTTTTCTTCATTTCGCTGTCGAAAGGTGCATATTGACAGAAATAGATGACATTTTGGAAATTCATGATGAAATTTAAGAGTCACAACTTGACTAGTAGAGACTACATGAAATTCAAATCAAAAATAAAGAAACAAAAAAAAAAAAAACGAGACTAAAAATAATTATGTTACCTAATACCCTCAGACTTGCATTGGAAAATCCCCTTTTTTCAATTCAGACAAGTATTTCCAAAATAATTTGTCATATTTTCTTCGCAAAAATTTACTAGGTCCAAAATGGTCCAGCACAGGAAATGGTCGTCTCAATGTCTGACGCGGGGGACTGAAATGAGGAAAGACTCAGACGTATCTCATGCAGAGCAAATGAGAGGAGAAGGATGTAGACGTGTCTTTCATTTATAAATAAGGAAATGTCCACTGACCAGTGATGAAGTAAAGATGATATACACTGTGTATATGTTACACACATTATATACAAGGTGAACTTACAATATCACCTTGAATAGCGTGTTTCTCAAGAATAACTCGAAATACGAGTCGTAACAAAAACCTCTTTACGTATCCTTTCATTTTTGGGGGCCTTCAATAAAATTTTAATATCAAAGAAATCAAGTCTTGTTCTCAAATTTTTTTGGTCTCTATCAGATTGTTATTTAAAAAATGTTTTTTGTCTCATTGATTTAATAAAATATTGTATTCTTATATTTTCAATCTTTTTATTTTGATTTCAGGTAAGTGAATTTGGCTTCGTTGATACCAGAGGAAGTTCAAACATTTCAACTCTTCGTGCTTACCTGCTTTCAGGAGTAAGTAACATTTCAAGTAAAAATACTTCTTCACTGTAAGGAGCTGCGGCTACTGAAAAAAATAAGAGACCTCAATTTCAGTCCACCTATGGTTTGAAAACGATCATTCATTAAATTATTTTCAATTCAATATTAATAAAGTTTTTTAGTCAGCTGTAAATCTAACCTTTTTGGTACATTTGCGTGTGTTGGATAAATGTATATCCAGCTCTGACCCAATCAGTAGGCTACCTACTCACTTGCAGTGAGATATTATTTCAAAGGTCCGAGTCTTATTGTGTAGGTGCTAATTGAACATGGATGGTTGATTATTAGGTATGCTATTCATACAGCACGTGTTCGGCCTACTGGCCTTCCTCAGCACATTCACACCTAACTTTTCCCTCCTCCTAAACACATTCATACCTAACTTTTCCCTTGACATTTCATGGATATACAGTTTACGTCATCATACTTCATGTTGGAAAACTTTACATATTTTGACCTTAAACTATTATAGAAATAGAGTGGGTTGATAACATGAGTCGGGCATGTGTTGGATAAGTAAATGTAGGAACTGATTTCCTATATACATACCTGCACTACCTTTGAGATGGGCGGAAAAGTGGTGCTATTAATAATTATTGTTCTGAATGCAATCAGCTCGTTGAGGATGATACAATAAAGACATAATTATATCGTGAGAAATATCAAATGTCGATGCTTATGTAGGTTGCGTTCTAAATCTCCTATTTGACTGTCGAAGGGAAACAAATTTTCGTTCAACTCTCAAAGATTCTCACGGTTCTGTGAGGTTCCATAATCTAATTTTCAATTGAATAAAGTCAGCTCTCTGCCTCTCCCACCAACACTAACTCTGACTAATTAAACATAAACTGGTGAAATTTATTAATTTGGAGAATTCTAAGTTTTGTTTTACAAGCGAGAGTTTGCTCTCCCTCTCCTCCCCCCACTATTATTGAAATGTACATAAATCTGAGAGGAACATGAAATTTCAAGAGGGAACTTTTGAACTTTTAAAGGGAAAGGTATACCCAACATATTCGTATCGTTAAAGTGGAGGAGGACGAGGGGTGTGGGATATGAAAGGTTATAATGATATACAGGATGGAAGTGCGCTACTTCTTGCACGTCCAGCGTTGCGACCAGGAGGTTCATAAGGGTGGTGTCATCTAGAATAAAACTTCAAACATATTATGCTATTGTATGGAAACCTGAATAAATAATATGAACTATTTTTTATACTTAGATACCTACTGTTTGTAAGTAATAGCACCTTTACAGAATTAACTGTACAACTTAAAGAACGCAAATATTAATTTAATTCTGTTCTAACTAAATGATAGAATTCGAAAAATCTTTCGGTATTAACTCACTGTTTTACTGGAATAGGTAATTTCCAATAATTTTCCCTTATAAATCTCACTCATCATACATAATGTATGTCTAACTGAATGTACCAGCACCCTGTATATAATATTTCTCAAAAAAGCCCCCGCAGATATTCCCAAAGAGCGCCGGGAGGCAGTTATTTACAACCTCCCCGCCACCGGCCTCCACCTTGGAGGCGAAATAGTTCCACGAGGTGCAAGCGGAACGGATTACATTTCACGACACTAAATTATATTTCCATGGACATGCGGTGTTGTAAAGTAAAACTTGTATTCAGATGACTCAAATTCCTTTAACTTTTGAGGGCAGGACTTTGGGTTGAGGGAGATGGTCGCAGGGTGAACCACTTGAGGGACCCAGAAGTAGGATGGGAAAATATAGAAGTTATGGTGCAAGTCAAGTACATGATTGAAATGTTTTTGTATGGTCACAGCTTTTTTGTATCATTCATTCAATGCTATTCACTATTGTTAGCGTAATGGGACTTCCTGTCTCGAGCCGACAGTCTAAATAAAGCACTACTATACTATACTATACTATTGTTCCCAGCACAATAATATTACTCTTAAGGATTTCCATTTTCTCAAAACTATTTTTTAACAAACTAACTAAATCTCATGAAAATTGTTAGACTGTAATCCTGGAATCGAAGGGGGAAAAAAATCAAGTAAATTTCGAAATAAGTCTATTTGCAAGCATTTATACTATTTTCTTTTTAGATAGATTTGCCCCAGGTAGTATAGGACCATAAGTTTACCTTCCTCATTTTTTGAGCCAACTACCCACATGGTATCATATAGACAACATGGTTATATTATTAGTTAACAAATAATGGTTTTCTGTTTACTAAAAGATCACAGTGTCATCTCCAAGGTTATCCATGCTTATCATCTAAAAGTTTTCTGCCTCAATAATCTGGGAATTTTGACACCGTATAAAAATGCTACAAAAAATTAAAACTTTCAAATTCCCCTGCCACATTGAGAGTATGGTCTTCCAACTTTTTGTCTGCCAGGGCACGTCACATTAAATTTAACTGCTCCCAACAACAATAAAAATGTTCTCTCCAAAATTTCGAAATTAAAACCGATACCGACAGACAGCCCAACAAACACATTAACGAAAAGAGAAATGAAGAAACAAAACCCGAAATGAAAATCCTTGGAAAATCTTAATTTAATAAAAACTTTTGCTGTATGGTTTTCAGAGGGAAATAAAAAGATCTATAAATAACATGAAAAATAAAAATATGTAATAAAAGACGACGAAGAAAACAGAAAGGGAAAGTTGAAATTCAAATATCTAAAAATGCAATCTTAAAACAAATAATATTAGGAGGAGAAGGAAGGAGCCCCAAAATAAACCCGGTTGAGACTTTATTTGACTTGGGACTGTTCGGTACCTCCTCTTTGGGGTTGTGTTGAGCCTCGGGATTCAAATGAGTTAAGGTGTAACAAAATAAAATAAATTATTATTGGCAATAAAGGATAAAAAACTGGAAATTTGAATTGTATTTCTTAATGAAATAATGAAAATTGGCTTAAAAGGTAGTAATTTGGAAGTTTTTTGAAATACTTTTTATCTACCACATATTATAATATGTATTCAACTTGTCTCGTAGAATCGTCAGCAACATGTTTAGCAGAAGTCTTTCCTCTCTGATGCAGCCCTTCAGTGATCCAATCCCAATCCTCTCAGCCGATGGCCCTCGGCTACTGAACAGTCTGAAGCTTTCCAAGTTGCGCCAGTCAAAGTCAATAAATTATGTTTCCTTCTTCTCTCGTCTCATCCACTCTCTTTCTCTTCCCTCAGACACACAAAAATTTCAGTAGAATATTATATGAAAGTTGATATTCCTCTACTTTTCTCTTCCGTGGGTGAGAGGAGGTGAAGAAAGTTGACGGTGGATTGTGGACGACGGAAGTGAGGTAGGAAATAAAGAAAAAACGGGGGAAAGGCAAAATTTATTAGAAACAATAATTTGGAACTCATAAAATCTTACGATTATTGCCGACTTCTTGGGAAAGGGAACGCACCGAGGTGTTGTTCAACAGGAATTCCAAATGCACTTGAGGATATTAGAAGAGGGGGCCACAGGACAGATTTTGTGTGCAATATAGTCCTTTCCACCTCAAAAAGTCATTCAGGTTTTATCGATATTGAGGCAAAGTTTTACCGAAGTAAACTATGATATCTATGTATATCTGTTTCTTTTCTGTTGATACTGATATACTGACTTTACTGATGTATCCACGAGCATTGAAAATTTGTTGATTTCTCTAAAATAAATTAATGATATGAGACATTTTTAAATCAATTCCAAAGCTATTATTTCTTCTTAAATAAACTCTTTCAAACTAGATGTCCCTTATCACATGGAAGTGTTCGAAAGTCAAAATTTCCCAGGTGCTTCAGAGACATGACAGTCATCTGAAAACCCACCATGCTCTGAAATTTGATTGTTATAGACTCGTATCAAGTACGTTCCTTCCAAAAATACCAAAGGGAAATCGACCCTATCTTTTACATTCAAAGAGCCTTCTTACCCATTGAAATCAAAACCAAGTGTTGACACATCTAGGGGACGAATGTATTTATTCAGTTGTCACCGAATTTGTTCTTAGTCAGTGCTAGCTGCACACGCACATGTGTCCGTCTACATTAGAGCACTATTTGTTTTACACCAACTCTTGTTTATTTTACTAAAAACGAGAGGAATGTTCGAGAGCATTTGCTCAAAAAGAGCAGAAAAAAGGTATTTTTTCTAAAAATATTATTTCATGCACCGATACCTTTTTCACACTTGAGTTTTTTGTTTACTTTTGCATTATCGTTTGTAATGTTGACTTTTGGAGTAAGAAGTGCTCTCATTCGGATGGAGGGAGAGGCTTTTTCGTTAGAACCGTGAGGAGTTCTAGGGGTGGCTAATTTGGAACCTGGGCTCTTGTGTGTTTTGAGTTTCCAGTAACCCAGCCCATTGATGGGCATTTGCAAAGACATTCCTTTTTTTCCTTCACTAGAAATTGCCTCTTTTCTGAGAAATTCGATAGTAATATTCATATATTATTCATACATAGGACAGAAATTTTCCATTTGATTCCAATTGTTGCCTGACAATCCTGAAGCCTTTATTTCCGGGAAGAAATCCGCATGTAAATCACTTTCTAAATTCAAAATTCATGGTGCCCCATTATTTTGATTAAAAGTCAAAATTTCAATTGGAGAAATTTCAAATGGAGGATTCAGACGTAATAATGCCAGTCTAGCAAATCCATTGTGGCGATATTGCTTTCCACTGATTGTTGATGCTTTCGTCAAACATGCAAATAAACAGGGTACGCTTCTGACATGTCTTTGCTTAAAGAATGACTTATACGTATTCTTTGAACTCTTTCCAATAATTACATGCATATTTTGAGCATTTCTATACTATTTACATTTTTTCTATGCCACACTTGCTTTTTCAGCAACCCTTGCTCTGCTGATAGTTGCTTTTATTTGTTTTTACATGACCATATAATTTTCTACTTCTCGGCCCTGTATTTTTCACCTTCTGCCCAGACTGAGTATTCATCAGCTCCGTGATGGAATGAGTTCAAGTGATGATGTAAATCGTGAAAGCTTCTATATTGAGTAAATGTTCAAGTTTTGTTTAAATAAAGAGTTGATACAATAAGAGGACGAAACAGAGAGGAAGGGAAAGGGCATTGATGAGGATTGTCGTCAGGTGCAGAAATAGAGCTTTCTTTCTTTGGCTAATCTTTTCGAATATTTTTCCAATCAGTCTTTTCATCTTTATTTTTCAAAAATCTTGTCTATCTAATGACACTCTAACTCTTAACTTTAACTATGGAAGCTATCTGTGAAAAGTAGCTACTACGACGAACTCACTGCAAATAATTTCCATACCAAAACTATTTACAGCTATTTGCTATCTTTTCAGTCTTCCTGACTCAGCAAGATGCAAGATATCGTCTAATCCCAGTGAGACCGCAATTTGTTTTTACAACCCTCATCTTGCCAACATAATTGGGAATTATTCTAAACTTTTTTCCTCTTATTTCTACATAGAAGCTCTCTACATAGTACGTACAAGTCTCACCTACGTACAAATTAATATTGGATACGTTCTCGTTGGGATCAAGGAATGACTGTTCAAAATAAACCTTTGTATGCATCTTAATCTCGCGACTTAGGCATGTTGTAGAATATGTGCAAATTACATTACATTCGCTCCGCGCGATCCATTAAGTCTCGCCTCATCCATCATCCCTTTCCTTGCAGATAGATGACTCATGTGCCAAGTAAAGATGACATACAAGTGTGAAAAAATATCTACGAATTTAATTTACCCATTTATTTCAGACTTTTTTCCCTCGAACCTCCTTCCACTCCCTCCGGCTGATGTGCCCTCAAAATAAACATTTTCAGCCCTTCCTCCCGTGTCGAACCATTAGCAATGTGTCTTGAGTCCCAGGATTTCACCGGGGTGTTGTCTCTTCTTTGTTTTCTCTCCTTATTCCTGACTAATGTCTTTCTCCAGGATTCTGTCAATGTCTTCTCTTCGACGAGTTGCAATGTTTTTATTATTTTAGGATTCCTTTTGTTGAAACCTTTCGTCTCCGTTTGTTTGTTTGTGAAATGTCCCTCAACCTTTGTTTGTTCCAAGTTCATTATTTTATCGGATATGTTATTTATTAATTAATTTTTCATCACACTACTATTAGATGTCTTATCAATCGAGCATTCCAGTAGAAATTTGTATAATTACTTATTTAATGATGCTAGTGGTGCATTATGTAGATAGAACCTTAATTAACGGTGGTATTTATTTTTTGCCGAATCAAAAAAATTAAAGTTTTAATTGCTCAAGAGGTGAGAAGCAAGCATAAACATCTCCTCCACCTCATAGATAAACCACTAACCTAGATCCAAGATATCTTCTTGGCCTGGATGCAATTCTCCCTCTTGTTAGCACATCATAATTATTCCCGTAGAACGAAATAAGCGTGATTTTTCAAACGAGATATTTTTTGAATAAGAGAACGAAGGGAAAAAAACGCAGAGCTTGTGAGCTCATTAAAAACATACGCCCCGGTAATTAGCAAAGTGGTGTAGAATTGCCAGAAAACGAAGGAAAAAAAGCTTCAACCTGTAAGGATAATATAAAACTCCAAAGTACCTGTTTCAGCCATTTTTATTTTCTAACTAAAGCTAGAGAGATTTTCAGCCTTTTTTTATTCGCATATAAGTTTCTCCAGCTTTTTTGGAGGGTGATGTTTACTTGATTTTTTTTTTTTTTTTTTTTTGAGTTCTCTGTGAAATTTATTTCATTAGATTTCGAGGCATGAAAATAATAAACATCGCGTGTATTAAAAAATAAACAAGTGCACCCACCCGTGTTTAGTTTTCAAGAGGCAAAGTACCAGTAACCAGTATGTGGGTATGAGCTGACACATTAACCTTATATGTTAGCTCTACAATCTACATGTGCTGCAAGCATAAAACTAACTAACTTTTATTTTAATAACAAATTCATCACCATACTTACATGCACCTTTAATGGTACATCAAACTAATTATCAATTAGTTGAAAATTAAGTGGGACACAACTTACATAAATCCAAAGAAAAAAGCAGATGCCTAGGATCCTAGGGCTGCCTCGTGTTTAGCCATTTCCAATACATTTAGGTATATAATATACAAGTTGTGAGTTCTATAAAAGTTAACTGAGAAAGAAAAGATGGAGGATTCGGATTGATTTTAAATTGAAAATAGTTGTAAATGAGAAAATTACAAGGAGAATGGAAAGCCCTGGATCGGAGGAGAAGCCGCCTTTGACTTTGTTTGCTTCTTGTTCTCCACCGAAATTGATTAAAAGTAAAAAGCCGTTCTCGCCTTTGTTTGTGTTCCTGTGAAAGCTTTGAATGAGATGGAAAGAGGAGCAAAGTTTTCTCCTGTAACCCTTAGCGGGCGGCATAGCACAACTAGAATCAGAGTGTTGTGTGAAGATGGAGATCGCAAGGACCATTTTACTTTATATTGCCTGATAGTGTTTTAAGTACAGTATAGTCTTGTTTAATTTATCATATATATTTTGGTAGAGATTCATCTATCCGAATGCATCAATAAGCGTTCTAAACGGGGTCAATTATATCTTTTGAACAAATCGAGCCAAGCCAGGCTAATCACGATATAGCTCACCCAACCTAAGTGGAGCAGATTCATTGTTGAAAACCAAAGAAGTCAAAGAAAATAATAATATACTCTCCTAGGTTTCAATACACTTTTTCGTTATGCTCGATGTTTCTTGTTTTCTTTACTATGTTGCGTCAGAAACTGGTGTATGCCCTTGACCAATACGGCAATAGCATACATTTTTCTATGATATTTTGCGAAAAATGAAATATCTTTTTGGAAATGAGAAAATGCCCATGGACGAAGGGTTAAGAATCTCTTTCCTCTGTGGTGTTGATGAGTTTTGATTGAATTAATTCAGAGAGTTGATGAGGATGTCGACGAGAAAGAGTTGAAAGTTGAGGAAAGAGGGATGAAGAGGGACACTGAGGGTTTTTATTTTACTAACTCGATTTTTACTTCTTTCGAAATGATGTT
This sequence comes from Bactericera cockerelli, assembly GCA_024516035.1. Classification (NCBI taxonomy): domain Eukaryota; kingdom Metazoa; phylum Arthropoda; class Insecta; order Hemiptera; family Triozidae; genus Bactericera; species Bactericera cockerelli. The sequence goes on from CM044960.1 coordinate 17,704,019, forward strand.
CTCCCCTGTCGATTAAAGTGTTATGGGACTGATAGATTCAGTCATGTTGACAGTATTATTTTAGAATTTAAACTAAAAGTGCTGGTAAGTCTCAATCCAAATCAACCTAGGAATGAGCTATTAAACAAAGTTTGACTTTTGCTTTTGATAAAATTCTTATAACCTATTTTACTATTTTATTTTTATCAATTATAAAAATAAATATTTAAATCACTCAGCGTAGTTTTTTTGTAAGGTTCACAGTTTTATCCCTAATAGCTACTAGCCTACTGCCCTTAATAATAATGCCTCTTATTGACTTACAAAGGACTTCGCAGGCTATTCTGCTTGTCCAGAAGATGTTATAAATGATGCTCCTCTATTCAAGTGCAAAGATCTTTGTTTATCTTGCCATATTTTTATGTATGTGTCAGATCTGTCAAGAGCTCTCACCTTTGTATGAAGACTCCTTTTCTCATCCTGCCCAGCTTTCGAAGTCAGGCTTTCTGAAATATGACCATGCTAGAAAAAAACCAAGTTCAAAGGATATTTTATAATGTGCTCTTTCGTTCTTTAAGAAAAATTGATAATTTTATCTTTAATCAAGTTTTTTTTTATTGATTTCTATCCATCCGCCCGAGATTTCACGTTGAATAACTTATCTGTGAAGTAATCAATTTTGATTTTTCATCGCAATGTCGACTTTTTAGAGCGTCTAAATTTTTGGCAAACCATGTTAACTTAACAAATGCAACAATATTGCGAGATCCTTTCTACTATATCGAAGGACTCTATTTTCTTATGGCCTCTTGGAATGTAAAGGGATTCAGGGATGTTGCTCATAGGATACTACAAGAAAGAATTGTAAGAATAGAAAAGGGAGGTCGAAGAAAAGCAGAAAGAAGGAAGAACGCCAGCACGATATCCAATGCTACAAGAAGAGGATATGTTCCTCTTTTCTTTCTCTTATCAAAAATGCATCAATCATGATTTCTATTATACATTTTACTTTGGTGGCGTCGAGGGAGGGAAGGAGGGGGGAATGATGAAAGACTGTCAAATGGGAGATGAATAAGAAACAGACACGGGATGGAGGACGAGGCGGAAGATAGATGAGTTCTCTTTTCTGTATTTATAGGTCATTGTTGAAATACAATTTCCGTTGTTATCACAAAATGCTATCTACTTACCTAGAAATCTAACCATAACATCAACCTCGCACTTAAGTACGAGTATACCCAGGGAGCTCTTTTTTTCATCTCACAGTACCTACAAGAGTTGAAGTCCTATGTACTGAAAACAATACTACGAGTATCGGACGTTATAAAACTTTTTGTAAGTAAAAATCTCTTACCTCGTGAGAAAAAATGAGTACTTGCTTCAATGTGAGCAGCGACCAGTGGCGAAATTATAGGCAAAAATAAGATATTAGGATATTAAAAGATATGGAAAAGTGCTTTAATTCTGCGCTACCCACAAAAAATTGTGATATAATAATAACACAAAGAAACACATTTATCATTTTCATTAATTAAAAATCATGGTGAAAATTAAGCTACATAGATCACAGCACGCAAAACCCACCAACCACCAACCGATTTAGACAGTTCTTCTTAGAGTTAAAGCAAAAAAAAAAAAAAAAAAAAATCATTTCGGATACATTAATTGCTATATTATAGTTGACTGAATTAATAAAATAAATACAATAGTCTTTACCCTCTTTTTTTCTTTCGATTTTTCTATCAATTTCAAACAAAAGCAGCTGTGCTTAATATCTTTCACTAAGTATTATCATTTCCTTAATAAGAAATAGATAATCCCCCTAGAGCTGCATCTGGACAGACATGGCCAGATAGTGTCAATCACATATGGCTCTGTATCTCCCCAGATCACATTGACATGCTCTTCCACTTGATTGGAAAATTCTAAGTAAACCTTGTTCTTTTTCCGTGAATTCAATACAAAAGTTGGGCAAAATAAAGACAGAAAGGGGAAATAAATTAGAAAACTTTGTAAGTCAAAATGAAAATGTTGCAGAGCCTTGTATAATAACGTCTCCCCTCCTAGCTCCTCTTCTTTTCTGAAATATTTACTTATAGGAAGTTTGTGTTTTCTTCTAGAACATCTTGTGCAGGAGATATGTCAAAACAAGAGAAAAATGGAGGAAGGGTAAATGGAAGAGACACATGAGATAAGAAGAAGACGGGAATGATGAACTTGAATTAAAAAGTGAAGAATGGCGGGAAGAAGAGATAAGAAGGGGAGATGAAAAGGAGCACACAACACAGAAATGTTTGGATTTCAGAAGACAGCAAAGCATTGACACAAAAGAATTTGCGTCATTCTCTTTTTACTTCTTCAGCGAAAAAGCAAAAAGTGAAAAATCGAAAAGGAAAGTTTCTTCTGTTATTTTGAGATAAGTTTTTTTCCTCTATTTGCCACAATGCAGAGAGGGTGGAAACGAGAAAATAATTGAAGACTGATGTCTGAAGAAAGCCCAGAGAAGATTTCTTAATTCTCGGTGGTATTTAACTTTTTGATAGAACTTATTTGTTGCATTAGAGCAGGCATTTTGTTGAAAACTTTTGGTTGAGTTGAGAACTACAATGCGAACATATTGAGAAATATTTAGCAGGCTCCCCACATTGTTCATTAACTTTCCCCTAAGTTCACTTTAATTGCTAAGCTGGAAAGTGAACATGCTCGCCAGCTACATATTACAAAGCTTTGTAGTTTAACTTTCTCTTTAAAATTCGTAGAAAAGGGTCTTAGGGAAAGTAGATTGATGGGTATGACCCTCGATGAAAGGGATGTCAACTTGGTGAGCAGTACAATTAAGCTATCAGTTTGAGTAAAATAAAGAACATAATATAAAGCTCGTTGAAATTTCCCCGGATACCTAATCGAAATTTTATAAATACCTTCAAATTTAACGGAGTTTTGTTTTCAACAGCAAATTAAGATGGCTTCAGTATGGTTTAGGGTTGAGAGAAATAAAATGATGCAGCATTTACTCGTATTCCTGCAAGTCTTGCAACTCGTTCCAGTATTTAGGGCAACTTGAGAACAAAGGGAAGAGAAATTTTCCAAGTTTTTTTATCATTATTATTTAGGTAAAGGCACCTTGCTAGTTAGAAAAATATAAAGTTGAACAAAATTACGTGCCCTGGTTGTGTAATTAGTTTCATTCGGGGCATCTGCTTGCTATGTATGTATGACTTGAAGCGGAGAGAAGAGCTTGCATTGTGCTCAAGTAATGTCAACATCACGGTATGTGTGATTTTGCTATGTGAGATTTCTGATGCACGTGAAGTAATGTATGCTCTTTTTGATCGAAATTAGTCAAACATCATTGAGAAATTCAAAGTCATCATTGTTTTCTTGAACGCTTGTCAAAGAACTTATTTTAGACTATTTAGCAAGGTTATGTTTCAATATTTTGTAGAAGAAATGTTTTGTATTTTGCAGATTCCCTATCTATTCCTCAATGAAACAACAATCTGTCATGTAGTTTTGTTACACCGAAGCTGAGTTTTTGGATTTTCATTCCGAACCACTAATGTCTAATAGCTCTTACGTTAGAATTTCCCATGTTTTAATTTGTCTTTCCTGGTACACACATTTATGCAGTATGAAAGTTTTCTGCCTGTCTAACTTTTGTGTTTGTCAGTAAAAAAGCTCAACTTCCCAGGCGCTCACATGTCTCTCACGCTGGTTTACAGTCTGTTATTTACGGAAAAGTTGGAACTTTTTCTTGTGATCTCAAACACACAAAGTTATTAGTAAGCCTTTGCATAGTCTAGAATTTCTGATGTGGCTTTTTTTACCTGAAGTTTGCAAAAGCCTCGAGCTCGCTGTTCAGAAGCACAAAGTACTTATTAGGTTCTAAAACAGTGATTCCCAACCTGGGTGTGGCAAAGAACAATCCAGTATGAAAAGGAGAGAGAGAAAAAACATGATTTTTACGTACTTTAATGCACTTAATAGTTTTCATATGCACGGATTTTAATTACATTTTACAATCACCAGTAGTCAGTTGCCTTGCAGGAACAAAAGATTCTTGTAAGATTTGCGCGATGTCTAAAAGGTATTTATTTCCTGAAACAAGAGAACATCATGGATTTAATTGAATTTCATAATAATGAGTGTCTGTTTATGAAAATTATTTTTAATCCCGTCTCTAAATTCCTCGTATTTTATATTAATTAGTCTTCAATTAGGTCTGCTCGGCATCTTGTTGTACAATTGTACATAATGCTTTCCTCTCCATTGTTTGGCAGGAAATACGTCGTTAATATCTCGGAAACACACATAAGAACAACAAGTGACACAAGTTCTCAATATGCTTTCCAAAACTTTCTAATGTGTCTTCTGCAAATATTTCGCGGCAACACTTCTTCCCATTCTCCTTAATTTGTCTCCCACCCTCCGCTAATTCTCTTCCTTCTCTCACCCAACTTGTATTAGTTCCCTCCCTTTCTCTTTCTCCCCCCCCCCCTCCCCTCATTGTTATCGCACGTTTTCATAAATATCTGTTCTAACTTTGTCTCCAAATACCCCAAAGGCATATTTGTCACATGTGCTTATCACACCGTTTCCAACTTTTTTTCTCAGCGTTGTTTGTTGTTCTTGTGTTCCCGTTTCCGCCCTTGTAGGGGTAGTGATCTCAAGGGCGCACTTCATGTTTTCCTCCGTCCCTGGAAGTTCTCCTGGTGATCTGGGTCAACTATGCAGGTCGGTGGAGCTTTCTGGATTCTTCCGAATGGGGAGAAGAGATGTTTTAAACTTTTATTAATAAGCAGCTTACTTGTTGTTTCTAGTTCATATTTTTTGGATTTTAAATGAGTTATAGTACAACTATACAAATTGAGAGTTCAAATCTCGCATTCAAGATTTAGAGGGGACATCAAAAATCAAAAACCAAGTTACAGCTTTAAAAAGGAAACTGAAAAATAATTACTTTTAGTGAGATATGTAGGTTTGTACGTAAATTTAATTGGTCTTCCTTCAGAAAATCCAAGAAGGTAGGAAACCCCGAATGTGCTGATGTTTATTTTAAATTGGAAGTTCATTAAACTTTTTGGATATTTATATGTATATCATATTCTTTACTTTCTGAAGTACCGAAGGTCCTCTTTCTTTCCTGTCTCAATTTTTCTTTCTTTCTCTCTCTCTCTCTCTCTCTCTGTCTGTCTCCTTCTCTCTTTCTTTCTCATCCGGCACATGTCTCTACATCTACGGAATCCCGTGAGAAAGAACAAACAAATTCAAGGGTACCTTTCAGAAGAAGAGAGAGAAAGCGGGCAGCGGAAAATGGTAAATACAAATAAAATATCGAGAAGTACTGGGTAAAGAAAACAAAGAGAATTTACCGAAGAAGAATAAGAAGAAGAGAAAATAATTGCGGGCCAAGTTGGAAATAAAAGAAGAGAGAGATCCAAAGTAGCAGGGGCTGGTGGTCGCGAAAATTCAGTAGGATTTTTTGAAAGACGGAGAACATGAAAATCCAAGAAATTTGGAAGATCTTTTTATCTAGAGAGTTCTTTGAAAATATTGTAAGTTTCAAACCAGTGCATTTTTGACTGTGCGATATCACTTTTTTAATCGTAAAAAATGTTGAATTTTAAAAAGTCCCTTACATCGTAGTTTCAAAACTAGAGTCATAATGCACTCACTATAATGAGACTTGAGGGACTTGTATCTCTTTTTTGTTATACTTCGGCCCTAAGTTTCTAACGTAGAAGTATAGCTATTACACAAATTAGCATTTGCTTAGCCTTCTCTATTTATCCAATTTATACTGATGTAATAAGAAAGTTCAAATTTCATGCAACTGTCCCATTTTAACAAGTTAGCTTCACAGATCCTCGTGTGGTACTTTATATTCCTTCCCTTATTTACTTAATAATTTTATTCCTTTATTCTTTCTTCTTTATCAATCCCCCTCCCACTTTCTTCCTTTGTATTTATTTATCTTGCCTATAATAACTTCTTTACCATATTTTCTATTTAAGGTTTGAATTTTTTTACCCCGCCTCGACTTCTTTTTGCTTCAGCTCTTTGAAAAAAGAAAGAAACAAAAAAAGTGAATTTCCATAAAAAGGAGAAGAAAAATTAAAAGAATATAATACCAAGACGTAGGCAGGGTGATGCAGGGGGAGGAGGGAGTGCTAAGGAGATAGAAGGAATGAAGAAGTGGAAAAAATATGGAAAATTATTCCTCTCTTGCCTTCTTATTCTTAGTTCTTTCTTTTTACCATGCGTTCATTTTTCCTGGGAAACTTTATTTATATTATATGTACTATCCGCTTTGGCGTCTTGCTTCCGCCGTATAACAGTACCTAATTCTATGATATTCCATAGAATTTCAACTATAGAACCTCTCCTATAGAGCCTCCTCAGATGATTGGTTCGTAGAAGTCAAAACACTGCTTTGATAATTTGTAGTTGAGACACATCCTCTAATATTGGAAATTTAAATCTCTCTCCAAGGCCTGGAGTTTCTAATGTATGTAGAAGTCTAAGTTGAACTAGGCATATGAACTCAATATTTTCCTATTATTCCTTTTCAAAGCTTTTTGAACATAACATATGTAACTGATGGTACGGCTGATTATTATGTAGGTTATATACTTGTCATTAATTATCTTTCCCGTACACAATGATGTGCCTATCTTAAATCCAACTTTTGTTGCTTTCTATTTGTTCTATTTCAGTGAAGAAATCCTAAGCTCTGTTCCATTTCCATGATTGTTAAGTTTCTATTGTGTCAAAAGCTGAAAACTTGACACTTGAACTTTTCCTCTAAGTCCACTTCACCCTTAGCAGAACAAAATATTTCAAGTACCTCCCAACCACCCAGTAGGTATTTCACGTTTTTTTCCGAGAAGAGAAAAAAATGGAGCTAAAAAGATAGAAATAAATATTCCGTACGAAACTTCAACTCTCTTCTCTTGTTTTAACTAAATTCTACTTCCGTATTCGTTAAGTTTGCAAAAAGTTTGAAATTTGTGCCTCATTTTCAAGCATATAACGCCTGTCTTATACTTGGTACTTTATTTATCTTTGAAAAAAAAAGTTGAGCTCAATCAAAAAGTTTTTGGTAGCACAGTCGAAGTACCTTCCCATCTTTGCTGAATAAGTGTTGAATGGGTGTTGAAGGATTAGAATAGCGCTTGTAGGTAAATCTAATGCGAGAACGACAGGTATACAAATATACTTGTGAGATTTGAATTCCCAACTGTGATGTGTGTTTATTTAAAAATTACACATTAGGGGAAGGAAAAGCCCATTATTTTGGGTAAAACAAATTTGGAGACGTTATAAATTTCCAGTCCAATTTATAAGATCCGATGTATTGTTTGAAATCTTTGACACAGCCTCTTGATTCCTCTCACAAAAGACTTGAAAGACAAGAGAAATTGACCTCTCTTATTTTAAGGTCATTTTTAACATATCATTCGATATAATATATCTAAGACGATCATTATTATTACTTCACATCTTTACCTTTGAATCCTTTGCCTTTTATCCGCCCATGTTGGATTTGAGAGCCCTAAAATAAAATCCCAGAGAACTGAAGAGAGCAAAAATCCCAACAGGAATATGAAAAGACAAATACAGAAATTCCTGGAACCTGAGTTCGGGGAGGCTCTGTACCAAGGATTCAGGATTTCTTTGTTTCCTGGGACACATCACTCCCGGGGGAATAATATTTCTAAATTTAACTTTAAAATTGATGAGCTTTAGCGAGCTTGGAGACAGTTCATGCCCAAGTAAGACATCTAATCTCAGAGTGCGACAGAAACAGATTTTTCAGTTCCTGTTTTTTTACGACACATTATATCAGCTGATTGATTTAGCTTTTTATTTTGTAAATTATAATGTATTGCTAATAAAATATGAAGTACTTTTATATTTTTTTTTTTTGGAAAAAGCATGTTGACACGTTGTAGATTATTTTTATTATTGTTTAGCCATAGCTAAAAGTCAGGACTTTTACGCTGAAGGATTTCAGATAAGGATATCTCAGTCTCAGGACTTCAACCATGAGAGGATATCATCAGATAATTAAATTTGTTCTGTGTTAAACTAGGATGTAGATGGGGCAGGAGTGTTTGACGTAGCAGAGATATGATTGTAAAGAGAATTTATTTTTTAATAATATAAAAAAATGAATATTGGTTTAAAAAAAATAATATCACTGATAATATTCTTATTTACATTATTTATTTTTCACAAGTCCTAATATTTTCTTCTTGTTTAATTTGATTACAGGTAAGAATTGATTCCATACCCAATACCCACCACTAGTAAGGTACCTACTCCTTGCTGAGCGTAAGTATTTTACATGCAAAAATAATAATCAAATATTGATGTTACAAAATAAATACTACTTTGGTAGTTTGGTCCCTTTCATTAATTTCTTGGAACATGGCTGGTGTCTGGTTGCACTACCGTGTAATATAAAAGTTTTAATGTATAGTTATGTTCTGTTTCTTGGTTTGTGTTTTCGACATTAATTAGTGATGGGAAAGATGGATACATAGATAGTTTATTACACGTTAGCAGTGTACATATCGTATTTAGTGCACTTCTCGTGTTACAAAATAGCTTCAGGCTGATTTCATCATCTGCTCCATATATTTTACATCAGGCATTATTGAACATATTATGAAGGTGCACAATTTATTGCGAGATTTAACATAGGTTTTTGTACCTAGCCCTCTGTATGTCTGTTGTGTGCAAATTATAAAGCCACGCAATCCTATATGATGTTGTAAAGGCAGAGAGGATATTATCTGTAAATTTATGTTTTATTTTTAAGTAGAGCAAATCTTAATATATTTATAAAACACATTTTTAAAAAGCATCCTTCGATATTTTATTTAATTTTTTCATAAAAGAGTGGTTTATTGGAAATACAAAGGAAAAGTTAAAATTGAATTAAAAACTGTGTTTTCTAAAAGCTTTCTATTTTTTTTCTCAAGCAAAATATGAAAATCTGGAAAAGATAAGATAAAAGGGGGGTAAAGATTAATGTATTGTGCTTACAACCGCTTAAAATTTATTGAGAAATATATTATACAGCGTGGCTCTGAGTGCAATGTTTTGTAAAACTCATAATAATGTACGTATACCCAATACACTTAATGTTAATTTAAGTTCTTTAAAATACTTGGCAGGTTTTGCTTTTATTGTATTCTTACTAGATTTGCTAGTTAATTAAGATTGGTAGGTATACGAGTATTCATTACATCCAGTTGCTTAAAAGTCAAAAATACCTGTATGGGAAATTTATGCCATCAACTGAGTGAATCTAATCTTAAAGCTTAAGTCACTGTAGAACTAGTAAATTTCAAGAGGTGAGAGGCTAAATTTGACAAAAAACCAAATACACAGAAATCACAAAAATGACCCTGTAAAATTTTGACCAACCAAGAAAATATATTTACATACTATCAAATTTTATCAAAACTAAGCAAAAATTTGTAGATCCTTTTACTGCCTTCTAAAAAAACTCAGTTTTAAATTTACACCCTGTATAGGTACATTAAAAAGAGAATGAAGATGCACTAAACTTTACAAAAAATCATTCAAGCCTAAAAAGGGTTAAAATTTATATAAATTAAGAACTTATAGAGAGAACTTAATTTTTTTAGAGAGGGAAAAAAGCACAATCTCAGCAGCTTGAAATTTAATATTTTGCGGATGACTAGCTCGTTGCTTTCTGAAAACGATTCTGTGGGGTAGGGGAAGACCCTTCGTATACCACGGCATGCTTTCAGAAACGAAGTTGCCTATAGACCATCGGTAATATTTCTTAACCTAACCTTATGGTATCTAGTTTTATTAGGACGGTCTGATCCGTAAAAGACGGACTTGAGTAATGACCGTCTATGACGAAACGAACGGTCAATCATCGGGTGAACCGGTTAACTGATTCCACTTGCAGTTTGCAGTAAGTTTAGGGTTGTGCAGCAGGATAATTGTTTTGATTTGGGTGATTCTATTCATTCAAAAAAAATTCTTAACATTTCCTTTATGAAAATATGAAATACCTGACTTATCTAATAATCCCTTGCCACTGTAGGTACACTACCCTTATACAGGGGGTGGGTTTGTATGAAGCGTGTGTCCCCCATCCCTCGCTTTTCATAATGAATTTGAACTTTCCGTTGTACAACTGAAGCACTAAGAACAATTTTCCTGTCATCCTGATTTTATGTGAAAAAAGTTCGAGTTTTTCTAGGGGAAGAGGAACGAAAGTTTTCATTATTCCTTGAGACACGCGTAGATACATGGTTCTACTATTTCTATGTCGCTGGGAGTGTCCGGCATTCAAACTTGATAGAATGAGTCCACGAGCGCTACACAATATCAAATACAATACTTTCCTTATCCTTATTATAGGATAAGAAAAGTAAAAAGTTACCATGCTAAATTTGTGTTAATCACTTTCGTGATATCACAACTACTCAAACTCGCTTTACTAAATCTTTGCTGAACTTGGGACTTGAACCACCGACCTCCAGGTTACAAGATGTTAACTGTTTAGTGTTGGCGGACACTAGATTTTATTCCCTCATGTATTCTTTTAAATTTCCTTACCTAAGAAATGCTAAGAAAGTGTATAGGTATATTTGAATCAGTAGCTAATGTACATAATTATATCTTTACCTACCTAAGATTTTTCCGAATAGCAAAGTTTTCGATCACTCTACTTCTTTTTAAAGAACACTACCCTTGATTCAATACCATTCTCAAAACTTAACATACTTTATTATTATTTTAAATTAAAAAGTATTTTTCCGCTTTCGGGCTTTATCCACAACATACATAAGGCATTGTTGTGGATCCCCCAGTATATATTAAAAACAGTTTACCTGAGGAGGGGAAGGGGGAAGGAGGTGTATCTATGATCAGGCCAGAACACGCAAAGGCAGGAATGCCTCTCCTGTCATATATCAAATCCTGACTCCTGCCAGGAGGAAGGTGAGAAGATCGCATGCACAAACCACCGCTTTACTGTCTACAGGGTGGTCTGGAATCCTGAATGAGCAATATATTATACTATCGTACAATACAAGTACATACAATTCACAGGTGGTCGAAGTGTGGGCCCAGTAATCAATAGGGGGCCTTCTTTAAAAGGCCCAGTAATCAATAAAGAAGGGTTTTTTAAGTTCGGATCCTGACCATTTCATGAATTTTCCTGATTCATTCGATTTTGGCAACCTTATTTTGCTGGATCGAAGGGATTTTTCGATCAGCTTGTGAAGAAGATCCTAGAAGCAATCATTATTTTTGTAAAACTGCTGACCTTTGTTCCCAAGAGACACCTGCAACCGTCTTTTGAGTACTCTTGACCGCAAGTATGTGGGCTCAAAACCTTGCCAGGGCGTCTTTCTATAAATTATAGTAAATAAATCTATAGTAAATTACAAACCTGGAGATTGGAGTTTGTGTTTGGGTCATGCCAAAACTCTAGAGGTAAGACGGAAAATCGCCATTATCTACTGCCAAAAAAATTCCATATCATTTTCTTTACAAAAATAAAGCAAGCACTCTGTTAGTTAAGTCATCTAGAAGTATCGAACCCAGAGTCTCTTAATCGTAAGTCTTCCTCTTCCACATACCCTGGAGAGCTAGATCCAATTAATTTTCAAATGAGACCATTACGCTGTGCCCCCGCTATTCACTTCCTTCTGGATTGGGTTCTTTATTGATGTAGATTTAATGAGCTCCTTATTTATTCCGAAATTTCGGAACGTCCCCGGAGGCAATTGAACTCAAAAAACCAGACATACATATATGTAGGTATTGCACACTGCATATACTTTATGTATGTACAATTGTACATATTTAACATAATATGTATACCTCCAGGTATATTATGAACAGACTTGGTTACCGGATCTTTCTTTCCTAGGAGTTAGGAGACTAAACGTCTATGGAGTACCTATGTATAAAATATAAACACACTTTAGAATAATTATCTGCTACCGTCATTAACACATGACGTTGTAAATAATGAACATTTTTTAACCAGCAATAATCGTACCTCGGATAAACCTAATTGGTTACGATATCGCCGCTGCCCAAAGTTTTTTTAACCGAAATCAGTAGTTTGATCGATAAGACGGCGGACTTGTAACCTGGAGGTCGGTGGTTCAAGTCCCGGATTCAGGGAAGATTGCGAGTGAGAGTATTTGTGATATCACGAAAGTGATTAACACAAATATGATAACTAAATGAACATTTTTATGCCTGATTGTTTACAAGAATCAGGTATTTTATTTGTTCATTTTTAAGCATCTTAAATTTCCGACTGGTTTTTTTTAGAAGGAATGTTTCCAAACTTCTATTTCACCAAATCTTGTTTCTATTTAAAAGCCTTGTTTCTGATTCCTCATGTGGCAGGATGTTAACATGCGTGTCTGTAGCGTGCGCTACAATGGAACCTAATCGATTATTAAACATTGCCCTCCAAGGGGAATTCAAAAATTAATTCCTTAGTCAGGTGTTTGCTAGTTCTTGGAGGGTCTTGATCTCCAAACAGATTGATAGCAGTTGTCTATGTTAGCTTAGTAAGGAATTATATTATGTGTATGGTTTCCGTCAGTTGATTGCTGCCAGTTGTCTGATGTTATCTGATAGTGGATAGCACGGACTTCTTATGGATATGTGGATAGTTGGGCACTGAATTGATGATAAAAGTAGTTCTTGAAAGTCATGAACTTTACTGTTCTTATTTTTGAAATTGTAATACCTACAAAGTAACTAATAATATTGAAAGATTCTTATGCTAATACTCATTTGTGTTACTGTTATCTCTATTAATTCAGAAATTGTAATAAATAAATTTGAACTTTCAAAATTATAGGACTTGAAACTGTAATAGGATGTAGCAAAATCACTGAGCTTAAAAAAGGGTACGATATTATGAGCATTATAGTACGTACCTATACTATACCTACTTGACTTGATATGATAACTATCCTTTGGCCAACAATTCTTTGTGGCCAAGCTGTTACAAAGCAGAACGAAAATACCATTATCTTCATACAGGGCCCGAATTTCACTCATGACTTCATCTAATACAATAATATTTCAAATTTGAAGATTTCAGCCATAGTAAAGCGGATTTCCTTCTGCTAAATTGTATTATAATCCCTTCTTCCCTGTCCCTCCTGACTTGTGCTGAAGAAAATAAACAGGATAATGAAGCCTTGAACGTTGGAAAAGGCTTATGCATATCAATTTTCATATCTACAAGTATGGGGCTTTTTATTCAAGAGAACTTTTGGATTATTTCTGTGGGTTAAGAGTTTCAGATAACCCAGAAAGAGTCCAATATTTTCCACTAAACGTGCGAATTCCCAGGAACTTTACTTGAAGTGTATTTTGTTGAGCATAAGAGTTGAAGGACTTGTCGTTGAGAGTTGACTAGGCTTGGATGAAACTTTTCTCAGGTTTCTCTCTCTACTTACTACCTATGCATTGTAATATAATACGTTCAATTATAAACAATAAATTATAATTATGTGGTGTAGTTACAAGAATACCGTTAAGCAGTTATATTCTCTTCAAACACCTACGAGTATCATGTTCAACTAATTGATAGTCGCTACATTTGAGCTTACGCGTCACGAACATCATCAACTTTAAAGTCTTTCTCTATCAATTGGATTCAACGAAAAGCTTCAAAATCAAACTTTCCATGATAATTTCCAACCCTAACTTTCTCGTTTGACGAACAACTTTCCGAAGCATTTTAGGTAAAAAGGTGAAAACTTTACCCGACTGTCTCCTGTCCTCGTTTTCCTCCCCTGCCAAGCTTTGTGTTGGGGAGAATATTAAATTTCAAATTCCTTCTCTCCTCCCTCCGTGGGAACTTTACGAGCTTTTGTATCAATCTAGTTCCTGCAAGTGAATTACAGTCCAGTGGGACATTACACATGAATAGGACACTGTGTCACCAAGTACCAACCTTTCCGTCAAAAGATTCAACTTTTAAAACTTTGTGACAGAAAATGGTTGAAAAAGGTTCGAAAGTTGGACTGAAAATTGTTTCCGTTAAGCGAACGCCTAGAAAGCTACTCCAACTTGAGTTAAGGTTAGTTTGGTTGGCTTGAACTTTCAAGAGTCTTTGGAACTTCAGTGGCTTTATGTATTATGAGTAAGTATCTATATACAATGTAAGATATTGAAATTTCCCACTAACTTCGATTTAGCCACAATTAGTAGCTCTGAGTTGAATGCAGAAATAACTTTCTACATTTTCTTATTTATCTTTCATTGCAGAATTATTTTAGTCGTTACATTTTTGGACCTTTCGTTACACCCTGTAGCGCTGGGTTATTCGAGGCATGCGTGCAAGCTTCTTAGGTATAAAATTTATAATAACATGTGATCACTGAATAGAACCGACCTGTAGACTTTTTGATCGATTTAAATCTGAAAAGAAGATCTTACGAGAAAATAAATGATCACCATTGGAATCAATATTTCTGATAAATGTTTTGGTAGCTAAATAATAGCGCCGGCTGAAGCATTCTGATATTCCTCGCTACCCAAATCCCCGTAATCTCCACAATGGTATAATCTCTTCAAATTATGGATCATCGTGATCTTTGTTTATCCTCTTACCCCGAGGTCTTGTATCGATACTCCTATTGTACGGAATGCTGATGGTCAGTTAGACGTTCAGTAATGCCAGGCTTTGTATTTAGTTTCCCTGTCATTACATAATTTCTGAAAGTATATGGATCACCTGTTGAACTGGTACTTCACCACAGAAGGCTCTGAAAAGAAACTTTATATTTATATTCATAAATTCTATAGGGTCATATTATATGTATATAATATTGTGTTATTTTGAAACGGTTTTAAGAAAATTTCAGTGTAAGGAAACTTCACTAACTGATATTTTCTCTCTAAAGCGGGAGACGAGGCGACAGCAACACCTAAAGGTCCTATTAAAAGATTTTTATCTGGCTGGTTCAATGAATTTTTTTCGACTTATTTTCTCTTGGTGGTTTCAAGGTTCACCATGTTATTAAGTGTTAGCACTTGATCAATTAAATCTCGTAACACCTAGAACATCCTTCTTAAGTGTTAGCACTTGATCTCGTAACACCTAGAACATCCTTCACAAGTGTCCCCGTCGTACGTTATTCAGGCAATTCTGAGGCAATTTACCCAAACAGTTCTCATCACGTGAAATATTGGAAGCACGGCAAAGCTTATTATACTTGGGCTAAGCACTTGACTCGGGACATCTATACACTTACAGACCGCCATTATGTCTACTTAGCTATTATTTATAGCCGTATTATATATTATTTTATATTGCGATGCTTTTTATCTTTCCAGGAGAAAATAATAACATTATTGGATTAAAAAACTAAATAAATAAAAACGTGAACATTGAAATCCTATTATGAGCGCTCTTGTTGCAACTGGGGTTGCCCGACCCTTAGCAATAACCCTCTTACGAGAGGATTTTTTGTGTCGTAGATAATTTTTTGAGTGACTCTAAGTACAATATAGTGCATCTCTAACCCTGAGATTGATCATAGTTAGCAGTACTTAAAATTTCCCAGGTCTGGAGAGATGTAGAGCGTAAATTCAAATATAATTAGGGATTCTTAACTCTGGTGAACATAGAACATAGAAATAAAATAATAAAGTAATTCAGCATATACCTGATTCATATAATTTCCGGCTAGTTGATTTAAAACCTGAAATGGGGTTCGAACGCGATAGTCCAGGACCTAGTGACACCTGTGATTAATTTATACTCTCTCTGGATGTCATAATTTTATGGCGATCCCTTCCCATCAGCTCAGATCTCGCATTATGAAACGCACATAAAATGATACTAAATAATTTTGTTCATAAACTTGTTTTTATGAATCTAATAATTTTAATGCCATAAGAACTCCATGCTCATGAATTTATGATGGTTTAATGTGCCGTCTGCCAGAGTCTCTTCATTGTTGCTTCAGGTTGTGCCAATTGAAATCGACCCCCCCCCCCACCCCCGTGTCCGGGCAGGAGACGATCAGGGGCTGCTTTTATCTAACTAAACTTACTCCTTAAAAAGTTTCGCATTGTCAAAGCCTGAAAAACATCCTATAAAACCAAGGTTTTACAGATACAATAACTTTTTATCGTAGGAAACCAAAGAATTTAGAATCTTTAGATAGTCTCTCGTGTCTTCATAATAATATGACACTAAGGCTAGCTAGGGTTCTAATAGCACGCACTTGACCTGAAGGACCAGAAGCATCATTTTATTTAACTTGTGGTTTTAATATGATTAAAATGCCATTTTTTTTTTATCAATATCTCAACTATTGTTTTAATGTTTTCATGTTAATTTGATCACACAATAATAAATATTAGGTATGTAGTATGGACGTTAAATAAGCTTTGTGGATCTTTAATTTTTTTTATTTAGTAGAATAATGAGCTCAAGTAGTTTTCGGTAAAAGAATTGAGGCAGCCTCCTGACAGCAGGAACTCTGCTGTCTAAACATGCACCCTTTATCCTCTCTCGTAAAGCATAGTCCACCCTGTAATAATAATTAAAAAAGTTTTGTTCCAACTTTTGTAATAATGTTATATTATTATATATGATCTCTTCGGATCCACCTAATATCCATCTCCTTCTCTTCCTAATCCCAGCTTCCTTATATCTCTCATCTTCTTCTGGCTCTGGGAGTGTAATGAGCATTCTTTCGAGAGAAATTCCTTGTTTATTGCTGTTGCTGTATAATGCTCCTAGTTGCTTGCTATTTTTATTATCTCCATCTATTCTGTCTTACCTTTCTTCTATTTTCTCTCTATTGCTTTCCATCCCTTTTCTCTTCACTCCAACTTCTCCCGTCCCTCTCGTTCGCTTTTTCCTCAATCTTTCATGAAGTTCTTTTGAAGTATCGAACATTTTCTCTCTCATTTTCTACTTGATTTTCTTCTATTTTTAAATTGTCTCTTCTATCCTCCAAAACAGTGTACATTGCACTGTATATATTTTTATACAAGGTCGCTCCTTTGTGTTTTTGTTTTTATCACCTCCTTATGTTAGAATGCTTTTCAAACTGACTAATAATTTTCTTTTTTGCTGTTGTAAAAGGCCTTTCTAATTACAAGTCACAAGACAAGTACCATAGCTTTCAACTTTGTGCACAAGTCTCTCACAATGTGCTAAATTACTCCTCCCATCCTGTAGACCCTAGTGTCAAGAGTGTCTGCGATACCCAGGAAAGCTCATCAGTTAGACGGGCGAAAAGTTTTCTGACACTTGCTTATAAGTTTCTGATTTCCAAGGAAGTTTCGCGAAAAAAGCATCACACCATTAGTGTGTGCTGGGTGCTGGCTTTATTTAGTACTCTAGCAGAGTTAATGGATTTGGAGGGGGAGGAGTAATGGCAGGAGAAGGAAAGAGAGGGGGACTTTGGAGTTGTCCTGAAACAGGAAGTTTCAGCTTAGACAAGAAGACTGTGTAAGGTGTCTAGCACTGCATTTAGCCCGACATGATAGTTCGGTACTGTCTTGTGTAAGCTTACAATAGGTAACTTTATCCTGACTGTTCTGATTTCATGTTTCCGTTTGTCCTGAGTTTTCCGGAAGCGATAAATTAGTCACCGGTGACTCGTCCTGACTTGAACCAGTAGAGATCGGTTGCATAATACACTGGAAGGAAATTATAGTGATAGTCACTGTAATCCTTTGTTCTCAGCAAAACCAAGACATTTCTAGACATTCTTACCATCTTACAGGTAGTGATTCGTTCTAAGAAACACTTTTATTTGCATGAATTAAATTTATTTTGAGCAATTTGAACTCTTGTGCAAATCAATTTTGTGTCAGGAGTTGTGAACATAAAATTGGTGGAGGAGCCTGAACTACCAAATTGAGAAGAATGGTCTCTGTTCAAACCAACCTAATCATTTTATTGTAATTTCATTTGATATTTTAAATTCATATTTAAAATTTTAATCGTATCTAAATCAAAATCAAATGTCATCGTCCTGCCTTTCTTCAGTATAACAGAGCTCAATATTCTTCGTTCTGAATACATACTTTATGTGTTAGTTTTTCCGTTACCCTGAACAGTAACTTCGTGTTCTTGCATACCCACTACACAGATTTATTATCTTCCCCCACACATGTCTTTATAACCGTTTTCTTCCTTCTACTCCTCTCCTCCCCACCCTCCTTTATTCCAAAGGAAAGGCCTATACGGCGCTTTCCATTTAAAATTTAATCAACTTACAGGTTGCATGCTATGGTGAGGGGGGGGAGCTAATCAAGTAATATCGTGCAAATGAGAACGTTTACAAGTTGGCTGTTTTCTGGGAGATATTGCTCGTTGTTAATTTCATGTTCTCAGCTAAGTGTACTTGAACTAGCAATGCAAGCACTGAGAAGGCACTATGGATGATGGTGGTATTTTTATAGACAGTGCTTTGTAAAGACTGTTAAGAAAGGACAGGAATTTCCATAATATTCTAAATTGTAGTTGAATAATAAAATATAATAAACCTGTCGATAGTGAGCAAAATTCAGAGTAAAGCTTAGCTTTTGAATTAAAAGTTATATAAGAATAAAATTTTGAGTTCAGCAAGGTCCTTGTCCTTTGCTATCGTGTATATAAATGTGTAATTTATGTATACTTACATAGGTATTAGATATAATTATATTGTATCCGTCGAATCTTTTTTGACGAAAAATGGCGAAAAAGAAAATGATAAATTACTGTGCAAGATATTTACTTCTTCTCTTCTCTTTTTTTACATCTCTACATCCCTGTCCATTTCCTCAAATAATTCTGATAGTGTGTTTTTTTTTAATTAAGTGAATCTGTGAATTATAAAATATTAAGTAAATATGTTTAGTGATCATTAGTCAAACCTTCGCGTCCCTCATCTTTGATTTTCTTAATTTTAAGCAACTCGATCCATGCTATGCTGTCGTGAACTAAGGCGATTTACTTAATTTTAAGTAAATCGGCCCCAACACTTGGCCATAGATGAAATCAATCGACCGGGCGGGGATGATCATTCCCACTTAACTATCCGTGTCCATTAAGTAAGAGGGGCACGAGCCCATATCGATTACCGGTCTAACCAGGAATCATAACTCATACAAATGGCACACGAAATAAAATTTATCACACGAAAACTGGCAACTGACCCACTTTAATAAAACAGATAGAAAGAATGTGGTCGCATAGCGTCTCCTACTCATAACCATCAGTTCTCCCTATGTTATTCCCCCGCTGATTCCCTGCCTTTCTCTCTCTCCCTCTTCTCTCTACCTATCTATCTATCTCTCGCACACACATATATTATTATATGATATGCGTGTGCACGCTGACGCAAGTTCCCGACAGCATAGCTCGTAAATCCCTCTCCTATAAAAAAAAAAATTGTGGATTTCGTTTTCTCTTCTCTTTTATCTAATCAACAAAAAAGCCCGAACATTGTCAGTCAATATTTCACGAAAATTCCCCAAAGGGAGAGAAAGAGGAGGCGATGGTTAGGAAGGAATGGGGATGGTTAGGAGGTACGGATATGGTTAGGAAGTACACGCACGGTTAGGAAGAACGGGGGTGGTTTGGAAGGACGGGTTTGGTTGAGACGAGCGGGGCTGGTCGGGATGTAAATTTTGTTTCATGTTACACTGCATGACAATAAATAAAGGGGAAAATTAGAGCTTTGGAATCAGAGCGAAGTACTTGATGTCTCAGTCAGCACTGGGCTGACTGACTTAAGCAGAAGAAGATCTTTCTGTTTATTCATTGTTACTGTAGCCTTTTAATCCTGGATATAGTACATACATACTTGTATTGGTCCTTAACTTCTCATTGAGTTATATTCTTAAGATTCTTCCTCAATTTTCGATACATTTTAATGTGTAGATAAATTCCTTCCAACTAGGTACCTTATGTTTGGTTTGTTTTTGCTTTAAACGCATAATCTCCATACCTTGACAAAGTATGTAGAATTGAACATATTTACTTCCCTCTATCATAAAAATATAATATAATATAGTATTGTGACCCTTTAAAGTCCAACTCCTGAATTCCAAATAAACACCCCATTAAAAGGACATAGCTGAATTTTGTGATATTCCGAAAACTCTTCCATCTTTGTGTCACCATTGGTGTTGAAGTAGGTACCGATCAATAAATTTTAGTTCTAATAGCGGAAAGCATTCAACAAAAGGTGTCACTATTCTCACGTACGCGGCACTTGAAAAAATACATTTCTATTTGAACAGAAATTGAAAAATCATATAAAATAAAATAAAGCTTGTGCGACACACTCGTACGTTGGTGCACTACAAATGAAACAGCTGAAAAACACATGATACATTTTATATAGAAAAGCATACTCGACTAAACATAATATAGAAATAGTTGTACATAAGCTTGGCTTTTGTACATTTTGGACGTACATTTACTTCATTGATAGAGAAAAATCTGAGACATGTTGTTTGGGAGCTCATATGGGAACCACTATAGGAAGGTATTTATAGATATGTCTTGTCACCTGGAAGAGCAAGGCACCTATCTGATCTGATTGGACCAACAATTCTTTATGATGAAGACAAGATGGTCAAAAAGATTTTCTGTTTAAATAGACTTTAAAGAAAATGAATACTCTTCACGTGTTTCAAGCTAGTTTTCTGGTTCGTGTTTTTTATCTCACTAGTGACTAGAAGAACTATAATTTTCTCATAGAGCTCTTTACCTATTTCTATGAAATTCTAGACACTCCCTCCTTCTGAAGACAGGTGCATATATATTAAGAAACCTCTTCTTTTCCTTCAACAAAGCTCTATTATTTTTAGCGCTATAAAGAGAGTTATGTTCAATTTGAGAGCTTTTATATGGAAAAATACTGTTTCTTAAACTATAAGAAGGTTTTAAATTTCATCTAGTTTATGATGATCAATCTCCTTGTTATAAACTGCGCTCTCCTGGGTTGTAAAACTTTTAACCAATGTTCCAGAAGGGTACCGAAGGAGCGGTCATTAGTATACCAAATTTGCAACACGACCAAGTGGCACATCATAATAAAACTAAGGGAAGAAGATATCCATAAAAATCCACTTCCTGAAAATAAAATACCTGTATAACTAAATACTTATAAATATACTTCTTGTTCAATATGCAGCTATTTTTCAAATAATAATTTGAGGCTCCTAAAACTTCTTAATCCGGCAACCGATGGATGAGCCTAAGAACTGAGTGTTTGATCCGTTCTTCTATTTGGTTTTTTATTTATCTATTATCTGGTACATTTACAATGAATTTTTCAATTATTGTAATTGGACTTTGTAAACTTTACTTATTTCCCATTTTTAAACTAAAAATAATCATTGATTATTTTCCCAGTCATTTGTATGTGTATCATAAACTCATAGCCATCTTTAATGAACCACACGCCTTTTTTGGCGTGACTTGCAAAGTCATTTGTCAAAAACAATCGCAATTACGAGACATTTAAATATTTGTCTCTCCAGCGTAGAGAAAACAGTTCACGCATGAATATTCACTTTGGACGCCAAAATATTCAAAAAATATATCATGCTTGCATGAACCCCAGAAATTGAGAAATAATATCACATATATCCAGAATAAATTTGATAATAAAATCCACAGCATCCGAACAGTGCATATTAGCTTTTCCCCAACTCAGATATCAGGGCCAGATAATAGGGCATGTCAATTCCAAGGGCCGAACATCGTGAACCATTATTTCCAATATTGGAATATTTGTAGATATTCATAAAATTGATTATATCTCTCATCGGCCTAGTTCTTCAATTTCGTTCAAAAAATATTCAAAGGTACATTTTTGAGGTTCATTTTTATAGTTTTGTTTATCTTCACCCTAAGTGGGGTCCTGAAGTTCTGCTTCTCAAGTTCCTCCATATAGGAAGCGTTTTTTTTATCTCTGCAAGTAGAAATGCGAGGCGAAATCTTCCGGAGAATTAAAACCAAATTTATGGGAATTTTGAATTTTCCAGAAAGCAGAGAGGAAAAAGCACGTAAACATGACCAGCAGGGGCTGGAGTTAGAGGTCCTGCAGGACGTGGGAGAAGAAGAAAGCAGGCTTGTAGGATGATGCCTTTTGAAATACAATTCAATAAGGTTTGCTGTATTGAAATATTTAGGTACTAAACTTCCAGTACATCCTAAACACCGAGGTTTTTTAGGAAAATTATTTTCAACTTTTTCTGGAAAATTATTTTCTGTTGTTTTTTCCTTGTGTAATGATGTCCACAGATCAACTTGCTGATATTCCAGTTACGTTGTAGTTTTTCCGAACGAAACAGCAAACTGACCAAAAAGATAATTATAAAGCGATGTATCTTTCACATATCTTCTTTCTTGGTAATGCAGAAACGTCAAGTATGTAAACTCATTAATCTCCTCCACATATCAGGCATATTTAATTTTCACCTCTTTCTAAAACCACTTGGAATTTGTCACCTCCATTCTTCGGTTTTGAAGGTGGAGCAACTTCCCATTCTCCTCTCTTCGTCCACAAAGGCATGTTTCGCCCTAAGAATTCCAACTGGAAGAATTCTTCAATGTGAAAAGGGTTGGAGAGAGATGGGAAGTGTGTTTAGTCTTCTTCAAGTTTTTTATCTCCCTCTGTCTAATAGGACGTTGCCATATAACATTCCTGAAGGTTCACCACACGACCTCTTTCTCTCTCTTCCCCTCTCTCTCATTCCCTCCCTTTCTCTTCCTCCCTCAGTCTCTTTTGTTTTTGGATAGTGGGCAAGACAGAAGAAGAGGCGAGACTATAATTAAAAGAAAATTTATCACTGAGTCCTGTCCCTGCCATTCTCTCTCTCTCTCTTCCTATGCCCTCATTATTTTTGTTCTGCTTTTGATCCCTTTGCTTTTGGACAACTGGGAGAAAAATAACAACAGGGAATTTTTTTAAAAGACTTTCATTGTCCAAGTTTTTTGGAATAATGTTGATGAAGCCACTTTGAAATCACCATTGTTTCAAATAAGCTATATCGTGGAGGGTATTTCGGTGATGGTAGGAACAAAATGATCTTTTCTCATCTAAAATAACAAGTATATCAAATATAATTATCTATAATCAAATGTTCAGCAGTTTATTGAATTAAAGGAGCGAGCGAGAGAGGGAATAAAGAGAGTGCGAGAAGAGAGTAAGAGAGAGAAAAGCAGGAAGGAAAACTTTTGAGGTTGAATATTTTGAGGTACCATTTATTCGCAAAATGACTCCTCTATCTTTTAGTCCCATTTACTTTTCAATTCCTCTTTCTTCTTTCATTTCTCCACTTTTTCTATCCCTCTCATCACATTTCTCCTTTTGTCTTCTCTTGTTCTTACCTCACCATAATTTACAAATATATTATAACATACATTGGACCCCTTGTATGTAACAGTTCTGGAATTTCAACTTGTTGGCTTGTCATGAAAATAATCTTCCTCTGAGTGTTAAGTTTCCCTTTCTCTTATATCCTGCTATGTTATTTTCTCTTGGTCTAAATTCTGTTTTCATGAGAAATAATTATGAAAACTAAAAATACTTTCTCTTTATGATGCATTTGAGCCACTGTTCTAGTAATAGAAAATACGACAAACTTTTTGGTTCTTTCTATTTTTCTTCACAATTTCTTTCTCTGTCTTTATTTTTTCTCAATTGTTCTTTCTCTCTTTGCCACACGTCTGCCCCTCGCCTCTATATGATACACTTGAAGAAGTATACAAAAATTATAAAAAGGCTACATTTCGACCGTCCTACTCCCCCTGCCTCATTCATGGCAAATTCAGCAGAAAGCACGTGGCACTAGAGAATGCTTGTAAGGAGAAGAAGAAACTGAAAGGAGCTTTAGAAAGCATGCTGGTTTCATGTTATTGATTTCAGGGTTGCCGCGTCATTCCGCATAGATGGCGGCACTGTGAGTTTCCATCAGCATTGTGCCCTTACTTTCCTGGCATGGAGAGCTCGGATTCCTTACTTGGGGTTTTTGATAATGAAGAACAGCTGATAGTGACATTTCTGACTTGGAGACGTTGGATGTAGGTTAAAGACCGAGTTTTGATGTTAATTTTCCAATTAGGTATCTACAATCTACATATATGTATATTGTATATACATATTTTACTTGTTATATTTTTAACTAAAAAAAATTGTCTTGTAAAATCTATATAATTATATAGAAAGGTATTGTTGGTATAATTTCAGTGTTGAGTTCCTTTCATATTATTATTTAATATATGCCTTCATAGAAAAGGAATTCAAGAATAATAATACTGTAATTCACTAATATGTAGGTATTTAAATCAAAGTAATGAGAAAAATGCCATTATATTTTCCTTAAAAATTGGGTCATATTGATAATTACACTGAATGTTACATACAAAAACTTTTCTTCCACCCTTTCTTGCATGGGACCATACGTATCATTTTTTCACAGTCAGTGCATTCCTTCGGAGAACCTGCAAAGCTAATCAGGTTCATGCAGATGGTTCCTAGGACACACGCATACAGCAACCCATACAATACTGCCAATATGTAGGATTGCAATCTGTTCACTTTCAGAAAAGAATGTCCATTTGAGATGAACAGAGGGATGATGAACCGGGACGGCTTTCCATTGATCTGTCTCTTGATCAGTGAATGTATAATAGTGCTGGTTTCTTGGTTTTCCGTGAGGAGCTGATCGTAATCTTCATCAATATCTTCTTTGTCGTTGTTAGAACCTTTAGAATAAGCAGGGATTGTTGTAGATTTCCCTTGAGCTCCTTTCAAATCATCTTCTGGTTGAAATCTGGAGCTCGATTTCACAATACTGTCTAGCATTTCATTTTGGTCGAGTTCTTGCAACCTATCTGAATAATTGCGTTGTTTTTTCCGATCATTCTCATTTTTTTTAGTTAAGTTGGTAAACTCCGTGTCGTTCCACTGCCGTGGCACTAACCAGTGCGACTCTCCACAACTCAGGCCAAGGCAGAAGTCATTGACAGATGTTTTTCGGAAGTACAAAAATGATGGAATGGTCAGTCCCAGCCAAATGATGAACGCGGCAATACCGAGTGCCAGCCCAACGCAGACCGTTATTCTGGAGTCGGTGATGGATCCACAGAGCGCTATAGTGAAGGCGATGACAACCAGTATCATGTAGCCCATGATGAGATTGAACTGAAGGGAGTTTCCTGAGAATGGAAGCAGGGGCACGAGGATGATGCCAATCACTCCGAAGGCAAGGAGGAAAGCAGAGGTGCAGGTGGAGCCAGCGCGGATTGTGAAGAAGTAAAGGAAGCAATCCTTGTAGCACATGGTGTCAACTTGTAGTGTTTTACAATCATCCGTAGAACTTGCTAATTTTATTGAAACCTTTACAAAAATGTTTAAAATATTACTGGACAATTAAATCATTGTAATTTAATTGGCCAATTTTCCCTGCATCATGAAAAAAAAATCTCTGGCTTATATTATTTTTCTAACAAAATTTTATACTGCCAACAAGGATCTTATTCAAAACATCATAGACATAAATTATAAAAAGTTCTTTCCCCAATGTTGAATCGTTATTATTGCGTTACAATAAAAAGCAAATAAACAAAAGCATTTTTTACCCTCCTGTAATAGTAATTAAGTATACCTACTTCACTGTAGCTGAGTAGGGGTGGGGGATTCAGTTTGTGCACAATAATGTAAAAAGCATTAGCAATAATGTCATTTAGATTAGGTTTTATAAGTTTTGTTATTGCACTCTCCCTCTTCAATGTCTTCTAATCATATTCTTAGCTATATCTCTAGAGTCTTAGAATCTAGAGGAAGATTGCATTTCATATTATGAGAAAAAAAATAAAGAAAAATAAAGACTTCCAATAAATTTTCTGTATCAGAGAGGTACATCAAGTAGCTTGATTTTACAAGCTGCTGATGTGGTTCAAAAATGAATTATCTATTGTATGTGCATTGACCATAGTAGCTATAGGTATGCATTGTTAGGAAGATTGTGGAGAGTTATCCCTGTAGAAAACATGGCCTATATTCATTCATACAGTTACTGAAAACTTTCACATTTACAACAATATCTTTTTCTGCACTTAGAAAATCCCATTTCCAAAGCAGGGCTCACTTTTTTCTCGAGAAAAAAACACAATGATGAGGAAGCAGCCCCCAGCGCAGTGTCATTTCAGCTGAAATGGCAACTAATAAAAGGCGAGGTAATGATTATATTTCATAATGCCGTGCCCAGGTTATTTATATCAGTTAACGTCTGATTCCCATGTGCTTTCCTTAAGTAGCTCCCCGACAATGCCATCTTCATTTCCGCTGCTTCTTATCTCCCCTGCCGTTGCCTGCTTCCTGCCTCCCCCCTGCCTTATCCCGGAGAACAAAGAGATGAGCATAACAAGGAAGAAAACAAAACAAATTATCATTAGCATTTTTGCCACAAGAAAAACGACAACGACTTACGCAAGAGAAAAGTATAAGTACTTGGGGTTTCTATTCTGTTTAATTTCAGTTTTCAGTATATTGCGAGATGGGGTGAAAAGTGTAGACCTGTTTCCTTTGTACTCTAGTAGGTAGAGTCTAGACTGTAAATAATGCCCATTCTGAGCTGCTTGAATAACGCCAGCTAACTGAGATGGTCATAGTATAACGGTCACTACGAGTTAGATTAATTTTCAAACTGTAAATGAAGCTTTTCTTAAAATAAAAAGAAGAGAAAGACTTTTCCAAGTCCAAAAATTTAAAAAGCTTAATTAATAATTACGCCTTAAAATATCTGAATATTTTACCAAACGAAACAATAACAGCCATACTTGTCACTTCTCTACCCACCTGTCTCTCTCTCTCTCTCCTTTCGTATTCTTTCCATGGATGCGTTCATGTTGAGAGAGAGAGAAGGAGAAGTAAAGAAAAAGAGGAAGAAGAAGTGTAGTAAACAAGCGAGGGATGTTTCTGTCCCAAGAAAAAAGTTCCAACTTCCATGTATACTTTTTCTTTTCAGGCAAAAATATGCCACTTTTAATTTTCGTTACCATCTCCTCCCCCTTCCTCTGTTCCGTGACTGCGGGTGTTGCTCTCCTGGGAGTCTCATTACGCCGAAAAGAAAGAAATTTGATATGGGCCACGAAAAACTGGGCTTCTTATGTTTGAAAAGATTTTCAGAGTTTTCACTTCAGGCAAATCTTGAAAAGTCACAGACGTGAATCAACTTACCTACAAAATTTAGTTTCCAAGTAATTTTGGTGGAAATTTCATTTTCAACGTTCTTTTACTATAAGCCGAATTAAAATGGTTTTTAATTTTTAATTATTCTAGTGTCCTGTAAAATTTATTAGCGCTCATTTTCTTGAATATTTTTTTTAGAACACCTAGAGATACACAAAAGTGACTCTAGCGCAAAATTTATCGAACAACTCAGAACCGTCCCACACACAGAAAATCGTAAAAGTAATAACGGGACCCAAAGGAAAATGTAATATTTCATGTGTGATACTAAGTTCTGGTGAACGAATGTTTTATTTCATGCGAAATGTGGGTTCCGTTTTAATAGCTACAAAACCAACACCTACATTCATATAAAGCTAGCAGATTTTCCTGCTAAAACGGAAATGCATATAGCAAGAGCGAGGGAGTGAGAGAGACATGGGAAATGGTGACAAAATATAGTTGTAAGAGAGAGATAGTGCTTCTGATGACGTCATTAAAATGTACATCTCATCTTTTTTGTCTTGAAAAATTTATGTCACTTACTACATGTTCATAAAAAATAGTTCATAGCTTTCTATTTATAAGTTTTCCCCTTCTCTCTCTCTCTCTCTCTCATGTTCTTAACTCTCATCGCCTCTCCCTTTCCTAATCCTCTTTCTCCCCCTCCCCTCTCCTTATTCTGTGGTGATGCATTTTATGAGAGCATGTAAAATACAGTTTATTTTTTTATGATCTGACAAAACGTTGCTTCTTCGTCTTTGAGCAAAGGCTTGCGTGGGGTGTAAGTGTGGTGGGAGCTTTCCACCGCCCCTACTGCGTCTCTCCTTGTCTCTTTCCTTATACTTTGTTCTATATCTCTCTCTCTCTCTCTCTCTCTTCTTTGGAACGATCTTACCTAGATAGTATGAAAAGCCTTGGCATTTCCTGCACTGTGATACTAATAATAATAATATAGATCTACTTACTGGTATCTACTGTTCAAAATGATCCGGAAATTCCATTTAATCTGGCAGTTAATGTTTCCACTACATACGTGTTCTATCAAAATCTCAAGTACCAAATGAGAAAACATGGGTAGATGCTTCGGGTGGCATTCCCGACTCTCACAAGTTCCTGATGAGCAACTAGTTTCATTCCTACATCCGAACTACTAGGCTACCACTAAATACTACTAGTTTCATTCCTACATCCGAACTACTAGGCTGCTACTAAATACAAATACACCAAACGTTAACTTTGACAAGAGCCTCCTTAGCCATATGAGCTGAGACATGAAATGTTAACTTTGACAAGAGCCTCCTTAGCCATATGGGCTGAGACATGAAATATTTATATGAAACATATTCCACAATACTGATGTGTTCATGAAGTACCCAAATATATCGACACTATACGGAGAAGCAGAGTGGATCCTGCAATGCCTCAGAAGTATCATTTGATTCGTTTTACTTCCCAGATATAATATTTTCCCACACCCTCATCCCTCTTTGACCAAGCTCTCTCTCTCTCTCTCTCTCTCTCTCTCCTCCCTCCCTCCCTTCAGCCTCGGATTTACAGGGGAGGTATAAAACTCTCACAAAATCCAACACCAGAGCGTTATAAGAAAATTTCGTATATGTTTGAAAAATAAATTTACGACTTTTCATAAAATTTTTAGCTGCTCTCCCTCCCTCTATCGTCTCTTGGTGTTATAGATTTTCACTTTCTCTCCCTCGCTCCTACTTATGTACTGCTGTAAATTACATCTAGGCTACGTGTCGTTCCGTTTTAAGGGCTTTTCTCATTTTTTTTTTTTCTTCTTCCACATTTTGATCTACTTGCTTTCTCTCCCTCTTCCTTTATGTATCTCTAAACCAAATATTAGTAGAGCCTCTTCTTATACATATAGTGTAAGAATGCCCACTATTCAATGATACATCAATGCTTAGTGGTAGCTCATAAATGAACAAAATAAGTGTGAACATCACAAGATTTTTTCTTGTGTAAGAACAAAACCCCTTACAACAAAACCTCTCACAAGAACAAAACCTCACTGAACCAATCCTCGTAGGAAAACAAAAACTCAGCCAACAAAACCTCTCATGATAACAAAAGATCTCAAAACAAAACCTTGCAAGAGAACAAAACCTTGCACGAGAACAAAACCTCTCACAACAAAACCTTGCACAAGAACAAAACCTCTCACAACAAAACCTCGCATGAGAACAAAACCTCACACAAATAAACCTCGCATGAGAAAATTACCTTCCATAATAGCATTACCTCGAAAGGGAAAAGACTCAGCACGGATAAAGCACTGTCTCTGTCTCTCTCACACAAATCAGTATTGACATCGGGGCGACCTTGTTTAAAAGCTATAAGAAACTTAACCTTTTTCTTCCTTCTGCTTTTAACCTTCTCTCCCTTCTCCCTCCCCTGATCTCTCCATATCTTATTTCCTTCCCCTGCTGATGTCTGATATTACTTTCAAGTTACCTCTGGCACGTCCTGGGTATCCTTTTACCCTCGTGGCTTCATATTATTTCTATAGGGACATAATATGTAGTATTTTGAGTCTGTTCTACCTGTATATTACAAGCCATCGAAATCTCTCCATACCAATAAAGAAAAGAGAACTTTGCTCTAGCCATGCGCCGAAGAAAAATAGTACCTAATTTTTACAAAATTGAAAAATGTCTGCTCAGAAATATCGTTATGAGGTCATCTCCACCAATTAATAGCAGTAGGTATATCAGTAAATATGAATACCAACAAAAAAAAAAATAGTTTTTGCTGTCGAAGTGTACAGGTAGTTCAGGACATTCAGCCCTGTTTTTGCGACTTTTTGTCATAGTGAACACGTCCAATTTTATTATCAATTCGCATTAAAGTGCCACAGACTAAGATGTTATGTATATTCAGTTTAAGCTCCCTAAAGCAATGGGCCCCAAAAGGGGCGGGACGCGTAACACGTGCTACATTTCTAGTATTGCTAACACGGCCCTGGTTCTACTCCCCTGTATAATACCTCAGGTAAACTCCCCTCTATAAAGGCACCAATGTCTTCTGCTTCCAGGATTCCTCACCGCCGGAACACCGCCTGATGTGCCACCCCGCAATCCGCCCACTATGAACCGTCTGAACGGTCGTCTGGCGGGGGGCGGCTCCCTCCACCACCATGCCCCCCA
Organism: Bactericera cockerelli; assembly: GCA_024516035.1. NCBI lineage: Eukaryota > Metazoa > Arthropoda > Insecta > Hemiptera > Triozidae > Bactericera > Bactericera cockerelli. The sequence continues at coordinate 17,734,410 of CM044960.1, forward strand.
CCACACCATGCATGATAGGGGCGACCCTGAGTTCGAGCCCTCCTGTCTAGTCAGAACACCCTCCGGGAACGTCTACATACCCGCCGGTGAGTCCTTGCTTTCGAACAATTCATTCACACAAAATAATAATAAGTAGAATAACTTACTCTCAAACTAAACTTAGGTACCTGCTACCTCTACCTACAAACCTACATATTAAAAATATTTTAAAATAAAAACAAAAATTCTAGTTAGCGTTTACACTTTTAGTACTGAAATATCACTATGATAAGAGAGGTTCTTCAATAAATAATAATAATAATAAATGTGTTTCTTTGTGTTATTATATCACAATTTTAGTGGGTAGCGCAGAATTATAGGACTTTTCCATATCATTAATATCCCAATATCTTATTTTTGCCTATAATTCCGCCACTGGTCGCTGCTCACATTAAAGCAGCTACTCATTTTTCCTCACGAGGTATGAGTGGACCCCGAACATCCAAGTACAGAGCAGAAAAAATCCTCCCCCGCTGGGAATCGAACCCAGGTCACCATGTGTGCGATGCCTAGCGCGCTAACTCGCTCTGCCACAGTGACTACTTGGTTCTTCAATAAACAAAAGATTCTAGAATGTAAAAGCCAATTTTACTGGGCTCTAGGGCCGTATATATAAAACAGGACTTCATGATTCGGATAGATAGATAGATAAAACAGGATTAAATTTAAGATAAGCCACAGGAGGCTGTCCCTCAAGTCGGGCCATAGACGCTAATGCGCTATAATTAGTTGAAAATCCAATATTAGCGTAGGGAGGGTCTCACGCTTGATCTTGAGTTTGATCCTGTTTCATAATAGGCCCATGTATTTGGTCAATTTAATACGCTTATCATAAAAATCATACCAAAAATCCCAAAGTGCCCCATACCCGGTCTCATAAAATTCACCATACAGAAGTCTCGAACCACTAAACTCTGGGCCACGAGTACTTACGAGTCTCCTACCTGTTATGCTACTCTACTAAGATTGATAATAAAATTAAAATACCTACCAATTAGAATAGAAATTGGGTAATTCAGAAATCAATACCGATTGAAAGGGTTAAAGTTTCCCAGAACGTAGGACAAGTTTAGCTCCACTCCAGACAGGTGGGCTACAAGTTTCCTCAATGCCTGAGCTATCAGCAAGTTCCCATATAACTGGGTCATTGCCGTAGGAATGTAGGTCAGTCTGTTGACAGTTCTGTTATCTCAAGGTTGTCCTTTGACAAGTGAAAGTTTTGTGAAATTTCGTATTGCTTAATTAATAATTAATTATAATTATTAAAATATGGAGAAGTGAAATTTAAAGAGTAATAATTTTATTATTTTATTGAGTCGTATTTTTTGTTCCCTGAGAAGTATTTTTTAGTGTTAAACTTGTAAAGTTTGGTGTCAAATTGAAGTGCATAATAATTATTATAACTATAAAGGTATTAAATTTCTTTTAAATTGCTTAAATCTTTACTAAAATAATTAGGTAGAAACAGTAAGTCCTTGCAGTGAATTATTTTGAAGATTTCTCTAATCTATGATTTTTTTTCTGCTTTTTTCCTGGACTATTCCTGAACCCCTAAGCGAGTTATAATAAAACTTACCATATCAATACCAAAACAAGTACATTATTTATACATACCTAAGAATTACGTAATAACAAAATAATAGATAAAATACTGAACTATTATTATTAAATAGTGCATTTAATTTATGATTTTGCTTTGAAATTTAGATCAACATTAATAAGTCACATCAGACAAACAAACGGAAAAGTTTATGTAATTTTTCTAATATCTTTACATCTTTACCCAACCCAATTTTCTTGCAAACTTCCCTGGTTTCCTCTATCTTATCTTGTTTTCAACTATTAAAAAGAAGAAAACGCGGTTAGGATAATGAAGAGAGAGGAACGCAAACATAAAACTAGGAGAAACCAAATCTGTTTTAAATTTAAACTTATTACTTGAAAAAAACCTTGACTCTCTTTTTTCTCTCTTCAAAAGTTCATTAGAGTAAAAAAATGCATTTTGCATTTAAATTAGCACAAAGTAGGGTGATATGCCAAAATGAGATGAACTCTTTGGTTACCTCCCTTTTAAGTTCACAGTTAACTACGTAGCTGTAGCTATAGCTACCGGGCATTGTTTTCTAGTCGTTTGGACACTGCTTTAGCCAAAGAAATCATTGGAAGTTACCCATAAGAAATACTTCACTTGAGTTATCATGAGTTATTTTTTATTAAATTTGGCTGTAGGTAAGAATTTTGATCTCGAGCTGAAGGCTGATAGTGTTTCTAAACCTAACCATCTACATCTAGGTATGTATGTAAAAGTTCAGGAGCAAAAGCTATGATATACATAGAAACTCAATCCCTGTAACTCTCTCAGAGTCCCAGGGATAGAAGAGGAACCCCAACCACCCAACCCACAGTCTCTAGTACCTGACAAGTCAGACGGGCGTAACTTACATAATTTACTCCAATGTTAACTCAACTACAATGTACAGAAAACTATTTTCCAAATGCTGTAGTTAGTGCTTTCAGGGATGTAAAAAATGGGGAGATTCTTTAGAAAGTCACCTCAATGTACCGCTGCTCATACATAACCTGAGAAATTGGTATGTGAATAAATGTTGTACCTTAGGCTCTTTTAAGGATAATATAATTTTGCAATAAGGTTAGGATCTTTTTAAAGAGCTTGATTACAATAAGCGAACTTATAAAGTAAATTATTCTAATCTAAGTATAGGAATTGGCTATTATGTATGTTGGTATTTAAATCAATAACCTCTGACATAGCGGGTTGGCCACAGAGATTGGACACAAGCTAAAGACCTGAAGGATCTTGAAACATAGGCTCTCCTAATCACTCCCCCGAGTTGTGCTGGGAGGAAAAGTTGCACCGGGATGTCATTAGTGGAAGTGGAAAAGTCTTATACCATCAGGAAAATTATCTTCTCATTGCAACTTTTTCTCCTGAGTTACACCATGTTTACGTGAACAGCAACTTTACGAACTTTTCGCTCTAGAAATTAAATTAATAACTTTGATAGATAATAACTGAATAGAGTGCAAGACAAGAGCTCCCGACTCCTGAGTAACTGGTTCATAACAATGCAACTTGTAATTGGATAACTTATAAATGAAAGAGATCCTTCGTATATTGTTGAATTAAACCAATCAAGTCCTCAAATGGGTTTTCATAATAACATCTCATTAATATCATTGAATTCCAGGTACATAATACCTAATTGTACCTATAGAAGTAAAGGAGTGTATTATACAATAGGTATAATAGTGACAGATTAAAAAAGTTTATAATAAATAGACTAATTTATAGGAAGTAGGAAGGTATTAAATAAACACGTCATGTGCACTGTGCAATAGTATGCATAATATGCTGTAAAGTCTCAATGTAGCGATGAGTGAAGGGAGCCTCAAATCCATCGATGTAGACCTGACACAAAGCACACAGCTTTCGGGGTCGGAAACAGGAGAACCAGATTCGTTGTCCTCTAGCATTGACGACTGTAGAATCGACCTCTTCGACAGTATTGAAGAAGATTCAAGCATAAGTGCCAATCACGAGTTTGAGTCCATATTCTGCATTGCCAATATTTATGAAGGTAAGTTAGTTGGCAGTACCTAGTACTTGTAGTAAACTCTTTATTTACATAAATTACAAAGGGCGGGATTATTGACTAAGGCAATCTCTCCCATCCAACCCCTGTGGATCTGTGAACTCATCATATTACTTTTTTTATAATAAATGTTCGAGAAAATAATCTTTAATTTACATGACATGTAGCCAAATTGAGAATAGAAAAATGGGTATGACGAAAAAATAAACACCTCACTCGCTCTTCATTTTCCCTTTGCTTCTTCAAAGGGATACGGAAGTATGTGGAGAAGTATCAGTGCAAGTAACGAAGTGCCTATAGGAGAGTCAGATGTGTACAATTACATTCTCGTCATGCCTAATTTCCTGCTCACTTTGGCTGAGGATCCCTAGGAGAAAATTTGAATTAGTTTACCAAGCGTGTTCCTGATAGTTAGGGCCGAATTATAAAGCTAGAGTAATTTCATGATAAGCCAGACTGTCCATCAAACAGGGCTAAAGTGTGCTTTGATTTGTTCAAACTTTGACTTGAGGGAGGGTCTGGCCTATATTAAAATTAATTCTATTTCATAATTTGGTCCTAATTACTTGAATTTGCTTTGAAACACCACTAATTCTTCCTCATTCTCTCTTTTCTCTCCTTCTCCTCTTCTATCTCTCTCTTCCTCATAGAACTGCATCAACTTACTTATTCTTCAGTCTAGAATAAATTTTCATGTGATTTGAGAGAGTGCCAAAGGAAAATATCATGAAAGCCTATTTCTCTAGGGGAGCTCGTTTTGGCCTTTTAGTTTTTTTCCATCATTATTCTAATAAGTTGCTGGAAATTGTGTGCCTCTGCCAGAGCCGCATCAGTGTATTCGGAATAATTTGTACCCACGACTTATAAAATTCTTAGTTTTAAAAATGAAACACATAGGAAAGAGAAAATATTTTAGAATTTATTGAGTCCGGAAACTTCCTATTTCTATTTTTTGGCAACAGCAGTAGTATTATAAAATTATAAAATGAGGGTCTCATAAGAATAGAATATAATTGTATCTAGAAAAAAAAGATTTTTTTGTTGAGATTTGTAAAAAATAAGAGGAGATAGTATTATGTTGTATCCGTCGAAAAAATAGATATAGTACAACAAGATGGTATAATGCCTAGGATAGATTGAGAAGTCAGATTTAGAGCTTCGTCACTGACTATCAAATAGTAAGCTTAGGGCCTAGTATACATGAGAGAGTAATGAGAATGAGAGTATGCTCAGACATAATTATGTCAGTAGTTTTAGTGTTATGAGGTCATTTGCTTTTGAACATGAAGCTTTCTATCCCCGCAGACTTTGTGTGGAGGTATCTACTTTTCCATATTATATCATGCTATTCTTCAGCACAATATCTTGATTTTCCTATTTTTTATCTCTCTAGGTAGCAAATTCTGATTTCAGGCCCCAATTAGGTGCGGATCAGCTGGTACCATGCTCGTATATTTTCATGTCCTTTACCAACATATGCATTTAACAATTATTATAATTCATTATAGAGTGTATGTTTTCAAAAAAGTCACCGTAATAATATGAACCATAGTATATTAATGTAGTCGTGTCTCCTTGAGTCAGAAACAGACCGTCAATACCAACAAACCGTTTTATAATCTATTGCATTTCTTCTGTTTCAGATATTCCAAAAAACACGATGGATTATAAATCCAACTCTTCAGGCTGCAGCAGCCCCTCAAAGACTGATTTACATAAGAATAGTGACAGGTGAGTCTCCTTACTCTAACTTTCTACAGCGGTCATATCGGATGTATATAGAAAAAATAGAAAATAATACTATAGATGTACAGTCAAGAACTCAAGACTGGAAAGAACAATCTGGTACGGCAGGTAGGGGCAGATATACTGATCAGACAGGCAAAATCCTGTCTGAATTTTGATATCTTGGAGTCTTGTGCTAAAGGCTTTTTATCATAAAATTAAACTTGTAAAACTTACTGTCCACATCTAAATGATGCCATTCGTGGAGTCCCGCATTTTGGCTTTCCAAAAATAATCGTAGGTTTGAATACCCGCTTGAACGTCATAAGCAATGATCAGGATGCAACTGCTCGGTCAGCAAATTTCTAGAGAGAGGGCATAAAGTCACAAGCAGAAAGCTACACGAGTACGATTTTCACCGTTCAGTAGATAGTAAAAAATGCACAGCAAAATGGAGTTTCTCTACTCTCTGGTTTATAATAAAATTTCATTCCCAAGCAATAATTTTATCAGCATAGTAACCCTCTTTTCAACATAAAAAAATGGGCCCAAAATTATGATCCCAGTTAACTCGACCAGAGGTAGACAGATCTATAACTACAAAAAACATTGATATCTCCCCCATTCACCTCCACTGCAGCTAGGTCTCCTGCCCCTCCTACTGCACCCATCCAGTTGAAACTGCATCATCGATCATAATCCAAAACGAAATGAAATTACAATTTTTTGTACGTCGACTGTATGTATTGAAGCCTACCTAATGTTATTTTTCAAAATGTAATTCAAAACTACGGGGTGCGCCAAAAGTTGAAAAAAAAATTAAATTTGGTCCACGTTTTTTAATCCTTAAATTTCTGGGTTACCCCCGGTTGCCTAAGGTGAAGCCATGGCCGCACAAAGTAGCAAGGGAAAAAATGTACCTGTTTCCTAGCTTTTTTTCTTCTTTTTAATATTGCACTTTAACGACTTAGGTAGTGCCATACCCCGTTTCTGGCACAATCATTAGAGCATTTTGTCAAAATAATTCCACACTTCTACAACATATTTTCTAGAAAATTTCTCATTTAAGTTGGTTTTTTTGCCTTAAGAAGAGGTTTTTTGAGACTCCAATGTCAAAAACTTGAAAGTGAAATGAAAAGACTTTTTTAATGTTCTATAGGCTGTTATTTCTCAAGTTTTGATCTTGTGTATGCAGCAGCATCCTATCGTACTTACTGTGCTGGGTTTTTGTTTATAAATATCATAATTATAAAAGATTTGTAAGTAATGTTGCATACTTTCATATAATCCTGTAGTTACATAGGTGCACCCACTTCCCCTCCCTCCTCCATATCCCTTTCTCTCACCATCCTCTCTCTACCCCTCCCTGTCTCTTCCCATCATCGTATTTTCCAACTGTGCTGACATTTATCAAAGCCAATTCTATACGTTTATACCTTTACCCCTCAACTTCTCTTCCTCCCCAGCTCTACAGAAGTAGGTACCTCCACACCTCCCTCCTCTCCCAGTCCCATTGAAAGTAGACTTTCATTCCCCTCCCTCCCTAGTCCCATTGAAAGCAGACGTAATGACGTACCTGAGAGGAAAGATGGGGACGCATGTCGATTAGGGTTTCTATTACAGCGACATTTGGGTATATTTTAGGAAAAGATATAGGCTCACATCTAGGTAAGGTATTTTTGGAATATACATTTATAAGTTATATATATACTTGGTTATGAAACTAACTAAACATACGAGTATCTTCTGCTATGTTAGTATTTTCACATTTCACATTACTAAGGGCGAAATTAAAAGACAAAATCGAGTTCTGAAGTCACGATATAGCACTGGTTTTCCCCATATTATAAGACAGTACGCAAATCGAGACTTAGCACCACAGAGGTATTCCAAAAACGTCTATTAATTTCGCCCTACGATTCCATGTATCCATTGTATACCTAATATGCACTACTTTAATTATAAATCGCTCTCTCCCTCTGCATGCTCTACAGTGCTGCCTCCACCGCTTACATGCTCTACAGTTCTGCCTCCACAGTCTAAGCACCTACCTTTACTTCCGTGAACCGTCATAATAATTATGACCGGCTCTTCTACATTTCAAAATCTAACATAGTCCCTCCCACTCACATCCTGCTCCCTCCCTCCCTCTTTCTCCATCCTTCACTTTATCTCCTTCTCTATGATATAAATCCTCTCAATTTAGCTCCTAAACACAAAAAACTCGAAAAAAAGTCATACAATTTTAAATGTTTCGTTCCAATCTAAAAACAATCCCACGGTCTTTCCACCCTTGTAAATGTCATCTCTCTCTCTCCTCCCATTTCTCCATCCTGTCTTCTCTCTCCCTCCCCCTTCCCCACCTCACTTCGCCCGAGTGTCTCCCATTTTAACATAATCTCTTTTTCTATATTTATATTTATGTACATTTTAATCTCGATTTGTGTTGCTAAGCGGAAAATTGTAAAACTGAAATAAAACTGAAGCTATGTTAAATCTCTCGAACTAATTTTTTTCCATTGAAAAACAAAAACGAATATAAATTCCATAAATATTTCGGTCACAATAGATTAGCAAATACTTGCACCAACACCTGGAGGGCATGAGGCTCTCTGGTTTTTTTTTACTTGGAAAAATGTTGAGCTAGATAAAAGTTGAGTTACAAAGTTCAGGTTTTTGTGTTCGATTGCAAAATTATCTTTTGTTGGTAACCCAGGGCTATGCATATTAGATAAAAAATTAAATGCTTTATTTTAGTTCTCGTTGTTTTTCCTCTGGTAAAATTCAAAAACCATGTGCTTATAGGTATGGGTTTGTTTTTAACAGATGAACTTTGCAGATTTTACTATATCCACAGTACTGAAAAATACATATTTGTCATTGTAAAAATACCCTTTTACTTTAGGCTTTTGTATGCTTCTCCTGTACTAAAATATATTGAAGTATTCTTCTTCATTCAAATTATAGCTGAAAATGCTGAAACTGAAATAAACAACAGTGAGTGATCCTTTTCATCTCAATTAATATCACTCGAATATACGTCTATAACTCCAAGAGAACAAAAAAGAAAGCCACAGACAGATCTCTAACTCTAGTTGAATCCATATTGTATGTACGATAAGAATATATCCATATTAAGGGTGGTGCGGAAGAGAAAGCCGTAGGCATTAGCACCACCCTTGATCAAGTTTTGTTTTTATTATTTCACTTTGTAAATATCTCATGTAATTATTCTTATTGTGAATAAAACTTGATTAAATTTGTTTAATAATTGAATGCCAGCCAGCCTCCGTGGCGTAACGGTTCCCGGTTGGAGCAGACTTTTCACACAGGAAATTCTGTTCCCTCCGAACATGTGAGGGTCGCAATTCCGGCCCTACCCAGGCTGGGTGAGGTTAATGTGGGTAGCTGGTACGATTCCCAGCGAATGGAGGGTAAAATCCCCGTCCTGTCTATCTCAAGTCAGTACGTTAAAACCAAATAGGATCAATGGACATGAAAGGAGCCTAGACATTAGATCTGGGCGTCCACATAATCCTCTCACCACCGTTAATAACGCCCATTTCTCCCCCCAGATGTCCGATGGGTTTCGGCGCCCGGTGCCTGTGCTGCCCGTGAGGAACAACCTGCGCCGCCCCCACTCGGCCCACCACTTCCCCCCCGGCCGCTTCCAGTTCCAGAAGGGCCTCACCAGTCGCTGCTCATGGAAGTGCGCCGCCATCGGCCTCATAGTCATCTGCCTCTTGCTCACGGCCGCGCTCAGCTATATCACGAGTGAGTTATTTCAGGCCGAATTAATAATAATAATATCGCCTTATTTATACTGCCCGAATAGGACACTTAAAGCCCCATTATTCCAGCAGTACGCCCAAGACATATTATTATGTGGTAAAAATCCCAAATGGGAGGATAACTCGTCATGTCCCGGCTGGGATTCGAACCCGCGACCTCAGGAATCTCTGGATTCATAGAGTGCCGCCTTTACCACTGAGCTACCGGACAGAACAATAAACAGGATTAGATTTAACCTAAGTCGGAATTTCAACCAATATAGCCTCAGTTAAGGGATAGTGTCCACTTAGACTAATCTAATCCTGTTTCATAATACGCCCTTTTGTCTCTCAAGATTCCTTACATTTATTTACATTCCAGAAATGCACCTACATTAGTATAAACTTACATCGAAGGTGGTATACTATCTTCAAAAGTTGTTATAAACTCTTTCCTGTACTGAGTTGGATTCAGTGAATTACATTATAAGATTCTGGTACAAAAAATAAGGTTTTGGGGAGTCATCATCATCATCATCATCAACAAAAACTTGGTTTGAAAATCCCAGCTTCCTATAACACAACACTGCAACGTTCGATATTTCCTTGGAGTACTCTTAGGTGCATAATTTCTCATGTTAATGTTATGTATTATTGAATGCTCTTGGTACAATGTGGAAGTAAATTCTAAAACTAATGTTAGTAGGGTACTTAACCTATTTTGCAATGGGGCCAAGCCGCGGTCTCTAAAGTTTGCAAAGAGTAGTTGGAAATGCGCAAATTGATCTTGGAAGCAAATTACTCTTCATTTAATGGTATTTCTTTTTGGACCCTTGTTAATGTTAAGCTTGTTTTCTGAATGTCAGTGGTTATATCCATCGAAGACTATTCATTGATAATTACAAGTATATTATTGTACTTACATAAACCATTAATTTACTAACATATTCAAGCGAACTAATTATTCCCATGATTGGACACAAGGATCTGGTCACAATCCATGGTCCATACCGTTTCATAGGAAGTTCTTTTTTTTTTTTTTTTTTTTTTTTTTTTTTTTTTTTTTTTTTTTTTTTTTTTTGTGATAAGGACAGACGTCGGGAGAAAACGGAGGAAAATCAGCTGAGCTGAGAAGGGAGGACTGATATGCTGCCTCCAGAGTTTGAAGACAACAGCTCAGACCTCCGATACTGAGAACGCCGCAGGCATTCCTCTTGTCATGGACTCGAGGTTCCCTCACCTATCCTACGCCGTACGGCCAAACTCTAAAAACCCCCTTTTCCTCACGACGTCTGCGCTCGACTCAAAGCGTCTGGGCACCAGATATAATACTTCCAGACGCGTCCCACTTAAAATTTAAAGAAATACCCAACATGGTTTGTAGTTGAATATGAGTGCATGTCTATTGATTAGGTACATTCACCCATACTTAACATAGAACCGTCAGAGGTTGATTGCGAGCTTTGAGATAAGAAAATCAACAAAAACTTATCAACTTGGTACTTATTAGGTACCAAGTAGCTCTAATGACGGAGTACATTTAGCTCATACCAGTTTTCATTATAAGTTACCTTAGGCATATTGTCATTACGATGAAATATCGACCGAAAGCTAAAAATAGAATAGAAACACTAGTACTTAGGTACCTACTTATTATTATAACACGTGACATGAAAGTGAGATTATTCATGAAATACAAATTGATCACATTACAATATTATGTATTTAAAGTAAAGCAAAGCATACATACTTCAGGGGCGACAACACATCCGGGGATGAGTTGTTTCCTCCGTCAGTTTTGATGAAGTTGGGTAGCCGGGAAATCCAGGGGTGACCATTTCCTGTCTCGGGTCGCCAAAATCATTTACATTGGTTTATGAACCTAATATCTACATTATACAAATATACATATTTAATTTCCTTATCTACATTAAACATATTATATACAGCCTACATACTTGATTTATGAACCTTGACTTTAATTTAAAAAAATATATTATATTATTAACCTAAATATTATATTATATTCACATTGCATAGTAGGTATTTAATATTTACATCATCCATATCTAATTTCCTTAATATACATTAAAATTTTATTTATACAGCATACATAATTTATTATTTTATGAACCTTGGATTTAAATTCTTTTATATTAATAACCTGAATATATTCACATTTCATAGTATTGTATATTTATTTGTGAAGTTTAATTTATCCCCCTTTTTTTTGTTTTAGCCCTATTGATACTTACTATGACATATATTTTTTATACTTGTACCTGAACTTGAGCTCGCGCGTTAATAGGATTGCGCTGAGCTTCGCGTTCGTCAGATACCTTGATGTCCATTATTTTGTTGATGCATTTTTCGATAGCGTTCCAAGTGCTGATATTCCTTAACATTAAAGGAATCAGGTTTTCTACAGTGATGGTTACATTTAGGGTGTGTTCAAGGTCTGTTCTCAGTATGTCCCATCTACTACAATGAAAGAAGGTGTGTTCGGCAGTATCTTCTTGTCCGCAGTATGCACATGAGGCATTGTCGCTAATCTTGAATCTACACTTATAGAATTGAAAACATCCGTGTCCAGACAGAAACTGAGTCATGTAGTACCCCACCTCCCCATGTTTTCTATGGTACCACGGGCTAATTTCTTTAATTAAACTTCGTGTCCAGGCGCCTTTGTCGGATGTCCTCCATCTTGATTGCCATTTGACAAGTGTTTCATCCCGCTTTAAGTCTTTCTCTTCTTTTGTTGCACGATACGTTTGTGCCCTTTCCTCTAGCATAAGGTCGAGGGGGATAACGCCACTTATCACTGCTACCGCGTCAGTTGAAATTGTGCGGTACGCGCAACTCACCCTTATCAGGCCTGGTCTTTGGGTTTTAAGAACAGCAGTTCTTCTTTTCTTGATTTGAAGACAGTCTGCCCAGATAGGAGCAGCGTAAAGAACGATACTATCCATTGCGTTTTGAAGTACTCTTCTTTTTTGTTCACCAGGCCCTCCCACTCTCGGCATTAGTCTGGATAGAGCAGTGATTGTTTTGCCAGCCTTAGCTGCTACATATTCCAAGTGGGTCTTTCCACATCCAGTGATTTTGAGTTCCAGATAGGTTCTACTCTATTGAAAGATAGTGGGGGTGGTATTTCTATTTCGAAGTAAATGTAGTTGTGATCGCTTGCATTCTCTGTGTCTATGACTTTCCATGATCCAATTCTCTCATTTATCCTTTCTGTTGTTAGAGTAAGGTCGATAATAGATTCATGACCTCTTGCTCTAAAGGTAGGCGTATAACCTTCATTTTGAACAACTAGATTCTCCTTTGCTATCCATTCAGAAACTACTACCCCTCTTGTGTCTGTTCTTGTTTCATTCCAAAGCGGGGATTTAGCGTTGAAGTCGCCTCCGATAACAGATTCGCCTGGAAAGGTTTCAATTTTTTCACTAATCTCTTCCAGCATGTTTTGTAGATTGGATATTTGTTCATTTGGAGATGTATACACGCTAATAAACATTATGTTTTCAATAGTAACCCAGGAAAAACCGGTTCCATTACCTTCCGATTCTACGTAGGTATTCTTTGAGGTTCTCCAAACTTTTGCATCTACATGTCCACCCCATTCTAAACTGAGTGCTTCATTTGGTTCACTCACCAAACATAGGTCGATGTCCATATCTATGGTGGTTTTAAGCATCAAGTCGTGCGCTCTCCTGCAAGTGTGTAAGTTGATTTGTAATATTTTGATCATTTTTGGTTTGTCATTTTTCTAAACTTTGGACACTTGCCAGAGTCGGGTCTGTGACCAGGAACGTTGCAAGCATTACAAAAGGACGGGTTTTCACACTCACTAATAAAATGTCCTTCTTTAGTACAGTTAAAGCATCTTTTTTCTGTATTTTTAGATTTGCAAACACTTGAGTGGTGACCCATTTTCAAGCATTTTATGCATCTTTCGATTTTTATTTTCCTTTTGATGTACCCCATCCCCCATCCAATTTGGATTTCCCCGGATTTTTCAAGTATAGCACCGGCTTCAGAATTTATCCAAATTTCAGCTGTCCGATTCCTTCTTCCTTCGTTGGAAAGCTTTTTTATCTCGAGACCAGTTTCTGTACGGTCTTCACCTACCACAGTTTCGACTGCTTTCATTACCTCTTCTTCTGTGGCGAAACTTTCAATACCCAGAATCATGTAGGGACGCTTTTGGTTAACCTTAGTTGCGGTTAGTCCTTCAATTTCACCAGAATTCTCCAATATTTCATTGATCAATTTATCTGAGTCATTTCCTTTTTCAGTTATAATCAGTAATTCATTTTTACTGGTTTTTTTTAAATCTTTTATTTTAATACCTAAGTGAGCTGGGGTTACTTTTTCTCTCACTTTGTTGACCATGTCAGCATATGATAAACTAGAGTTTACTTTGATAATATCCACCTTACTTGCCTTCTTTGACTCATTTGTAGGGTCTTTTTTTTTATTAGACGGAATGAATAGAGTTACGTTCACATCTGTATCCCAGAAGTGTATCTCAAGCAGTTTCCTGATGAGACTCGGGTTGTATTGTTTAGCTGCTGCTACACCAATATCTTTAATTTCGAGAGAATTAATTTCATTAACTAATTTCTTTATGTTTTCACCTGCATCATCACCACTTACCAGGAATCCAAGTGTTCTAACTTGGTTTCGTCCCCGCACTCCACTGCTTTTTTCTACCACTTGGAAACCTTCAGTTACTGTACCGTTCTCCAAAACTCCTTCTGGATTGTCAAAGGCTCTTTTCATTATATCTGCCAATACATCATTTTCCGAGGGATTCTTTGAGAAGAGAAAAGCTATATCCTTATTTGTCACTGGGTAGGTCTCCATTGTTTTCGTTTTCTTGAAAACTTCCTCAGGCCAATCTGTATTTAACAGATTTTCGCACTCACCGCCGGCCTTTGCGGCCTGAATTTTATCCCTGAATCCTTGAATATCTACTAGTTTCTTACCATTTCCTTTTTGGCATTCCTTACAAAGTCCTGTATCCTTATCACCTCCCATTGAAGTACTCACGTTTCTCTTGTCCAAAACTACGACATTCTCAATAACGGATTTAAGCTTGTTCAACTCTTTAATAGCTGGTTCAACGAAGTCACGTAGACCCGATTTAGTATTTGGATTACTAACAAGCCAGTCACCCATCTTTTCAACTTCCTTGCATATTACTTCGAGACTGCAGCTAAAAACAGCAGCATTTCCGCCGTTGGAGGTCCCAGCATTCTCCTCATTCATAAAGTCACCTTCAGCCAGAGTATTTATCTGGCCCGTATCCTGGTTGGCCAAACCCGTCATTCCTCTAGTTTTAATAGGGCTCCTAAACATCGCTGTTGGTTTGACCAGAGCCTTAGCTCACTTCACCTGTGCACGGGAATATTATACTCCGCACTCAGAAACTGCTGAAGACTGCTGTTTAAAAAAAAAAAAAAAAAAAAAAAAAAAAAAAAATCGTTTAAGTGACTAATCGCGCTTCTTGAATTGTAATGTGTTCCACGTTTAAACGCGCACAATATTAACGCTCTACTCGATAGTATTTTGATCGAACACGCTTCACACTTTAACGCGCACGAAAATATTAACGCGCACAACAACTTAACGCGCACGATAACTTAACGCGCACGACCTTCACGCGCTAGGTACTATAAAGTGTAAACGCGCCCTGTGATAGTCACCGCTCGGTGCGGCAACACTGTTTTGTGATAGAGCTTTGGCGGTACCAAAGTTAGGTAGGTAACTGTACCTGTGGAGTTATTACTGATAACGATTTACTTTGCTCTGATTGCTATTAGGTATATCTATGTATGTAAACAATGCGATCTAGAGGCCTCTTTGGTTGTAACACTATGGTGACGTAATCTTAAAACAGATAAACCATTTCCAACAAAGAAATTAATGCACTTTTCCAAAAATTTAATTTCCTAAGAACTTTGGCGTATAACGTCCGATTGAAATATTGAAAAGTACCGTGTTCTACATTTAATTAGATTAAGATTCTCGTAAAATTTGAAAAATCTACTTCAAATAATAAGTTCATTCGTAAATAAAACTTTTGTAAAATAAATTGGTTTGTTTGATCTTACCGGAAAATGTCTTCTTTTACTGAACCATACTACCTAGGGGAAAATCCGAAAGGCACCCACGAACTCTTCAACAAAAGAAGGTTTTTCGGTGTTTCACTCACTACTTTCACTTATTTTAATTTTTAATCTTTAAAAAAAAAAAAAAATTAAGACGTTAAACCCAACAGCTTCATAGGAAGTTCAGGGTTCAATATCTAGCGACGGTCAGTTCTCAGAGTAAACTCCAGACTACCGTACATACACGAATACTCTTTCAAACTTCTCATGATCAATTTCTCCAACTTCCAATTTGAGACGGAACTTTCGACGGCAAAGTTTTATGGCTTCACCACAAGCGGATTCGAATTTTATTATTATGAGCCTTTTCACTTCTAAATTTTTCTTACCTCTTTCCCTCTGAACAGTTACCATCTCCTCTTGCTCGGAACAAAAAGAAAGATCCCACTAGTATTCTGCGAAAAACTTTTGAACAAGAAACTTTTATCCCTCGGCCGCTCTATATTACCTCGTTATCTTTACCTCCTCATTTCCGAGATAAAGACGAGGAGGTAATAAAGAAAAATGATCTTTGAGGATTACCTGGCAACTCTTTTGTCTTAGGGTAGAATCATGAATGCCAGGGTGAAAAGGTAGTAAAATCTGTACAATACCCTTTTTTCATAGTACGTTTACTTCCCAACTAGGTCTAAAGTAAAATATATTGTTGTTTTCTTGTTAATGACAATAATCTTCTAGAGTCTTTTTAGAATATAACAAAAAACAAAATCTTATTGAAGCGGGGTTGAGAAATTTTATCTTTGTCATTTTAATATTTCCATTCCATTTTCTTTTTTTTCCCCTAATAGCCAAAAGGTACATCATTTACAGAAGGAGACTGAAGGACCAAACAGGTCAGGGAAAGTCAGCATCTCTTGATACTCTGATACGCAGACTGAACGTCATAAAAACTAAACAATTTATTGGTCCCCGCTGTCCAATTTAAACATCTATATAAATATACTTGTATACTAAACAAGCTACTGATAGGGTGGGAATCATCAGGGAAGTGATTTTCTCTGAGCTCTGATTTGGGTCAATATGTATTTGACTTTAGGAGGCTGCTTAACTATTAGACTTGACTACTAGAGCACATAATCTTATACACTCGGTCAATATTTTAGGGAAAGATTTTCTCTTTAGATAATCAATCAGTTTTTTGGTATGAGAGATACTTTTAATTGTTGCAAGTTGCATGCATGTTTTCTTGTAATATATCATCTACATATTTACATATTTACTAAAATGTTTTGTTTATACATTTCTTTGATTTCAGTGGCCAACATTGTCCATTGGTCATATCAAAGTACGGCGTCTTGTTCTGTATTAGTGGAAGAAGACGCAAACGACGTAGGTAGTTCATCTCAATCCAATCTAGTGCATCGAAATCAATCAATTAGCCATCGAACCAAACAAGCCAGTGCCGGCGGAGGAGGTAAAACTCGATTTAAACGTAGTGTGGACCAGCATGCTGACGATGACAGCACAGTAGACCTTTTGCATGATTCGTCTCAATCTGGTGGAGAGCATGAACCTTCCTCTAGTTCTGGAAACTTTTCACTTGGTGTTGGTTTTTATTCACCTTTTTCAACTAATTCCTATTTTCAATTGAACACTTCTAACCTTTCCCGTAGTGGTAGTTTTGATAGTAGTGCTAATTCCAGTAGTGTTTTTAAAGTAAGCCCTACCGAAACAGCAGACTTATCTGATGAAATGGAAAACACAAGTCTGGGCTCTTCCGGTGTCGAGGATTCAGAGGATATTATCAATAAACTAGGCGACAACAATGAAAAATCCAAAGAAAGAACAACAATTTCCATTCCTCTTTCCGAAGAAAACATGAAAGAAAGTGTAGAATCAACTATATCTTATAATGAAGTCATTGATGAGGTAGAAATGACAACTGTGGTGTACGAACTCTCTCCTAAAGAAAAAGATGAGATCAAAGACATACAGTCTGATGATGCATTTGCTGTAAATAACAACATTTTTTTATTCGACAACAACCTAACTAATGACTTTGAATATGAGGACACGGATGATCTTATGATGAAAGAGCTAGCCAAGATAGAAATAAAACAAGAGATTGATGATAAAGCGAAAGAAATAAAAGAAGAAAAAGAAGAAGAAGTCAAGGAAAATTACGAACATGAAATTCTGATGAAAGAAATAGAAGCCTTGAAAAAGAAAGAAAATGAGGAGATAGAAAAGAAACTTGTCGAGAGACAGCAATACTTGAAAGAAAAAGAAAAAGAATTACACAGTAAAGAAAAAACTCTACTTGCAGAGACGAAAGAAGAATATAAAATAATTGAAGAAGATGATACTCTAACATCGAGAGAAAAAGAACTTTTGAAGAAAGAAAGAGAAATTCTAAAAAATCAAAAGGAATCATCCAATCGTCTGGTTTCAATGAATTTTTCTCCTAATAATACTAACAATGCATTTAATGAACAAACTATCAACAACCAAGAACCAGTGAGCCTCAAATCTCGAGTGCAACAGAACGATAAGCAAGAAATACCTTCCTATCAAATTATAACTGAAAACAAAGATGTTCGAAAGGACATTCAGATTGATACTAATTTCATAAGTACTCCAAGTTCAAATAAACCTTATATACACCTGTTGAACCACGAGAGGATTTACCTGAGCAAAATGAAGAAGAAGTTGTCCACAGCTGAAAATATTCGCCCGACTGTCAATAATCGGGTATCAACTCCCGTAGAAGTAAACTCAAAAATCATGGGAAAAAATGCGGACATTTTAAAAAACCAATCTTTTGTTAAAAATAAGATGACTAAAGTCAATGATAACGTTACATTTATCGATAGAGGTTTTGTAGAGCATGCTAATAATAACAGTGTTAAGATTCAGGCAACCAGTACTAACAATACACTAATAGATTTAACCCGTAGCATTAATAACAACAATAGACTATTCATCAACGTGACAATATCCACAGACGGTATGGTAAGCAGCACTAACCAGCTTCATAACAACTTCGCTGCCCTTGGGCAATCTGGTGATGGAAAGGACTCAAATAGCAATAATCAACCACTATATTTCTTATCCCTGGTTTTACCAACAAGTGACGCCATGAATGCAAATTCTCTCGGTTCTCATGTACAGTTCAATTCAATTCCAAGAGTCAGTACAGCCAATGAAAATAGGCTTTTTGATAGTTCAATGAAAAAAGCTCAATCAACTCCATTTTCGCCTCTTGAAATTTCTAAAGACTTACTCTTGAGTTCCTCTGAGAAACCAGTTTCAATGGGGTATATGTATGGCGGGGTGTGTCAATGTTCATGCCCCAACAGTGAGAATAACGACATAAACTTCAACTCTGAAGACTGGGATGAAACCACTACATCCAATGATCCCACTGAACTAACAACTGTTGAATCTTCTACAATTACAGACATGTCATCAACTGATGACTCCATTACAACTAGCACGTCACCATTTCTACCCAGTTTAGCAAATAATAGGAGTATTGAAGTTAGGAAAAAAAGTAATAGTTCCAAGTCAGCAACAACCACTGTTACAAGCTCAACGGATGTTTGGGATGAAGAGAGCGATAGCACTAGCAGTACAACAACAACAGAACCGACCACCAAGAACTCAACTGGCTGTCCGAAGATTATACCACCACCTGTCCTCATTCTAGAAGGTTAGTTTTCACTTCATAAGACACTAAGAACCATAATATATCATGTGTAAAAAAAGCCAATCTAGAAGGGTTTTTCCTCTCAAGTAGATGTTTCGGGGTTATTATTAGGTTAAAATTATACGTAAGTTGATAATTTACAGGGGCTTTTTGCACATCATCAAATTTTTATCTGTCGTTATTCAACGACGCTATTGTACGGTTTATTATTTCAATTTGGGACGGTTATATTATTTATTGTTTGAATTTTCAGTTTTTTAGAAAAGGTCTTTTAATAATTGCTTATGATAATTTTTAGTGAATGCTGTCTAGATGTTTGTTGAAATCTTAAAAAGGACTCATTTGAGATCATTCCACATTTATTAACTTTGTCAACTCCAGTGTTTCAAGGTTTTTTTTTATACCTACCATTTATTTTACTCTCTCGTCTGCTAGTTATTTCCATAAAAACTGAGGCAAGAGCAAATAGAAAAAATTGAAACATAAACTACAAAAGAAAGTTTCTGAAAAAAAAGTTGGAACAAACAGAAATTTGCACCTGTTAGTTATCAGAATTTTTTTCATACTCAAAGTAAAATGGTATTAAAATAAAAACCTGAAAGCATTTTTATTTTTATACCGTTCTCTTTAATCCCCTCATGCGAAAAATATAAGGAAAATATATAAAAAAAAGATTCTTTTAGTATGCTGACTAATTCAGTGATCACTACAATATTCTCACTCATCGCAGCAATCAGCGCACGTTTCTAGTTTAACTATTTCAAGGTTGCTGATTCTTCACTATGTTTGGAATCTTGATTATCGCAATCGGCTCGATAATTTATCAATGAATTGACCCTACAAGGTTTGACATAGGATCTCGATGAAAAAGAGTATTTTATAACATAGAAGGTACAGTGTTACACTACACTTAGGATTCTTACGAAAGAAAAGTATCAGGAAAAAGTTATTGTTCAGGATCCTAAAAACATCTTTCTGCTTACCCGAGGTACAAAGAGGCTCAAAGTTCCTCCCAGTTCCTCCTTTACTCCCCCTCCCATTTTCCATATAAAAAAGTTACACGGTTGTTAAGGTACGTACATAACATGCTAGGTACCTTTTTCAATTACGCTAGTTGCTACATCCATGCCCTGAATGTACATACACTTCAAACTTCAAAGTGGTGGGAAAATAATGAAAAATTAATAATAAAAAAAAATGGTTTTTAAAACGTAGGTAGGTTGTAGTTTTTCGGTGAGCGTCGTATATCATTCCTACTAGGAAAACTGCAAAGTAAAATATCATTTGAGTTTTGTTTTTGGAACTGTGCAAATTTTGTATCACATTTCTCATCATGTATTTCAAACAGTTTCAATTATTTTCAATGGGGTTGATAAAGTCTTTCGTCCGTCATCACATTAAATCTCTCACAACAAAATGCTTTATTCGTTTGAGAAAAACTAAAAATCATTATAAATTAGGTAAAAAACGAACACAGACGAGACTCAAACGTAGACTGCCACAGGAAATCCTGTCGGATCTCTCGTCTGGTGAATCCTTAATCTCAGACGAAGAAAACACTTATTAATATAATAATTATGCCATAAAAATAAATAAATAGGTAAAAAAAAAAATGCATTTTTTTAGGTAATTAGTACATAAGCCTCTTTTTCAATATCTATTAATTAATTATTATCAATTGATTTTCCCTTTTTATTGTACATAATTTTATTCAATAAAATTAATGTTACAGCTCAGAAATAATGTACATCTCTTATCACTACTGACTATCAATACTATTCATAACACGTCACTAGCACACAAGTGCAGGGCGTAACTTTGTCATTTTTCTCTTGCCCAAACAACATAGCTTACCCACAACCACAAGTTGCTGAAAAGATGTAGATTGTATCTGAGCGCAACATTTTACCAATTGTTGAGAAAAAAAAAAAAAAAAGATAAAGTCTTTAATAGAATTTTGCTTCAAATCAATGAAAAATTACAATACATTGACGTGAAAGTTTTGGATTGGTACTCAAATAGGAGTGTCCTCACCTCACAAGGTGTAGGCCTAGGTAATCAAGTTTAGATTAATATTCTCTCTGATTTTTTTTTTCTCTCTCGCTTCAATATTTTTTATGATTTTAGATAAGATATTTCTAATATTTGTAACCCAGAGGGGAGAGTACTCAGAATACTTGAGCAATTAATTTTCTCTCTGGATTACAAATTTTGTACTGAGAAATCATTTTTTTGGTCATGAGTTCTGCTGTTCAGATACAAGTGTTTGTAGGAGTATAATACTGCAGATACGAGGGAATCGACACCTCATTTACACCTGGGTCTACTCGCCACCCTGCTCTACTTTCATATCACAATAGTTACTTAAATACCCACCTACAGTACCTACCCTTGCTATAAACATGTACGCACCTCATATTCTAGGGGCCAGGTGTCTAAACTCCATGAAATTTACGTTTATTACCTATGTAGAAGTAGAAATGGGACGGTTGATAGCTGCTTGTGGAACTTGGTGGAAAAGTTTTGAACTTTCAAAATGCGAGAATTTTTTTTTTCTAATGGGAATTTTTTCGTTTGAAAACTTTTTCCTGAACTCTGCTCCTTCTTTCCACCCAATCTCTTTGCTTCTCTACCTTGTAATTTTCTTCTGTAGTGTTCGTTATCTTTTAATTCGCTTTCCCATTTATAATGAGAATATGAAAGAAGAAAATGGAGCTGAATGAAATGAGCCTAGAGAAAAGAGCTTTCGAGAGGAAGGAGCGAGATGTAGGAGGGAGCTACTATAAGCATCGTGTTATGAGCTGCTCAAGAGAGGTAGTATTAGGAAGGGGAATTAAATGTGTTTAAAAATGTAAACTTGAAAAAAATGAGAGAAAATAGAAATGTTCTCTTTGGAAATACTCAACAAGAAAATGAGTGAATTAGAGAGTTGTCAGACAATAAAATGCAAGAAACAACACATCATTTTTTTTATTTACAAATTTACGGGTTTGGCCCATTTTTTACATAAAAAACGCTTACAATTAAACATTAAGACTATAACACTATGACTAGGATTACATAGCTACATAAAACAATTATGACTAGTTGATCAATAGTCTATTTTTTCAAAATATACGAGTATAATATATGCGTCCCTCATTCTCTAATCAAGGCTGAAAATGTTTTTGTTGTTGCAATAAAAAGGATCTGATGTAATTATTGACGCATTGAAAGACCTCTGGATAGAAAAAACTTCCTTTTTGAACAACAAAAGGAAAAAAAATACTGACTTTTCCTCTCTTGATTCTCTTCTAATCCTAATTTCCTTTCCTCCTCTGCCCCTCCCACATTACCTCCTTTTTACATTATTATTTATTCTTCGCGTCTCCTTCCTCCTTAGGAAATGTTCCTCCTTGCCTTATTTCTCTCCACTCCTCATTTCCCTAATTAGGGCGCTACCTTGTTCCTCTCATCAAAAAGAATAAGAAAAGAAGTCTAAATAAACGAATAAAAATTTCTTAAGGAAAAAGAAACGTAATGATTTTTTGATACTTTCCGGAGAGTTTGAAAAAGTCAAGTTTTCAAAAAGATTTGAGATCCAACTAGGGATTTCATTGTGAATTTCTTTTCTTTGGCAGGTTATTTGGACCACTAACAACCGTCTTCGTTTAATTCTTTCTTTTGGTAATAGTGAACTAACGAGATGCACTATTACTTTCCAACAAAAATCCAATATTAGAAATCGGAAGTATTATGTATTGTGTTTGTTTTGTAAAAAAAAAAAAATTAATCCTTTTTTATAGATTAGATTAGACAGTTAAGAACTTACTTCAATAGGCTTCAGATTATTGGGAATCAACAAACTAAATTTAATACTCTTTACTTTGATACCCATCGAAACTGGTCCAAATGTAAATTTTTAACTTTCACAAAGAGCAAAAAATAATCCACCTTCTGTTGAAGAATTTTTTAAAACGTTGTGCTTTGACCTGGGACATAAAAACAGAGTTTTTTTTCTCTTTCTTTCTTTTAAAAAGGCGTCAAAGATAATTTTCTCTCTTGGTACAACGTTTTCATTTTTTATGGTACTAAATTTTTTCAAAAAATAAAATATTTTATAAATTTTACTCCCCTCCTTTTTTATGATTAACCTAATATCTACTTATATTTATTCAACTAACCCATTTTTTGTTCTATAATGGGTCCATTTTTTGTCCTACAAATAAATGTATAATTATATTATAAAACAAAATGATCCCCTTAATTTAGAATTTAAAATTATGTACTAATTATATTTTAATATCAAATCTTTTAGTTATCTTCCATATGGCGATTTTTAGTAGGTATTGGTAGTATTACTTGTTGAGTACGATAGGATTGTCATCAAGGGTTAAGTTTTTCATTTTTTTATCTTCTCTGTTATTAAAAGCTTTTTACACCTCCGCCAAAAAATTCAAAAATATCGAATTCTCGAAAAAAATTATCAAAATAAAAGTCAAAGGAAATAAAGGTCAAATTCTTTTAGTGAGAGTGCTGCCAAGAAATGTCTCCGTCGAAAATGTGTGTCACAAACAACCCTCTAAAATTAAAACAATTTTAATATCAAAGGTCAAAATATATTTAAAATTATTATTGCAAATGGAAGTTCTTGCGGAAATAAAATGTGAAATTTTCAAGTCTCTTTTCTTGGATGAATGACTCTCCTGTGATTGTTTTTATTAGGTATTTGTAATAAAATTAATAGGTTCATACTTACATTTACCTTGAATATTTACTAAATATGTAGATACTTTACTATTTTCAAATCATTTTAAATCTGCTCCCTCAGTTCTCAAAAAAAGATAGCACCTAAAGGTACCTACCAACTTTTATATATGCTTTAACTGTTTTCTTACAACAGAAATACAATTTAGGACAGCCATTTAACATTATTGAACACGATATCTTCATCATGTTTTTAACTAAAATATCTTACTTTTACACATAAGAATATATTATCTATCAGATCGAAATAAGAAATCAGGTAATCACCGATCAATAGAATCTTGCATAATGAGGTAAGTACGGCATCATTTTTAACTTTTTTTAGTAGCTTTCTGCTATTTTATACATATTTAGGACTTTGTTCACTATGTTTAAGTGTGAGTAGATTGTTGTTTTGTGTGAGTAGATTGTATTTGACAGTTGTTCCTTCCTTGCATGTAACTCCGTATAATGTCTGATTTTGTTTTTTCTTTTCACTTCTTCTCTTTCAACTTTTCATTTATTACTTTTAGGTACTTTCTTTCAGTCTGTACGATGCGCAACGTGCAACTTTTCTTCTTTCACTTCTGTAGTCTATATTTACAGACAGTCTATCTGTCAGATTGTCAGTCTTGAGAAGTATTTCATCTGAAACATTTCTTTCCTACTGAGGGTAGATGATGTATTCATACAATACATATTCATTATTATTGAAAATGCGAGGATGTATTTCTCTTTGTAGTTATATAGTATTTAAAAAAACCTTCTTGGAAATTAAATTGAATGTATGTACATGCCTCCATTTGCCTCGTACGATTGTGAATGCACACAATTCACAAGTGTCTCGCGTACAATGTAGATTTTTCCATCTTGTTAGTGACATTTCGTCTACAATATTCCTCTCCACTTCTCTGCCTTGTCCCCTAATCTCCCCCCAAACCGCTATGTCTATTCTTTGTAGGCTTTCCAGTTTGTCTCCAAGCAAAATATATTTATTTCCTCGTCCTCCTATTCAATCTCACAACTTGACGTAGCGTCGTTGACAAGTTTATGTACGATTCTTAACCCTTTGAATACTCTTAAGGTGTGTCCCACACAAGGTACTTATCATTGAGATTAACACAATACAGAGTTGTGTGTAACTGACATTTCCCTTCTTATTTGATGCTCATGGTCTCAACAAGAATGGAAATAGGTGATATCAAGTAGGGTACTGTAGTTTATTGGCTTAACTGGTTCATAAAAAAATGTTGGTTTTTTTGGAGAATAGGTAATGATTATATTATAGGTACTAAAGTTCAACGTTCTTTGATTTAAAGTGGTTTTTGAAAAGTAATAATGTAATTTTTCAACATTTGTACCATTCAAGGCACTATAAATTGTATTTTAGGCCTGCTTTTTTTCTCAACAATAGGTTAAACTTATAGGGGGAGTTTGGATTTTCTTCTTTTTTAAGTCTACAATATTACTTCCTCCTCTCTGCGTCTGTTACTCCTACACCCTCCATAGCTCAGAATCTTATATACCGGCCTATTGTTTCTCCCCCTGTTCTTCTTTCCTCTTCTCCATATTCTTTTTCTCTTTCTTGTTGCAATTCCCCTCCAGGTATAAAATGATTGTTTTCTTACGTCTCGTGATCATCTTTCTCGCTGGTGGAATATAAAGGTCTCCCGAGATGGAAAATTGAGGATTAGGAAGAAAAGCTGAGTCTTGAAACTATTTATTTATGCTTATAGATTTTGATATAAGTTGCAAAAATTAAGTACCTACACGCCCTCTAATCATTTTTTTTCTTCTTATTTCACGGCGCTTTAACTAGGCCGTTAGCCTGTCCTTCACGCCGGTCTCTCTCTACTCTTTTAAAAGATTGCGAATGACTGATTTCGATGAGTGCCCTGTTTGGTCGAAAACATCAATATTAACGGTAATGATCACTAAGACCCCACAAGAGTCCCCCAGATCAAATGCTCTATTTTCAAAATAAAGTAAAAACACTAAACTAATCTCCAACCCTTCAACTTCCAGCCGGTTCCTCAGGCCCCGCCCGATCGTTTCCCCCCGATGGCACCACTTTCAAGCAGATCGAATTCTCGCAGAAGCTTTCACACGAGATCGAAGGATACGGCTACCTGAACTTGCAATTCTACCAGTCGCAGAACTCCTACGTCAAGTTCGAGTACAACATCCCGCGGGGTTCGAGCATAGCGGTCTACATCCGACGCAACGCCCTACCCACCCACACGCAGTACCACATACTGGACATCCTCAAGGGATTCAAAATTCGGAACACCAGGGCATCGCACAACGTAAGTGGTTTCCTATTGTTGAAAAAAGAAAAAAAAAAAAAAGAAGAAAAAAAAAGGTTTTTCCTTAAATTATTTATAGATTTTTGAAGAAAAAATTTCGGAGAAAATTTTCGAAGCTTCAGTCAAGGAGTCGCAGGCGGTCGTGGATAAATTTTCCTGAAGTTAAAAATAGTAATCAGAACAATTATTATTATTTCTGATATTCAAGCGAATAAAAGATAAAAACCCAATATGTATTTGAAGATTGTTCTTTCACTTTCAGGTACAGGTTTCTCTTGTTTAATTTCCCTTATGAAGAGGTAAATTTTACCTCTAAATCGTTCTCTTATATCCAGGCTTCTCTCAGTAAGAGGTTAATTTCCCTTATGGAGAGTTAAATTTTACCTATAAACCATTCTTGTATATCCATTTATACTCAAATAAATAAAGAGGTGCTTTGTTAAACTGTTGGCATAATGGGACTACCTGTCTTGCGCTGACAGTCTAAATAAAGCACTACTTATACTTACTTATACTTATCCATGTTCGACGGTATAAATAAATTAAATTATTAATCCAAAGATTGATTAATTGTGTTCTTCTAATGCCGGGTCCACACTAAGCGAACATTGTTAGCTAACAAAGTTCGCAGTGTGGACCCGGCATTAGAAAATGTTTTTACGACTTGTTTGAAATAACATTGTTAGCGAACATTGTTAGCTAACTATGTTCGCTTAGTGTGGACCCGGCATTAGAAAATGTTTTTACGACTTGTTTGAAATAACATTGTTAGCGAACATTGTTAGCTAACAATGTTCGCTTAGTGTGGACCCGGCATAGAAAATGTTTTTACAACTTGTTTGAAATAACATTGTTAGCGAACATTTTTAGCTAACTATGTTCGCTTAGTGTGGCCCCGGCATAATAACGCCTTTGTGTCTCTTCTCCAGAACAACGTGAAGAGGTTAAACTGTTGGCATAATGGGATTTGTCTTGCGCTGACAGTCTAAATAAAGCACTACTTATACTTACTTATGCCTATCCATGTTCGACGGTATAAATTAAATTATTAATCCAAAGTTTGCTAAATTGTGTTCTTCTAATAACGCCTTTGTGTCTTCTCCAGAACAACGTGAAGAGAGAGATGACGCACTACCTGGAGCCAGGCCACTGGTTCCTGTCACTCTACAATGACGATGGTGACGCCCAGGAGGTCTCCTTCTCCGCCATCCTGGCGCCCGACATGACCCAGGGGTGTCCT
Organism: Bactericera cockerelli; assembly: GCA_024516035.1. Taxonomy (NCBI): domain Eukaryota; kingdom Metazoa; phylum Arthropoda; class Insecta; order Hemiptera; family Triozidae; genus Bactericera; species Bactericera cockerelli. The sequence goes on from CM044960.1 coordinate 17,761,657, forward strand.
GCAGGCTGCTCGGGCAAGGGACAGTGCATCCTCGGCAAGTGCCAGTGCAACAGTGGCTTCGGTGGCGATGACTGTAGCGAGAGTAAGTGAAGATATGACTGTAGCGAGAGTAAGTGAAGATATGACTGTAGCGAGAGTAAGTGAAGATATGATACTTTTTAACACGTTGAACACCATGAAACCCACCGGGTGATTTAACCCATTAACGCCAAGCGTTGCCATATGGCAACGATGGAGGCAGTGCAAGTTTCTGACCTGTTAGTTAAACACGGTACATGTTACCACTTTATAACATTATAGTTCTCATTGTTGACAATATGTGCTACCTTCTGAATATTACTAGACAGTTCTATCAGTTGTTCTATCTGAAAATTTGATATTTATTTTTTCAAAATGGATCAACGTTTTCCAACAGTTCAGGCGTTAATGGGCTAATGATGTTCCGTGAAAGTCACCGGTGGGATTCATCCAGATTTTTCAGAGCACACAATGATACTCAGTCATGAAACCCACCGGTGACCTAAACGGGACATAATTAACAATCCCAATTTTGTCCCGCGTACCTGAGAAAAAACTAGAAAAAAGCCTCGGTGTTCAACATGTTAATATATGTTGACAAACAATTACTTACTTACTCCCTGCCCTGTTGCACATAGTTGTCTGTCTTCTGATTTTTCCAGTGTTATATTCATGATTTGAAGAGCTTTTACTACTTGCTGCTAGAATCTTGTTATTGGTCTTTCTCTAGGTCCTTTTCCTGGTATAAACAATTAGAGACGTTAATTTCAAGTAAAGTTGGGCTAAAATTTTGAGCTAGAAATTTTATAAATGCCCGGTTACCTTTTGGAACTGAATCAGTTTTATTTTATGATAAAAATCTTCACGGCCACATCCCTCATGAACAAGATGCCTCCATTGAATTCCATCTTGTGCTGTCCTGTCAGGCTAGAGTGTTTTGCTCAGGCTCGAACTAATAAACGACGCTACAGTAGAAACTGGTACTTTAGTGTTAATATTACCATGTTAATAGCCAATCACATGGCTCAAATCCAATACTGTAATAACAGTGTCCAATTGTCCACCACGGCACTGGTACTACTTTGCAAATATTTTAAAAATAATTCTGCAAATAAATGGAATATTGTTGGTGGAGAAAAATTCGGGCCTCAGTTATGCAATTTATACATTCTCTTCCGTCACTAACCTAATGCCAAACTGTTGGCATAATGGTACTACCTGTCTTGCGCTGACAGTCTAAATAAAGCACTACTTATACTTATATGGTATTACCTGTCTTGCGCTGACAGTCTAAATAAAGCACAACTCATACTTATACTAACTGACCTCAGTAGCTTGATCGATAAGGCAGCGGACTTGTAACCTGGAGGTCGGTGGTTCAAGTCCCGGTTTCAGAGTAGATTTAGTAAAGCGAGTTTGAGTAGTTGTGATATCACGAAAGTGATGAACACAAATATGATAACTAACTTTTTTTTTTACTAACCTCCCCCCCCCCTCCGCCAGGCGTCTGTCCAGTCCTGTGCTCGCAGCGCGGGGACTACATCAACGGCGAGTGCCAATGCAACCCGGGGTGGAAGGGCAAGGAGTGCCACCTGCGGCACGACGAGTGCGAGGTGCCAGACTGCCACGGGCACGGCCACTGCACCAACGGGAAGTGCCAGTGTGGGCGTGGCTACCGGGGAGAACACTGCGAGCTGGTGGACTGCCCTCACCCCACCTGCAACAACCATGGCTACTGCATGGCCGGCACGTGTCTCTGCAAGAAGGGCTGGAAAGGTGAGTTCCATTTCCTCAGGCCCCGCCCGATCGTTTCCCCTGATGTGCACCACTTTCAAGCAGATCGAATTCTCGCAGAATTCGTGAGACATTTTCATTTCTCTGGTTCCAAATAGTATTAACGCTCCAAAATATATCGAAATAAAGATATCAGAGGGCAAGGACTTCGATTGTTATAGACCTCTCTTTAAATAAAAGATATCAGAAAAATTGTTTGCTTGTTTTGCGTGACATTCACAACTGCATTTTCCATTTTATGTTACAAATATTTTATTTTGTAAATTCAATCATGGTATCGTATAGATTGAATAGTATGTATCTTCTTTAATACAAAGTTCACCTGTTTAGTCTCATTGTGTTTTGTCTTCAGATATGAGTAGATCAAAAAATCATCCATATACATAATATAACACTCAACTTGATGTTTATTTCTCCTGTGCTCCAGGCTTGGACTGCGGGGAGATGGATAAGGAAGCCCTCCAGTGTCTGCCCGACTGTTCCGGACATGGCCAGTTTGATCTCGAGACCCAGTCGTGTATCTGTCAGCCTCTGTGGTCCGGTAGTGACTGTTCCAGTGGTAAGTCGGCACTGTTTACTGGGTTCAATTCAGATTCTTAAAGTCTTTGTGAACAGGACAAGCTCAATGTACAAACAAAATATGTTTTTATAGAATCATTGTTTTAAAAGTATTTACAATAAGCGACAGCAAATATTTTTGATACTACGTTTATCATCCTAACATTCCCAACAATTTCCTTTAGTTCCCCTTATTCTTTTGACGACATGAAGTCTTTCTTTTTCGAAAATTGTAGAATTCCTTTTGGTTGATTTTACAACTCTCTATTCACGATCAATGTTTCTGTTCGCAGCTCTGTGTGACAAGGACTGTGGCACTCATGGCCACTGTGTAGGGGAAGCTTGTGTCTGCAATAGTGGATGGTCAGGAGAGTACTGCAATCTACAACAATGTGATACTAGGTAAGTTTTAGCACCAAGATTAATCTGTGCCCAATTCCTTTGTGATCTAAAGTCGGCACTATGATATGAACCGCGAGTTGATTTTTGGATATTTGTAGTTCATCATTGGATACCTCGATCTTCTACCTTCCTAATTTCTTACAAAGTAAACAATTCCTTTATGGATATTCTCTTCAGCCACTGTACTTAGAAAAATTCTATGTTTTTTTCTATATAAATCGGAATTAACCACCTATGTTGCTTGGTGTGTTGTGTTTTTTTTTTATTTGACTTGGTTTCTTGAATCTCTAATATTCAGAGGGGATACAATTCCTAAACTCTTTTTGAACTTAGCAAAACTTTTTGAACTCTCTTGACTTATCTAATTCTAATTCCATCCACTAATCTTCTCCATCTCTCTTCCCCAGATGTAACGAGCACGGACAATGCAAGAACGGCACTTGCCTGTGTGTGACGGGCTGGAACGGCAAGCATTGCACGCTGGAGGGATGTCCCAGCTCCTGTTCTAACCACGGGCAGTGCCGGGTGAACTCGGACGGCCAGTGGGAGTGTAAGTGCAGCGATGGCTGGGACGGCAAGGACTGCAGTGTCCTGCTGGAACAGAACTGTAACGACGGCAAGGATAATGACAAAGGTAAGTGAGGGGATCTCTTTCTCCTGTAATTGGTTATTCATAAACTGGACAGCCGATTAAATTTAATATATGGTAGTTCAATTGTATCTATAGAATTTATCAATAACAGAGACTCACTAGTTACAAAATAAGACCAGAGCATCAGTATCCTGATTTTACAGGAAAACTCCACTTTCATATATTGACATTAGTATTGATTATTTAGCGAAGGTTGTGAATACTGAAATATTCCCTACTCACACTTTGTGATGTTTCCAGACGGTCTTGTAGACTGCGAAGACCCTGAGTGCTGCTCCAATCACATCTGCCGCAGCAGTCAGCTCTGCGTGTCTGCCCCCAAACCCATCGACATTCTCCTGCGGAAGCAACCTCCCGCTATTACCGCCTCCTTCTTTGAGCGGATGAGATTCCTCATTGAAGAGTCCAGTCTGCAGAACTACGCCAAGAAAGATAACTTCAATGAAAGGTAAGCTGTCTTGCTTTCTGGCTTTGCTTGTACATATTCAGGTGGGTTTTATGTGAACTTAATGAGATTGTTTTGTAGACTAATCTGTTTACTATCTATCACATCACTGATGGAATAATGAGAAAGAAACACCTTGGTCAAAAACAGCTTACTTACATATATGAATTTAGTCGCCAGAGAGGAATCAAAAGTAAAGCTGTCGAAAGTTGATGCTCAGATGGAGCTTTAATATGAATTACGAGTTCAGTTGTTAAAAGCTGAGAAATTGGGTTGTTTAGTATAGAAATTTTGGTTTCATGATAAACCAAACATTAAGGAAGCTCAATGCTAATGTAAGAAATTTCCTCTGAAATCTTTAGTTTGAGCAAACGATATTCCTCTATGAGTTCTTGTTTTGGTTGGCTTTGATATGGACCAAAATCAACAATACATTTTTAAGACAAGAAAGTATTTTGTTCAAATAACAAACTACCACCTAAGCTTTAGGACGACTTGTATTGTTCATTTTAATCCTAACATTAAAACTTTTTTCAATTCATTCTTCATTTGTTACTATGCTGCTAAAATTGTGCCCCTGTCAATATTCGTCTCCCTCTCCTTGCTTCCTGTCCTTCTTGTGTCAAAATATTTAGATCTATGTGACATCCAAGTAAAGCATATTTTCTAACTAATTATTTGCTTGAAAAGTTTAATTTAGATCACTAACAGTTGAAAATAGTTCGATGATAAAATGTACCCAATTAGTCTGGAAACTAAAAGATGGTCTAAAATATTCTTAAATAGTTTTATCCTATTTTTCTTTTATGAAAATATGTTTTACGCCAGTTTGTCAAAATGTTTGTTTTCCAAACAAATACTAATTTGATCAGAACGGAAAAACCATTACACAAATGAAGGCTATCTATCAAAAGAAAATTACAAACGACTAAAAATTTAAATTGGCAAATCTCTATTTGCTGGTCTTTTTCATTGGTGCAAATCAATCTTGAAAAGATTTTTGAAAATCCCTAGATTAGTTCAATTACAAGCTCTAATTGGCGACAAAAACTAGGTATGATGTGTGTTTTTCTGTTCTGATTGCGTTTCTTGTCCTTTGTCTTTTTATTTTCGTCATTGTGGCTATCTTGTGTAACATTATTTGTTCTTTTCTTTTCTCTTTCTAATTCCCCTCCTTCCCCCGAAATCAAATTGCCACGATCTATCTCGATCTCTCTCACTCCAGTGTATTTTGGAGCAACTTCAATACAAGGTAAACTTCAGTCTCACACCATAAAGAAACACTTCCAATTTCGTTTTCAGTCCAATCGTTTGTTTTACATTATATATTATGTTTTCAATTATTATTTTATTTTACAAATATTTTATCGTTTTTCGTCATTCCTCCGTATTTTATCTTTGATTTTTGTAGAGTAAAGAAGTATTTATTGTTTCAAAGTTTCAAGGCATATTCTCTTCGAATATTTTTTTTAATAACCCCTGCTAGATTTTTGGGCAAATTGTCAAGAATACCTCAGGTAATATCTAGTTTTAGCTACCATAGCACACTGAATTAATAAATAAAATTTCATTTAAATAAATTATTTTGACCTTACATCAGCTAAATTGATATCTAACGGCATGTAGACACACTCATGTTCTAAAACTTGGAAATCTTTTAGTGATACATAAGTTCTACTAACAAAACACTCAATTTCATTGAATTTTCAACAAAACTAACTTTCTCAACCTTTTTAAACCTTAAAAATCTATATTAAAATCACGGTTATATGTCAATCATTACTTATAAACGTAAACTTGTTGCATTTAGAAAAACAACACAAAGAACCTCTCCGGGTTAGCAAAAAACACTCTTTTAGGTATACCACAGTACATACGAGGTATATTAGGTAAAATAAAAATGAAAACACTAGTCAATAAAATAATATCTACTGATTACAGAATTCATATTTTTTACCTTCAATAGATTCCTCTTACATATTGAAATGCCCTAATTCACTATTTAGATTAGGTAGTTTATAACCAGGGCAAAAGGTAAGCAGTCTTGCTCCACCATATTTTCGTTTTCTCTGATGAACCCAACATCATTGAATTTCTCACCATTTTGCTCAGTTCTCTTTCCTTACTCCTTTTGTATATCTTTGTGTGTCTTGTCCATTATGCTTTTGTTTCACTTATTTCTTTCTCTTACGTTTTGTGCTGTCTTTCATTATATTTTATTTATTATCATTACTAGTATTTTGTCATCTTTCGCTTTATTCTTATCACTTGTGTTTGTCAAATATTTCTTTTTAATTTTGTATTTTAGATTCTGATGTGTTTTTCATCTCTGTTTATTTTTCTTCTTTTCAGCAATTTTTTACTATTAAATCAACGTTCTTATATTTTTGTATTCATTTTATTAAATCACTGGCACTATTCAAAATGTGAAGTCTATTGATATTTTGGTGTATATTTGGGTTTAATAGGTGGGTCTAAAGTCCTCAGCTATAAGTGAAAAAATAGCTGTTTTGACATAATCACTATCATTAGATACTCTTTTTAAATATTAAGGAAATAGAAGGAAATTACTAGAAAATGTTTATTAGAACTATGTTACTCTAGTCTACATGGATTATCATTGTTGTTTTTCTAGTTAGAATTACATTTTTATTGTTTTCATCTTTTATAAGGGAATCTAAGTTTTGATGTCAGGCCATGTAGTCAAATAAATAAGAATAAGTTATTATTTTGAAGAGTCCCCTGATTAAAAGTACAGTTTGAAATAGTAATCCAACTTTTTCTTCAAGTAAAAACTGTCCAAGTCAGGTCAATATTTAGCTCAGAATCTATCGAGTTTATTCAATTTCTTCAAATCGAATGAACTATTTTGTTGTTAAAATAAATAAAAATATTCGTTTCAATTCCGCTTTAATTTCTTCCTAACCGTCCACCTTGCTATGCTCTCCACAGCCGGTCTGCAGTGGTCCGTGGTAGAGTAGTCACCTCCATGGGTATGGGTCTGGTGGGGGTGCGAGTCTCCACATCTACTCCACTGGAAGGCTTCACACTCACGAGAGACGATGGATGGTTCGATTTGCTGGTGAATGGGGGTGGGGCAGTGACCCTTCAGTTTGGACGGAGCCCATTCAAACCTCACACACACATTGTGCACGTTCCATGGAATGAGGTGAGTTTTTTTTGGTATTTTTAATCATTATTTCCGTCCTAATCAGGAATTATGTATATGTAGGTATATAATATTATTTATCATAACCAAATTTGAAAAAATCTGAACTAAAAAATTGGATTTGAAGCCCTCGTTTTTTCTTACACTTTGTGTTACGCCTGTTACAATGAAGAGAGCATTTATTCAAAATTTGTACTTTATACAAAATTTCCATTTTTAATTTATCATAGCTTTGATAATTTTAAAGGATTCGATTTACATGTCTACATTGCCATTGTTCTAAACTAGTATTATTATTATTATTTAATATGTAATTGCCAAACTACATAATACATACACACTGACACGTAGGACATGAAATAAAAATAATTCTATTTAATGTGTAGTGCCACATTAGATTTCTAATTAATATCAATGTCATCCTTTCTCTTCGCAGGTGGTGATCATCGACACAATCACGATGCAAATGGGCGATGACCGGCCGCTCTCTACCACCCAACACGCCTGCAAGGACCACGACTATGACACGATGAAGCCGGTGGTGCTAGCCACGTGGAAACATGGCTTCCAAGGTGCCTGTCCAGACCGGAGTTCCATCCTAGCCGAGTCTCAGGTTTGTGTTTTTATCTGACCTGGTTACAGCGTTGTCGGTGAAACCCTTACAATTAACAATGCGACCTAATTAGAACTACATGTAGCACACCCTAAATTTATTAATATCAAACATCCCAAAAATGAGTTTTGGATCCACAAGAGGTGTAAAGACTCCGTCAAAACAAAACGTTGACCACATTTCATACGAAGTCTGGATATTTGTTTGCTCTTTCATTGGCGCTATTGCCACAAATCCACTCTGGATTCCTGTTACAGTATTAAAAATGAAATATAAGGTATTGATAACGTTTTATTTAGTTTTTTATTAAATAAAAAAAACTTGTCCCAGGGACCGTCCACAAGAGACTCTAACTTGAGGGTGCTATCAACAGATCTTCATCGTGCCGCAACGGTACATCAAATTTAATTTCAATTTGTCTAAAATTATTTTATTTAATTATAGTCAAAATCTCATTATTTTCTCCACAGGTTGTCCAAGAAAGCTTCCAGATCCCAGGCACAGGGCTCAACCTAGTCTACCACAGCTCCCGCTCTGCTGGGTATCTATCCACCATCCAGCTGCAGCTTACACCCCAGGTCATCCCCGACACCCTACAGCTCATCTATCTGAGGATTACCATCGAGGGGATCCTCTTTGAGAAGGTACGAAAATATAGACTTGTCTTCGTAATTATGTCTTTTATTCATGTTGTTAACGTTTTTACATTATTATTCACTTTTTGTCAGATGATTCATGTTGTATCATATTGAAATAAGATTTCAGAAGATGGAAATACTCGTACATTGAAGAATTGATTGTGTAACAAAAAAAAAAAAATTCTTTTGTTCATTTTAAAAGGAGTTTATTTTGTAGAATTCTAATATGGCAATTTGGCAAATATCTCACAAAAAATACACTTCATATGCGTTCACGATGTATGAATGACACTCCTATACATTTGATCGATTAGGTGGCGGACTTGTAGTCTGGAGGTCGGTGGTTCAAGTCCCAAGGTAAGCAAGTATTTAGTAAAGCGAGTTTGATTATTTGTGATTAACACAAATATGAACCATGCTGATGGCCAAAATCTAAGAGCACTTTCCACCTCTTTGTGAATTCATGTAAATATTTTCTCTCGTCAGGTGTTCGAAGCGGACCCTATGATCAAGTTCACCTACGCGTGGAACCGCCTGAATGTGTACCGACAGCGCGTGTACGGGGTGACCACAGCCCTGGTGAAGGTGGGCTACAAGTACCGGGACTGCCGGGACATCATGTGGGACCTGCAGACCACCAAGCTGAGTGGACACGACATGAGCATCTCGGAGATCGGAGGCTGGAACCTGGACATCCATCATCGCTACAACTTCCACGAAGGTAAGATATATATATTATTTTTTTTTCATTAATGTTTCCATAAATATAAATATATTTTTTTAAATACAAAATCGTTTAACTCAGAGATAAAACACCTCCCGCATATCTGCTGTCCTCTTCATTGTTCCCAACACACTCGCCGCAATATATAAGTAACTAGCGGGCTGCACCCGCTTCGCCAAGCCATCACACACACACCACCCATACATCACACACCACACCCACACACCACATACAAACACCGCACACACACACACACATCGACACACACACACCCATCCACACACAAACACATCCACACACACACACACAACCACATCCACACACACACCCATACAGACACCCACCCAAACACACCCACACCCACACACATCACACACACCACACACACACACACACACCCATCCACACACACACACACACCCATCCACACACACACACACACACACATCCACACACACACACACACACACCCACCCACACACACCACCCACACACACGCACACACACACACACACACACACACAACACAACACAACACACCACACACAAACCACACACATACACACACACACACACACACCCATCAACACACACACACACATCCACACACACACACACACACACATCATCGCTGTAAATTTTAAAATCCCGAGCCAAATCTATCAAAGCGGATATTGATAATGTAGCAAACTGGCCTATATTTCGAGAACGGTTTGTCAGAATATGGCAACAAAGGGCTCAAATAAAAGCATGTGATGTTCTGAGACAGTTCTACAATATAAAAAATATAGGTCCTCGCGATAAATAAGTACGGGCTGGAATCTGTTAAAAAACGTGAAAAGTCTGAATAAAAGGTATAAATTTCGAACATTCTGGCTTATATCTCAATAACGGTACGTCAGAATGTGGCCTCAAATGTATTAATTGAAAGCTTGTTTTGTCTAATTTGTTATTAAATAATAAAAAATATAGGTCCTCGCGATAAATTTTAAGTTCCATGCTGGAATCTGTTAAAAAACGTGAAAAGTCTGAAAAAAAGGTCAAAATTTCGAACATTCTGGCTTATATCTCCAGAACGGTACGTCAGAATGTGGCCTAAAATGAATTAAATGAAAGTTAATTTTGTCTAATGTGTTATTAAATAATAAAAAATATAGGTCCTCGCGATAGATTTCAAGTTCCAGGGCAAAGACTGTCTTAAAATCGGACCCTTCCTCAAGGAAATACTTGAGGAAGGTCATAACTCAAGGACGGTTTGGAATTTCGGACTTTTGATAATTTTCCTGATATCGTATGGCCATTTTACTTGGGGTCATCTCTCATCAATTTTTCGCTATCTCTTACCGTTTCGCCTAAACAATTGCTGCACACAAAGATACAAAGCCCGTCCATATTTCTCATTTATATATAGAGATGTATGAGTATTTAAGTAGTGTTTTTTTAGACTGTCAGCGCAAGACAAGTAGTCCCATGATGCCAGCAGATTTGGTCAAAAAAGTAAAACGGGGCGCTTATTGGACCTAAAATTGGGCCGGTTGATATTTTTTTTTTTTTAACTCATTGAGTGGGGTGTTGATTGAATGGTCTTCATGCCCTGATGCTTGAGATGACATTTTCATTGGATAATAGAAATTTTACAGTTCACAGGTTTACTGTCGGTTTACAGTTCACAGAACTACTAGCTTTAATTGTTCTACTCTTATTAGCTGTTTATTCAGTCAAATTCTTATTATTTCTCACCAGTTTTCATCTCCTTGTATTGATTCAAAGAACCTACGGAAAAGTCATGTACTGGAATGCACCTACTTTTTTATTTGCGTCAGTAAAGTCAACAACCGGGGGACCTGAGAAGACTGGCAACAAACTCATCCCCACCTCTGCTTGAACCATTAAATCAATTTCAAATGTTAAGATTAGTGATTTGAAAGGTTAAGAAATTATTTTATAATCAATTTCAAATGTTAGTGATTTGAAAGGTTAAGAAATTATTTTATATTGTTACAAATATTGTTACATTTAATTCCTTTATTATTTGTGAGGTTGCATATCTTCATAAAAAAAAAAATAATAATAATAATAATAATAATATTCATTTTATTATCGTGAAATAGGACTACAATCGAGTGATTTCATATTTCCCAACAGGTATCCTGCAGAAAGGAGACGGGTCCAATATCTACCTGAAGAACAAGCCCCGCATTATCCGAACTACCCTAGGCGACGGTCATCAGCGACCTCTGGATTGCAAGGACTGCAACGGAGAGGCGGGACCCAAGCAGCGACTGCTAGCGCCCGTCGCTCTTGCCACTGCACCGGATGGGTCGCTATTTGTGGGCGACTTCAATCTGATTCGTCGCATCATGACGGATGGCACTGTTAGAACTGTGGTGCGACTCAAGTAAGTTGCGAACATTCTTGTCGAATAAAATAAAAATTAATGTATGCTTTTCGAAAGATTAGTTATAATAATAATAAAAATCTTTATTTGTTTTCATATACATTTGCATTCCCATTACATCTCCTTGAAGTACTGTTGTACTTTTCGGGAATGTATATTCTCGAATGTTGCTTTAAATTAAACTTAGTAAAAGTGCTTCTTTTCGAATAAAATAAAAATTAATGTATCCTTTTCGAAAGATTAGTTACTTATGTATATTCTCCAATGTTGCTTTAAATTAAACTTAGTAAAAGTGCTTCTTTTCGAATAAAATAAAAATTATTGTATCCTTTACGAAAGATGGGTTACTTATGTACCTATATTCTCCAATGTTGCTTTAAATTAAACTTAGTAAAAGTTTTCCTTCACAAGTTACCGTCTATAAGTTACCTGGGGGACGTTAAACAGGGAGAAGACCAGTGTCTCGCTAGAGGACTATAAACAGAGAACAGACTAACCAACCCTTACAAGCCAGGCTAGCTTGCAGTTTCCTAAGGGTTTAATGGCTTGTACAGAAAAGTCCAAGTCCTCATGATGGTTGATCGCACATAGAAATATGTGGTTCAGGACGAGCCAACTTTGAAATAAAGTTGGCTGGAGACCCCTCCAGTTGTAGCCAAGCTGGCTACAACAACATCTATAAGTTTAAAAGTTTAGGATTAGGTACCTATAAACCTCAAACATTATGGGTAATTAGTGCGTGGATGAAGTAGCTTCATTCTCTGTTTAAATCAAAACTTCTCACATAACTGCAATTTTTTTTAGATAAGATGATTATTCTTTTTACCGGAGTTCTGTTTCATTATTCGTTTTACTTCCTCTTCGTCCCCAGTGTCACGCGCGTTGCATACAGATACCACATCGCTTACTCTCCCCTGGACGGAACCCTGTACATCTCCGACCCCGAGTCTCACCAGATCCTGCGAGTGAAGAACGCCATGGACTTCTCGGCTCCCGACTACAACTTCGAGCCTGCTGTGGGCTCCGGCGAGCGGTGCTTGCCGGGGGATGAAGCCCACTGTGGCGACGGAGCCCCGGCACGAGACGCGAAGCTGGCGTATCCGAAAGGTGAGAAAATTTTGCACTGTAGCTTTCGAGTCTTATTTCGATCTGAGTGTTATTTAGACATAATGAAATGGTGAAAATATATAAATAAAAATTTGAACTTATTAATCAGACTTTAGGTATATTTTTCTTTTGAATAAAAAAAAATCCAGGTTCGGTATTTCCAAATATTTCCATTTTATTCCAAATATTTCCAGTTTAGCTTCCCCACTATTCGTCAAAGAAAATTCCGTTTCGGTACTTTTAAAGATAAACAATGGACTTAACCCATAAAAGAAATGGAAGCAAGAATTTTATAAATTCATTTTGGTTAACCAAACTGGAAGAAGATTATTCCTCTTCCAAAAGAAACTGACTTTCTTCCAGTTCGTTCATTTAATTCCAGTTGATTCCACTTTGGTTAGAAAGAAAAATATGGCTTTTGTCTTATTATTTTGTCTCTTAGATTTAAATTAATGACCCACCACGTTGTATTTAACTTAGACCTCATCGGCGCTTCTAGCTTCTTCACATTATTTTCCTTGGATGATGTGACTTTCTCACTTCAATGAGAATAAACAAAGGATGGATTTAAATTCAAATATTAGAAAAAATGCAATGGTTATATAAGTGTTATATGCAATGGTTATATAAAATATAAGTGTTGCCCTTATATTTTATTTTCATCAAGGGTGGTGTGGAAGAGAATGCCGTAGGCATTAGCACCGCCCTTGATCAAGTTTTGTTTAATAATTTCAACTTTGTTTCTTGTTAATTGTATATACTATAGGTATTTTGTAAATAAAACTTGATTAAATCTGTTTAATAATAATAATGGTAGTTATCTTCACCTACTTCCAAATGTTACCTCAACATGTCATTCTAAATTACTTTACCATCATCCCCCAGGCGTGGCAGTGTCAGCAGACAACATACTCTACTTTGCTGACGGCACCAACATCCGTATGGTGGACAGGGATGGCATCGTCACAACAGTCATTGGAAACCACATGCACAAGTCCCACTGGAAACCCATCCCTTGTGAAGGAACCCTCAACATTGAAGAGGTATGTCGAGTTGTGCACCACTGAACTTTAGGTATCTAATCGTGAACTCAAACTTTTTTAACCTTTATTAAATCTGGAAAACTGTCAGGTTCCCTTAGATGTCTCTGATTGCCCTTGGCAGAGTTTCCTGTTTTACAGGAAATTTATCTCTTGAAGATTTCTGGTTGGACCCACTTCATTTTCAAAATCAAAAAGATCTTTCTCTCTTCTTATTTTGTAATACATAATTATACAATAAATAAATATGTATATAGGTATATCTCTCGTTATATTACTTCCGAGAAATTTCTAATATTAGAAATCGGAAGTATTAATTGTGTTCATTTTTGTAAAAAAAAAATAATATATTTTTGCTCCGATTTTTTTTAATTTTTATGACATAATACTCAACAAATTCTCACTTATAAACATAATGGGACTCCCTGTCTCGAGCCGATAGTCTAAATAAAACTAAAAAATAAAAAAAATAAAGCACTTCCCCTTCCCTATCTCCCCAGGTTCACCTCCGCTGGCCCACGGACCTCGCCATCTCCCCTCTGGATGACTCCCTGCATATCGTCGACGACCATCTGGTGCTGCAACTCACCAAGGACAACCGCGTGAAGGTAGTAGCTGGTCGTCCGCTGCACTGCCCTCCCCGCAGCGGCAACTACGATGACTTGGCGCCCCTAGCCACCCTGGTCATGCCACAGAGCATCGCGTTCGACCCCACCGGTAACTTGTACATCGCTGAGAGTGACTCACAGCGCGTGAACCGGGTGCGAGTCATAGGTGAGTCATCTATCCGCATTCTATCAAATAAGAATTAAGCTTTCGCTTTCTCATCAAACAAGTGTTTGTCTGTTATGATCTGATTGAACTATCTGATCTATTGAACTATCTGAACTATCTGATCTATCTATCTGATCTATTGAACTATCTGAACTATATGATCTGATTGAACTATCTGAACTATAAATGATCTGATTGAACTATCTGAACTATATGATCTGATTGAACTATCTGATCAATCAAGTCATCCTTTTACTATATTTCAATACTTATCTTCTCCTCATTTTATTATTTGTTTTTAAAATAAGTTAATATATTATAACCAAGTTAGTTTTAAGACTAGATATAAGAAAATTGAATATATCATAAGGTAAACCAACAATAAAAATAAAATTGTTATTATTATTGGTACCGATGATTATGACAATCGAGCTATCACTTTGAAGTCATCATTTTTTTTATGGAACTTTTGTAAGTTTACAATCCTATACTATCCTACAAACAAAAACACTGGTAATAATAATAATAATAAGAATGATTGTCTCCTTCTAGGTACGGACGGCAAGATCAGCCACTACGCAGGCGCAGAGTCCAAGTGCAACTGTTTGGACCGCATCTGCGACTGCTATGATGAGAACCACTACCTGGCTGCCACTTCCAAGTTCAACACCCTCTCCTCCATTGTCGTGTCGCCTGATGGAGTGCTGCACATCGCTGACCAGGCCAATTATAGGTGAGTGAGAGCCTTTGCTTACAATAAATATAATAATATTTTATTATTTTTTTAAACATATTGGATCAAGTTTTATTTACATATATACAATACATAGAAAATGAGATTAATAGAACAAAACTTGATCAAGGGCGGTGCTAATGTTTATACTGCCCGTTTAGGACTAATGAGTCTCATTATTTCAGCAGAAAGTCTAAGACGTATTATTATGTGGTCAAAATCCCAAATGGGAGGATAACTGGTCATGTCCCGGCAGGGTTTTGAACACACGATCTCTGGAATCACAACATAGAACCATCGAGACAGACTTATGAAACAACAACAACTCAACTTTCTACCGACCTCAGTAGCTTGATCGATAAGGCGGCGGACTTGTAACCTGGAAGTTCAAGTCCGGGTTTCAGTGTAAATTTACTATAAAGCGAGTTTGAGTAGTTGTGACATCACGAAAGTGATCAACACAAATAATTATGATAACTTTAAAAAAAAAAACTAAAAAAATATAAACAATACTTAATTACTTATAAATGGTGAGGTCCAACACATGCAACTTTGCACATTGGACCTACCCTAAACTTTAAATACTATTTTTAATATATTCATAAAAATTGATGAACATTTTTAATTTTTTGTTTATTTTTATTGTTCTTTCATTTTGTTGTTTTTGATAAAATGTTTATTGATTTATGAAAATACAAATAAAGTACCTTAATAAAAAAAATAACTCAACTTTCTTTTCTTCCCAAATCCTATAGGATCCGCTCCGTTCTGGCTCGCCTGCCCGAAGCTAACTCTGCGCGTGAGTACGAGGTCTACTCCCCGGACACTCAGGAGGTCTACGTGTTCAACCGGTTTGGTCAGCACATCGCCACCAAGAACATCCTCACCGGAGAGACCAGCTACACGTTCCAGTACAACGTGAACACGAGCAATGGAAAGCTGAGCATGGTGGTGGACAGCGCTGGGAACCGGGTGTTTATCCTCAGGAACTACGCTAGTCAGGTGAGCTTTTGCTGCTAGTCCTTACTGGATGAGTGAGGGCTGAATTATAAAACAGGATTAGATTTATTTTTACATACAAGAGATTGCCAAAGGCAATAACCCCGCCCTTTAGTTAGGACTAATGTTTTTATATATTTTCTATTCTTTTTCATTTTTATTGTATATATTGTTTCCATTTTTTTCATTGTTCAAATAATTATTTGTATGTACATTGTACCTACATAATGTCCATTTATAACTAATAAAGCGTTGTATAATAATAATAATAATAATAAGTAGACACCATCATTTAACTCGGGCTATAGTGCGCTGTGATTGGGTCAAACGCCGACTTGAGGGCTTGTCAGGCTTAGCTTAACTTTAATCCTGTTTCTTAATGTGGTCCAAAGTAAGATATCTTTTATTTTTCTTTCTTTTATAGAAAGGGTTTTTATTTAATACTACTTGAAAATCAGTCCTTCACGCTGATTAACCTCGTCCAAATGATATTTCATATTTTTATAATACACTGCAGGGATATATCAAACACATCGGGATTATATGACTGTTTGAGTGGTGGAATATTTGGAAATAATCTCTAGCTCTGATGAACACATTGTGGTTCTCGGTGTACGTACGTAGCACGGAAAAAGTATTCTTTCAACATAACGCTTACATACATCCTCATGAATCAAATCTTATTTGTTCTGTTTAGGTTGAATCCATCGAGAACATCAAGGGTCAGAAGTGTCGCCTCAAGATGTCCAAGATCAAACTCCTCAGCGAAGTGTCCACCCAGGACAACTTCAACGTCACTTTCGACTACCACGGCACCTCGGGACTGCTCAAATCCAAACTGGACTCGGCCGGACGCAGCTACGTTTACAATTACGACGAGTTTGGTCGTCTGACGCGAGCCTTCACTCCTACCGGCAAGATCGTGAACCTGGCGTTTGATCTGAGCACCAAGGGAGCCATGATCAAAGTGATCAATGACGACCGCCAGCCTCAGAGTATGCTCATCAAGGGGTCCAGTGTGATCAATAAACTGGGTAAGTGATGCCATGTGAATTCTGAATAAAGTACGTTTTTCGAGCAATAGACACTAACTTGTGTACCACTAAAAAATGAGAATAAACATCAAAATTAAAAGAACAAGGAGCCGACAATGTAAACAAAGTATCTCTTTTGCAAATTGTAAATAGAAAACTTCATTTATATAATAAGAAACTTACACTTAAGTATACATTTTTACAGGTTAAAATTTAAAAAGAAAAACATAATAGGTGCCGTAAAACGGTTTGAACTTTTAATTGTAAGGTAAATAAAGTAAATGACACTAAATATAAAATGAAACACACTAGCATGTCCTAACTTTCCCCCTCCCCCCGCCCCCCAGGAGAAGCAGAGCTCCGCACCTCCATCAGCAATGACGGCAACATCCTGCAGGTGAAGCCCTGGGGCCACGCCCTCTCCATCGAGTCCGTGCCCTATCCCATTCTGCAGGACATAGACGTGACACTCGCGGAGAACTACCCCGTTCCGTCCAAACAGAAAACCGAGATCGGACCGGACCTCGCCAATCGCTTCGAGTGGAAATACTTCCTCCGTCGGGGCCCGAACCCAGCCAAAGCCAGCGAGAAGATAGTCACCCTAGTGGGGCGGAAACTTCGGGTGAACGGCGAGAACCTGCTGTCGGTGGAGTACGACAGGAACACGGGAACAGTGGGCGCTTTCATAGACGACCACGTGCAACTGCTGAACATCAGCTACGACAAGCTAGGACAGCCCATCAAGTGGAACTCTGGCAATAACGTGTTCGCTTCCGTCGAGTTGGAATACGACAAGTTCGGGCGGCTCAGTGTCTGGCGATGGGGAAGGCTGAGTGAGCGCTACTCCTACGACCAGGCAGGGCGGCTCACGGAGATTCGCTACGCGGACGAGACCACCACACTGTACGCCTTCAAGGACATGTTCACGAGCCTGCCACTCAAGGTGACCACACCCCGGGGCAGTGACTATCTGCTGCAGTACGACGATGCAGGTGAGTGAACTTTACTTGTCTTGTGATTTTACGTAATGTAGTAGATTTGTTTTTCTAAAAGAAACTCTACCAACCCAAGGTTTGATTTCTCCGACGGGAATGATAAGACAAGTGATGTAAAGTTGAGCAAAAAGAGTTTGGATTTATTGTGTTCATGAGGTTAATATGCAAAATAATGCGTACCTACATATGTACTCAAAATATGTTCTCTAATTTTAGAACATTGCACATGTATTGTATGGTTTTGTAACACAATTATGTGTGAAAAATAAATTACATTTTCAATTCACTCTACTATTTTACTCTCTTCTGTTTTGAAATGAATTTGTTTACTATCACGCAATTTCTCGTAATGTTTGGTTGTCAAAAAAAAACAACTTTTTTCCGCTATACTTGACCTGTAACTTCACTCTTTCTCCACAGGAGCTCTGCAAAGTCTGACCACACCGCGCGGGCACATCCACACCTTCTCCTTGCAAACCTCCTTCGGGTTCTTCAAGTACCAGTACTACAGCCCCATGTCCCGCCACCCCTACGAGCTCCACTACAACGACAACGGCCAGATCCTCTCCAAGCTGTACCCGCACCAGTCAGGCCGCGTGGCCTATGTGTACGACAGCGCCGGCAAGCTAGACACCGTGCTAGCCGGCCTGTCCTCCGTCCACTACACCTACCAGGAGAACAGCAACCTGGTCAAGAACATAGACATCATCGAGCCCAACTTCGAGCTCAAGCACGAGTTCAAGTACCACTTCGGCATTCTGAAGGACGAGAAGCTCAAGTTCGGCAGCAAGTCGGGCCTGCACAATGTCCACATGAAGTACCAGTACGACGGCAACGCCCGGGTGAACAACATAGACATCGCTATCGACAGCAAGGACCTGGCGCCCATCAAGATGAAGTACAACCAGAACCTGGGTACTCTGGAGAACATCAACGACCTGAGGATATACAAGAACATGTTCAACAGATCCGTCATCCAGGATCAGAGCAAGGAGTACTTCACCATCACGGAATACGACCAACACGCGCGCATCAAGTCCATCATCATCAACATCAAGAGCTTCGACATCTACCGCCTGGAGCTGGAGTATGACGCCCGCAGCCGGATCTCCCAGCAGAAGCTGCTGGTGGGCAGGAACTCCTTCGTGGACAGGATGAGCTACAGCGCTGACGGGCACATCCTGGAGGTGACTGGGAACAACAACTTCAAGTATGTGTATGATGAGAATGGCAACACTGTGGCTGTGCTGGACCAAGGACACAAGCTCACCCTCGGATACGACATTGGAGATCGAGTTGTTGAGGTAAGCCATTGCGATTTTTTCGGTATTGAATTTATTGTAATTTCGGTTGAAGCCTGATTTCAAAGGCATTGTTTATCGAATTAAATAGCAAATTTACTCTAAAGCCTTGCTTTTATTGCCTTACCTTTGACTTTTTCAATGGGTATTATTTTTACGGTCAATAATACTTTTTCAATGGGTATTACTTTTACGGTCAATAATTACAAACCCCACCTTAATTTTTTCACTGCCCTGTCAAATCCTCATTCCTACTTCTATTTTTTATAAGAGCAGATCTTACGGATTCCTAATCTCCCCATCTCCCCCCACAGGTGGGTGACGTGGAGCTGAACGGGTATGACGCCCGGGGCTTCGTGGTGCGGCGAGGCGAGACTCACCTCCGCTACAACGAGAAGGGACAACTCTCCCACGCGGCCGAGGGGGACAAGTTTTCGGCCAACTACCGCTACGATGATCGCGGCCGTCTGATTGCCATCCAGTCGGTGCGGGGGAACCTGAGTCAGCTGCTGTATGCCGACCCGCATAGACCCGCACTGGCCACCCATCTGCACCTGCCCCGCAGTGGGCGCACCTTCCGATACCTGTATGACGAGAAGGAGTTCTTGATTGCGGTGGAAACGACGGAACAGAGGTAGTTATCGAAGACACAGAATAGAACATGAATTTTCTATTAACATTTTCGGTTTTTTTCATATATTTGTTGTTTAGTTACGATTGATGCTGAAGACATGTTTAAAATGTTATCATATTTGTGTTAGTCACAATAGTGATATTACAATTACTCAAACACGCTTTACTAAAACTTTTGCTTAATTTGGGAATTGAAGCACCGACCTCCAGATTAAAAGTCCGCCGCCTTATCAATCAAACTACTGAGATCTATGACATGTTTCAAACGTATTGATTACACTATATCATTATTTTTTTGACTTACTCTAGCAACAAAAATAATTAGAGAATGTGGTCAAAATTGCCATTTACGGTCTAATTTGGTTATTCTCATTTCTCATCAACACACCTACATCCCTTCCTTTCTCTCAGATTCTACGTGGCCTCTGACCAGAATGGCTCCCCCCTGGCTCTCTTCGACACCAATGGAAACATCATCAAGGAAATCCGGCGCACTCCATTTGGAAAAGTCACCCTGGATTCTAATCCGGACTTCTATCTTCCCATCGATTTCCAGAAAGGTAAGTGAAAAAACTCAAAATAACATAATTTTAATATTGATTTTATTTTAAAACTATAGGAATTTTCTTCGGTATACGAGTACATGATAAGGATGTGTAGTTAATCCATTAAGATTAACCTGAGGAAAGACGTCTATTGGTGTTCATTTGAATAGGTCAAGTGTTGAATAATTATTTATTTATCAAATAAAGTAATATAAGTAACGTTCAGTGTTTTCAAATCAAAATCAACTTATTGAACTTCGTCATAGAAGGCAGTATAAATAGGATCTCATCTTATGTAAACACGAAGTACATGTAATGTGAATGTCAAAATTTTGGCGTCATAATGTATTGAAATCTGTATATACATGTAATATTTTTATGTAAAACTAGGATTCTTTAAATTTTACATATAACATTGCTTTGGATTTCTAATATGAACCTCATAACAAGTAGGTAATTGAAATCTGTAGGTATATGAATTGTTCTTCTCATCAATTTGTTCACATTTGAATTCATTCCACTAACCCCTATGCCTCTCCTCTCCCCAGGTATCCCTGACCCCTACACGGGTCTCCTGTACATCAACAAGCGCTGGTACGACCCCGGGGTCGGGCAGTGGATGACCCCCGAATGGGAGCGCCTAGCCAATGAGCTGACAGCGCCCACTGATGTCTTCATCTATCGCTTCCACAACAACGACCCCATCAACCCTCAGTCCAGCCAGGTCATCAACTACATGACTGGTAGGTTTTTTTTTTTTTTTTTTTTTTTTTTTTTATTTTTTTTTATTTTAAGCTTTATTAGGTAGAACAAAAAATATATACAGTAGAATACAATGAAATATAAAGAAAAACAAGATTTCTTTACCTTTGAAATGAAAGGCGTATGTTTATAATGTGTTTAACACTTTGAGTCCCAGAGCTGGGATCGGCGAGTGAGCACGAGGGACCACAAATTTTAGAACGCAACACTCATACATTGCTCCCAAGGAGGGTAAGGGTCATATATGGTACTCATGTCCTTTGTGAAATATCAGCTGGGAGTCATATATGGTATTCATGGGCTCAAAGTGTTAAACATTTAACACGTAAAGATAGAAATCATCAGGTATGATTTCTAGAATTTTCTTTATTCTTTATTTCAACCCATGTGTACGACTGTACGTTGTCTTTGAAAAAAAGTACTTCGCACCATCGGCGCACTACCCCGTAATTTTGATTACACAAATAAAATTGGTCATTTATTTGCAAAATCTCGGTTTTCAGATAGTCTCCCCTACATTGTCAATTTTATTTTATTTTGGATTTATTTTATCACTAGCGGGCTGTCGCCCGCTTTGCGGGCCGAGGCATGGCCCGCTAGGAGCAAAAAATCCTTTTTCGCCAATGGCAGGTGTTGTAGTGGGAATTTCGAAAAATCCCGTCTTATTGCACATCTAGACTATAAGACAAAGCTATCTACCAAATTTCAGCTTCCTAGGACTTACCAGTTCGGAGAAACAGTGATGAATCAGTGAGTCAGTGAGTGAAACTCTCTTTTATAAGTATAGATAAATCAATTTCGGCCTCTGGTTTAAAGTTAGTCACATCTATAGGCAAATAGGCATTTTATCGATACCTTTTATGAAGAAAAAAAATGTCGATCGTACTAATGTCTCCCTCTCAATGTTCCCCCGCAGATCTGGAGAGCTGGCTACAGTTGTACGGGTTTGAAGTGAGCAAGATGCTGGGAGCTCAGTACATAGAGAAGCAGGTGTACCAACCCAGTGCCCGCGTGACGTCACAACAGCTCGCCCCGGACTTTGGTGTCATGTCCGGCCTGCAGTGCATTGTGGAGAAGGTAAGCTAATCATTCCATTTTTCAATAACGATATTCGAAGATCAGATGATAATAATAATACCCGGGTGTACCGGTTCATTTATTAACGATTATCAGAGCTCTTTGTACAATATAACAATATTGTACAAAGAGTATGTATACAAATATTATACAGATGATAGAATCAGGTTGTAGAAATATTAAATCATTTTTTTTTGTTTTTTTCCATCACTGCTTCAACAACAAAAAACAAGTTCTTCTTACTAAATTTATATTGCGACATTTATATTTAACTACGGCAAAAAAAAGAAAAAAAAAATAGAAGTCTACTGTTTTACAGCCAAAAGTCATAATGTACAGACAGAACACCTGTTTTATATGTTAAATAATAGAACATATATTTGAATGTTTAATAAAATAATGATTAACACTTCGTAATTTATTTAAATTTGTTATTAATAAAGAAATGGATAAGTATGTACAATGAGTTCTTGGGTGAGAGAAATGTATCGAACTGATTCTAAGATGATGACAGTAAGCTCTCAAAGTACCGATTACATAATAGGTAAGCTTGTTAAGGTACCAAAGTTTCATGTCATACAACAACACCTTTTATTTCAAGATTTCTTAGAAGCTTCAGCTTAAGAAAAATACCTTTGTATATGATATCTTGTTATTAAATAAATCTTAATCATCATAGGTTGGCGTCATCGTCAACGATGGTAGCCAGACAGTGGAGGAATGACTCAGCACTCCTACCACTGTCTTTACAAGGGCCCCCAGAACCAAACCAATGCTGGTCTATTCCCTGTTTATAGTCCCCCAACCAGACTGCTGGTCTACTCCCAGTTTTTAGTCCTTAATATATATAAATAAAAAAAAAATTAAAAAAAATACACAAAGGTACACGTGAAAGAGTACCTAAGTCACTAATTCCTCACCACCCTTCCCTCTGCACACAGACAACCTCCGGTTTCGGGCATCTCTCATTCGTGCCGCAGCCACTTCTCAAAATGGAGATCCGCACCCGGAACCTGCTCCCGCGGGTGGCGTACCGGCGGGCCATCTTCGGCGAGGGTCTCCTCATCTCCCGCTCGCCGGATGGGCGGGCCCTCATCTCCACGGTGGAGGGCGTGAACCAGGTGAGAATGCCGTAGGCATTAGCACCGCCCTTGATCAAGTTTTTTTTTTTTTTAAGTGGGGTTTAACGTCGCTTTCAACTGCCATGGTCATATCACGACGGGGGTTTTACCCTCCATTCGCAGGAAACTCACAAACCTGCTACTCACATTGACCTCACCCAGCCTGAGTGGGGCCGGGAAAAGCCAGCGTCACGAGAATTAGAATTTGAATGGTCACCCATCCAAGTCTTAACCTCGCTGGATGTCGCTTAACTTCGGTGTTCTGAAGGGAACCGGTGTATTCAACATGCCATCGACGCTGGCTCGGGTTGATCAAGTTTTGTTTAATAATATCAACTTTTTTTCTTGTAAATTGTATAATTATACCTTATTTTGTAAATAAAACTTGATTAAATCTGTTCTAATAAAGGTGATGCAGGACGTGGTCACCTCCGTGTTCAACAACAGCCACTTCCTGGACGTGCACTTCAGCCACCAGGACCAGGATCTGTTCTACTTCGTCAAGGAGCTGCCGCAGAAGATTCGGGATGATCTGGACGAGCTGAAGCGGCTTGGAAGTGAGTATAATAAGGCTTGAAGCGACTTGGAAGTGAGTATAATTAGGGTTGGGTGGAAGAGATAGGACCTGTTCTACTTCGTCAAGGAGCTGCCGCAGAAGATACGGGATGATCTGGACGAGCTGAAGCGGCTTGGAAGTGAGTATAATAATAATAATTCCGAGTAGTCACCGTGGCAGAGTGAGTTAGCGCGCTAGGCATTGCACACATGGTGACCTGGGTTCGATTCCCAGCGGGGGAGGATTTTTTCTGCTCTGTACTTGGATGTTCGGGGTCCACTCATACCTCGTGAGGAAAAATGAGTAGTTACTTGTATGAGTAACGACCAGTGGCGGCATTACCAGAGTAAAAAGAAATTAATGTAATAGAATAAGTCGAAAATTAAAGGAGGCTCTTAGTGATGCTGCGCTACCCATAAAAATTGTGAAGAGGCCTTGTGCTTCACCACAAACAAAAAAAAATCATACATACATAATAATTCCGTGTCCGTGAGGTAGGTATTGATACCTAAATCACGGTGGTGAGAGGATTATATGGACGCCCAGATCCTTTCATGTCCATTGGAAGTGAGTGGAACGCTGACTTTATTGCCTATAAAAAGTTATCATATTAGTGTTATGTGTTATTTGTGTTATCTTATTTGATGTTATAGCACAATTACTCAAACTAGCTTTTTTAAATCTTTTCTGAGCCTGGGATTCGAACCACTGACCTCCGGTTACAAGTCCTCCACCTTATTGACGAAAAACAAATATACATATAAATAAGAATAAACACAATTATCAATGTCTGAAATGATGACAGAGATTGCCTCAGGCAATAATCACGCCCTTTGACAATATTATTCTTGTCAATAAAGAGTCATTATGAAATGAAACCTAACCTGTTATCTTCCTCCGCCAGGCATGTTCAACATCACCACTCACGAGACAGCCACGGACGGCAAGGAGCTCCGGCTGCACAATGCGGACGCTATCGTCAGCATTCGCTACGGGGCGGACCCTCAGGACGAGAGGCACAGGCTGCTCAAGCATGCGCACAAGCGAGCTGTTGAGAGAGCCTGGGAGATAGAGAAGTCACTCATCTCGAACGGACTCTCTGGTGAGAGTCTACCTCATTATTTAAGTTTTTTTTTTAAAGTTATCATATTTGTGTTAATCACTTTCGTGATATCACAATTACTCAAACTCGTTTTACTAAATCTACGCTGAAACCGGGACTCGAACCACCGACCTCCAGGTTACAAGTCCACTGCCTTATCGATCAAGCTACTGAGGTCGGTCTACCTCATTATTTATTCAAACTGTTAGCATAATGGGACTCCCTGTCTCGAGCCGACAGTCTAAAAAAAGCACTACTATACTATACTATTATTTAGCTCCGCATGGGTATTAAAGTGAATTTACCGGCGTCGATGGCACGTTGAATACACCAATTCTCGTTCCCCATCACTGAATGAAGTAACGTTCAGCGAGGTTAGGACTTGGATGGGTGACCATTAAATTCCAACCCTTGTGATACTGGCTATTCCCGGCCCCACTCAGTCTGTGTGAGGTTGAGTAGCTGGTTTGGGAATTTCCAGCGAATGGCGGGGGGTATGCCCGTGCATTTGAAAGCGAAGTTAACCCCATAAAAAAAGTGTCTATTTACTATCAAGGTTTGTAGAAAATCCAACAGTTGAATACAGTCCACTATAGAATACATTGTAGAAAATCCAACAGTTGAATACAGTCCACTATAGAATACATTGTAGAAAATCCAACAGTTGAATACAGTCCACTATAGAATACAATGTCTATTCTTATTCCAGGAGGTCGCGGCGACTGGACGAAGGAGGAGCGGGAGGAGCTGAACCTCCGCGGCAGAGTGGAGGGGTACGAGGGGGTGGACATTCACAGCGTGCAGCGCTACCCCCAGCTAGCGGACGACCCCGGCAATGTGACCTTCCGCAAGGACGCGTCCAGGAAGAAGAGAAAGCGGAGGAACCACCACCGCGGCGAGGTCTCGTAGAGTCAGGCGTGACGGCTGACGGCACGCTGACGAGTGGTTGTGCAGCAGAGAGCAGGTCCAGAACTTTTTTTTTAAGCTTTATTAGGTAGACCAAAAAATATATACAGTAGAACACAATGAAATATAAAGAAAAAACAAAAAGATTAAACAAATATACAAGAAGGAAAAAAGAGAGAAATGTCCTACCTAAAGGGCGGGGTTATTGCCTGTGGCAATCTCTTCCACCCAACCCTTTGTGCTGGCTCCTAGCTCACAGCGGCGATGAGCCGACACCTGTCTTAGTGCTCCCTACGACATTGTAACCAATGAAAAGTTCTTACTTACATGGGGGTACCAAGTGAAAAGTTGTTGATATCCGTCATTTTGAAATGCTTTGACAGATGTTTTTGGTAATGAGCCTTTTTGGTGACACGGAACAGTTCGTTTGTAATCTACGAAATATCAACTGAGCTCGTTCTGCTAGCAATAAGTGACATTTTTTTTTTATCAAAACAGTATAACCTTAAATTTTGCTGCACAACTACTCAAACAGACATTGTGACTACTTTATATCTGAGGAATTATTTCATATACCACTGCTGACAGTAATATTGACAGACAGAAAAAGAACCATGATTATGTATATCCATTAGTCTTTGAGAAATACTGAATGGATTGTAGCATATCTATTAATTGGAACTTGGATATTGAATTCATCATTGTGCTATCGTGGAAATTTAAGAAGAAGACAACACAGCGTTATATTGAGAAAAATATTCTAAATGTTTTTATCAATAATAATTTGGTTTGAATTAATCTCTCAGATATTCATATTTTTAATTTTTATACTCAATAAAAATTGGACTGATATAATTCATATTATTTATCGAATAATATACTGTTTTAATGTATAAGTAATAAATCTAGTGATATTAATTTAATTACTCTTATTATTTTTCTAATGTTAATCTTGTGTACATATAATCTATAAATAAATATGTAATTATTTTGAATTGTAAGTTTATAAATCGCCATATTCTGTAAAGTTTGCAATTGTTTTTCCTTGGAAATACTATTTTCCATAATGACGTAATTTTTTGAGACTAAGAATTTTTTCTCACTTTGGCCTGATCAAGGTCAGCCAAGTCGGACTTGTTGAAAGAAATCCTTAATGATGAATGCATCTCTTATTCTTGTAATATTTTTCTAATCAGTCCTTGGTAGAGTAGAGGTAGGTTTCCTTTTTGGTACTTGTGTTCTCGTTTGAATAATAATTTCCCCACTTAGTTGACAATCAAAATGTTTTTGAGATAGACATGTAGGTGTAGTGTATATTATTTCGTATTTTCTAAATGAAGAGATGCGAGTTGTGTCATTCGTTGTGTTTCGTCTTCTCACATTTAGTTAGGTAGTAATGTACGTAAGTCAAGATGTAGATATATTCAATATAGAGAAGTCTAATGGCCTGCCAGGTACATAGAAACAAAATATTATGAGCAATGGATCTATTCAGATAATATAAAACATTGTGATTGCTGTTTAAGAATATTTCTGATGATTGTTAATAATTTGTCATAAAAATATTATAATAGTACCTAATTTTATGGTTCCATTATTTATGATTTTGATTGAAGTTGGACAGTACATGAAAATTTCAAAAAGTTTTTTTTTTTGCACCAGTAAATTTTGGCAATCTTTTTATGATATCACAGCAAAAGTAGGCATTAACTTCTGAATCAAATACAAATCAATGACAAGTTTTTTTGTTAATTCAGTCGTGAATATTGTCACTTTTCTAAGATTCTCTAACTTGTCTCTCTTGTCTACTATTTTATCCCGTCCTATAATCTGATCTGTATGTAGTTGTTTTGGACCTTAGATTCATTTTATTTATTGGTAAATTGTGTAATGATCTTGTACAGTGATGAGTGTTGCTGGCATGGGGGCTAATACAGATGAACTCGATAAAATGAAATTAAGTAATGTTTGATAAACTTGAGTGAACTATGGTTTTTAAAAAAATCTTCTCTTCTAGAAATAAATACTGACTGTAAAATTTCTGACATCGAGTGATCTGTATATTCTCGCCATGATATGACTAAAAAAAACGGGTTTTGTTTTCAAACTTTACGAAAGAAATCCTAGAGTGCTAATATTGTAAATGCGTACGACTTTCTTTTTCTTCTTCATTTAACTTAGTTTTTAAGTTTGTAATTTTTACTGGTAAAGTAAAGCTTTAAATGTATGTCTTGGTACTGTGCGTAAAAATATTTTTACCAGTCATGGCAGGAACGACGAATCTCACACCATTTACTTTCTGTTTTCCGAGAAAATGCCCAACTAAGAGTATTGAACAATTGTTGTGTGTTGGGAATTGATAGTAATGAAGAAGGGAGTAGTACTGAGACTTATTGACTTGTTGGACCTCATTCACCATTGCAAGCCCGACCAACGTCCACACAAATGACGAATTTTAATATTGTGACGGTTAGTGGTTATACTCTACTACATGATAAAAAATCTCTATTTAAAGTATAGTATTATCATTCAAGTTTGAAATAGTGTCTGATACCTATCAAACGACCTTTCACATTATTTTTTTTAAAAAAATGCTCTGTTGAACTGTTGAGGTAATGGGGACTTTTGTCCTCATTTATTGACAGCTATCACAACTTAAATATGATAAGATAAATAAAATACATATTTACATATTTTGTAAAAGGGTTTATTGAAAACTACTGATCCTATCAATTTTAAACCTTTCATATTAATAAGAAGATGCTTTTCCGAAATGTTGGCGTCAGGGTTTCTGTCCCTCTTTTTGCAATAGAGCCCTGCTCAAACTCATACTTGATAAATAATAGAATTCAAGAAATTAGCATTTTCTTCTGTATACAATTGTTCAATTTCAAATGTTGGTATTTACAATTTTGTGACCTTTAGTTTTTTCTTCCAATTTTCTTAATTATTAGTTCTCCATAGGTGCTTCATTTCCTCCTAACAATATGCTCCACAAACTCTTAGATTTAAAACAGATTTTTTTTATTATCTTTGTTATAGTTTTTCTCAGGTGCCCAGAACAAGATATGATTATGATTTCGATCTTACTTCAAGATTGATATGAATTTTGTTTCCCTTTCATTTTAATCTTCCTTCACTGAAATATTTGATCATGTTTCATTCATTTTAATCTCTAGGATACCTTGTATTTAATAAGTTGGACGTATATCTATAAAGCAATAATAAAAAAGTATTATTTTTGAAATAATGTTATACTATCATTGCGATGTTTCAATTTTCTTCATTTTGTCTACCTTGATTTCGTGTTTTCTTCTCTTTTTCCTTTAAACAAAGACAAATACTCGTACACTCTTCATGATTTTTAGAAAGTGAAACTAGCGAAAGAAAAAATAATACTATCTTTTAAAATCGGAAAACTTAAACAATTTTGAAAATATTGAAATTATTCTTTAAATTTGCTAACAACAATTTGTTTGGACAATGGTTAATTGGTCTTGTTCTATGATAAAAATACAATAAAAAACTGTCGAAGCGGTGATTTTTTTTTCATTTTTTTTTTCACTCAAAGCAACATTGAAAATAAACAAATCACCAAAATATCTGAAATTTAAATTTACTTTTGCTCTTTCGGTTCTTCAACTTAGTTATGTACCAATTAGGGGATACCTAAAATATTCACCCTCTGAAATTTTAAAGTGTGCAATTTCCTCTTCTTATGTTCACCTTTTTCTTTGTTCTATTACTTTTCTCCTATCTTCTGACCCTTGCTCGTTAGAATACCGTCTTTTAATTATCTCATATTTCTTTTTCTTTTTTTCAGTGTTACCATATATTATTTAGGTTATGTAAGTTTCATGTATTTTATAATGTATTTTATTTTCAAATTTACATGAATAAGTCAAATATTCTATTATTTTTCAAAGAAAATCTTGTAAATATCTGTAGGTTTGTAGCTTCTCATCTTGAAACGTTCTTTTAGATTGTAAATTGGTTTTTTCTAAATTAATTCAACATTCGATAGTCATGTTAGGGCTATGTCAAAAAAAATCCTTATGAATATTTCTTGTACATAAAAAGGTAATTTTGACATTTTGATTATTTTGTTTCAATACGATGATATATTTTTACTATGAAGTGTTTCTTTAATTACTGTAAAAGTACTTATTGTAATTATGTATGTACCCTTAAAATTGACTTTGATTTTTAACCATTTTGTGGGTAACTAAGAAGAAAGTAAAGTTTCGAGGAGAAATAATATTCTATCCTATCAAAATTATAGTATCTAAAGAATTCTCTTCCTATTTCCTATCAGCGTCATTAAAAGCTATTAAAGTCTATTCTTGTCAAATTTTATTTTATAATACCTAATGGAAAATGAAGATATACTTGTTATCTATAGAAAGGTATATCTATATCGTGAATTGTAATGTATTTTGTGTTGTAAATAATCAAACTTATTCTATGATACTTTTTATATTATACCTAAGTTTTAGAGCTGTAATAAATAATTAATCCAATATAAAATATGTTTAAAATTTAAATAAAAATAAATAAACTAAAATATTATTACAAAAATCGTTATTATTTGTTATTATATTAAAAATTTCAGAGTATTAGATCAACAATTAAACCATCAGAAACGGTTTTTGTTGTTGTTGATCGATGGGTTTTCAATTGTGAGGTCATATCATTAGATACGAGTAAATAAAAAAAGAGAAAAATATAATAGTAGGTATATAATAAATGTTTATTATAAATACTCTTTACTACAGTTTCCCGAACTGAGTAAAAAGGATCCAAAAAGTTTTTGGGGGGATTGCTGCGAGCCTAAAGGATTGCATAATTTATAATTATGTATGCGGTACATGGTCTGGCTCTTACGTGATGCTGGCTATTCCCGACTCCACTAAGTTATTTGAGTTGCTGTTTTGTGAGATTCCAGCGATTTGAGGGTAAAACACTCGTCGCGTCGTTATATATGACCATGCAGTTGAAAGCGACGTTAAACACAAAAATAACACATTATTTTTCAAATCAAACCCTTCAGTTGGTCATACATGGTCCTTTGGTCACCTTTCTCAATATCGCATCGATTAGTAAAAAGATTTCCTATGCCCTTGGACCGGGCAGCGTGGTTTCTCGTTTTTTTCTTATTTCCTCTTCAACTAACTTGGGCAAAAACTCCTCCGGTAGAATAGGTCTTTTTATAGTTCTATACGAGAGGGATGAAGAGTTAGATGTGTCCTTGACAGATCTAGATGCGCGCGCAGACCTGTTTCCTTGTGGAGAAACTTTTACAGTGGGTCCTCCCTTGCTCTTCTCCTCTTGTGGGTTTTATGGTTTGTTGATTGTTTAGTATCGCTTTCTTTCGTCGATTGTTTCGCCTCTTCTTCTTTCGCCATCTCTGCTCTCATCTTGTCTTGATCTCGAGAACTCTCTTGAACGGAACCAAGTTGCTAGTGGTGGTGTAGTTAGCGTAGTGACGAATGTCCTCTACGATGTCATAGTGGTGGATGTCTGTGTCAGTCTCGGGGGTTGTCGGGGAGTCGATGTCCACTTCGGAGAAGTCATTCCAGATGAGCTCACCTCGTGGAGATGCGATGTTCGGTGGTAGCAGAGCTGCGTACAGTGGTACTTCCGCCGCTGTAATGGGTTTACAAGTGATTTTATTAGTGGTGTGAAAAATATACAATATAAATAAATAACATTTTATTTCACTTTTTGTGGCATACTAATTGAAAGTGCCATCACTCAAATTCAGATGGAAAAAAGACAATACCATGTGTTAGAAGAGAAAAAAAAGCTTTAAGACTATACCTAATTTCCTTAGCCACTTGCAGGTATCACTGTATACTTTGACATAATCTTTAACATGGGTCACATTTTCGTGCTTGTGTACTGTGGGCCTCTTTGGAGTTGTGGGTGAATCTATGTCCATTATTGAGCAATCATTCCACACGAGTTGACCGCGGGGTTTTTTGATATTGGGAGGTAGAAGAGCGCAATATAACGGAGCCTTGGCAGCTGAAAGCAAACCAAAATTCAACCCATTAGCTCTTGTAAGTCTTTGAGAAATTTGATGGTAGCATGAAAAATATTTAAAAAAAAAGGTTAATATAAACTAACATTGTTCCTTCAACAATATTGACATGCTATAACCTGAAATTGAATGTTACCAGTGTAAACATTACATTATTACCTAGTGCTGAACTTATATGGGTTGAATTTCGGTGCAGATAAAAGCCAGGGTCTCTTTGCAAAAAATATCAAGTAAAATCCCTACACATATTTACTTTCTCAGTTGAAATGACTATACTTCTCAGGGAGCATTCTGGTGAAGGTGATAAGAGTGGTTCTTGTGAGACACTTACATAGGTAGTGCGTTAGGTGGAAAGATAGTTAATTAAAATATGAAAGATGTAAGTTTCAAAGATCAAAAGTTACCTTCAAATATATTCACATTGCCCATGTAACTGGACATATTGGTGGCCACATAGCCTGGATGCACTGCGTTGATAACTTTGTCCTGATTGCCGATTTCGGAGTCGAACTGCCTCTGATAAATCCTCGTCAGTAAGGTAACGCCTATCTTGCTGACGGCATAGGCACTGTCCGGCCATCCTAATGCCACATGCGCTTTCGGATGCTCCTTGGTGATGCTGAAGTTGGAGGAGAAACAGAAAATCATTAATGACCCCTCAGCTTTTTATTTTTGGCAGTGGGCAGAAACAACCGTTACAGCCCTGAGCTTAAGTTGTTGATATAAATATTTGTTATTGTATTTGATTCAGATTCATCCATAACATTTTACACATTCATTTTGGTTAAATATGTAGAAACAGTGCATGGATGCTGCCAGTGAACGTAGAGTAGAAACTCAAAAATGCCCATTGGTAAAAACAAACCAGAAAATTGCTTTCTTGCTACTTACTCCATGAACTCGTACATAATGTCCGTCAACTTCTTCTCATTGAGTCCGTCGTCCATAAGCTTCTGCTTCAGCTCCAAATTGGTGATCTGGGACAGGTGACCTGCGGAGGAGGACAGGTTGACCACCCGAGCGTGGCGCCTCAGCAGAGGGAATAGGAAGACGCAGGTCCTCACCAGACCTACGTAGTTGGTGCGGATGGTATTTTCCGCCTGGACCCAGAACGGCTCAGTGGCAGCACGCTGTTCGATGAAAACATAGACATACCTACTTTGAAAGTTTTCGTACCTAATACAACTTTTTAAGTGATATTTCAGATAACAGAGGAAATTTTTCGGTATAAACAGAAGAATAAATTAACTTCTTAAAGATAAATCTCATCATAGGGGTGCAGGGGGAGGCAGCTGCCCCCCTCCCCCCTAGAAAATTCCAGGGAGTATGCAACACTAGGTATTATTGATTGTTCACTAGGAATTATTGATTTTCCTCATCAGCTGCCCCCCCTAGCCAAAATCCTGGCTACGCCCATGAATCTCATGCTGAACATGTATTACGTTAGACGTAATTAGTCTATTTCTAGGATACCTACATTAACGAGTATGTACGAGGGCGGATCAAGAAGTACCCGTGTTTGAAAAAAGAGTGCGAGATACTTACATTTTTGGGTTCTATTTTTCGACGTAGTCTCCTTTCAAGGCTACACACTTCTTCCAGCGATCCAGCCACTTTTTTAGCCCTTCCAAAAAGTAGCTCCCTTCGAACTCC
Source organism: Bactericera cockerelli (assembly GCA_024516035.1). Lineage (NCBI taxonomy): Eukaryota > Metazoa > Arthropoda > Insecta > Hemiptera > Triozidae > Bactericera > Bactericera cockerelli. The sequence continues at coordinate 17,795,449 of CM044960.1, forward strand.
TCAAAATAGCCCTTTGTCTGGATTATGACGTCATCATTTGAGCTGAACCTCTTTCCACCGAGCCAAACTTTCAAGTTAGGAAACAAAAATAATCGCAGGGGGCTAGGTCAGGTGAGTAAGGTGGGTGTGGCAATAATTCGTATCCAAGTTGATGGATTTTAGCAGCAACAATTCCAGATGAGTGAGCTGGTGCATTGTCATGGTGAAACAAGACTTTCTTTCTCGCCAAATGGGGGCGTGTCTCCTTCAATTTTGCATCAAATCGTGTCAATAACTCACTATAATATGCAGCAGTTATTGTTTTTCCTTTTTCAATCGTGTCAATAACTCACTATAATATGCAGCAGTTATTGTTTTTCCTTTTTCCAAGAAGTCAATAAGAATAATTCCCTTTGCATCCCAAAAAACGGTAGCCATGACTTTTCCGGCCGATTGGACCGATTTCGCCTTCTTTGGGGCAGATTCTCCAACCAAAGTCCATTCTTTTGACTGCTGTTTGGTTTCTGGGGTATAGTGATGTATCCAGGTTTCATCAACGGTCACAACTCGACGCAAAAAATCATCTGGATTGCGATTGAAGAGTTCTAAACTAGCCTTTGAACAATTCAGCCGAATTCGTTTGTTGTCAATTGTGAGCAATCGCGGCACCCATCGCGCCGATAGTTTTCTCATGCCCAGCTTATCATGAAGGATTTTAAAAACAGTTCCATATGAAATGCCCACACTCTCAGCTACTTCACGCACTTTTGTTCGGCGATCTTTGAGAATCATATCATGCACTTTTTCCACGACTTCCTCGGTACACACGTCTTCTGGGCGTCCTGGGCGGTCCTCGTCAAAAATGCTTGTGCGCCCTCGTTTAAATTCATTAAACCAAAGCGAACAGTGGTCATAGAAGGTGAAGAGCTCCCGTACACAGCATCTAACTTTAATTTTATCTCATCACATTTTTTCCCGTCCAAAAAAAGGAATCGAATAACTGCTCGGTACTGTTCTTTTTCCATATCACTCAACTATACGCAACACAACAACTTCAAGTGACCGATAAATGAAAACTAAGAGAGTAATCAGTTTCAAACTTTGGATGTGGTCATTTGAGATGTCGTTCCATCAACAAATATCAACAAGTTTCACCAATGATGTAACATGTCCCTAAACACGGGTACTTATTGATCTACCTACGTACAATGTTCAATTGCTTGGTAAAAGCACTGATGATGTCTCAACTTTCGAACATTACTCAGTTGGTCCAATGTTAAGCTACTCACTTTTTCTATTCTTGCGCAGTCCCAACAAAAGTTTGTACACAAATTTGATTACACTTAGTGTGAGGTATACAACTAAATTGTATTATGTATGTACTATGTACGTACCTAAAATTTATCTCGCGCTCTTTCCAATACTTCCATATCCGTTACCTCCTTCAGATATATTCAAGAAGCTAATATTATAACGAATCTCCTCGTCCTTTCCACTTCATCAGCTAATATCAAAAAGAAAACAATAACAATATTATACTCATACCTTGTAAGCAATCGCTGCATTGTTGATGAGAATATCTATACCACCATGAGTAGCCTTGAGATGATGATACAGATCATCTATGTGTTGCTCATTGAGTATGTTCACCTCATGGAATCGGAGCTTCTCTGGGTGCTTACACACCTTCATCTGAGAGAGGTATGTGGACAAGAGAGAGGAAACATGTTACATGGAGGCTTTCCTCTTCTTCTTTCACTTTTCTTTTTCCAAATCCTACCTGGGGTCAGTATTGGTCAACCTCACTCCATGAAAAAATCATTTTACATGGAGGATACTATGTCATAATTGAATAAAAGTACCTTTGCACATTAAGCACTAAATCAATCAACTACTTCATGAAAGGGTGTATATTGTCGAATATGGTTTGTTAAGCAGAAGCAAGACCCGTATCAAGTCGCATGTTGCTGCAGATTTCATATATGTGCAATGATCTGAAGCAGATACCTATGAAGCTTGGATATTTATTTTCATGTTTTTCTGGCAATATCAAATAATTATTTACTTACATCTTTTAGGGCTTGCACTGCGTCGGCGCCTTTCTTCTTGTCCCTGGCAGTCAGGTAGATGTAGCCATCGAACTCCTCACACAATCCCTTGACTATGCCGAATCCCAGGCCTTGATTAGCCCCTGTAACCTGAGATGAGATTTGTTTTGGGATCAATTTGTTTTTTAGAAAGAAAAATGGGCGAATCCGCAAATTGTGTAACATTTTTGTAATGGAAAATCAACTCTGAATGGGTGTAAAATCTTCAAAAGAGAAGCCCTCTCTCCCTATGTAGTATACGGAGAGAGTGCTTCTCTTTTACTAAATCGTATACAATGAAGGTCCTGCTGTTTTTGGTTTATAAAAGGTAAGTAACAAACTCATTAGAATTTAGAAAGATCAACCAGTCATCCGCCCAGTGTTTTATGAATCACGTAAGGAGTTTGAATCAAAGAAATGGGAAGTTCATTGTTGACATTGAATAGTTCTGACCCTTTGACATAAGTTCATAAATTTTATTTCTCTAATCTTATTCAAATTATATTATTTTTTTTCTTCATTATAGCTAACTACTAGGTACCTACTATTTATTAATAGTCCAGTTGTAGCAGATTATGAGATTAGGAACAAGTATTACTATGAGACAAAAAAATCTAAAGCTCAATAAGCAACTGGAAGAATTTGTCCTCGAAATAAAATGATGCATTGAAAAAAGTTTCCTTCAAAAGAGATAGAAATGTAACTTAACTCACCACAGCCACTTGCTCCGATGGGATAGCCGTGGGCAGGAGGCTAGTAGGAGCTTGGAACCGGTACTGCGTCACTGTCGAGAGCTCTGGCATGCCTTCTGGTAGAATAGCTACCACTGAGATCGAGAATAGCAAGATTTCCAGCGAAATCATTGAACCACCTAATGTCTATTGCAGAAAAGATTACTAGAATTTTAAGTCCGTACCATACGAACTAAGTTGTCTTTATATTAGTCGACCTTTACAAGTGTATAAGACAGAGACAAAGAAAGAGAGAGAGAAGAAAGTGATAAGGCAATACACATTGATTGTGTTCCATTCATTGGTTGCTTTGACATTCACTACATACTAGTTATAATGTAGTTATGTACCTACTATAGTATGCCATGCAGAAGACGTTGAGTTGATGAAAAGAAAGCTCTCCTTGATTTGGTCTTTGAGAGAGCACACATTGCATGACTACCGACTGCTCCCTCTTCATTGTTATTTATGATATAAAATTTATTGCTGATGATTTAGGTATTCTGTAAATATTTTTCTATCATGATCTCCTGGATTTTTAAAAGAAAAAAAAAAGATTTTTATAATTGTTTTTGAGTTCTTACATACCTTTTACTTGATTTCTGGTTTTCAGTGAACCATTATAGCTTATAGGAATATATAATATTTCAATAAATTACTACAATCTCTACAAATTGCCAAAACAATCCATTACCCACATGGCAAAAGGTTTTAATTTAGTTCTTAACATGTACAATTGTACATAGGTATTTGAGAAAAAGCCGCTAGTTATAAAACAAAGTTGTATTAATTACTCTTCAGTTAGTTCTCACTCAACCTACTTATGCCTACTTACACCTCATACAAAATAATATGACCATTTGGAACGACCAGAACCTGCTAATAAATTGGTAGTGATGAGATCTCCGTTACGTAAAGAGAGAAGGAACTAACATCTTGTCGGTATGTTGTCCTCTTCTAGGTCAAGGTTTCCTCTCTCTGTCTCTCCTCTAATGTCTAAAGCTATCTGATACTTCTTGTTGTTCTTGTGAAAGGGTTTTGGTGGTGATGTTATTGTAGTTTCGTGGTGGTTCTAGTGTCGTTGTTTTGTAACTGTAAATAGTAGTATTACTCTACTACCTATTCTTAGTATGTATCTTTTCCGTCAGGTAATTTCTTCATTTCTTATATTAGATCCAATTTTGGTCTTTTGTCTGTTGCCACCAGAGCAGAACCAACATGTCAGAGTAAAGATTTCTACCCGAGCTTTCTCGAATTAAGAAGTTCTTCCACCAAATTCATTCTGATATTAAGGTTTATTTTTTCATTAACTTTTCATAAAACTTCCTATTGTTTTCAAGGGTTTGTTTGATATGATTTATTCTGAATTCGTTGTATTATTATACCTACGCATCTATTTTGAGGCTCTCATCAGATTGTATTTGAAAATACTGAACAACCTGAATGGACCGGCTCCTTGATGGAGTCAGTTATTCTACTTGCGTATCTGATAGTAGCTTACTTATTGAAATGTTGAAATGAAAAGATTAATTTCTATGTGTAAGAAATAAACTTTGTAATGAATTTATTGAGAACAATTTTGATGGTACTTGTGGAAGATCTAAATTTGAACTGAATGTATTGAGAACAATTTGACGATACTTGTGGAAGGTCTAAATTTGAACTGGATTTATTGAGAACAATTTGACGGTACTTGTGGAAGGTCTAAATTTGAACTGAATGTATTGAGAACAATTTGACGGTACTTGTGGAAGGTCTAAATTTGAACTGATCTGGAACTTCGAGAAGAACTGGTATTTATACTCGTACATTCTTCACAAAGTGCTGGCCGTTTGCAAAAGCGGATTGTGGGCCGCGACATACTCCCCACCATGAAACAACAGGTTTCATAACATATGAATATCCACCTTCACTGACAAGGAAGTGGACATAACTTCACAGCAGGTCTCTTGAAAACTCCTCCTGTCGTCTTGACTAATGCAACTCGCACAACACCGTCAGCTCCGGGGTACAACTCTAATACACGAGCTAAAGGCCATGACAGTACAGGAGTATTTTCTGACTTCACCATTACCAGCATGCCAACTTCTAGCTTGGCGGAGTTATTTTTAAGCCACTTTGAACGTTCCTGTAAAGAGCTTAAATATTCATTAACCCAACGCTTCCAGAAGTCAGATAACAGCTGATGAATAAACTTATAGCGATCTCCCAATCTAACACTGACATCTTGATCTACATGAGGGAGGTGATTAGGAGGATTCTGCATGAGAAAATGAGCCGGGGTGAGAACTAGAGGGTCACCTGGCTCTGAACTCAATGGACATAGCGGGCGGCTGTTTAGTATACTCTCAATACCAACCAACACAGTATTCAATTCTTCGTACGTGAGGATCTGTGTTCCGATGGTACGATAAAGATGAGTCTTTACTGCGCGGACATTAGATTCCCATAGTCCGCCGAAATGCGGCGCAGCCGGGGGATTGAAGTGAAATTGAATTTCACTGTTCAGGAGCTCTCGGGTGTAGCTGTCAATAAACACCTGTGAAGATAATAATTTATACATATTATCATTTAATGCATTGGCAGCACCTATGAAATTACTGCCTTGATCACTATAAATATTTTTCACAGTGCCTCTGCGAGCTATAAACCGCTTGAGAGCAGCCAAGAATGTTGCTGTCGATAAGTCGGACGCCAATTCCAGGTGAACAGCTTTTGTAGCTAAACAAACGAATAAACATAAATAAGCTTTCTGTGACTTCACTCCTCTTTTACGAGTCATAGTCACCTGAAACGGACCAGCATAATCTACGCCTGTGTTGTAGAATGCTGAACTTTCTTTTACTCTCGGACTAGGTAGATTAGACATAATCGGAAATATTGGTTTAGGGTTAGTTTTGAAGCAGATGTTGCATTTTTGAATGCGCTTACGAACAACGTCTCGACAGCCTAAAATCCAATATTTTTTACGTAAGATTGAGATAACCAAATGTGGTCCAGTATGGAAATTCTTGATGTGAATATATTCAATCAGTAGATTTATAATGTGATGTGATTTGGGTAGCACAATAGGGTGTACATGTTCATAAGATAAATTAGAATTTTCTAGTCTACCACCACACCTTAATAAACCATCTTCTAGGAAAGGCTTAAGCTTTAAGAGTTCATGAGAACATGGCTTGCCTTTATGAATATTTTCTATGTCTGATTTGAATGAAACATTTTGAAGTTCTTTCAAAATTCTAATTTCAGAGTATTCTAAATCACTCAGGGTACATGGGCCAGCAGGGAGAAGGCGACAAAATTTTAAAACCATTGCTACTGATCGCAATAATTTTTTCCATGACGAAATTCTACTTGCTAAGTCAAGTAAAATGTTTTGAGGTGTCTCCTTACTAACAACTGTATGTAGAGTGGACTTTTTTCTTTCTTCTAATATTATGTCAGAGTTAGGCACATACCTAGATAGTTCCCATTGGTCAATGGGTTTTGACAACCAATCTGGACCATTCCAGTATAGAGTGTTACTTATGAGCTCTGTAGGGGTGGTACCACGAGATAGAACATCTGCTGGATTCTCTACTCCGGATACATGATACCAGTTGTCCTGATGAACAGTATCTTGAATCTTCGCCACTCTGTTAGCGACGAATGTATTCCACTTGTATGGTTCTGAAATTATCCAGCTTAGTGCTACAGTACTATCTGTGAAACATAAAATATTTTGAATATTATATCTTGCTTGAAATGTTTCTGCTACAACTGAAATAAGCTTAGCTAGCATGAGTGCCGCGCAAAGTTCGAGACGAGGTATTGTGACGTACTTCATAGGCGCAACTTTTGATTTTGCGCAAACAAGATGAACATGAGTAGAATTATCAGGATGTAATACGTGAGCGAATACGCATGAGCCCATAGCACGTTCACTGCTGTCGCTGAAACCTACAAGTGAGACTTTTGAGTCGATTACAATAGATAGATGTCTTGGTATTTTTAATGTATTTAGTACAGGTAGCTCAGTGACAATATTAAACCATCTTTCTTGGAAGGATAAAGGTGGATTATCGTCCCAGTCTAATTTTAAATTCCAAAGCTCTTTGATAAATAACTTTAGAGTGATAATAACTGGACTTACGAATCCCAGAATATCAAATATTCTTGCCACTGTACTTAAAATATTTCTCTTTGTGCATTTCACGTCACTTACATTGACTGTGAATGAAAAATAATCATCATTAGGATTCCACTGAATACCTAATAACTTCAAGTAGGTGTCTGGATCCCACTGAACATTACTCATGAGCTGACGAGAAGAAGGAATATTTTTTAATACTACCTTGTTGTTTGTAGCGATCTTTGTGAGTTCAAAACCTCCCTTCTCGAGCATTGTAGTGAGATCAATCAGTGTTCTTGACGCTAGATCTTCTTCTAAGAAGCTGGAGAGATAATCATCCATGTAGAAAAACTGCTGTGTCTCCTGAGCGCCTAGTGGATGCTGAGAGCTGTTATCAGTGGCTAGCTGCGCCAGCACACGCTGAGCTAGGAAAGGACTTGCTTTGTTGCCGAATACCACGCGTTCCATCTCGTAGCATTGTAGCTCCTCTTCAGGTGAACTCCGCCACAGGAATCGCTGGAACTTGCGGTCTTCTTCATGGACGTATACTTGAAGAAACATTTTCTTGATATCCGCAGTACATGCAATAGGAAACATACGGAAAGAAGTGAGCAATTTAAACAAATCTTTATACAGGGTGGGCCCGGTGTATAAGATGTCATTCAATGATAAACCACTCGTTGTTGAACAACTCAAATCAAAAACAATTCTTGTCTTTGTACTTAAACTGTCTAGCTTTGTGACGCTAGAATGAGGCATGTAAAATGAGATAGTATCTTTCTTATGATCATCTTTTAGCACTGCATGACCTTGAGTCATGTACTCAGAGATGGCTGCAGTATAACTTTCTTTGTAATCTTTATTACGTGAAAACTTACGTTCTAAGTTGTAGAAACGCTTTTTTGCTATTTCATAGGAATCGCCGAGGAGATTAGGGTCAGCTTTGAATGGTAGTGACACACTGTACCTACCATTATCTAGCCTTTGATGAGAAGATACAAACTTATCCTCGCATATCTTATCTTCATAAGACAGCAGTTGTGTTGGAGGCGAAACTTCTTCGATGTTCCAGAACTTTTGTAGAATAGATGAAAGAGGAGTTTCTGTGAAGGCGCAAATATTCTGTTGTGAATTTGTGAGTGTAGGTACTTTTCCCATTATTATATCACCCAACTCTGATTCCATGATAATAGGTTGACCTTTATCAAACTTTTTCTTGCCAATGATACGAGAAAATAACTCAACCCCTATCAGTCCATCAATGTTCCCTGGTAAGTGATACTTATCATCACTCAGGATGAATTGTTTGATATGCAATAGTTTTGAAGTGTCAACTGGACAAACAGGTAATTGGTCGGTTATCTTATCAACGACTAGTGCATCTACCTTAAAACTCTTTCTTGCGTCTAATTTTGATGTGATGATGAAGGACGCGAATCCTTTAGCTTGGCTACTCATACCTCCTATACCACCAACATCCGTTGACAGAGGAGAATATTTTATTCCTATTTTCTTACAACACGCTTGTGTGATGAAATTACTCATGCTTGCACTATCCAGAAGCATACGTACCAGAACGCCTCTTACATACACCTGAACGGTAGAGAGAAGGACTGTAGTACTCGCCATAGGTATTGTATGTTGACTAGATGCACATATGACGGCGGCGGACGAATCTTTCTTACTGGACGGCTGTTGCTGCGGCTGCGATGTGACGGAAACTGGCGGTGCTGGTGTGCTCTCACTTTCATATGATTGACGATGAAGCATTGTGTTGTGTTTGTAGCCGCATTTCCGACACCCGCTCGTGCTGCTGCACGCTGCGACTTGATGTTTGCTGCTCAAACAATTAAAACATAATTTATTAATTTTCACAAATTCGGCTCTGGCTGCTGGGTCGAGCGCGATAAATGAAGAGCAGTGAAATAAAGAGTGGCCTGCGTTCTTGCACGCGGGACATACTTTTTTATCTTCAGAAGAGACTAATGTGATAGCCTTGTATTGACTTCTGTGCTTACTTTGAGGTGGAGTTGTATGAGGGACTCTTTTGAGTGGTTCTTTAACCTGACTCGAACTCCCTTGTATACGCTCCAAAATGCGCACTTGTTCTTTAACAAATGCTAATAAGTCTGTGAACTTTGGCATGTCTTGGCTATTGAAAGCTTTAGATTCAAACTTTCTACATAACTCAGGGTCTAACTTTTTGACTGAGAGTGCGTACAGAATGTACTCTGCTAGATCTGGCAACTTTAGAGCTTTAAGAGCCAAAACTGACATACCGACCTCATCAATGAACTTTTGATACATCTCGATTGACTCGTACTTGATATTCTTGAAATCGAGAATCGAATCCATATAGCTCCCTGCCATCGTTCTCTTGTCCTCGTACCTGTCCTTCAGTGCTTGCCATATTGTTTCGTAATTTGATCCGACTGCGGGAATGCCTGAGCAAACACTAAGAGCAGAACCTTTTAATCGAGATATTAAGTAATGAATTTTCTGATCGTTGGATAAGCTCTTGTTAGAATGAATGAGAGATGTAAACGTCTCAGAGAAAACTGACCATAGTTGAATATTGCCATCGAAATAGGGCAGATCTAATGGCGGCAGTCTGGGAAGCTCTGGCACTATATTTTCTGAGCTAGAGTTAGATTTACTGCAAATGCTTGCATTGTATTTGATAATACCTACTAGCTCTTCAAATGCATTAAGCTGGCTGTAGTTTGGTACATAATCATTATTATCAGATAGTTTGAGCTCCTGAATATCATTAATAATAGCCTTATATTCCTGATGATAAGAGTCTAGAAGAGCTACTTTACTTAAAAGCGCAGACTTCTTTGTTTTGTCAACTGCTACTACTGCTAGAAAATCATAGGTACTTTGTACATTACCGAATATGTTCTCCGCTTTTGCAGTCAGCAACTTCAACTTTACTTCCGTCATGTTGATTGAAACTTATCTTGAAGGCACTTGATCGTGTCTTGAAGGTGCAAAAATTGAATTATGAAGGACCAAAATGAATGATCCGGCCCGAAGGACCAAAAATGAATGGACCGGCTCCTTGATGGAGTCAGTTATTCTACTTGCGTATCTGATAGTAGCTTACTTATTGAAATGTTGAAATGAAAAGATTAATTTCTATGTGTAAGAAATAAACTTTGTAATGAATTTATTGAGAACAATTTTGATGGTACTTGTGGAAGATCTAAATTTGAACTGAATGTATTGAGAACAATTTGACGATACTTGTGGAAGGTCTAAATTTGAACTGGATTTATTGAGAACAATTTGACGGTACTTGTGGAAGGTCTAAATTTGAACTGAATGTATTGAGAACAATTTGACGGTACTTGTGGAAGGTCTAAATTTGAACTGATCTGGAACTTCGAGAAGAACTGGTATTTATACTCGTACATTCTTCACAAAGTGCTGGCCGTTTGCAAAAGCGGATTGTGGGCCGCGACACAACCAACATACAAACTAATATAACCTGTTCTTAAATTACTGTCAGATTAAAGGTGAAAGATAGATACATAATTTGATTTTAGATGTATTTGTACGCAGGTGCGTCCTTAAAACTAGTAATCTATTTATATTTATCTTATAATATAATCACTTCTGAGTCCTCAGTTCAAGATCTTGATGCTCGGTTTTCTCTAATTGACGGATTAAGTTGAACGCTATTAAGAAAGGTAATTCTAGAATTCTAGGTAGTCCAGATTGAAACTAAACCGTATGGATAGTCGGTCCTAAATTCTTTAGGTTTCCTTTCTGAGGTTTCGCAGAGGGATTCCCTAATAATTTATGTCGCCTAATGAAAAGGCCTCCCTAATTGAAATCCATATGCTATCATGCATAGACAATCCTAAATGATTTCAGCCAGCGTCGATGGCATGTTGAATACACCGGTTCCCTTCAGAACACCGAAGTTAAGCGACATCCAGCGAGGTTAAGACTTGGATGGGTGACCATTCAAATTCTAATTCTCGTGACGCTGGCTTTTCCCCACCCCACTCAGGCTGGGTGAGGTCAATGTGAGTAGCAGGTTTGTGAGTTTCCTGCGAATGGAGGGTAAAACCCCGTCGTGATATGACCATGGCAGTTGAAAGCGACGTTAAACCCCACTTTAAAAAAAAATCCTAAATGAAATATTTGCAATTTAAAGGTTTTCATTTTAATGCATGCTGTTTTGGTCAAATGAATATCACTACGATTGCACGTCAAATACACCATTCAGTCAGTCACTGGATTCAAACAACGTACAGCGAGGAGAGGACTTGGATGATTGGCAATTTAAATTCTAACACTATTTATGTAGATTTTTTTTTAAATAGAAATTTCAACTTACTCTAAGAAGCAAGGGCTTGTAAAATTCTCAGACTTTGTCAAAAAAAAAAAAAAAACTATAAAATGGTGGTCACAAATTTGTTATTTTTCAATGGAATAAAATAAACTTATGACTATAGATATCGGAACTATTGTGTTCCTTTTTATAAAATAAATAAATATTTTTTTTTTAATATTATATTTTGGACGTGTTGTAACGTCGAGAAACTTTGGCTTTCTGTCTGTCTGGACAGTTGATAAAAAATTATTGCTACTTGTATACAATGAGAACCATTCAGGAAGTATTGTATCCATAACATTGATGGCAGTGTATTGTTCTTTATTGTAACTGATAAGTGGGATTTCAATGTCTCTAACATACATTTGAATGTCTCTTAACACTGAGTACACGATTAGCTCAGTGGTAAGGCTTATCTGTTCTCTGAACATTTCGCAGTGTTTTCATCCATGAGATTTCTAGAATTTCATCACGCTGAAGCATCGAGGAAAATACTCCCTTTTTCTTAAGGGAAAATTTTAGATTTGAAACTGTGGAAAAGTGTTTTAATTGCCGACCTAAATCTCTTAGGAACGTCAATGCATACGACCCTATCTATGACTACCAAGTTCGTTTTATACATTTATAATCCTTTCTCTATTTTTGTCTCTAATGTAAGTACCTATTTGAAGGATTGTTTTGGTTTACTACAGTATACATAGGTATTCATGGGTAATAGATTCCAAGTAAACCCTAACATACAACGATTTGAAAACAAAAAAGAAGTTCTTTTTTTTTTTTAAGTGGGGTTTAACGTCGCTTTCAACTGCCATGGTCATATCACGACGGGGGTTTTACCCTCCATTCGCAGGAAACTCACAAACCTGCTACTCACATTGACCTCACCCAGCCTGAGTGGGGCCGGGAAAAGCCAGCGTCACGAGAATTAGAATTTGAATGGTCCCCCATCCAAGTCTTAACCTCGCTGGATGTCGCTTAACTTCGGTGTTCTGAAGGGAACCGGTGTATTCAACATGCCATCGACGCTGGCAAAGAAGTTCTGTTTACTTGTTAATACTAATTCTGTTGTTGTTTCGTGTTACTGGCCGAAGATATTTCAAATTTATAAGCGTAGGCATATTGGGATAGGGCACTGTCCCTATCCAAAATACAATTTATTATATTTTATTTTGTTTACATTCTGTTCAAGTAAAGTCACACAAAGTTTTTGACTTTGGCAATCCAGAGAGAACACTTGCTGCGTTACCTCTCTGGATTGCAAAATACAATAATTATTTAGCATGAGATATAAGTTTATATTTTCCACTATCACTGGAAATTGGAGAAGAGAGAAAGGAAATTGATAACTGTCCATAATAAAACCCAATGAGCTTGCTTGAGATAGAAAATGGGACACTCTGTACTATCTATGGAATTATCGGAATGGAAACTTGAGGACGTCTGGTCACTGCTGCTGAACACTTCCACGAATTGCAACAACTGAATGGAAAGGTGACTTATTATGATAATAATTATTACGTCTACCATATAACGACTTCTGTATCAATATGCATTAAATTGAATAAATATAAAGTTAAACACGATTGTAACAGTAACACTTATCAAAAGTACCCAAGGCAAAGGACACCATACTACTCGGGTTGTATAGGTCTTTGAACTTTAAGGACTGGTTTCTCTTCCGTGAATCAAGTTCAGAGTTACGTTAACTTTACTTTAAGTCATCTTCAGCAAATTCTGTAATCTCCGAGCTAACGTCATACAGCTCGCGTGAAGACTTGTTGGGCCATTTCCCGTTGAGAATGTTGGATCTTGGATTCGTGGTTGTTATGATAGGTACATATTCTAAGGATTACACGGCCAAGTGTTCAAGATTCTCCCTGGTTCAATGAGATTTTTTAGAGAGAGCACTATCAATGCACTGTTGACACCACAGTGGTGTATGCTGGACCCGTTAGGGCTAGGGTGAGATATTATTGTTAGTGAAAATGTTGGTATTGTTGTTATAAACAACTAGACAGAAACAAGTGGAGACCAAGACGTCATCGGAATCAACGCCGTCCCCAAGAAAAGAGTCACTTCAAGCAAAACATTCCTATCGTACACGGGGCTAAATTGGATATTTTGGTTGATGTGAAAAATAACTTCTTATGATTATCTGAAGTCAGAAGTCAATCTCAGCTGCAATACAATCACATTACATTTATTTACAATAACAAACCACAATAACCACATAACTTTAATTTACAATAACACTTTGAAGTGTGTGCAAGTAAAACTGTAAAGCTGAAAGGAAGTTGTGCTATTTGATATATTTGGACTATGTGGTCATGGTCAGGATTTGTATCAGTGGGGCACGAAGAGTAGGTTTAATTTCTCACATTGCGATTGTTTTGCACTGGACCATTTATTAATGTCATAGAAGACAATGTGTTTGTAGATAGAAGGAATCTCGCTAACTCGAAATCCCGGTAATTCGAAAATCACTTTAACTCGAAAGAATTTGTCGGTCCTTGTCGAACATCGCTCCTTATTGGAAATCCCGATAACTTGAAATGACGCTTCTGTCCGTTCAATTTTGAGTTAGCGGGATTCTACTGTATTATGTGTTTTGGTTTTTTGGCAAAAAAAATTGGTTTAGAAATTAATGTTCTGGACTCACTAATTGAAAAGAGTGAAAGTTTATTATTTTAGCACATGACCATTTATATTTATTGTACTATACTATATCATAAAATTGGAAAAATGTCTGGTCGATGAAAAACCAAATTGCCTTGAGGAAGAATTTTCCTTGTGTAATTTCTTCCTTCGAAGTGAAGCACGTCACATCATGAGCATTTAGATATTATTAGATCTGTTGATGATATCTTTAAACTGTCTTCTCTTGTCAGATGATAGCAATTCACCTGGATTTCTGAGTACATCTGCCGTCGCGTCGGCACGATTATTTGAAATTACACCGGTCCGTGTTGAGAACATTTTAAAACTTCATTTCCACTTTCCACAGCAAGTTCTCATAACTCTCACTAGTCCCACTTAGCCAACCCAAATTGTCCAGTCTTCCTGTTTCAAAGACTTGTATGTTCTGGTCATGTTCCATCCTCTCGTGTACCAACACGTAGCAGTGAAAAATTCTCGACATCTGTGACGTACGAGGCAATCATTGTCTAATCTGACATATCTCCGTTGTCATCAAACAATAAACATGCCAAGATTAGGTTCAAAATATCATCTCTCACGATCCAATGTACCAAATATTCTGGTCAGTAGAGTTGCGGTATGCCTTTTACTATTTCTTACAATGAGAGGGAAAGTTCACGAATGAATTGTATGGAGAAATATTATTTCAAGAACGTGTTGTGGAAAGAAATGGAGATTTGTAGCAGTACCGCGAATTAAAATACACTAGGTTGTATAAAAACATAGTAAACCATGAGCGGTGAATTCAGTCCTACAAAATGAATCAGAGTAATTAGCCTCCGTAGTAGGATTAAAGAATATACTCTTCAGAATTCAAGATCATGTTCTTAGTCCCCCTATAATGAAATCGTGATACAAATATCCTAAAACTACTGAGATCACTGGACACTGGGTCTAATTCAAAATTAAAAGAATCCGTTAGCCCATAACTTTGAGTGTATCATGAAAAACACCATGTGGATCATGTAGATATTGTAGGTGTAACAAATTCAGTTAGTATGTGTGCAGTGTGTGTTTCATCTAACCAAAACCGTTTCATTTATGTGAGGACCATGAGAGTATAGAGATAATTTACATAGTTGGATGATTCGATTAATTCTCTGATCTATTAACTTTGCCTATTCATACCAGTCGGGGTTTTTTATATCACTTTATTATCACTAATTTAGAAATTTCTTAGATTTAGCTTTTGAGTTGCGATATAGGGATATTTTTTATGAAAAATTCTACTTGGGATTATTTTTTAGTTAATCAATCTACTAGGCAAGGTACTTTGTTTCCAAATCTTGCGGTTTTCTAATTTCCTATCACTTTTTCTTTCTTATCATAGTAATGAAAGAAAATTTATAAAAAAATTTAATTAATTAAAGTGCAGAAGTGCGAGTATGTAAGGTAGATGTAATTAACTATCATTGTTATCATCGAATAATAACTTTCATCAATGTCACGAAATTTAATCAGATCAACACAAATGGCAGACATTTCTCCTCTCACTTAATTTTACTCTCATTTCACTACACTAATCAATCAATGCGACGATCATGCCTCAATTTGACACCACTTACCGCCTAGGGTGGAGGAGCTATTGTTCCTCACGGCCTCCCTGTGGAGTTCAGATTGATAAATAATTCATTTGAATATTCCAGTCACTCCGTTCTTCAAAGATTAGATAGGCATATATTCGCGGGAACTGAAATCAATGCCACTCATTCCAGTCACAGTGTTGGCATTGTCATCATGAACCGTAAGTTCCCTGGTGTCTAAACGTTCCAAACCTATTGGTATTCAAGTTGTTGTTTGCACTTTCATCTAAATTCCTAACTGTGTTAACCTTATCTTGGCAGAGAATTAATTTAATTATTATTGGATGTTGGATGAAGGATGATTATGGATGGTTGGATGGAAGAGCTCCACCCTGCCACTTTAAATAAAGCGTTAAAAATGTTAAAAATTGAATAATTTTAATGTTCTGTGGAAGAAAAATGCTTTAGATTAACTTGTCCATAGAGTAAAAAATGATGGTATCCAATATACACATTGCCAAGATAAGGTTAAATTAGTTAAAGTGGTACCATAGTGCGACGACCCACTCAGCTATACCCCAACACAGGACAAACCAGATGGTGATATCAGTATTGTAATTAGACTCGACGTGATTAGCTTTTCTATGAATGTTGAACAACTGAAGATCAATCAATATAAAAAGAGAAAAAATGATTGAACATGATTATGATTGATTGACAGATCGATGTAAGTGTGGCATTAAAGGAACAGCATTTGCAGGCAGTTGTTAGAATAAGTAGACCTACTTTGAATAAGATAAAAATGTGAATGTCTTGGATGTCTATTACCTAGATAATATCTATAAATAAATTTATAAGCCTACAACTCTGATGGGAAATCAGATATGATTTGACCAAAGAGGAAAAGATTACTTATTTGGAGTATCAAATGGAAAGTGAAACTATGCATGGTATGCAAAAAGGAAAGAGCAAGACCAAGGTTGAGATTACTTACACCTTCAACTTTCTACATCAAAATTATTCATCATGTAATACGAAAATTTAGCAAATGTTTAAATTCTCAAACAATGTGATTCTTTCACACAGATACTGCTCAATTAGTTCACGTTCCATACAAGTGGAAACTAGAAGCAACGTCAATACTCTAGATGTAGCTCCCAACCTGAATTCAAGATTCAAACTATGGTAGTACATTTATAATAATTATAGTAAGAAATATTATTGTAACACGGACTACTTTACTTAGTTCATTTATAGGGAACATAAGAGTATAGGGAGCACTTCGAAGATCCAATCTTAGTATCTACTATTAAAATTGAGATGGAAGCTGTGGAGAAGTGGAGAAAGGTGCATGACTTTGCATTTTTTTTTTTTTTTTTTTTTGCATCACAACCAACATAAATGGTGAAAGATGATGAGAGCTTATACATAGATTCGGTTAAGCTCATGTGTCTAAAGAGATCAAAACATCTCGTTATCTTGTGCTTTACCAAAGTTAATTTTATATTGTTCAACGCAGAGCTCTGTGGGTGCTCTATCCAAAGCAACATTTTGTAGATAGATAGCTTGAATATTTTTATATGAAGCTACCTTATATTGAAATTAAGTATCAGTTATAACAGGGAATCAGTATAAACAGAGAAGTGAGCTCCGCATTGGGTTAAGTATTTCAAGGAATTCTTTTCAAGGATGATGAATACTGTAAGCGTAAGTAATTTCAACTTGGTAAGTTGGTTAAGTAGATTTACAGCTACATTTAACAATTACAAGTTAAGTTTACTTAAATGCCAAAATCTTAACTATTCTTAACAGAAAATCTGAAAAACGTTGTTGAGAGATAAGTTTAGAACTCTCAAAAATTAAAAACTCGTGAAAATTTCAAATTAACTTACTATAATTCTATATTATTCACAAATAAATAAATCATAAATAGTGGTATGTTGGTAATTTCTAAAATGTAGAAATGCACATCGAAATATACAAAATTATTTAATATAAATAAGGTAATCGGAGGTTTTCAAGTGAAAATAGCTTACACTATTGGCATCTAAATTTATAAAAAAATATAAGAAGAACGTTAAAAACAACTTTTTCAATTCACAGGATAAAACATTCAATAGAGCCCGAAAATACTTAATGCTTATCATATGAATTATTTGGTAAAGCTATAGGAATTAAAGGGATATTGAATGAAAGTACCAATTTTCAAATTGTACAAGTTTTAAGAAACCCTACGAGGGTTAGGAATTATGGCTTCGCAAGAGCTCAAAGTGCGATTGTCTCTTAATCATGTCACCGCTCTGAGGACTTTCCCAGGAACGTATAGTCCTCTGGCGCATTGTACATTGCTGAAGGACTAGAAAACCCGGACGGATTCCGAGCAGTGGGCAAAGGTATGTGAATGTGATGTCCATTCAAAGTTCCAGTGATGCTATGGTCACTTCCAACACCCTGCCTACTCCACGAGTTGCCATCAGAATAACTTGAGTAGCTGCTGTGAGGATCAATATGGCTACTACTACCCCACGGAGCCCCATGAGAACTTTCTGTGTGGATGTGGAGGTGGATATTCGATTTTTCACCTGGCGATGAGTAGGAGTGATGGTGGGGCGAGATCCAATGTTTGAACTTGGACAGGATACTGGTAACTGCGATGAAGAGGAGAATGCCTCCAATGGTGAGACTCTTGAGAGTGAGGAACGTGAGGACGACCAGCATGGTCATCATGACCCCCATCTTGAACATGATGGGGATGATTGCCATCATGAGGCGGCGCCGGGCGAAGCCAAATGTTCGAGTTTCTGAAAGTAGAAGGAAGACAGGAAAGAAAAAATAACAAAGGTTCATTTGAATTGAAATTATTTACAATCGACCAAATTTTATTTACAATACGAATAAGATTATTATGTAGGTACATCATGTTGCGTAAAGTTATGTTGATAAATACAATAATTACATACAAACAAAAATTAAATTACACTACACTACATATTATGCATGCAAATCTACATTAACTTAGGGAGCATCGTTGCTATTCTTTGTGAGACGTAAAACATAATACTTCAAAAGTTCAGAAACTCAGTAGCTATCAAACTATTGATGGTACATATACCTAATGCATGCAGAACAGATTACATTTCACACAAGTATTGAGGTAGGTAATCGGATACGGTTACTTATTTTTACACTTATTAGTCCATAACTTGGAACATTATTTGCACAAGTGAATTGTGAACCTATGCTAATTGGAAATTGTCATGGGAATATGCATTTTCCTTTTCTATTAAGGAGAAAACTGTAGAAATTTGCAAACCCATATGTTATTACGGACTGAATCATATTTGCAATTTGCAACCTTGGTAATAAGGCTATACAATCTGTATTGTATTATTAAAGATTCCAACTGCAGTAAATTCTGTTCCTAGGTAAGTAAATGTTAAGCATCTCTGTAGCCTGCAGGTAAATAGTTACGTGACTATATTAGTCTAATAGGCAAGTAAGTAGTTATTATAGGTGTAATTGAGAATAGATTTATCTATGATTGAGTGGTCTAGTGATTGCGTTTGGTGTGAACCAAGACAATCTATTTATGTACAAAAATAATCCAAGATACTGAAAGGGGACTTTTATTTCAAAGAAATATCATCAATGAGCTGTCATGGATTATCCATTTTTCTTTTCTAAGAATGACAAGATAAGTACCTTGAACTAACCTAGGTCTCTCAACAACATTATAAAAATCAATCAATGCTCTTATTACAATATGAAAGTGAAAGAAAAGTGCAGATCTTATTCTATCTTTGATAGATAGCTGATATTAATAAGTAGGATAAAGCTATTTCTTGAAAAGTGGCAAGTTTAAACTATGAAGTAAAATCTTAAGAAGTCTATTACTTCCAAAGGTTTATAAGTCAAGAAAGTGATGAGCGAGAATCATGATGTTTTTTATATCCAGGTGCTCATTTGACTCAACCTTCACAGCAAAATAGAAAACGATCCTTAAATAATTATAAGCATTTTCAACTTACAGCCACCTTTGGGAATTGGTAATCTTAAAGTGAGAATAATTGTGTGGATTCCATTCCATCCATTTAGTTTCTTATTTCATTTCATTATAGCTATTTTCTTTTCATTAAAATCATCATAAAAAAATATTATAGATTCGATTTGGTCAGCAATTCCTTGATTCTACTCAGTCCAGCAATTCTTCAATTCTATTTTTCCCTAGCATTCACAAGAAAGTGATGTCAACATTTTCACTATAGGTGAGTCATAACATTGACAGTCGGCAAACTTGCTAAAATTCAAATACCATTAAATTGGTAGGTAATTACATGAGGCGGTATCTGCTGGTGGATACGTGCCTGTCACGCGATATTCGTTCCTGAAGAATACAACAATACAGATTTGTAGATGAAGGTAATTGTAATTGTCACACCATGTAAATCTTTACATAGGTACATCAATACCTAAGTATTATTGCTTAGCTCCTGTGTTAGTTTCTCTAGTAAAATCAAAGCTAAAGAACTTAATGAAAAGATTTGTCTTTTGAAATATAAATGGAAAATTTCTGCAAAACATAATAGTATGAAAACAACTCTCTCCAACTCGATTTTTGCGTTGATTGTTTTTCAGAGTATTCTCGTTGATGATTGATGCATTAGGTACTTTTGTGGTCGTTGAAACCAAATTTTCGAAGAACTTCTCTCACTCTGGTTTAAGATCCTGGAAACCATGTGTGAAGCTCTTGGACGGCTGTTCAAGGTGAAACAATCAATTTTCAATCAATTGTTTTGTTGCTAATTGGCAACGAAAACTAGTCACTGGGCCAGAAAAATATGGGCAAGTTATCCAACATTTTCACTAGATGAGAAACTTCTTGTTTGTCGAGTTTGTTTAAAATAGGAGTAGAGTAAGATGAACTTGATGAAGTTTTGTTTAAATAATTTCCATTTGTATAAATTTATCGATAAATTTTATAAATAAAACTTGATTGAGTTTTTAAAATGTGACCATTTGACTTAAGCCACAACAACATGAACACTTGCTACCACAGTAGTAGTGTCAATTTGACTTATTTGATGCTACATCTATTTTTCTTGTCAACTTATTGATATAATTATACATATATCTAAAAGGTAGTTCATATAAATTTTTAAAATACAAGGCTCAGAATTTCATTTCAAGGGTCCATATTTCAAATACCTTTTACCGAAAATAATAATTAAAGACCATTTTGACTGGAAAGACTAGTACAATCATGATTGCAGAAACTTTCCTTGCAGCCTGTGTGATTACATATCTAATTATTTTATGTCAACTATCAGAAAATATTTAGAACAGTAACAAGGTTATGTATGTTATGGATGTTAAATTGAACATGTTAAAATGAGGATTTCACTTTATTCTTACTTATTGTTTCAAGATTTTGGGATTTTTCCACAAAAAATCTGAACATTGAAGAATGCACATTGGACACAGAGCTTAAGTATCTTTTATTTGACTCTTTTGAGTCTAAGTCAATTTTAATTGGTCATACTGATTATTCTGATATTCCTCTGCTGGAAATTGTACCTACTTTATGGGATTTTACTTAATTTTATTGACAACAGTGATCAAATTTCAATTTATTGGTCATGCACTCTTATCCCTAATATGTACTTTATAATGTCTCTTCCATGCTATAATAAAATAAAACCAATTAGTTACATTCCGTGATTCGGAGAAATCTTTTTTAAAATTGAAAGTTGGACCATTATGAAATAATTGCTTTTAAATTATCCTGGTTAGCAATTATTAATATTAAATCTTGAGCAGTTTCTGTAGTATTTAAAAAATTCAAATGGTGTAAAATTTAGCCCTTTAAGTTTGTCAAAGTACTTTGGTCGATTTTTTAGATACCCAACATGTAGGTAAATAGAAATTGAATTAGTATGTGGTTCAAAGTTTATATTCTGCAAAAATCCTCACATGGAAGAAATTTATGTATGTAGGTCTAATTGTAACTCGTAGGTAGGTAACAAGGTACACGATTAATCCATAAGGTAATATAAATCGCAGTTCATGCTTTCTCACGTGTATTGTAGATTGTAGGGCACATTATGTGAATCAGGTAGAACTTTGAATCTATTCAATTAAATTTATCCTGCATTTACTAACACATACGTACTTGCTTACTTATTTTTGCTCATCTTTTGTGAACAAGACGAAGATATTTTTTAAAAACTATTTGAAAAGTTATAAAATATGGTCTCAAGGAAGATTTTGTATTTCAGGGATTAGCGTCCACTTTTAAGTGCTAATATTTAGACGGGAATTTTACCCTTGACATGATACTTATTGGGATCAGGATTTGATGGATATTGTGACAGATAATCAGTTGATTATCTCACACTGCAGAAGGCCCAAAATACCGGAAGAAAATTGTCTGGAAACAAATGGACTTGTTCCATCGTGGTGGGCGATGACTATCCATCGGAAAATATACTGTAGGAGACCTGAGACAACATCTTATCTCCGCTGGTATAAGATAGTTTTAGTACTTTAACGGCTCGATCAAGACTCGACTGCTAGGTCCAGGCTCATGTAGATTTAGAGTCACGTGATCAATTTGAAGCTTTGTGATTGGTGAGAATTGTTCACGTGACGCTACATCTACATGAGCTGGGACCCAGCAGTCGAGTCTCGACCCGGCCATAAGTTTCTATGAGTAACGCTTGGTTGGCATGTTGGCAAGATGGTGGCATTGGTAGCACTCATGAGTCCAAATGTCAAGGTCGTGGGCGCCACAATGACTTGAACCAATTTGTTGGAACATTAAATTTTAATGTTCCTCAATCTTATATCCTTATCTATTCTCTGTTTCGTTTAAGGATGGTAATTTTAAAAGTTAGTAAGAGAGAGTGTGAAGCAAACCTCATTACATTGGTGGTGTAAAAAGTGACCATCTTCATTTTGAGACAGTAGACAAACATGCGATAAAAATAATGTTTGTTATGAGGCTTTCGAGTTTATAAGTAGGTATAAACACAATACCTAGTATGTACAACATTGTACACTGTGCAGTGTGTGCTGTACAGGTACACTTACTAGATACTTATGAATTGTGAGTTTTATGTTTAGAAGTGTTTGACATTAATAAAAAAAAAACAATCAAAGTCTTTATCATGGATTGAGATCACTTTGACTTCTACCGATAATCTCACTTTGTTAGAGTATCTGCTCATTGGTATTGTTGTGGGGAAACCATCATTGTTATTTCGTTTTGTATCAATCTGATCAATCATGACTATGAACTATACATAGAGGTACAGGTCGATTATTTTTTAAACCTGAATCATTCTAGTGTCAGTAGTTTAGGGCCGTCTGGTATACATATGTGGTTAACCAATTGAATAGGTATGTATTTAATGTAGAGCCCTCTAGGAAGGGTTTCTTACCTGTTGTATAATTTTATTGTTCCACCTGTAGATAGGTGGAATCTTTCTTGGATAAGTTCTAGGACTGAATACAATAAACTTGATATAAAAATAGCCTATGACATAGATACCTATGGATAATAATTTTGAACATTTAATAACTTCGATTGTTACAAGATGTACATGTACATTGTACAGTCTTGAGTATTTCGTCTCTCATTTTTTTAAGGCTATTAATTTCACATCAGGTGAGAGTAACCGCAATAACAGCTGTTTCGAATTTGTTAGCCCTCATCGTCAACTCTCGATTTTTCGACTTCTTAGGACCTTTAACTTTTGAATAAGGCCAAAACAGCTCTTCTAGTCTACTCCTGTGATAATTCTGACTCAACGTAGAATATCTTCAAACGTTTATAGAGTAATGTAGAACCAGCGCAGCGTTGATAGCACGTTGAATACACACACCAGTTGTGTCACTAAAGTTAAGCATCGTCCAGCAAGGTTAGGACTATTCCAAGCACCACTCAGACTGGGTGAGGTTATTTGAGTAGCTGGTTATGAGTTTCCAGCTAACAGAGGGTAAAACCCCCGTCGTGATAAGGAATTCTAATGCGTTTTTTTTCATATTTATTTTTGAAAAACATAATACATACGTTGTAAAGGTTTATTGAATCTTTTTTTATTGTTTATTGTTTGTTTATGAATTTATTGAATCAGAATCGTAGGTACTATCAAGGCTCTTAGATTCTAGTAATTTAAAATCTTTAATTTTATTTTAATATGTATGCCAATGACTACTTGAGCTACATACAAAGCCGGTGCAAAGCAAAACAAAAGAAGTTGGTGTAGAAGTTACCTCCAGGCCTAGTGCTAGGATTATGGACTACGTAATATGGATAACGTGCGGAATCACCTTGGAGTTTCAGGTTGAATTTCCCATCTGCATTACTCCTGTAGATCTCCAGGTCTTTTCCTGGGACCACATTCATAAACAAACTATGCGTTTTAAACACGTTATTTAGCTCACTGATTATTTTGTTAAGTTTAATATTACTTTTATTTAATTTTAATTGCTTCAAATTATCTGTGTCGTCCGACGCACTGATGTTTTTGTTTATCTGTTCCAACCACACATCTTCTGTTAAAGGATAATATTTATTTCGATTCATTTTTCGAATCTCCATCAACATATTTAATTTCAAACAACTGTAACGGTTACTTTCACAATACGTCTTGTATTTTTTCACTAAATGATTGGAAACATTGCTAGCACTGTAGACTTGTAAATGAATCACCACAAACACGATCAATTTCGTTAGTTTAGATTTCATTTTGAACTTCATGTGTGTAGCCTGCTGATGTCACTGTTGTCGGAACAATACTAACTTTCATTGTCACTTGCGAGTAAAATATTCGGCACAATTTTTTGAAAATGAAAAGTTTCGCGATCCTTATCGACCGCGTAGTTTGATTATTCTGATCGCATACGAGGAGGGCTCACGAGGATTGTGTACCACGCTGGCACGGGGCATGCGGTGGACTGGTTTCTAATAGCTCAGCATGCCTGGAGTCTGGACTCTCCGGCCCAGCATGCACGACTTGACCACGAGTAGTAGGAATCAAGATCCTCATTCTAGTACACATTAGACCTTCTCTTTGTTGAATATACTATTTCATTTGTATGTAGGTAAGTACGTGATAAATAATCAGCAAAGAATGCGTTTCAAAACGCACTTGGTGTTTTTGCAGTGCACGATATAGAGTGATCTCATATTATAATAAAAAGTTCACGCCACTTGAGCTAGAAAAAAAATCAATAAAGGAACAAAAATAGGACTAACGAGGATAAACATGAAAGAAAACGGCATTAGGTATCAGACAGAGTAAGAGAGCTGAATGAAAACTAAAGAGAATGGAAAATGAAGTCTGAGAACTTAGAAATAGCGTTGAAGAATTGATGGAAATTTTGACAGCTGATTCGTCTATTTTAGAGTAAATTTATGTTTTTATTTTGTGTCTACCTGTGCGGAGCAAATTATTAGTTAGGTATCGTGTTTGTGTGCTTTCATGTTTCATTCAACCTTTTGTGGCCCTAATTCAAAATAAAAATTGAAGTGAAGAAAGGCGTATACGTATAAGCCATATAAAATGTGTGATTGTAGAATCAAAAATGATACCTACATCTTCTCCGTAGAAATATTTTTTTTTAAGTAGCCAATAGAACCTACATAGTAATATAATATCACTTTACCTAATTTAATTTTTCAAACAGTCTCCTTTAAATTTTTAAAATAAATGCAGACCAACACTAAAAATAAATGCATTCGTTCGATGAACGCAACTAGTTTGGGATTTGGTTTTCTCAATCTAAGATTAAAGATTTATATGTGGTAGCACTGCTAAGCAGTTTAAGCCCAACAGCTGCATACATTCATGTATTTAAATTTTCAACACGTGTGTTGAAGAATTACTCAACTTACATTCATGAGATTCATTTCTACTCTAGAGAAGGAAATGATGGAATTAGGGCAAGGACTTCGATTGTTATAGACCTCTCTTTAAATAAATGTTCATTAAAAAAAAATGATGGAATTTAAGTAGCTACTATGAGAATTGGGCATACTTCTCGCAATGGAAGAGATTGTCACAGGAAAAATAACCCCGCCCTTTAGGTAGGACTTTAGCTTCTTTCTCTTTTTTGTTCTTGTTTCTTTGCTTAATCTATTTAATTTTTCTTTATAATTTTATTGTATTTTACTGTATATATTTTTGTTCTACCTAATTAAGCTTACTATAATAATAATAATAATGGTCAGTCCGGAGTAAATATCTCTCCATCTAGAACTCTAGACCATGCTGAACTTTTGAGATGATCAGGAACTGAATCCCAACTTTCTGACTTCATTATAAAATAGTATTACAACAAAGATAAGCTAGACCCTAGGCCCACCCTCAAGATTAATTATGTGGATTATGCCATACAATGGTTTTGGCTTTCATATTCCAGGACCGCACACTCCGCACAGATACCAAACTAGATAAGCCCGCACCAGTTTGAAGATCGACTCATAGCAATACTTTTTAGGCATTTTTTGCAGAAATTAAATATAAAAGTAATTTTCCCTCAATGTACAATAATTTATTAGGAATAATTGATAGTGAAGTCCCAATCGAAAATTTTCTGAACGACAACAGTTCTGACTCCCATCGTGTTTTGATACAAGGGCACCCTCACACTGAAAGTTTAAGGACCACCTCATATCTCACCTGGTTACCTCTCTGCTACTCAGGCCAGTGTTGTACAATATTGTACATTCTTCACCTCTTCCTTATAGCTTTCGGGGGGCGTTTCCTTTTCCTGTCTCCTCCTAGAAAAATAATAAGAAAATCTTTAAGAACTTACGATTGACAAAATTGGAGTTATTTATGATTTTGACATCTGGCGAGTATTTTACGATATTTTTAAGAAGTGACCGCCATGAATGAAAAGCTTTAACGGCGGTAATGAACTAGGTAATCTAGGTATGTAACGCATTGACCAAATCTAAATATTACCTGAACTAATATTTTGTATCAAGAAACCTTTAAAGAGGAAAACTAATTACACCATTCGTTCCAGAGAATATTTTAAGTAAGCCCAACAAAATTAAGACGTCACACAACGAAAAAAAATCAACACCACTCAAAAATTATTGCCAAGTTCGATTTTCTTTAAAAAAAACTTGAACTTTAGGATCAAAATACATTTTATCTCTCTTTGTACTAAACATCTTCCTAAACTGACCAGCACGTACTAAAGACCAGAATCATAGAAATGGTACACTCTTCCATTTACGAGACAGCTTTTACAACGAGAAAGCTTTTGATCATGTGCAGTTTGTACCGTGAAAAAAATCTAAAATATAGGTATCTCTAAGCACCCAATCAGAATCATGAAATGCTCAATTGCTCATAGTGAATAACATAGGTATGGCTGTCATGTAGAACGGCTACAAGTACGTAATTATGCATGTACGCAGGAAGTGCCATTTTGATGGTTCTCATCATAGTAGGTATGTATAGGTTGGTGTAGCAGCAAACATTGAACTTCAAGTGTACAATAGTTCGTATCTACTCAATAGATCACCAAAGTAACGTCGGACATAAAGGTAATTCCTAGGTAGATGCCCACGATAGCAACAATTTATCTCTATATATAAATGTCAAAGACACTCACTGACCACTGACCACTGACCACTGACACTGACTGATCATCGCTCTACAGCCAAACCGTAAGTCCTAGGAAGCTGAAATTGGTAGTGCTTTGTCTTATAGTCTAGATGTGCAATAAGACGGGATTTTCGAAACTCCCACTACAACACTGCCATTGACGAAAAGGATTTTTGCTTTCACGGCATGCCTCGGCCGCAAGCGGCGACAGCCCGCTAGTTGTTATAAGACCGATAAGACACTCAGAAATGTCTATAATCCTTCAGTACAAAAGATCGCTCCATATGACATATCCTGTAATGCGCTTATACAATTTTATTTCTTCGACAAAAATCTTTCGCAGATGAGACAAAAAAACACTGCCAATTATGGACACAATACTTCCTCGTGATTGTTTCACATTGTGTACACGTGCGAATTTTGAGTTTTTATATTAAATTACTTGTATCTCCGAAACAGCTGAACCGATTTTATTCAAATTTATATTATATGGTAGAAAATCCGTTTTTTCTACATTCTAGATTCTATAAAAAATTCTGTATCGGCAAGTCGTGGTCCTTATTTTTTGACTTTTTGTCCAAAATTTCGGATTTTCTTAAATATCAGAGTCAAATTATAAATAATTAAAAAAAATATAAAATACCTGTGTAAAACAATAATATGCATATACAACAAAATTTCATCAAAATCGGGTGTACCGTTCACGAGATATAAGCATTTAAGTAAAAAGTTAGTGGTCAGGCGCATGGCTCTTTCACCAGAGCCGCTAGTACGAATTCGATGAATTTAAAATGGGACCATCTACAGAATGTCTCCTAGATGTGTGCGAAAATTTCATCAAAATCGGTCGAGTAGTTTCCGAGATTTGCGCGTTACAAGGAATCGTTTTAACAGACCGACAGACAGACCGACAGACCGACAGACGGACACAAAACCAAATTTGCTCAGGAGGTTATGAAACGTCCAGAAATATGAAAAAAATTGAAATCGGAGCAAAAAAATATTTTTTTTTTTACAAAAACGAACACAATACTTCCGATTTCTAATATTAGAAATTTTTCGGAAGTAATTCCTTTGTATCGTGGGTGACACCTTCATTCTTCATTTCTATAAACGCCTATTATTTATTGTGTATATGCAATGTGCTATGATGAGGAGGTCACCTTATTGCCTTAGTACTGGACATGTAAAGCAGAATGATTAACCGAACACAGTGAGGGAGCGAAGCGACCTCAGTACGTGAGGTTCAGTTTTTCACTAATTCATGAAAGTTTTAACCTTGGCAATAAAAGTTTTGTTGCGTTTTTACTACTAGATAGGCTACAGCACTTAAGGCGAGATGCTCCTTACCTTACCAACAGTTTGTTATTGAAAGATAAAATTAAATAGAAGTGGTTTGAATAAAAAAGTTTAACTTTTACCCCACCAATATTTTCTACGAACCAACTTTGGAATATTAAGAATATAACCCAAAGCTCATTGTTTCTGTGTTAACATAACACCGTTATTATAATACTCATGGAAACGGAAAGTAAGTGTGTATTTTGACTGTTCTAATCGTTATTTATGAACGCCTATTTACTTTTAAATATGCAATGTGCGTAGCAACAATGCAAATAAAACAGTCTACTTTTCCTCGTGACACAATAACAATTCTGTCATGTTTGTACGTTGTATCTACACACAAATTTGGTCTTGAATGGGTGACCATTCAAATTCAAATCCTTGTGATCATATAAATCTACAAATAAAACGATCTACTTTTTTCCTCGTGACGCAATGATAACAACTGTCATGTTGGTACGTTGTATCTACACACAAATTTCTTTATACAATGAGTTAATAATTTTATTTTTCATGTAGCAAGAGTATTTGTTGTAGGTATCACAGCATTAACATATCCCAGGGCTGGCCAAACTCAAAAAAATAATCAGTGTCAGTCCATTATTAATTTAAAAATCTCGAAAACTGTTTGCGATTCCCCATTTGGCCGTCTTTGCGTCTTTTGGCACATCATTCTTCTAAATACTTATCGAGAAATATTTTCTTTTCATCAGGTAGTACCAACATTATTTTTGTCATAACAGTGACCAATTGACTATTCATCCACCCCCATCAATAATGTTCACATCAGACTCTTCCAAAGGTCAATTCATAGAGGGTTGTACAAATTAGATTTTACTATTGCCACATTGAAAGTGTTACCCACTGAATTCCAACCTTAATGTCCTGTAGCAGAATTGTTGTCCTGATTTCATAATACAAACCATTACTTTCAGCTTTAAAATCAGTGATTTTGTTTAACATCATAGGTCATTCGAGAAAGCTCTTCAGTGGTCAGGTCTC
This sequence comes from Bactericera cockerelli, assembly GCA_024516035.1. Lineage (NCBI taxonomy): Eukaryota > Metazoa > Arthropoda > Insecta > Hemiptera > Triozidae > Bactericera > Bactericera cockerelli. The sequence continues at coordinate 17,824,901 of CM044960.1, forward strand.
ACACTTCGATTCCGAACCTTATTGTAAGTTGATTAATTGAGCTATCTTATTGAAATGGTGTAATCAGAGTGTCTTCGTCTTCGACGCTGGAAAAACAACAGTGAGACACACTCACTGAGTTCTATTTCTATGTACTGTTGCATAACCAAAATGTCAACACTTGAATAAGAATTTAAGCCGTACCTATAAGAATTTAAGAGTGAACGAATAGCTCAGTGGGTAAGTATACTCGCTTTCCATGTGGAAGGTCCCTGGTTCGATCCCCCGTACCGACAAAAATTTGTGTTCAAAGTTTGGTTACAGTTGTTTGTAAGGGACTTCTCCCGGTGGGCTCGTGTTGACCCAGCACCTAAATGGGAAGTACTTTGTCACTTCTCGCTCATCAGAGGTGAGACATACTACGGGATGGGCAGGCTACAACACAGACCACAAGCGTCTAGAGTAGCTCCTGTTTCATGGCTACGAAAAAAAGACTGTGAGAGAAACACTCAAATTTAAAAAAAAAACATAAATTTAAATGATCTTTATTCAAAAATCTTATATCTGCATCATCACAGTCATCAGACCACGAAAGTGTATTATATTATTCCTTCGATTTAGGGATGTAAAGGTCGATAAATATGCTGTCCATGTAAATTCTAGGCTGGACAGTTAGATTAAAATAGTGTAAATTGAATGGTTATTTTGAGTCATGTTGAATACCAACACTATTTTCAAATCTTACTGTCAGACCACAATAATTTATCAAGCGATGTCATTCTTCTAGCGAACACATTAAGTAATCAATTGCTCACCTGTTTGCAACTTTCGGTGTCAGAAAAATGGTATTTCAGCTTCACTCAGGCTGGGTGGGATAAACTGACTCGTTTGGATAGCAAACGAAGGTATAGAGGATAAAACCTTCCTTTTTAATGTATCATAATATTAGTATAAGTTCAAGGTTGGCTATTCAAATGAACTCTGTTCATGTAATAAAACTAGAATGAGTCAAAACTATTTGCAATGGATTGCATTTTTGTGAGGAAGGTACCTCGCGAATTTGTTCTCTCAATGGTGGGAGATGATGTCGCGCACAGTTGGCCTTCACGGGAGTGGACGGAGCAGTCATATTATTGAAATAGCCCACCGTACGTGAAGGCGGAGAGCACTGATATCATCTTAATATATAAATGTCAAAGTCACTGACTGACTGACCACTGACTGATCATCGCTCTACAGCCCAAACCTAAATACCTAGCGAGCTGAAATTTGGTAGGTAGCTTTGTCTTATAGTCTAGATGTGCAATAAGACGGGATTTTTCGAAACTCCCACTACAACACTTGCCATTGGCGAAAAAGGATTTTTTGCTTTCACGGCCATGCCTCGGCCCGCAAAGCGGGCGACAGCCCGCTAGTATAACATAGAGGGAACCTTAACTAGGTATCTCGAATTTAACAAATTAATGCGTTCAACTTTGAACAGCTGATGGTCCCTCGTTCAACAAATCCCGGCCTCTGATTGGTTCAATTTATTTGATTTTTTTGTTTACTTCATGCAGTGGCGGATATCTAAACATCCTTAATTTTCACGTGAGATACCGAGTCTTATATTACTACATAATAAGTAGAAAATAAGGAAAGTAAAAGAGGAAACAAAGACAAAAATAACTAATAGGTACCTAAGTAAAAATTAAAAATATTATTTTACAAGAAGTAGGTAGTTTAGGTACCCACCCATTCCTTCGCGAGAGAAAAATTACTACAACTCCGGCATTGATTTTGAAATCAGCTGATGGTTCCTACTGGACGCAAATCTTGATACATTGGGTTCCCTCTATGTTATATGATCTCAGTGGCGGAGAGATACAACTAAAACTAACCCTAATATTTTTGTTTCATCTTCCTATAAGAACCAGCGAAACAGGTATGATATTATTACGGGTAATCAAATGAGTCGGTGGGTGTTAATCAGTTTAATATATTTCATCAAATCGCACCCTCAGAATTAGATGGTGATATGTCAAAAATCATGAATTTTTTTTTATTACTCTATCGAAATAAGCGAAACGAGACCTTTCGTTTGGTATAAGAATTATAATTCTAGCTCTTACCGTTCCCGAGATAGCGCTAGTGTTGTTTATTGATTATGTCGAAAAAGTGGAGGGAGGTTGGAACAAGATGGTATTACGATCAGTTGTTACCAAGAGCTCCTTGGATCGAGACGTACAGTTCTTGGAATATAGTGATATTTGCGTAAGTTTTGATTTATCACTCTCTTTATTAAATTTTATTTTCAGTAATTGACATAAAAACTGAATTGTGCATGATTTTTTTGAAATATCACTCTCTTTGTCGAACATTTTTTTTGTGTTTTGTCAAGGTAGAAATTACTAATACAAAAGATTATGTTATATTACTTTCTTTTATAAATTATTATTTTTTTTTTTTGGACTTAAAAATAATCTGGCCCGGTATTTTCGATATACACTTGAGAGCAATAAATTCGGGACAGGACATTTCACCGTTTCAGTTGGTCCTGGTCAATTTGTGTGGCATGAAGTTGCTAAAGTATGCATATATTTGAAAAGCTTGTACTCATACCTTTCAGAAAATACACAATGTGTCCGGGTTATGTACTATGCAACAATGATAATGGCCACTTTCCAGAAACACCTCATTTTGTTGATGAAAACACGTGCACCGAGGGTATTTTAAATTTGATTTTTGTTGTAATAACGCTTTTTTGGCCAGTAAATTATTGAATTTCCTTAAATGCAACACTATGAGGAAGGAAATTCAGTTGAATTTTCCTTTTCATCATGGAGACATCGCACTCCATAGCTGTGAAAGTGGTTTTACTTGTGAGTCAAGGTGTTAAGCAAAGAAATGTTGCTAAGGAGCTAAATTTGTCGAAGTCTAAGGTAAACAGAATTTACCAAAGGTATCGGCAGACAGGTAGCTATGATCAGAGACCAGGATCTGCCAGACCAAAGAAGACAACTGCCCAGGAGGACCGATTTGCTGTCATGACAAGCTTAAGAAATCGAGACATGTCTGGTGTTGAGGTCCAACAGCAGCTTGTTATGGCCACTGAGATGTTTTTAAAAAATTTTTGAGATTTGCGGTAAAATTGGTTTTTGGGTCTCAGGGAAAAAAAAAACGACAAGGGGAAAAAGGAAAATTTATTTTACTTTTTGAAATTGTGGGTTTAAAACTACATATCCCATGTAAAATTCTGTTTAAGTTTGGGGGAAAGGAGAGATTTTTCAATTTTGCTTTTTTTGGGGGGGAAAATAGGGTTTTTTTGGGTTTCCAGGGAAAAAACCCCGGACAAGGGAAAATTTTTTTATTTTTTTTTTTTGTAATTGGGGTTTAAACTCCCCCCCAAAAATTGAAAAATTTGTGTTAATATATAGAACGGAGTGATTTTTAAATTTTTTTGAGATTTCGCGGTAAAAATTTGGGGTTTTTGGGTTTTTTTAAAAAAAAAAAAACGAAAGGGGGGGGAAAATTTTTTTTAAAATTTTTTGAAATCTTGGTAAAACACCATACAGTGCATACTGTGTTAATTAAAAGCAAGGGTGATTTTTTTTTTTTGCGTTTTGCGGTGAAAGGGGGTTTTTTTTGGGTTGGGGGAAAAAAACCCCAATTGTGGGAAAAATTTTTTTTTTAATTTTTGAAATTTTGTAGGTAAAAATACATCCAACATTGCAATAATGTGTAAAGAACTTTGCAAGGAGTGATTTTTAATTTTGCGTTTTGGGGGGTGAAATTTTTTTTGGGTCCCCGGGAAAAAAAAAAAGGGCAGGAAAATTTTTTTTTACTTTTTTTAATTGGGGTCAAACTACATCCATAATGTGCAATACATGTGTCTAAGTACTATAGCAACGGAGATGATTTTTCAATTTTGCAGATTTCGCGGTGAAAATGGTTTTTTGGGTCTCACGGAAAAAACGACAAGTGTAGGAAAATTTATTTTACATTTTTGTAATCTGTAGGTCAAACTACATCCATACATGTGCAATACATGTGTCTAAGTACTATAGCAACGGAGATGATTTTTCAAATTTTGCAGATTTCGCGGTGAAATATGGTTTTTGGGTCTCACGGAAAAACGACAAGTGCTAGGAAAATTTATTTTACATTTTTGTAATCTGTAGGTCAAACTACATCCATACATGTGCAATACATGTGTCTAAGTACTATAGCAACGGAGATGATTTTTCAATTTTGCAGATTTCGCGGTGTGAAATATGGTTTTTCGGGTCTACGGAAAAACGACAAGTGCTAGGAAAATTTATTTTACATTTTTGTAATCTGTAGGTCAAACTACATCCATACATGTGCAATACATGTGTCTAAGTACTATAGCAACGGAGATGATTTTTCAATTTTGCAGATTTCGCGGTGGAATATGGTTTTTTCGGGTTCACGGAAAAAAAGACAAGTGTAGGAAAATTTATTTTACATTTTTGTAATCTGTAGGTCAAACTACATCCATACATGTGCAATACATGTGTCTAAGTACTATAGCACGGAGATGATTTTTCAATTTTGCAGATTTCGCGGTGAATATGGTTTTTCGGGTCTCACGGAAAAAACGACAAGGCTAGGAAAATTTATTTTACATTTTTGTAATCTGTAGGTCAAACTACATCCATACATGTGCAAACATGTGTCTAAGTACTATAGCAACGGAGATGATTTTTCAATTTTGCAGATTTCGCGGTGAAATATGGTTTTTCGGGTCTCACGGAAAAACGACAAGTGCTAGGAAAATTTATTTTACATTTTTGTAATCTGTAGGTCAAAACTAATCCATACATGTGCAATACATGTGTCTAAGTACTATAGCAACGGAGATGATTTTTCAATTTTGCAGATTTCGCGGTGAAATATGGTTTTTCGGGTCTCACGGAAAAAACGACAAGTGCTAGGAAAATTTATTTTACATTTTTGTAATCTGTAGGTCAAACTACATCCATACATGTGCAATACATGTGTCTAAGTACTATAGCAACGGAGATGATTTTTCAATTTTGCAGATTTCGCGGTGAAATATGGTTTTTGGGTCTCACGGAAAAACGACAAGTGCTAGGAAAATTTATTTTACATTTTTGTAATCTGTAGGTCAAACTACATCTCCATACATGTGCAATACATGTGTCTAAGTACTATAGCAACGGAGATGATTTTTCAATTTTGCAGATTTCGCGGTGAAATATGGTTTTTCGGGTCTCACGGAAAAACGACAAGTGCTAGGAAAATTTATTTTACATTTTTGTAATCTGTAGGTCAAACTACATCCATACATGTGCAATACATGTGTCTAAGTATATAGCAACGGAGATGATTTTTCAATTTTGCAGATTTCGCGGTGAATATGGTTTTTCGGGTCTCACGGAAAAAACGACAAGTCTAGGAAAATTTATTTTACATTTTTGTAATCTGTAGGTCAAACTACATCCATACATGTGCAATACATGTGTCTAAGTACTATAGCAACGGAGATGATTTTTCAATTTGCAGATTCGCGTGAAATGGTTTTCGGGTTCACGGAAACAACGAGAGAGGACATTTATTTTACATTTTGTAATCTGTAGGTCAAATACATCATAATGTGAATACAGTGTCTAGTCTATAGACAGGAGTGTTTTTTTTCAATTTTGCAGATTTCGGGTGAAATATGGTTTATCGGGTCTACGGAAAAAAAACGAGCGTAGGAAAATTTATTTACATTTTTGTAATCTGTAGGTCAAATAATCCATAATGTGCAAATGTGATAAGTACTATAGAACGGAGATGATTTTCAATTTGCAGATTTGCGGTAGAAATATGGTTTTGGGTTCAGGAAAAACGACAGGCTAGGAAAATTTATTTAATTTTGAATTGTAGGTCAAAACTCCATACATGGCAAACTGTGTTAAGTACTATAGAACGGAGATGATTTTTCAATTTTGCAGATTTCGCGGTGAAATATGGTTTATGGGTTACGGAAAAAACGACAAGGTAGGAAAATTATATTTTAATTTTTGAATGTAGGTCAAACTAATCATACAGTGCAATACATGTGTCTAAGTATATAGCAACGGAGATGATTTTTCAATTTTGAGATTTCGGGTGAAATATGGTTTTTTCGGGTTCACGGAAAAAAAAGACGAAGTGGAAAATTATTTTAATTTTTGTAATCTGTAGGTCAAAACACATCCAATGTGCAATAATGTGTTAAGATATATAGACGGAGATGATTTTTAAATTTTGCAGATTTCGGGTGAATAATGGTTTTTGGGTTCACGGAAAAACGCAAGGTAGGAAAATTTATTTTAATTTTTTAATCTGTAGGTAAAATACATCATGGCAATACATGTGTCTAAGTATATGCAAGAAGGAGCTGTTTTCAAATTTGAGATTTCGCGGTGAAATATGGTTTTTGGGTTCAGGAAAAAAGACAAGTGTAGGAAAATTTATTTTACATTTTTGTAATTGTCGGTCAAACTCACTCCTACATGTGCAATACATGTGTCTAAGTATATAGAGGAGATGATTTTTAATTTTGCAGATTTCGCGGTGAAATATGGTTAATGGGTCTCAGGAAAAAAAAAGACAAGTTAGGAAAATTTATTATAATTTTTGTAATCTGTAGGTCAAATAACCATACATGTGCAATACATGTGTTAATTATAGCAACGGAGATGATTTTTCAATTTTGCAGATTTCGCGGTGAAATATGGTATTTTGGGTCTCACGGAAAAAAACGAAGTGCTGGGAAAATTTATTTTACATTTTTGTAATCTGTAGGTCAAAATACATCCTACATGTGCATACAGGTTAAGTACTAAGAAGGAGATGATTTTTCAATTTTGAGTTTCGCGGTGAAATTGGGTTTTTTCGGGTCCCGGAAAAAACGACAAGTGCTGGAAAATTTATTTTACTTTTTTGTAATCTGTAGGTCAAATACTCCATACATGTGCAATACTGTGTTTTAAGTCTATAGCAAGGAGATGATTTCAATTTTGCAGATTTCGGGTGAAATATGGTTTTTGGGGTCTCACGGAAAAAAGGGAAGTAGGAAAATTTTATTTTAATTTTTTAAGGGTCAAATACATCCATACATGTGCAATACATGTGTCAAGTATATGCAACGGAGATTTTCATTTTTGCAGATTTCGGGTGAAATTGGGTTTTTTTCGGGTCTCACGGAAAAACGCAAAAGGAAAATTTTTTTCATTTTTTTTGTGGAAAACTACATCAACTGTAAAATAAGGTTAGTAATAAAAAACGGGTGTTTTTCATTTCGTTTGGTTTGAAATATTTTTTTTGGGTTCAGGGAAAAAAGGACAAGGCTGGGAAAATTTTTATTTTAAAATTTTTGTAATCTGTGGGTCAAACTACATCCATACTTGCAATACTTGTGCCCAAAGAAAATAGAAACGGAGATGTTTTTTTAAATTTTGCAGATTTCGCGGTGAAATTGGTTTTTCGGGTC